>CM063248.1:10648890-11248890 GCA_032158295.1 Pycnopodia helianthoides | reverse complement strand
AAAATCTTATATTTTATGGAGATTGCACTGTCTAATTCTTATCAACTTTTGATATGATGAAAGGGGGCACATCTAAAAACTTGTCCAGCTTTTACTTTCATAACTCTTGGTTTCATGTGGAAATTATGACACAAAATGTCAACTTTCCCATAGGACCAGTGTAGTATCTTGCCTGCCAGAATACTCAAAGAATGTACAAGGTCACACTAATTGTAAACAAAATTCACATTGTCTATACGTAAGACTGACATCACCTCAAAAAGGTTACAATGCATGTTTGTAAGAGTAAAAAACTAGTTACACGATAATCATAGAGCTAGGCACTCACACGCGTTTACTCATTCTAGCTGCGCCATTGGAACTGCCAAGCGTATGGTTGGGCTCATTGTTAACTAAAGCACACCTTTAGGAGGCCATGGAACAACCAGCATTTGTGTTCAATCTCAAAAAAACTAAAAACCTGCACCTTCACTTTTCATTTCGTTCATTATGCATTTGGACACTTAAATGCACTTATATGAACAGTCTGTATCTTTTAATTGGTGATTATGGTAATAATAATACGCATTCATGGCAATGTGTATATCCTTTAAAACATTACAATGATTACTCAAGTGGTAGTCTTTATATAAATCTCCCTGAATCCATGTTATATTTATAGACCTCTTCAGAACGAAGAAAAGCTCTCTGCAATCAGTCCTATTATTATACAGATTGACAAGCCGGCAGCAAATAACACCACAAAGGTCCTATTAACACCAAGGCCTGTTGGGGGAAAAAAAGTACACCCAAACCTCCACAAGAAGAGAAACGTGTCAAGAATAAACCAAGGACGTCCTTTTCAAGCCAGAATACGAACTAAAGGACAACTTAGTTTATTATAATGGTGGATAATCGAAGAAATGTAGAGGGGATTAGGGTAGGATGTGTGGGTATTCCACGGTATGACTCGCGAGGGTCCTTCCCGGTAGGACCGCGGTGTCGCCCTCGGTCTTCTTTCGGACTCGTCGGTGGTTGCAATTAGGTCCGATTTCGTACCGGGGTTGTGCTAATGTTGCACAAAAGGGTGACTGGAAGATGGTGTGGGGCTTAAATGTGGATCAGCCAGTTCTGAATAGGTTGGAACAAACACAATTCACACTATGGGTGAATCAATAATCATTGAGTGGGTGCTCTGCCGGGCTTTATTTGGGGGGGGGGGGAGACCTTGTAACGCCGAGATGTTAAGCGGCATGACAAGCAGAATCAGTTTTGTGAATAGCGTGAGGCTAATTAAAGCAAGTAATGGATTAATATTCACCCTTCCATCTTGGGAAAATCCAGACGCCTTTGAAGTCACGGATTACCGCCAATGCCAGACGAGTTCTATAATAGACAGCATCTGTGTATTAATTCAGGAGGATACAAGATCACATTTTAAAATGAGAATGTCTACCTTGAAAGAAAGGTCTGACTTGCTCTTACGGAGTTACAGATACACACACACTAAACATGTGCAGGTTAGTATGACCCGGACTCTGTGTCAAAATGACTCAGAATAGGTAACAATGACGTATTAGTCCCGCAGTCCGTGTTGAAATATCCCTATTTAACCACTTTCAGGTCAGCTTGGTCAATTCTGACTCGGTAGTTCTTTAATAGAGTAGAGGTACTTTGTGAATGTATTAATTTGACAACGTGGGAACAATGTCTAAAGACGTACGTACATAATAATTATTGTGTACGTACAAATAATGATTGTGTACGTACAGTACACGATAGTTATCACGTTTATACGCGATAAGAGGTTTTTTATTGTTCATGTTGCGGCACTACGCCTCCGCACTCTTCAGATGAAAACTCACTTCTTTATTTCTGGATGTATTGGAACACATAGCATTGTCAGTGGCCATGCACCCACAAGCAATGTTTCTTCAGCCTCGTCCCCAGGGTGTGTCGAGCAGTACGAGGTTGACCGCTCTCTCACACCCTGGTATTGGATCATTTGCATATCCAATTTTTTTGGAGACGTATGCAATACATTGGTTGCCGGCCGGCTGTTTTGACAAAGGTTAACATTTGGTTTTGTCCAATCAGGGTCCAAGTAAGGAGTTTCCCTCCCAGGGTTTACTATTGTAAACAAGGTTGGAAATAAAGTAAACCATGGGGACGAGGTTGATGTTTCTTGTCTTGCCGCTCGCAAAGAAGTATGGTGGTGGTTACATCCACCGTAAGAGGGCGCTAGTCATCACTTTTCAATATTTCCTTCTCTCTCCAATGGGCCATTCGTCTCGCTGTTTGATTGTTGTAGAGGCCTTTATTAATGTGAGCTGTTTTCTCTCCACGTGCTAATCAACACAGTCAATCTAAGGCGAGTAAAGTCTGGCCCATGTGTGGCATCATTGTCTTCAATCAGTCGATCATTGTTATTAAAAGGGCTTCCTGACAATGACATTCAACACTCAACATTCAACATGAAAAAACATACCAAGTTTTAGTTTAACAAAAAACCCGACCCTTTAAAATTGCTATTGACTTTTCATTTTCGAAAGAATGCCGGGTTTACTCTCATTTCGCTTAAATGGATCAGCGGCCTCGAAAATGTACCACCGTGTCCATGGACGCGTGCCAGTGCTAGACAAGAGGGCCCTCGCCCAGTCTCCCGCCAACAATGGAAAAACACAAACCGTGTTTTCAACCGAGTCACACAGTCGTGTGTTTACTTGAACTCCAGACTCGACCCGACCAGAACTGGGTTAGAGATTTGCGACAATAACGGTGTTAATACACGGCTTCACCGTGAGGACATGTTTTGCCATGATGCAATATGTTTCATGTCCAAATGTGACTTGATAACATTCTTGCTGACGTCACGCATCAAATTGTGGGGTGGGGGTGGGGGGCAGAGATGGGTTTAAGAGTTGTTCCTACTCATTGTTTTCTTCTGTTTATAATTAAGTCACAAAACAATGCACAGCAATATCCCTACTCTAGCTGATAGTAGAACATCACTAATTAGTTAAAAACCAGTTAATGTTTCACTCAACTATTTTCGTGTTTGCATATAGTTCATCCTCATACACTACTCCAACAAGGACAAAATATTTCAGGTCTGAGAAACTTCGTTCAGCCTCTTCAGCTGTGTGTAAACGTCACCCCAGCGCTCACTGTTTACAAATTCCTCAGTTCTTTGTTTGTTTAATGAGTTGATATCTGCAGACCCTCGGAAGAGAAAACAACTCTAGGAAGATGTTGAAGGTGGGGGGGGGGGGTAAGAAAAACAAGTTTCCTTTATGCATAACTATGAATAGTGTAATTTGATTATTTATCGTGCAGGGTAAATTTATGATTCTTATTCAATGTAATTTTTTGAGTTATCACAGGTGGTACAAAATATGAATTCTGTGTTAAAATCAACGAGCAATCTGTACGTAGTTGCCAGTACGAGTCACTCAGTCAAAAAAAAAAAAAAAACAACAAACTAAATTACTCATCAGAAACAGGTCACCAGCCAAACTATACCATGTTACATTATACTATTTGAGACTGGTCCTCTGCTATAGTTTGCTTAGCGGATTTGCTGAACACAATTTGCTAACTGGACAGCTATTTTGAATTTGGGCCACGAAGGGCGGGAAAAACAACATCAACCCTTCTGTCAAAGACGCAGCCTCGTGTGGGAGACGCGCCAGTGGAGAAAGCCTTCTAATCTATGTATACATCCACAGTACGTGCAGCGATTTAGAGTCTAGGGCCCCGTCCCTTCAAGAAAAACACACTTCGTGTCGACGGCAGAATCGTCGACGAAAATCCGGGGGTTTAAACTTTGACCTCACTGGATCAAAAGGAGAGGGACATGAGTTGTGTACTCCCACCACGAATAGCTGAATTTCTGCCAGAGCTAAAAATTCAAATTTATTAAGGAAATACTTTGACAAAGTTCAAGCGACTTCTGTGCTTACATTAACAAACAAACATTATTTTCAATTTTTGCCACTGGTCGAAACCCGTTATGGGGTCAACGCAAAAGCATTATCCCTAATCAATATTTACATTGTCACTATTTTTTATTACTGATAATAATTGACTCTGATATCGAATGTGGTTTTCGTTTCTTTGCAGAAACTCAAAAAGGAACGGTTTCGGTTCAGTCTCGTCTTGAACGAGTTGAAGCAATCGAACGCGACTCCCTATAAGACGACGTTGGTGGCTTTATCAACGACGTCCTCGAGGCCACTGAGCCGCTGCGCGACCGGATTAGGATACGTAACGAACTCGTAGGTAAGTCACCACGCCATACACTCCCTCACTAGACTCTTGTCTGTTTGTGTGTGTTTGTTGTTGTTTGTTTGTTTGTTTGTTTGTTTATTTGTTTGTTTGTTTATATGATTTTCCCAACTAGTAAACTCGGCAAAATTTCCACAAGGGGATATAAACGCCAAGCTGGCAACAGTCGATCTCTCACAGACAAACATTGGTTTGACGTCGTCATCATCAGTGATTACGAATTGCACAAATCAAGAAATTGTGATTCAGTAACTAGATGACAGTACTTATTCTAGACATTGTGAAATCAGCGGTTAGCTTGGCCCGGATTTGAACCCACAACCTTGCAATTGCAAGTCCTGCAATCTAACCGTTTGACCACGGTGACATAAAAAGAGTCGTTCTCTTCAAAATAGTCGTTCTCTCACTGGCACCGTACAGCTCCAGGGTGAACACACACTGCCTTATACCAAAATGTTTTAGTTTGAAGGTTGGAGGAGTTTCGAAAATACATTTTCTTAACCCGAACGTTTGGGTGGGAGAGGTTGGGGTGGGGACGACAGCTATAAAACAAATCTCGTGAAGGGTTGAATACAGAACCGCTCGCTTCAAAAATCGTTCGTCCATAACCTTGAGACCGAGGCTATGGCCGACGATCACCAGTCGAATTCATTTTGTAACTTCTTTTGTTGGATATATGCCGGCCTGGTCAAGGTGATCATTGCTGTTGCTGCTGTTGTTGTTTTGCTTCCGGTTCGCCGAATGGAAGTCTATAGCCAATCGTGAATAGATAAAAAAAAAAACACGAGCGATCGGTTTTCACACTTGGTTGTATTTCAATCGAAGGTGATAATTTCGCAGTCTGTTGAAGCCGCGGCTTTTGGTCCTTCTTCCATTTTGCCTGAATCATCATTCTCGAGAAACTCCCGGGTAACCTGGATTCCAGTACCAGCAGAGCCTGTCCAGGGCAGTCTGGTACCTGGAATCCCGGTCAATTCTGACCTGGAAGTTCTTAGAGTTTTACATGACTATGTTTTGAAAAGTACAGATTTCAAATCACCGGGCTCTGCTCCGGCTCTAGGCTGTGCCAGCTTTTCAGCTACAGACAAAAGAACCGCGCCTGCGTGTGTACTTGTTTGACGACCAAAGTTATTTAGATTTTACACCTCCACCCTTCGGTCCCCTCCAACTAACCCCACCCCCACTCAAGAACGATAAAGAATTCCACAACACTCAAAATGAAATTTCCCAAACTCGTAGATGTTTAATGCATGCATGCATCCACATTACTACAATACAACAATCGTGAACACTGGGAAAAAGAAGAGAAGAAGAAGAAGAAGATGGTGAAAAAGCCCGTAGTTAAGGTTCACACGAACTTGTTACTGTTGGAAACTCAATTTTCATGAGGGGGGCTTTTGTTGGGAGGTAAACGGGCGGAAGAGTGCAAGCGCTAGCTGCCTCTATACAATCTCCATCGATGGTATTTTCACAGGGTCCGCGCACAAAGCGTATCACGCTAGGTGGCAGAAAGCTACGCCCTTCAAACTATGCGTAGTACAGTAACCAAGGCCACCAGATTATTGTTGTCAACATATTGTAAGCAAAACAACAACAGAAAGCTTTCATTTATTGGTTTACAGTCGGACAATTTTTAGGCAATATTCTGTCAAAAGGTCTCTGGTGACTCACATACAAATTATTCAATTTTGTATTGAAGTATGGATTAAAGTTGTTAAAACCACATCAAATATATCCAAATAGGTCTGTAGAACACTTCAGTTGTAAAAAAAATATTATATTATAAAATTGATGTTTAATCAAAATCACTGCGGGGGCTCGAAGTCGCTAAGCCCCGCCTTTATGGGTCTTTCGAACTGCAAATAACTTTCAATATTATTCTGAATGGCTGACTTATACTAAGGTCCAATGTTTCTCTTTATAAGATATTTACAGAGCAAATATGATATTTTTCATTGTGAGTTTCCCCCTTTTAAGGTGGTGTAGCCCCGCCTTCCCTTTATCGACGAAGCAAAATGTTTAAAAACATTTTGCCGCAAAGAGCACTACAGCATGAAGTTCTCGTTTGCTGAAAAATAGGGGCGCCACCGACTGCCATGTTTCAGCCAGGTATTTAGTGAGGTTACATAGAACAAGGAGGAGCTCTCCTCCTAGCCTGAACATCTGACGTCACACTTCGAGGCTCGTGAATAACGCCAGATACCAGCTTGACAGGATGTTGCCAGATGCACCTTTGACCTTGCATTCAGTTCATGGGGAGATTGGCAGTCACCTCAGACGTACATGAACACATTGTGAAAAAACGACATTACATGATGTACATACATTATGCACACGCTGACATTAAAGGAACACGTTGCCTTCGGGTTGGGCGCTGTTGGGCGCTTTTGGGCTATAACAAGCGTTTGATGTATAATGAAAGCTTACGTCACTGCACGTTTATCCAATGAACTAATTGTATCCAATGAAATCTTTGGGCCTGTAGACCGGAACCCGTCTTTATTCTTTCGGATAAAGACAGGGGACCAGTCTAAACAAGGAGGAACTTTCCTCGTCTAGCCTGAATACCTGACGTCACACGTCGAGGCTCGTGATAAAGACAGGGGACCAGTCTGCTTTCCTCCCTGCTTCGTGGTCCCGGGTTTATAAAGAGGTTAAGTGTTAATATAAAAAAAACATGAAATTACGAATTCAATACCTCAAGCTACTCTGTGCAGTGAGAACATCTTAATTACACTACAATCTTACTCTGGCTTGGATTATTGTGTTCATGTTCATGCCAGAAGTGCTTTCATGTTGTTAAACTTTCCGTCGTAATATCTGGGTGAACAGCTAATAGTCACCCTACCAAAACTGTTCTAGTTCAATCATACTAAAAACAGATGACCTTGCGACAGGGTTGGAGTTACCAAAGGGTCAACCGGCTCGTGCGATTTCGACTGTGAACTCCCTTTTCTATGAACTGTTTACTTTTTTGATGGGAGAAAAATTCTCAAAACATATTGGTGTCCAATTGTCACGGAGTCGTGTCAAGACAAGGTCGCTAGTGTTCATGTCACGCGAGCCCTTTTACAAAACTCACAGATCCATTTGCATGGAAGTGGTTCTTCAAAGAGCCAGAGCAAATACCAACAGGCAGAGATATAATTATTTCCGTAGTATTTCGTCAAAGGAGCGGCCATCGACAGGTGCGTGAGATCCAGTTCAGACGTGACGTCAGTACATCTTGAGTTTGTTGAACCGCGCTTTCGTATAAGGGAGCCATGCTGAACTGTTGTTAAACTGCTTTGTTGCTTTTAACTCAAGTTTCTAAATAGCGCCACCATCCGACAAGACACTGTCATGTTGTACGTCATTGGAATGGTGCGTTGACTTGGGCCTAGTTACAACGCCTCTGTTCTCCGTAAACACCAACCAACCAGTTAACAATAATTCATCGAAGTAAGTGGTCACGTTCTTGGGATAAGGCCAACATAATAACTGTTTATATTTTGTCGGGCATTTATGCACTTGTGTGATCATAACAGGTCTCTTGTAGAAATATTTTCCCAGTAAACAAGTTTGTTGTGTTATGACTTTAATTATGTCAATTTGTTTTTTCGACCATTGCTCATTAGTGTTAGTCTTAGCATGGAGGAAGGTTTTAGGGGTTCGTCTTCATCAATGAGTCTTTTTTAGTTCTTATGTAATACAATTGTATCTTGTGTCTCTTCATCATTTGCTGCATTATCCTTCCCATGCTCCCGGCCGGGGGTTTACCTCCCGCCGCTGTGTTCTTCAATCACTGTGTTGTGTTGTGTGTTGTTAGCCTCCGTCCGTTCCTGCTGTGAGGGGCAGGCTGTTGAGGGGGCTTTCCTGCCGGGGCGGTGTCTTGAGGGGTTACCCGGCCGGTCGTCCATCCTGTTCTTTTGTTTTGCTCCACGGTGTTCGCTTCGGCTTTTGTCTTGTAGATGGACGGTGGGATCTGATGTTTCTGAAATGAGAGTGTGTGTTTTTTGGTGGTGTTTTGTGTCTATTCTGTTCACTAAGTTTACAGCAGATGTTGTTTCCGGTGTAGACACTGCGTTTTGTAAACATTGATGGAAGTACCGAAACTCTGCGTCTGGGTACATAAGACGTAAAGAGTAAAGCGTCCATCACCCTCGGCAAGTCTCCGAGTAGAGTCTCGTCGAATAGTTTCATTCGAATGAATACTCTGATGTATAAATGCGTACGTGCGTCTCCACAAGTTATTTATTATATGTGGGCCTAATAAGTTTCACATAAACTTCTGTTTTACATACTATTTCAGTTTTTAAAGTACTTTTTTTATAATAAACTTAGATAACAAACACTGTCTCTGACATTTCTGACGTGGAAAAGAGCGTTATATTACATGTGGGTACGGTAATTAAAGAGAAACAACTTGGCAGAGAGGTTTTTTCGAGCGAGCAGTGAGCGGTGTGCATACCGACACGTACGAGGGGGGTCAGACAGGGGAACAGAGTGCACCTCCCGGGAGGGACCCTCTCCGTCTTGGGCCCGAGCAGCCTGTCAAAACGTTTGCACGGACCGCGCATTGAGACACTACGGACGGCTGTGCGCACACGAAGTTCAAGTATCCATTAGAGGGTCGGTCTGTGGACCCCATCATAGGTAAAAAATAGAGCATCGTGATTGCAGTTCAGTGAAAGACAGTTCACCGGAAAAAAAACCCATAATCCAACATTAATTCCTGACCACAAACCGCTTGAAGGGTTTTCCTTTCCCCCAAAAAAAATTAAATCATTATATTCTGAGAACTTATAAACGGTTTCGTCGAAGTAGGTACGAACTCCAACTTGTCAGCGGAATGTTCCAGTTCTTCTCGGAAATACTGACACGTCGTCGTGGCAATTTGTCATTGTCACCCCAGTGTGGTAACGACAATACCTGGCGTCCATGAATCAGTACTCAAGGCGGCAGGGTATATGCGGGGCATTATTTTATTGCTCCTGCGGGGCACTATTTTATCACCGAGTTTCTGAATCATGCAGACAATTACGACGAACAATTTTTGTTTGCTATTAAAAGGCTACAAACTGATTAAGTGATTGACTGGGGTAGAGTCTTGGTTTTGTGCCCCGTTTTCTGCTGGTTGGATAAAAGTAAGTGGTAAATTTTAAAATGCTTTGCAAACCCTATCGTAGCCTTTGAAGTTACGTTTGTGATATCTTTGCTGTTGCATAGAGCAAGCCATACGCCAAGTTCAAATACTTAATTGGCGGGAACATTTTGCAGGGCATAAAAAAAAAAGAAAAAAAAGAATTACGGTCGCCTTTTCGAGGCCCGAGTGGGTCTGAGGTAAAACAAAAGGTGGGGGATAATGATGAAATCAATCCAAGAATTCGTGTAATACACACGCCCCGAGACACAATTTCTCGCTTGGTTACGTTCCACATGCGGCACGATGGCCATTCCTCTCTTTTTTAAGATCCTCTTGTTTGGGAATGCCAAAGTACTGAAGGTAAAATGATACTGGTATTTCCCGTTGATTTGTGTACTTTTGCCAAGAGCAGTCTTGCCCGACTCGAGGACGCACTAGAAACCTCCTCTAGTGGAAGAGAAGTATAAATAAACAAGGCAAACGTTCAGAGAGTGTTTTTACAAAAAAAAAAAAAAAAAAAAAGAAGAAGAAGAAAAAAAACCAGCATTCATCGACCAAGAAACATTGAAGCACGGACTAAGCAGTCTACCTCCATGGTTGATGGTTGAACCACGGAGATGAAACCGACCACTTGTTACACTCACAGTACCGGTTAAAACCGAGGACCGAATCCATGGCATTTTTTTTAGCGAAGCATATAATAGACCCTGTATGTAGGGCTACGTCACCTGTGATGTGTTTACAAATGTGCCACCGGGCATGGGCTTCATGCAGCAGTGCAGACATGATTTGTACACAGCTCAATGGAGACAAAATGTTAAATCTTACACATTATCTATGGAAAAAAAAAATTACAAGATGGGAGATGACACCTCCTTAAAACTTTCCATAGCTGTCACTTTTGCACTTTTTGGTTTGATGTGGTATAAATGAGACATGGTGACATGTTTTTTTTTATAGAGTCATATCTTGCCTGCCAGGAAGTACACTGGAATGTACCAGCTCACGCTCATTGTAAACAAGGCGACATCCGTGCTATGTACGTCATATTGAGAGCTCATTCAAAAGATAAACAAACTCCCAATCATCAACAGAGTTGAACCACGGACTGATGAATCTAACTTCATGTTTGATCCGCTTTTGTTGATAAACTATAGAGCAAGGGTGATCAATAACTGTTTTTTGTACCAGTGGTACTTTACGTGTATTTAGGCCCAATTTCATAGAGCTATATACTAAGCTAAAATATCAGAAAATCTGAGTTGTTGTTTTGTCACTAACAAGAACTGTTTTGCAAGTGCCAACCATCGAACTGTAGTATTATTCCTTTGGATCTTTGTATTTGTCAAATCTTGTAGAAAATACGGGCAGAGTATATCCGGGAAGAAATGGTATGTCGCAAAAATGGCCCAACCACTACGTGCATTATCGCACGTTGAACCAGATTCACAGTCAGAGTACTTTATTTATCAGATGTCACATAGAATATTGAATATTGTTTATCTTCTCTTGAAATGTCGAAACAGTATCAGATAAAGAGTGGGGTAAAAATAAACAAAATATTTGGGCAGGGACCAACTTTTTTTTTGTCAAGTACAAGAAACCATTAAAATGCGATAAACTGTGCGGTGTCTCTCGCCGAATGGTGGACGTAAATGCACAGGGATCACTTGGCCCATAGGGCACATACCAGAGTGGAGTTCCACCCTCCAAAACAAAAACATTTCTCAAGGACTTTCTTGTCTGACCAAGCTCTGACCCTAGTCAGCTGTGCCTACACGAACCAGTAACCATGGCAGCTGGGCTGTGTAAGAGAACAGCTATAGCCAGCATGGCCCCCACGTGAAAAAAACCACTTGCCTGGAGAATGGATGGATCGCGGGCTGCGTTAGTGACAGGGCAACAACCGGGCCCCCCGCTTAATGACCAGCCGGCCCCGTCGTTGACCTCCCATAGCCGAGGGGGGAAAAAAACATCAGGAATCCACACCCGGGGAGAGCAGTGTGTGGCACACAAAGCCTGAACATTAATGCTGGGGCTTCATTCTACTCCGTTGAAACCCCAGCTGGGTCTACCCTTAATCAGAACTCTTGCATTTCAACAACTGGGTCATTGTGTCGCGCAGCTAGCAGTGGAGGATTTTTTCGGAAAAAAAACTTCCTGGTCGACCCCCTTGACAGAATCTCACACCATCTGCTATGATCTGAACGTCGTGTGATCACATTGTTGGATTTTTACACCCTTTTTTTGAACATTGTCCTGTAGGACACGTGCTCAAAACTGACGATGGACTGTGCACCTCCGAATGAACGGCAGTCACAGCCACCACACATAACCGTTTGTTGCTTAAAAGTTTGTTGTTCCAATAAATAAACAGGAACACCCCGTTTTTTGCTTCATGGTGTTCCGGAATTGAATACTCGGCTAATTAATAATGCATGAATCTTCCACCTCTTTCCCCGATGCAGGGCTGAAACTGTTGGATGTTCTGTCGGATCTGAGGTAAGTAAACTTCTTTTGACTGATTATGTTCCAAAATGTTTAAAAAGAAATATGCGTGAAGATCGAGTCTATTATAACCGCGTGGTAAAATTGGCACAACTTTATTACATTTCCTTTGGATGGATCTATGCTCTATCTCTGTCCTCCGTGCTTGTACATGATACAACCATGGAGCTATAGCTCCATTATACAACAAAGTTCCTCCATAATCACGGAGTTCTACTACCATGACATCCACACAACGAGGAAAAACAATTCTTTTGGCATGGTGGGCATTTTATGAAAACAAATACGTAGTTTTTTAGAGAATATTATGTAAGATTTGAAGCTAAAAGAAACCTGTAATTTATATACATGTACCTAAAAAAAAAACCCAAAAACCCAGTCATGGCACTGTGTGTTTAGCATATGGATTTTGGAGACAAAAGTGACCCAGAGCATGAATCCACAATCCGGATTGATGACATTTTCTTTTGTCAAGCCATGGAGGTAGAATTACCGAATTCAACATAATTAGAAAAAAGTCTGTGGAACTCGAAGAAAACAGTCCCATTGACCACATTTGATATATAAGGGCGAGAACGCGTAACCGACTCACAACTCCCTCATCTCGTGTCTAACGAAAAGTGTTTTTTCTCCAAAGAACAATGAAATTATTGAATAATTGACCACAATCTCCCACGGATTCGAATCTCATCAAATGTCAAGGATAATTAAACCAGTGCTCAATTTACAGTTTATTAGACGACACACTCTCCCGACCTCTTAGTCTAGTTCCCTCGCGGAAGCTCAAGGAGGTGAACCTATACCATACTTTGCCGGCAAAAACAGCAGGTTCTGTAACGAGTTGTGAGCTCAATCAAAGTGGTTTACGTTCTTAGTTTGGTTTACTAATAATGAGCCTTTTAATAACTACAATCTCTGAGCTGAACACAAGGTGTGAAAACCCTTTTAATGAGCAAAACTGTACTGCTGTCACCCTCTGACATTGGTCTTTACAAAAGAAACACCGCGTGGACGAGCAACGAGATACGCAAATGGATATACTACAAAACAAATGTTGCATTATTTGCACGTTGTCTGAATATGGGCATAGAGAAAATTTCGATTCTGCACGATCCTCGAAATGGCAGTCAGCACCTAAGCAATTTATTAAACAAATATAATAGACTTCCTTTGCACATTAAGTAAGGGTATTTAACCGTTGCGGTGATAAGACCACACGGGATGATTTAAAACCGGTCCCCCGCTGCTCTGGACGCATTCGGGTGCGATCTCTCAATGTTCCCCACGGCAAGGGCGTTGTGAAACCAGCGAAAGACCGCTGTGGGCCAGTTTGCGCTATGTAAGAAACGTGACGAACGTGACATCTGAGCGCCGTGCTATCTATAATATCACTTGATGCGAGTAACGTTTAGAGCCAAAACATACTGTATACACAAATAAACTCCATGTTGGCAGACTTCGTCCATTCTGGACAAGACTTTGCACATGTTCTTTGTACTTTGTTATTGTTTGACAGCAGATAATATCATAACGATGACATTAATTTGAAAGACACATCGCATTGTTGTTGTTGTTGTTGTTGTTGTTGTTGTTGTTGTTGTGTTGTCTGTTGCTGTGTTGCTGTGTTGTTGTTGTGTTGTGTTGTTGTTGTGTTGTGTTGTGTGTTGTCTGTTGCTGTTGTCTGTTCGGTTGTCGTGTTGCTTGTTGTTGTTGTTGTTGTTGTTGTTGTTGTTTTATTGTTGTGTGTTACTGTTGTTGTCCATGTGGTTGGTTGAAGTAAACTCAATTCCATCATCTAGTTTCAACACACTATCCTACAGTTTCAACACACCATATCAACAACCTGTTAAAATGTCCAACATGAAGGGGTCGTTTAAAGTAAAGACCACAGAAACGGTTTACGTCCTGTCACTAGTGTGGGGGATTTCATTGTTGCTTATTTCGATTGCTGCAATCGGCTAAACATTGTTGGTTCTGAAGGTCTTCAGATGCTGTTCTTCTCGAGGCTTGACAGTTAACGGACGTATACATTTCCCTGGTGGATTAGTCTTGGTATGAACTTTATAACTGGCGAGCTCTCTCAGACTGAAACTAATCGACTTTGGCCTGCACTTTGTGAACCTAAGTTCTGTAATGCATAATGGTTCAGTCCGATTTGTTCGCCAATGCTAGAACATGTATCCTTAGTTTTCACAGTGAGTGACCTTGTACATTGTAGGGCCTTTCTGGCAGGCAAGATACTGCACTGGGCCCAATTTCGTAGAGCTGCTTAAGCACAAAAAGTAGCTAAGCACAACAAAATTATGCTTACCAGATTAAGGTTACCGGCAAAACTACCATGTCATATGTGCAATTTGTGACTGGTATCCTGCTGAATTCTGCTTAGCAGAAAATCGTCAAGCAACAGTTTCTGCTTATTTTAAGCAGCTCTACGAAATTGGACCCTGGTCATGCGTGGGAAATTTGTGTGTCATAATTTACACATACTATTCAAGAGTTATAAAAGTAACAACTGAACAATATTTTTTCATATCAAAAATGTATCAAAGTCAGACAATGCAATCTTTATACAACAGAGGGTTTTCTTCCATTTTGGCTGTGTACAAATTGTGCCTGCAGGAAGTCCAGGCTCAGCTGCAAGCCGTTTTAACCCTCTTGATGTCTGTCTAACCATTCAATACCATTCACTGTAGTTTTGAATAATAGATAAACTATGCCAGCCTGCAATATGATACCATGAGGGAATGCATGTACACAGTACACAGTTAGTTCTGTGCACAGTTGTGCCACCGTACACAACCTTGGCAGTCGAATGGTTTCAAATGGTTGGTCAACTCACTGGAAAATGTTGTCAAGAGTCACTGATGAGAGTAGGAGGGTTTTAAGGAACGTTCTATCCTATGTTAAAAAAACAAAAAAACAAACAAAACGGTCTGCTCTCTGCTGAACAAGTTTGGGATCCGTTCTTCAAAATGTTGGCAAACTACTTTCTATATGGAGTAATGTATAGATGGAAACATTATACAAATAAACACGATACTCATGCACTTGACGCACAGTCTGGAGCACAACCTTCCAAAAGACCCAACTGAGTCCATACTTGACATTATGTTGACAGAAATGCGCAAACTTTGGCCACATTTTTATGGTGCAAGTTACACAACTATAGTTTTGCATGTGTCGTGGATAAACTCTACTTTATACTAGCCAAACCAAGCTGGTTAATGGCTAGTTAGTCGAGTTTAAATCAGTTTAGCGTATGTTCACCAATAGTCGAAGAGGATTGCACTACTTTAAAACCGTTTAGAGGTTCGGTTTACTTATTACAATTACTAAACCCTTCGGTTATGGGTCTATTTGTAAATGTCTTTGCTTATACAAAAATTGCATTGACTTTGTAATGCATTTAATTGCCAATCTTTCCAATTGACATCGAGTATAGGGACTCACCTGTTGTGACATAGATCGTTCACTATAGACAATGTGAACGTTGTTTACAATAAGTGTGACCTTGTACATTCTTTGAGTATTCTGGCAGGCAAGATACTACACTGGTCCTATGGGAAAGTTGACATTTTGTGTCATAATTTCCACATAAAACCAAGAGTTATGAAAGTAAAAGCTGGACAAGTTTTGAGATGTGCCCCCTTTCATCACATCAAAAGTTGATAAGAATTAGACAGTGCAATCTCCATAAAATATAAGATTGTATGCCTTCTTCCATTGAGCTGTGTACAAATCGTGCCTGCAGGAAGTCCGGGCTCTGTGGCTCTTTTGTAAACATGTGATGTCACAGGTCACATGGTCTATAGACTAACCTGTGACATCTCATGCTTACAAAAGAGCCACAGAGCCTGGATTTCCTGCAGGCAAGGTTTGTAACACAACCCAATGGAAGAATATATACAATCTTATATTTATGGAGATTGCACCGTCCGATTTAGATCAGCTTTTGATGTGAAGAAAGGGGGCACATCTCAAAACTTGTCCAGCTGTTATTTTATTATCACACAAAATGTAAAACATTTCCCATTGGACCAGTGCGATACCTTGCCTGCCAGAAAGGCCCTGGAATGTACAAGGTCGCTCTTTTTTTGTAAACAAAGGTTACACGGTAAACCACGTTGATGATTTCATAAAAGAGTGCAATATTTATTCACTCCACCGCTGAACACGGCCTGGGTCATTTTTCACTCATCTGCGGCATGTCAGACAGCTACCGATCGCTGATTCTGACAATGCTTGGAAACCTTATATCGTACCCGTGGGCATTCAGACATTTCCGTCTCTCGCGTCATATTATTTTAAAGGGGGCGAGATTGAAGCTAAACCTACGGGTAAAATATTCTTGAGTTTTTGTTTTTCTCATTATAACTAACTAAATAATTCACAACTTACCACATTAATGCAAAGATAAGAGAAACTTAACACCACCTGGAGTGTGACCCGTCCCAACTTTATAAATCGTTCCAACTTTAGTTGTGATCGGGCACAACTCGAGTGATACAGTTGGGACGACCCAACTATAGCTAGGATCCAGATATCGATCTGTCACCTAGCAGGGAACCAGTTGCTGTTATTGCATGAGATGGTCCCAACACTAGAACACTGGTGGGTGTAAAGTACGAGCCATGTTGTATAAGCAGAGAGAAACTGAAGAGGAGTTGAAAATTACTTTGTTTTTGAGGCCCACCTCATGTGGTTATATCTACATTGCGTTCCCCAGTACTGTCACTATCAGTATCACCATCAGATTGTTTTAAATGTGATTCATTCACCTGTCCACAGGCTGTAACGCATCAAGTGTTCTATGGTGAAAACACTAAGGCCTCAGATCGGCTCCCAGAATGTAGAGCACCGTGTATTAAATGTTAATAGAACAACTGTGGACTTTTCCCACAACTAAACGTTGGTGGCGCTCATCGAGTGATGGCGTCACTTTCCACTAGCTTTAGAAGAACCTTCCGTATCATCATTTTAAATTGGTAAACCATGCGTACAGTGTTACGTCAGATACTTTGTCATTATATCGGGCTTATTTCGGATTAAGCTACGGAGTTTTAAGGGGGTCTTCAAAATAATATTTCCTGAACTATTTACAGAATTGGTAAGAAAAAAACTTGTAAAATATACTTTTTGATCACAAATTTACATCAAACTTACACGGTCTAATGATGGTGATGGTAGAAAACATCCCCTGAAATATTTCTGCTTGAAACGCCATATTTGATCAGAAATGAATAAACTCATTTTCCGATTGGAGTTTATCGCTCAGTGAGCGTTTTATTCATGTGTTGAATCTATATGATTTCAATGCAATATGTGTAATCGGTTTTCACTATTTTCTCGTGCCCCAGATGGCCGATCGATCTCAAACTTCTACAGGTTTGTCAGTTTATGTATATGGTGGATTACATAAAGTGCTTACACTGCCAGCAACTGTTTTGTTAGCAACAACCAATTCTGTAATGTTCCTTTAACCACTATTTCAGACAAGTACATTTCTCAGGAAGGCATGCCTTTTCATGATGGAATTTATCATATTCTGTCCTTGTAAATTACCACAAACCTAGCACTTTGTCTTAAGTATCACGAAAGCAGTATTTTGAGTCTATATCCATTTTTAATACAGAATTTCTGGATCTGACCTTCGTAAGACACTTATATACGGGATATTTCGCAGCCGGTACCGCCAGCTATCACATACCTCCAAAGCTCAAACCCCACATTGTTTTTTTTTCGGGACACCTGGGATTCAGAACTTGAACAAGTTGTGGTATTAAAAAGCTTTCATGGCCGTAGCTAAAAGGACGGACATACCGTTTGTTTATAGCACTCTTGTGAATTGCATTTCGACGGGCTATGAAGGTTATACGCACCAGTGAAATATTAGCTCCTAAATGATATGTTACTGATTGTATGTAGATACAAAAAATCAACAGTTTCTGAAATGCCTAAGGGAAGGCACACTGCCCCACTTTTTTGGTCACCTCACAGGAATGCCCATTACACACAGAAAAAAAACAACCCACCAAACAACAGTGCAACACAAAAGTCAAAATCTATTTAGTTCGTTCAAAGAGCAAGGGTTTGTTATCCTACACTCTCTAACACAAAGCTTACGCTGTTCTCGACCAAAGTATTGCATACAGTCTTTCAAATTTGTATGTTTGGTCAAGTATACTTTGTGAGCGTTCATAGTTAGATTGCATGCAGCAATCGTAAAGAAGTAAGGTAGGTCCTCCAGACACGCCACTTTTCAGCCGCTCAGCTGATTTTTTCGTTTTTGGTTGCTGAGCTGTAAAAATTTAAAAACACTGTACATTAACTCTTGCTGTGCTTGGCAATTTTTCTCTTTTATGGGCAAACTGCAGTTGCATGCCTGGTCTTCAAATGCTACAGGAAACCGTTCACACAACGAGCAACGTGTATCGTCGGCTCATTGACTTAAGGTCGATAATTGCAATTTCAAATCCGTAATGATCAAAAGGTCATTAATAAGTGAAAAATGTGGATAAGTTCGAAAAGAATTAATCAAAATCCGCAAGTTATTTTTTTTTCTTAAAAACTGAATGTTTTCTTCTCGCCAAACTCATTTTTGGAGACCACTCTTAATCAATAAACTCCATTTTAACCAGGAGCCCCCAAAGTATACAAAACCAATTTTATGAAATCCATACAAACTGCACTATTGGACCTTATACTTTTTAGTCCTGAGCCGAAGCTTGGAAGTGAATATCCAGAGTTTTCCTACATCCATTCCATTCTACACCACAACGATTACAATGCTCTTGACCGAAGTAACAAAAACCCTAAAATTCAAGAAAAGGTGACCCCGGTTATTTGTATGGATAAATGCAGTTGAAAGAGATACGCACGGACATTTAGGGGCTTGTTATAAGCGTGGACCTACCTGCACCCAGGGGTTCACCTGCGTTTCATAAATGAATACATTTCAACAGTTTATGCAATTACCCTAACCATGCCCTAACACATGACCATGAGATAAGGTCAAGAATTCACGCTTAAAGGGGCACATCGCCTTCGAATATCGTAAAATATTGCTAATTGGAATTGCTCCTTGCCTTTGTCAATGTAAGGGTTGCTCATGCACAAAAACACCTACAGTCTGTCATGAGCAGTGCCTTTGGGCGCCTTGGGCTATGAAAAGCGTTTGTTATGAAATAAATATGGTTGGCAAGATGTTTTCTAGGTAGAATATAATCATCCGCACAAATATACCTCGAAATTGTGTGGTTTTCCTTTGACTTCGTTAACTAAACACGGTATACCTTAGAACCAAATTTGATTGTAAACGATGAACAAACAAACCGAAGTATTGACATAGTCTGTATATGATTGTAATTTAATTAGATTTGACAGATCACTTTAGTTTTCTTTTACAAAGTTGCATGTCTTTTGGAGAAAAAACCTGTTCGATAACATGCATTCACATGGGGGAGCTTGACTCTCGAATCCATGCTTCGAAGGACAGCTTTTATTAAAACCCACTTGAAAATTGTCCCATGACCTGTGTATTTTCTGTTAATACACTGACTGACCACGGCAGAATAAAAAGCAGACCATTTGAAAGATTTTTTAAAAATCTCAACCACTGAGTTATATAATATATTGTACACATGGATATTACAATATCAAATCAATATTTTCGAATACCAATTTCTGCGTTCAATCTTTGTTAATCAAATGTGCTGACCAAAAAGAAAAGAAACAACAGGAGATAAAAAAATATAGTAGAAACAAGTTCCAGCCTTTATTTTGAAATTGGCTGCCCAAAACAGCCAAAGGTGTTGCCTATAAAATTTTGAATTGCCTAAACTACCTGTTGTACATGTATGTCTTAGTGCACACTAAGTGCTTTATTTTGGACGATAAAAAGGGGGCAAGTTTGGGATATAAGGGCCATATATTATTTGAACCTTTGAAATCATGACCTCAACCTTAACCACCAGTCAAGTTTAGACTGACCTTTAACTTGTATTTCTCTTTCACGCTGTCCACTTAAAAAAAGGATCTTTCCTCATTAAAGAAAGATTATTCAAAGGCAATATACAGCTCTATTTTGTGATATTGATACCTTCCTCGATCGAGAGCAGAATGTAATTTCACCCAATTTATGCAGAGGTCACTGTAGGGTTCATGCGTGGGTCTGAAGAGGGGTCGGGTATAGAGTAACCGGGGACTGGAGGGTTATTTTAGGGCCGGTGACCGTGGTGGAATTCCTCGGATAAGATCATGGTGTTGCTCTTGGTAATGGCGTAAGGGGGAAGCGCAGTGGTTATAGGGAGAGAGTTAGATTCACAGTTTGTTATCTGACGAGATTAACTCGGTATTTGTACAAATTACACATTGAGAAGTGGTGTATAATCCACCAGGCTTATTGATTTACTGAAGAATTTGAGTTTGGTTTATGTTGGGCATATCGGCGGATGACATTTGTTGTTTAATTCCTTGTTTGGTTGTTTTTTTTTTGACGGGAGGCGATTATCAAGTGCAGGTTTGATTTTAAAATATTATTATTTAATTTTTTTATTAAACGTCCTCATCGGTCCCGTTTCCCCCAAGCATTCTGTGACTTGGCACCGATCATCGGGCCGTACCCCCAGGGCGACGAAGGTTGATGAGGGCAGTGAAGGGAAAAGGGTTTACGACTAAAAAGTAAAAGTCTTTGAAAGAAAACCTCATTATGTGCTAGTGTAAGATGACAGAAGAGACTCTCATTTTGTCGCCCCATCTAAGCAACCTGCCTATATCCCGCAATTAAAGGAACATAACAGAATTGGTTTTGCTAAAAAAACAGTTGCTGGCAGTGTAAGCACTTTATGTAATCCACCATATACATGAACTGACAAACCTGTAGAAGTTTGAGATCGATCGGCCATCTGGGTCACGAGAAAATAGTGAAAAACCGATTACACATTTGCATGAAATCATATAGATTCAACAATGAATAAAACGCTCACTGAGCGATAAACTCCAATCGGAAAATTAGTTTATTCATTTCTCATCAAATATGGCATTTCAGACAGAAATATTTCAGGGGATGTTTTCTACTATCATCATCATCAGACAGTGTAAGTTTTATGTAAATCTGTGATCAAAAAGTATATTTTACAAGTTTTTTTCTTACCAATTCTGTAATGTTCCTTTAAATAATATATGTTTTGGGGTACAAGATATATGGTTGAAACTTTTACTGACAATTAGAGCCTCAGGTACCCTACATAATCAGAGATACGGTATTTTGCATCATGGAGTACATACAATTTACATTAATTTGCATCACATTTATCAGAGTAACTGTTCAAAATCCTGAAACTACTAACCATGCACACTCTAAAATCTTTCTATATCCTCTTTGCCAAATATAAAGGATTCCGAAGGACTGAGGGTTGTATAGTTCCAAATGAGAATTGCGTGTCACTGGGTCAGGCATTTCAGTCTCGTCTAAAAGTCCAGACAAATTGGTGTGGAGTGACATATAGGAGAGGATGAGGTCACGTGTGGGCAAAAGAGCCTATAAAAGGGAGTACAAGGGTTTTTATGTAGTTAAAGCCCATTATATTTTTCTTCAGAGGTACACACGTATAGATAAAGGTGAATAGAAGGCCAGGTTAAGTACTGGGAAGCAATACTGCTGTTCCAATTACCCCAACCACCACGAAAGACAAGAGATATTGAAGTCATCCAACGAAAATCCACGAAACAGATTTACACAGCTAATTGGAACTGACAAGTAAATTGATTTTTACCCGTCCGTGAGATCGAATTCAATAAAACATCTCAACACTGCTCTCTTAGCAGGTGGGGGGGGGGGGGGTTTCTGTTTTAGCGTTGCGTTCCCAAAATGTCAGAGGGGGCAAGTCAACAATAAAGGAGCCGGTCACAGAGAACGTAGAAGTACCTTGACTCTTGGTCTTATGTAGGCGCCATCCATTTCATTTCGACTGTCCCAAGTATTTTCATACGGTTTGTGGCAGAGTGGGGTCATCTTGTTTTTCGTACTGCGTTTTAGTACACCGCGATTCACTGTTGGGCTTTTAAGTTTGTTATTATGGTTAGCCACCGTACAGAACTATAACTGTTTTGCATGGGTTTGTTATTAACTCTAGATTGTCTGAAGCCTGATCACGGAAACGCGGTTTCGAAGACGCCTTTTTGGGGCTTGACTGGAAGCAGAACATTAGTCTGGTACTTATTAGGTGACCGAATGAAAAATCAATGTTATGTCCACCAGCATATAGGCAGGGAATCAGACTAAGGTGACACATATAATAATTAATTGTCTGACCTGTACACTCCAAGTATCGGTAGCCAGTGTCTACATGGAAATCCATACATTCTTAAAAAAAAAACTCGTTACGGACATCTAGCTAAAATCTACTAGTTAGTAGTTGTGTATTTTGACTTGGACTGTATAGTACACGAAGTTTCGTACTCAATATCACTATCAGGTTATTGAAAAGTAAACCCCCATCACCTGACCCAGGATGAAAACTTTCAGAGAAATACCTGTCATCATTCCCTGAAAAAAAGTTTGTGCACACCCCCGGGAAGGAGGCGTGCGATACTCGGTATACGTCACAATCTCATTAAGACATTGTGACATGCTCGTGGTTTTAAGCATGCTCTCTCATCCGATGAGATCAAGGTTGTCATCTGGCGATTTAACCCCCAAATTTACCCCCTGGCTTCCACAAAGTGACCACGATTCAAAGGTCCTTTAATTGTGGTCTGTTTTGAGTTTCAACGTTCCACATGTGACAAATTGGGAGGTGAGCTCTGCCGTCCCAAACCCTGTCCCCTCCAAAGAGAGCGGCGAAGACAAGTGTTTCGTTACAAGTATTAAGAAACATCAATGTATAACAATTCGTGGAATTTGAGGATTGCAAGAATAACTTAAATTGGCTTTTATTGAAGCATTATTTTTCCCTGAACAGTTTTAAGACACTGGCTCTGATTTTGGCCAACTCTAAAATAATGAACCAAAACAAAAACATGTGCACCTCTCTCTCTCCCTCAATTCAATTCCCAGTTCTCTCTAGTATCCTCACTTGGTGTATCCCAACATGTCCAGAAGACGATCAGAGCATACTGATCGAAACGTCGAGTTATAACCAACGGTTCTTTTCAGAACCACCCCAACTCAATAAGAGACAAGGATTACATGGTTGTCACCGCAAACCTTTTCCATATCGTATTTCCACCATGCAAAGTTTCAAATCCTACCAACATGTATGCATAGAATAACAAACCTGTGAAAATCTGAGCTCAATCGGTCATCGAAGTTGCAAGAAACTAATGAAAGAAACAACACCCTCGTTGCATTAGAATGGTGTGCTTTCAAAGTGCCTGAGAAAAGCCTTTACTCAAATTCAAATATTTTAGTGAAAAAATACCTCTTTCTCAGAAACTACAATATTTCAGAGGGAGTCGTGTTTCAAAATGATTTAGACTATCGGCAGCTCGCAGGTGCTCATTACCAAGTCAGTTTGTATGGTTATGTAGTTCTTGAGTAATTAGTAAATTACCAAAAGCATCCACTGCCTTTAAGTTACAACTTGCATGTGGTCAGCGGACCACTGTTAAGGGAGAAAGCCTATTGTTTTTAGTATGTATTTATTGAATCATTTGTTTATTTTCTGAGAGTTGGCCTCCACAAGATCAAAAGTGGCCACTCAATTAAGTAGATAGCTGAGGAGTTCCAAAGTGAATTGGAACAACTGGGTGAATAGTAAAGTACTAAGAAATAATAGGACTTCCGCATTCGATTGTTTCCAGTAGATAATAATAATAATATCTAATAATAATAATAAAACCACATTTATTTTGCGCATTTCATAAAATGTTCAAAAATTTACAAAAATCCACAATATCATTGAAAGTCAGCACAATGGAGTAAAACAGCAAAGAGTTAAAAAATAACAATGTTATACACACATAAAACAATACCCCCCCCCCTTGACGGGTATGTACGGGTTCGATTGAAAATATAGGGCCTACATTTCCACAGATTTGCGCAGATTAACTTACATGGGAAACATGGTCATATAGTGGAAAACTTCCATTGAAATAATATTTGCTTGAAATACTATGGGACTGATTTGATCTCGCGAGTCCAACATTCGACGTTTGGAAACAGTGAAAACATGTCAGGTTTTTTTTCACTATTTTCTCGTGACTCCGTTTACGGATTGAGCTCAAAGCTGTATCATGTTTTGTCACACGAAATGTGGATACTGGTCTTCGGCAACTACCAAGGTTTTCCGCGTGCCTGACAACATTAATGCACCACTGTCCCGAAGGATGGACACTTTTTTTAAAAAAAGTTGCAAATAGATGAGAGTATGTACTTCATGAAAAAAAATATGTCTTCTTCATCTCCTTTTCAGAAAATCTCAGACGGAAGATGGCGAACTTATCGAACAGCTGGAATACTTCGATGAGAACAAAGTAAACGATGAGGAGCAGTTCAACGTACCCCAGGGGGTGGATCTTAACAACCCCGTCGATGTCTTCAATACAATATTCGAACAGGTGAGACTCATTAAAAATTAATTCGACAAGAAATTGGATACTGGTTTGTTTTCATTGACAGATTATAAACTGGCAGCGTACACACTGGTGGAAGACTTTTCTGGCGGTGAGGCTGCTGTCGATTTTACATGAACATTTTACAGGCTTCACGGTTATCCCTTCATTGTAATCAGTGATATATAAATACGTTTTTTTAATGTGTAAGCCCCCGTTGTCAAATATGACGAATTGATAAGAGTTGTACAACGATCCACGAAACGGACCTTAGATCCAATTTGCATAAATGATTTACTTGCCATGACTATGCGAGTGAGGCAAGGTCAAACGTGCAGGAAGAACAGACCTTGTTCAAGCATGATTTGTTTACCAATAATTGAATGATAATGAGAAATGTGAGTATAAACAAATTTGATATCATAATGAGTTTGTTATCTTCACGGTTAACACCACCGTGGTTACACAGTGCTTTGTATGGAAGGCCTTCATCCGTGCACAATGGAGGAAGGTTGCACACAACCTTGCCTGCCATGAGATGCCCCGGCACCACCCACAAAATAGTAAATCTGTAAACATGATGACGTTAATAATTATGTGGATACGGGTCAACGCATTTCATTGCTAATTGGTGCGAGTCCTTTGACCCGCTACGGTTGACCGCGCGCGGACACCTCGCAATATTTCTCTTACTCCCCCGTAAGAAATGCAAGAAATGTTCCACGATTATAATCTTTATTGTGATCTTATTAATGTTAACCATTGAGCAAGTCCTTGCCCTATGATATTATAACAAATCCTGGTTTTCGGTATTTTCACAGAACCAGAACTGAATGTCTGTACGCAGTTCCTCATTGGAATGGTTCTGTGTACATGTATAGGTTCAAGCTTCTTGTTACAAGTATTATATTTCCTCCGTGTTGTACCGTACCCTCTCTATTATGACCATTACAGAGCAAGTATTATACGGGTTGGTGCTGGTAGTATATAGTTTATTCCAAGAATTTCAAACATTACTTCTCATCTTGATACTTCTGTCAGCACTGTATGATTTACACTTGAATTTTACACAATCTCCGTATATATAGGGCTGTTGTAGTCATTATAATCCTACGTGGTTTAACAAAAGCCACCTAGAACAAGTGTACCACTTGTGGCAGCGAACACTGGAGTGGTTGTTGGATAGCAAACTTGTTTGATAACCTGATATTGTGGTGGCAGGTCCCCCGCCCGCGGGCTCCTAGTGCGAGTTTCTGTGGTTGGTAACCCCTTTTTTGATGTGTTTATTCATGCATTTAGGGGCAAAATAAGAAGAAGTAAAGACCTTGTCTTATTTTCTATAAGTGGGCGTGCGAAGCGTTTCAATGACAGCTAGTCAGGAAGTATCGCATGCTTGGTTTAGTTTTTCTAGTAACAGCTAACCGCAGTTTGCTAATAGGATTTTTTGTTATAATAATCAATTGCACATATGAAAAAACAAACTGTTTTGTGAAGAACACAGCGTCGTTGTTGCGGGGGTTTTGCAGTTAAGGCAGCCCTTTCTTTGGATTTGCGTCTGTGTTAACCGAAGGAGGTCCTCTTGCATTCACGGGACACCCAGTGAGGGTCTAATAGTTTGCAGACTTGTCCCGTATAGCTGTTGTCCATCATGGTTTTCGCATTGGATTATTACCGTACTGGTGAAAATCACGGTGGCATTTTTGTGCAACAAATGGAATATGAAGCATTGCTATATTCGCATTTTGAGGACAGTGATTGTTGTGGACGTCGTGGAAGTTAGATAACCTATCCCTGTGACATGCTAGCTGCGTCCATATTATTGTGAGGAAATGATCTCGTGCTGGGGTTTGTTTGTCTAGTTGTTTAGATGATCTTCCCCATCAAGGGAACTCGGCAGAGTTGAGCAAAGAGGATAGCTCTATGGTTTGAAAACGTGGTGTTAAACACGTGACATTGAGCTCATCGGGCGGCCATCACAACTGGGAGACTTCAAATTGTTGTTTAAAATAATTGTGCAAAATATGGTTTCTTCTTTCACTGCTCTTAGAAGTTGAACTACGATGTTGTACTGAGTATACAGTGCTTTATAGTAGTACTGAAGTGGGACGTGTTGTACCAGAGGTAATATTTGCTTCAAGTAAGTATTTTTGATTTGGAAATGGTTAGTTACGTAGAAAGTGAGGTTTTTTCTATGAATCGAGCGTAGATTGTGGTTGTGTGGCCGTCACGGGATTCAGATGCAACTCTTTTGACCGATATGGGTATAAAGTTAATTTCATTTGGCGTTCAATGATTATTTTTCTCTGTTTACAATTTCCATCTTACTAAAACCGAACCGTGACCCAACAGGAAGTAGGCTGGCTCCTGTTTAGGATGTGTGGCACCAGACTATTTCTATAATAGAGCACAAAAACTAGCAAGGCACAAACCGATTGTGCTTACAAGAAATTGGTTATCAGCCAATTACATATGCCACATTGTACTAATTGTAAACGAGATGGTCGGTTTTTTTCTTTTGCAAAGCAGAACATTCTCAAACTATATATAGCTTTTTTTAAGCAGTTATGAATGGAACTAAAACATTAGTTCAGGCAGTAGTAGTCTCAATTCAAGAACAGTTTTGCTGGTTTGCCCCGGCGCCCGTGGTTTACTGGTGCTGACACAAAATCGATTCCGACTGCGCGGCCTCTATTCTGTAAACCGCCGTTTTTTCAGACTAGACGTCTGTTGCATTCGCTACCAGTCTATATTAATGGCGTCATTTATCAAAAACTATAGGATAAGACACCAGACCATAATCTTGTTTTGAGCAAAGACCCAAGTACACCTTTGGCTTGGGGTGTAGCGGGTCACACCACGGGTGCAATGATGAGTAATTGTGTAAAAATCAACCAGATAAAAGATGCGTCATGGTCCCCCAAAAATGATAACTTCAACAAATAAACACAACAGACAAAAATAGAAGGAATAAAATGTTCTTATGTTACAACTAATCTAACAATCTATTTTAAGGTGATTTCATAAACATGCATTTCCACTGACTTCACACATACGTTGTACTTTGCCCATTTACCGTATACAATACGGACCGAAAAGCACATTTTAATCGTTGAATGTTTATTTTTGAATTCAAACATTTTATCACCACACAAGTTCTGAGTAAGGCGAAGAATCAACTTGGACTACGAGTTCTGATTGTTGTCCACACGATTGACAATAGTCCTTGCTGGAACAAAATGCGGCTCTGTTGTGAGTTAGAAATGATGTCATGGTCTCGGCATGGGTTATTTTGTATTAAACCAGCACCTGATGAGGCCGGTTGGCCATGGATGTACTCAGCCGCCCGTGGTTGTTGTGGACGGCAATTAATTGTACGCAAACAAATATATCTGTGTACAATTTGTAATGATTTACCGAAAGAATGTAACGCTAATTGTCTGGGATCGACTGGTTTCATTTACCAGATATATGAATTGTTGAAATTGTTCATGTTTCGTCATATGAGCTCTGAGTTAAGTACAATACAATGAATGTATAAAGAAAGACGAGAATGTCCGCTCGACTACGTCTTGCAAATTTTGTACAGTGAAATGATTTAATTTACAGCTTGGCTTCAAATATGCACAACACTTCATTCTTATCGAATGCTAAACATCGATGACATTAATTACTCCAAACTCAGTGATTGGAAAGCTCCTAGATTCGGTGTCGAAACAAAATCTATAAACCGTTTATAGAGAGAAATATTTATATTTGACGTGTTATTTTTTTTAAAACAGAGTATAGTATTTGTGTTTTGGTAACTAAAGAAAACGAGAAGGAGTTGGTTGATGGGATTTATCAAATTCAATCTGAACTTTTGAAGTTAACAAGTTAGTACCATGTATCTCCAGAGCAAAGATTGCAGTTGACCTACTTAAGTCGAGAAAGTTAATGATGACCCTCACGAATTACTGATTGCTTATTTCGCCCCGCCCCCTCCAAGATCCTTACGTGCAATATAAATGGAGAAACAATGGAAGACATAAACACAGTTTATGTTTTCATTCTGAGTTGGACATGATTCATAATGACAGATCATATACCGAAGTCTACCCTCTACAAACATTATATGCATTTTTTATATGATATGGGATTTTTTTTATCAAGTTTGTTATCACAATAC
Organism: Pycnopodia helianthoides; assembly: GCA_032158295.1. NCBI lineage: Eukaryota > Metazoa > Echinodermata > Asteroidea > Forcipulatida > Asteriidae > Pycnopodia > Pycnopodia helianthoides. The sequence goes on along the minus strand of CM063248.1, from coordinate 11,220,274 downwards.
CAACCCAAGCTGACAGAACTGGGGCGTGGTCTGGTTCCTTGCTCTATATGGTCAGACCATAGAGTAAGGACAGACTTACTCTATGGTCAATGATGTCGTCTGTCACTATTGTCAGTAAAAGAAAACGGTTGATTGGTGGCCGACCAGCCTGCCGGCTGCTGTGCGGTTTGTGTGGATCTGTCCGAAGGACAAAGACCATCTATTCACAATGTGAGCCTTATTGTCACAGCAGTGTCACTGCCTCGTGCATGTTTGAATGTGACGCACTTGAATCCACTTTGGAGTATGTGGGTGTCTGTAAACTCACGTGTTGGTAGGCCTCAAACTTCAACGGACACATGCCTCACGGAACATGCATGTCTTCACAGACAAACAACATGAGCCCATCAACAAAATGTATACAAGAACTATAATGTCCGGTGCTGGCACGTGATTACCCAGGATTTTTCCCGAAGTTTTTCTGGATAGAAATAAAACGCAGTCACCCAACAAAGGGGAGAAAGAATAGTCCACATTGTGTCCAAGCCTGTAGTTTTGTAGTTCATGTAATACAAAGAGTCTGCAAACCTCCTGAATTGTAACATCTGGTAGGTTCTGGTTCTCGAATGAGGGGAAACTCAGGCCGGAAGCCAATTTTTTCAGGAATTTCCAATTTCGTCAAATCTCACCCTGCCAGAGTGCCAGTGACTTTTTAACAGAAATGTTCCTTACACTGGAAGCCTCATAGGTTTACGTATAGCATTCAATTCAATTCATGTACACATCATGTGAAAACACATGCAATTTGCTTTCTATTGTACAGCAGTATAAAAAAAGTACATAGAACCTTAAAAATAGACATTGAAAAATCACACCACAGTGATTATTACAGAATAAGTGATAATAGAGAGCACAAGAAAAAGTCACACCAATCAAGACGATCACAGTGAAACTATGTGACAAAACCACAGTTAAAACATGGCCCCGGTGTGGAGAAACTTGTTAAACCATAGAGCAAGGAACACCTGATCATCATGGTTTAGTTGACAATCCAATACCTGGTCCGTTTGTTACAACCAAAGGGATGCACAATAAAAATGATTTTTGATATGTGCCTGTAAGTCAAACTACATTTAAATGGATACTCTTCAGGCTATTATCGACAACTCATAATGAGCACATATCTACTGCTGGCAATTATGAGCAGAAAGATAATTCAACCAAGTTATTGAACAGAAAATTCATAACAATCGAAGAGTACTCTCAGTTTGAGTCAGAATCGCTTTCAGAATCTCTCTTCTTGCTCTCTCCCGGGTCAGCGTCTCTGACTGACCCAGGAGAAAGCAAGCAGAACGAAAACACATACAAATAAACAAGTGGGTACACTCAGGAAAAGTGTTTTCCTTCTCAATTTCATTAAAAAAAAAAGTTTTAGAGATTATTGTTATCGTTTTTTTTATTATTATTTTTTTTTATTGCCATTGTGTCTAGTCATACTCTGGAATTCCCCAACCTTGGTTGATCTATGGATAGAAATGATTGGATTGTTTACTGTCATAATAACTAGAGAAGTTATGACTTCATACAATGTATAGTGACATACTGGTAAACCACCCGTCAACAGTGACTCATGTAGTTGTAATGTTTTTTTCGGTGGTGCGGTGTAAGAACGAAACCATTTCGAACAGAAGTAGAAACCAATCACATTTATACATTTGACGAGGTGCGAATCATTAGTAGAAAACATCCCTTGAAATATTTCTGTCTGAAATGCCATATTTGATGAGAAATGAATAAACTCATTTTCCGATTGGAGTTTATTGCTCAGTGAGCGTTTTATTCATTTGTTGAATCTATATGATTTCATGCAAAGTGTAATCGTTTTCACTATTTTCCGTGACCCAGATGGCCGATCGATCTCAAACTTCTACAGGTTTGTCAGTTTATGTATAATGGTGGATTACATAAAGTGCTTACACTGCAAGCAACTGTTTTGTTAGCAAAAACCAATTCTGTAATGTCCCTTTAAGTTATCTCATATTGGGATACCCCCTCTCCTCACATCTATCCGTTGTATAGTTCTGTTTGAGGTAACAAAAGTACATGTTGTTCGTGGTCTTTAAAAAAAAACTGGGTTCCTCTTTCATTTTGTAACATGTCAAATATTTAAATTCAAGGGTGTCATAATCAGGCTGAGACTAAACGTGTTTTCATTCTGCCGAAAGTCCCGATGACGCAGACCCAGTACATGGGTTGTTGTTTTATCGTGTAAAACATTCACACGTGACATAATTGGATTCAGAAGTACCATGCGTAAGCAAGTTGTCAAGAGAGGGCTAAACATTGATCACTCAAGGCGTGGTGTTGCTTATGGCACTGGTTGTGTGGGTGGGGGAGGGGCTAACGTTACACCCCACCCCCACCCCGAACCGATTCATTGATGCCAAAAATGACACCCCCCCCCGAATTAGATGTCTTTCTAAACTTTATCCTGAGAGCAAACATTGGTTCACCATTAAACGTTTACATTATCAGCTTACACTACCGAACATCAATTAGCTTTCTGTTTATCTTTAAAACTGCAAAAAAAATAGTTAATGGCCTGACATTTCGACCATATAGCAGAGTCTTTCTCGAAGGCTAAATGATATGACAGCACACACAGATGAAACGGGTAAAGTTATGAACTCAACACAGTGTACAATCATATGACTACAAGTTGGGCCTTAGTCTTGGTTCAAGTCGGCCCTTTTAGAATCAGGCCATGGGCCTATACTCAAATGAAGAAGAAAAAAACTTTTTTTCTGAACCACGCATTGGGCTTGGTCTCTGGCATGGGCTCCGTCCAACTGTTTGAAGCCCCCGCAAGGAAAGCACACGCTTTTAAAAGAGACTGAAGGACCTCAGCGCAAGCCCCGTGGTTTCAAAAACGGCGATTGTGTCCAAAATTGCATAACAGGAGCTCCACTCAATACTCATAACGCGCTGCTTCCCAATTTAAACTACGCAAACACAAATTAATGTTACATTAATGTTGAAAGGGAAACTAGCACAGTGTCCGCGGGTTCAAATTGTGTGACGTTTCCCCCGTTTCTATGGAATGCTGCAGGAAATCCGATGTTCATCAACAGACTTCCTTCATAACAAGAGTGTAAAATAACATGACTCGTTTTGTGCAGAATCATGAACAAATTGCCAAGGCTGTTTCGTGTGTTAAACCAATTGAATAAACGAGCACTTTCTTGGATTTAAAGAATACTTTTGTTGTTGTTGTGGCAGAATGTTTACTGGATGCAGTGACTTCAATCACCGTTTTCATAACATGATTCGTTCTGATTGTGCTGGGGCCTTTTGGGTCTTTTCTACCAATTCATGGAATGAACAGTTACCTTCGTGATTACGTGCTGCTTTTAGTTGCCTTTTCGGAAAACCAAACTCGAAAGGTGAAAACTTCACAGATGAATGGTTCAACAATTAGATCGTCAGAAATCTAACCTCACAGAATGCTTGTCTCGAAATTAGCCATAATCGATCATCAAATTATATAGGTATAATAAGGTCAGGAACAAATTGCTATGGCTGTTGAATATGCAAGCCTATTCTTGGGCTAAAAGATATACTGTTTTTGTTGTGGCAGAAGTGTTGGTCCGGTCTGGATCGAAAGCGAAGGCCATCTCCGTACACGCTTGATATGTGTATATAAATTAGTAGGGGAGATGGCCTTAGCTTTCGATCCAAACTGGACCTTCCTCAGAGGCATAAACAAGCACAAATGAAAACATATCCATTTATAGCAGAAAAAGAGAAGCAAAGAATACTGGGAAGGTATCCAGAAGAGGAAAAAACCCACATATGTAAATTTAAAAAAAATCCCCCAACCAAACAATGAAAACCAACCGGCAGATTGAGCTGTTGTTGTTGTTGTTGTTGTACGAATATGATTGTATTGATTGAAAGTTTATATTCCCTACCCACCTAAAATAGTTCCAGATTCTCATTGATTCGGAAGAAACTCTTCACATAATGTTGTAGGCTCCGTAAGCCGTAAATAGCCTCGAGAAAAATATGTCATCGTGGTTTTTGTTTGTCTTCGAGCGATTCTGATGTTGTTTCTCCAGCAAAGAATTGACATCGGGGTTTACGCCGAGCGTGTACATCATATTTTAATACTGTGTTGAGAAGGTTCGCTGGCGCCAGCATGTTTGACAATCGTGGTTTAACAATATTTGAGTGTTGCTAATTTAAAGTCGCTTACTACACCAAGATAGGTGAAAGTCGCATTATCATTTCCAAAGACAAAGACAGTACGTGTTGAAAATGAGAAGCATTAAGTGCGAGGACTGGGGCAAGTCATATATCGAGCTGTCATTAACACCGAACATTAAATTGCTAAAAACAGAGACGATTTCTACGACTTACTTCGCGAATATAGGACACTTTTGGATCAAAATATTTGATGGAGTAAATGGGGATGTAAAACTCACTGAACTAACACCAACAAACTGACAAAAAAAGTGCACGAAACTAAAAGTCATTGTAGTTTTCGAGTACTTTAGTATAGAAGATGGTTTAATAGGCATAAACAAGCTAAAACGAAAACATATCCATTTATAGCAGAAAAAGAGAAGCAAAGAATAATGGAAAGGTATCCATAAAAAGAGGGAAATCAATATATATTTATATATATATGTATTTTATATATATATATATATATATATATATATATATTTTTTAATCCCCCAAACAAACAATGAAAACCAACCGGATTTAATAGGAGCAAAGATAAAATACATTGTGCAAGTTCAAGTCAATTAGCAAATCATACAAAACCGGTAGATCACAGCCAACTATGTATTTAAATGTTTTTTTTATAATTTTGTACCCATGAAGTTCAATCCATACTCAGTGTCATTGGTACTGTGGACCAATCAAAAACACTATGGTATAGTGGCCCTGAAGGGACAACGCGTTTGCACACCTTTTTATTACACCCGCAGTGCATGAACAGTGACTGGTGACGTCATCTTTGGATGAGTCATCACGTAGAACGGGTCGCGCCTGTCGTGTTCGTCGTGATTCAATAAACATACATGCGCAGTAAACGCCGCTTTATTTCAACCGGCAAGCTACCTCAGTGATACATCTGCAAACGGAGGATACGGGTCGGGAATCCCTCCTCTTACTTAATAGCTTGGCTTTTGGAGTTACTCAGTTTGTAATAATATCTGGACTAATACTTCTTCAGAGGAGCCTGTGGATCTTTTTATTGATAAGCGACTGCTTCACTCGTAAGTTTAACTTTAAATACTGTAAAATCATCTTGTTGTTTATTTTTTTGAGTTTATGACACTAAATATTAACAGTTAACAACAGTATTAGCTGAAGTTAACTTCGTGCATCGGGTAGAGTCCTAATGAGATCGATTAGGAGCCATTATTGATATTTGTATTGATACATTGATCAGAATCTGATACAGACAAGAGACCTGTGTATCTTCACAATCACATGAACATTTTTACTGGTTAGCGTCAATAATTCCTACAGGCAGCTGTCATGACATCATTATGTAACCGATCTATCTTAGAATGTTGTGTTGATGCTTTACCCAGATTGTGAATCAACATTTTATGAACTACCAGTATAAAGATTGTGCTCCCTATAAATTACATGCAGATTTAAAGTCGATTTAAGAATGGCCTTGTCAATGGGTTCACTTATTGCGAAGGCTGATTAATTTGATGGCGTATTCTTCGGGTGTGTCAATGTTATTATTATTGCTCATACCAGGTCTTATAGAATATAATAAAACCATTGGATGAGATTGCTACTTTATTGTGGTCAGGCTGAAGTAGGAAATGATTTTTTTCAATAAGTAACGTCCACATTTGTTGTGTTTCGTTTGACTTTTCCTTTTTTATGGATGGTGTCGAGGGCGGACGGAACTTCGAAGCGCATTCTTCCTGACACGTTATAATTATGCGCGTTTCAGATTTCTTGCAATGCATGTTTTGTTGCGCATTGGTGCAAGTGGAGAGAAGTTCACCTGAACTTGCATTGTTCTCACCATTGCTCAATAAGCAGGAACTGTAATGCAATGATTTTCATTTGTCCTCTAATGAAGGCAACAACAGTAAACAATTGTTCAGTCACGCAGGATTGTTTGCCACTGCGTGATTAGAATCGCAGTTACAACCAATATTCATAAACGGGAAGTAATTAAAACAAGAATGAAGGTTGGTGCTTGTTGCCCAAAAAACAAACCCGTGCCGAAGGCCTCGTGCAAACATTTACCAACGCCAGTTGTTAAGATAAGTCGTTGGCAAGACCACGCTAATTTTTTTCTTCTCGCCGTTTCTTGTCTTTGCTCAGGTGTGTGACACCCCGCACGTGACGCCGTTTCTGACCATCCTGCAGCATCTCCTCCAGATCGAGCCGTCCGATCCCCTCAGCGACACCGTGTGGGACGCCGCGGAGAAACTGGTCCACAAGGCCGTTCTCCTGGAGAGCAAAGATCAGTTCGAGAAGCTGCTCAAGGTCGGCGAGAGGGAGCTCGTCAAGGCGGCGACGTCCTACCAGAAGGATAAGTCGAAGGGCGGCGGAAGCAGAACGTCCAGTGGCGTGGAGAGTAACGTGGTGGAATCTCATGGGTCCAGTGGAGATACTACCATGCCCCCTCTTGAAACCAGGAAAAGGACAGGTACAGCAACCGAAAGAATGTCCGGGAGTCTAGACAAAAGTGCAATAATCTCCGCGGAGAGTGCGATGGGGATACAAAATGAGAGTCAGTCTTGTAGGGTCAGTGAAGATGCGGTCGGGGACTTGGACTTTGATAAGAGGAACTCACAGATAGAGCCATTCCCCGTCCCACCTCCTCCACCACCGCCACCACCGTCACGAGGAGGTGCCCCACCGCCCCCTCCCCCTCCCCCACCGCCCGGGGGAGGTCCACCACCACCGCCGCCACCACCCCCTGGTGGGGTACCCCCACCTCCACCGGGTGGGGTGGGCCCGCCGAGTCATCTTTCCGTACCAACGATGCCTAGCTCCTCGGCAATACCCAGTGTCAAACCAAAAATGAGAATGAGGACTCTGAACTGGAGTAAGCTACCGCCGCATAAAGTGATGAACGGGAACAGCATATGGGCTAAAGTCAACTTGGTAAGTCAGAAAGAAGAAGAAAAAAAAATCAACACTCTGTAACAAGCAATTTCACTGTTTTGACAGCGTGTCTTTGAGATCAGGGAAGGTCATGTCCGGAATTAGGTTGAATATGTTGTTTTCGGGCAACCTCCATTTTCCTGAGGCAGGAGATTCTGTCCCCACTTTACGGCGAATTTCCTCTGATAGCGCCCTCTTTGGAATCAACTTCCTGTTCTCTATGCTTAAACCCATGTTAATTTACCGTATGGGGGAGGGGGACAAAAACCCCGAGACACTGGATCTTGAAGAACCAGGTACAGTTTCGTGTCCACATAAGCTCCGAAGAGCTGTTTTTTTTTTCATTCAAACGTTTACTATTAAATCAGTAAAAATCAACTTCTATTCTGAAGTAAAGTTAGTCCCAAACTTTGTTTAAAATAAAGAACGCATATAAATTTAAAAACCTATTGAATTTGATGATCTTCTTATAACAACGTATACAATTGGTAAACCAAAATCTAACGAAATCATTATTTAAAAAAATGTACATTGATTTTCTTGTCTATTAAACATAATTCAAAAACCTGATTTGAAACAACTTCCTTATTGCACAGACGTGTGTAAAGTTAACGTATAGATTTGGGCCTATATATGCTTTCGATTTCAACCTATTTATGTCTCATACTCTAAACTTTTAGTGAACATAAAATCCAAGAAACAAAAAGTCCCCCGGGAGTTTCTAAAAGTGGTTGCCATTGTACGATCAGCCTCAAAAACCTTCCCTCCCACACGGTATTACTATGACGAATTTATTCACGTTCTTCAAAATGCAGTCATACGTGTAGGTAGTGATCGAACGCCCTTGACCCGATCGCCGAGTGAACGGGTGGATTGTCGATGGAGTTGTCGGTGGAGTAATCGCGCGTGGAGAACTGTTTTGTTGTTCACTTTTTTTTTTGTCAGCTGTCAGAAAAGGGTTCCATTCTGTGTGGAATGTGGGCTTTAGTTAGTTTATTCACTAGAAAAAAGGGCTTCTCGTCAAACATTTTTATTCACCTGTTAAAAACAACAACTGTAAACGCCCGTTAACTGTGGTAGACTGGGAAGCACTGGGTAGAACTGGGTAGAACTGGGTAGAACTGGAGGTGTTTCTGAGTTGTTGGTCTCGTTTTTTAAAGTGAATGTAGGTAGCTGCGTTTTGGCAGGAATGGAGACACATTCGAGCCATTTCAATCGAGAACTGAGGGGAGAATTATCTCCTGTGATATTTCGTGAAGTTGAATCATGAATGATTCATGCGGAATATATCGTTCAAGCGCTATGACTTGTAGTGGTTTGTGCGTTTTTAGTACAAATCAGTGAAAGGTTTTCCTCGTACAAAAAATAAGTTCGTGAAATGCTATACACAAAATGTACAGTTGCTATACCTGCAACCTCAAAATCGCCAACTAAAAACCTAGCAATGCATTCAGAGTGCACACAACATGTTCAGTCTAAATATTTTACTTTGCAAAATAAAAATCGTCCAATCGTTTTTCCCCGTAAAATTAAAAAAGCTTGCAACACTCAGACATTTCTACGAATAGTTGCTAATCATTTTTTTGTATTAATAATAAACAGCAATTATTGTTGTCCAAAATAGTAAGGCCTTATGGATCAACTTTGAAAGACCACGACCACAAGTTTCAACTCCACATTCCAGCGTATAAAGCCAATTTACCCCCATTACCGCATGGACACAGAAGCCAATTGTACAGCAGCGGCACTTTTGTGAACAGACATGTTCATTCAGGGTGGGATGGGGAACCTCGCTCCTTGTCCGGCTCTCTGTGGAAGAAAACTTGGCCCTTCCTTAACCCCTCCAGTTTGACCTAAATGTTCCAGCCTTGCGGGGTCTAGAGTATTGGCAAATAACTACCGCTCACCTTAATGGGCTCTGGTGACCGCCACAAAGAATCGCCGCTCCCCAACCACCGGAACAGCTTTGCCCAAACCTCCACCCATAAATCCCCCCGTCCAAACAACGCAGCAAGTTTTAAGCATGTGTAATAACAATTTACAAGTTTACATTCTCACACCGGGGGTAAGTCCTTGTTTTTTTTCTGTTTTGTGGCCAATGTTTACAGTGCTGTTTTCCAAGTCATCTAGGAATTATGCGTGGTTGACAACCGTAGGGCATAAAAGGAAGTCGAACATCTTGACCGTGTGGTCGTAAAATAAAATAAACAAACACAAAAATGTTTTACTACTTTTTATATGAGATTTCTCAGTAATCTTAATAGCGCTACAATGCAAAATGATTCACCTAATGACCACTAAATATATGCGCCACTAAATATATGCGGCCTGACTTGACCTCCCTGACTATTCACGTTGGTATGATACAGAAGAGAATGAAACAGAAGAGAATCTGCCCATGCTCATAAAAACTGGATAAGGATTGGAGATAAGCATTATAAGCCCTTTTCGAAATCATGGCTTCAGTTTGGCCCAGGCTCCGTCCGCACCCGTTCGAATCCCCGTACCGAAGCGCACATTTCAAAATAACTAACAAACACAGGGCCGAAGCAGAAAGCTGTGGTTTGGAAAACGGCGAAAAAAAAGTGCGTTCACTCAAACTTCCAAACGAGTGGTGCAATCGATCCCGATTTCTTCCGCCCTTTTATGCGTTACTGGACGAAACTTGTTTTTATCACGGAATTAGTTTTACATGAGTTTAACAAGCATGGCATGGGTGTACAGGCCATTTATTTTTTCCCTCTATTTTTCACGTATATGGTGCAATAAGGGTGATCACCTGAACATGATCTAACCACCCAGGAAAGAAACTTGGAGGTCCAGCCTTATCTGGCTTTGTATACAGAAGATTCCTCATATTGTTTACATTAGGTGTGGAACCAGTGACCGGTCCCATGGGCATTATTTCATATTCCGAACCGCTCCCTTTCTAAATACTTTGGTCTAATTTCGGTGTTTTCCATGAACAGGGTTATAAATTATAAAGTTGAAGGTCATCGTTGCATGAAGAAAATAATATCTGTCATGCATGCTGCATCGCAAAAGACGATTTTTGTTCCTTTCAAATTGTACCAAAAAAAAAGTCAAAAATGCTAACTCGGATGTCTGTAGCACCAATACCAAATTAAAACCACCAACACGCGACCGAATGGACAAAGATCAGAAATTGGATACGCAAGAATGAAGATAGACCGTCCATTTTTCACGGAAGAGGGAAGCTTCCGTGATTAGAACAAGCAGAACTCCCGTCTCGAAATAATATATATTTTTAAAAATTTATGATAAAAGTCTGCAGAAATGTCTTGGGAAGGTAGAACAATTAAAAAGTTTGCTTACAGTGTGTCACTTGTTAGAAAACAGCTCAAAGTTAAATCTTGATGACTATAGCCGTAGCCATTCTCTTGCTCTGTCAAAGCTCAAAGTTAAATCTTGATGACTATAGCCGTAGCCATTCTCTTGCTCTGTCAAAGATAAACAAAGGTTCTAGGACACATCAATCCTGGTTAGACAAAAACGTGAAGAAGATGGTTCTAAGAGAACGAGAGGCGATTCCCAGCTAATCTCATCTCTTCCTCTCCTTGTCAAAACTGAAACATTGTAATACGATTTGTGTGATTTGCAGTTTCATTTTTTCCCCAAATAACAAAGTTTCATCTCTGTAACATTGCGTTGCCTTTTTCACCGACTCTATCAGTAGAGTTTTCCAAAAGTGTCTCTTCTTAACCCAAAATACCCCCAAAATCTGATTGGTACTAAATGCACCCACTTGTTTGGTCTCATTTATAAGTTCAGCACACCCAAACCGATCATGGTTTTGCAGGAGACTCGACTAATGCCATTATCACACTTCTTATTGCATTTGGATGACTCAGTAAATATTCCCGTCAAAAATGACTTCTTGACTTGATTATGGTTTCCTTTATGTTTTGATAATCATTGTGGGGGATGTTGTGTCTATATAGAGATATCTCAGAATGCTCTTAATCACTCGGTCTCATCCTTTCTTGCAATCTTTTCTTCAGATGCCGCCGAATGGATACAGTGCCGACTGGGAGACGGCAGAGGAGCTATTCTGCCAACAGATGAAGAACAAGACGCAAATAGACGGCAAGGACGATAAGACGCAGAAGAAGAAAGATTCCATGGAAATGGTCAGTGGAAACAACTGATCTCATTCATACCGCACCCTGTCCTAGCCTTCAAATCAAGGCGTGTGTGGCACCCGGTTTGTAGGATGCTCGCGAAATCGAAAGCTGGGTCTTTTATCACAATCCAGTAATGCAGCAAACACCGCCTTGAGACTAGCCCCGGCAACAGAGCCCCATTATAGTTCAACGTCAAGAAACAGGGATAAACATTTGGGCAACATGGACACGAGAAACAGGTGTTCACCCGATGTTTTGCCAAAGAACATCGCGGCAGTCTCCCGCATGCCGAAGAGCCATTCATGCAAAAAAACGCAGCTGCAAAAACGAGAGCCTTGACGGGGCCTCGGGAGTGTTTGCACCCATGAAAAGTAACAACAAAATACGCTTAGAAAAAAAAAATCAAGTGCTCGTTTCGATCAAAGTTATTCACAATACTTGTTTTTTCTCTCACTTTTCCCCATAGATCAATCTTCTCGACGGAAGACGTAGTCTGAATGTCAATATTTTCTTGAGACAGTTTAAAAGGTTGGTGTTTCACGTGATTGAACGCATTGGCAAGAATTAATGACACGACACCAATAGTGCCGTATGCGCATTGTTGTTCCTGTGCAAGTTCACAGCGACACCTTTAGATTGGCTAAATATGTTCCTCAATGAATTAACCACCCTTCAAGCCTTACTAGACCTTATGCATTGACATCATCAAGCCGCCATCTTAGAGGTAAACCGATGATGAAACAATGGAAACGCACAGATTTGTACGCGCAGCGCACAGGACGGGCCAATGAGCAACCTCCTTTTGACCTCTAGGCGAGAGGGCGCCCTACTCAAATGACGTCATGTGCATAGGGTCTATACTGCACGTCCTTCGGTAAATACATTTGCAATAACTTTAATCAATGTGCATAGCCTTGTTCATACTTCACCTGACAGGGAATGCAAAGCGAATTCTCGTGACGAAAAAAAATCAGTACGCGCTGGTTTCCTTTTGTGACGCAAGAAAACGAGCTTCGCTGATTAAAATTTACCTCAATATGAAATCTCACTAGAAGAATTGAACTAAATGAATGCACATTGTGTATACGCTGTTACAATGACAGGAGCCAGCAGTATTAATTGTTATTCAATATCTACCAACCTACTTATTTATTTACCAGCACAAATGACGTAATCGTGAAGCTGATCAAACAGGGAAAGAGTGAAGTCATAGGAGCCGAGAAGCTCAAGAGTCTACTGAAGATTCTCCCCGAATCCGAAGAGGTTAGTAACCCGAGTGCAAATCGAGTACAGAGAATCGAATCTGCCAGTGTGCGCGTGTACACGTCATCATGGCGATCGAAATATTCGAACACGTTTGGGATCGTTGTGCTTGGTTGACTTTTTCGATTCTATGTCTGATCACGTATCAATTTAGATAAAGGTATAGGCCTATCATTTTCTCAGGTGATGGTGACACATTCATAAAAACATAGAAGGTAGAAGCCTTCGTGATAAAACAATGACATGCAGAGCTGTTGACTTTAACAACAAGGTAAACATGGACATTTTATTTCACCGAATTTCCTGGTCGGCTTTTGCCTGCCTTTTGGGGGGAAACAAAATGAAAGGTAGATAAACATTGGGCGATTAAATATTCTAAGATAAATACTGTTTACACAGCAAACAGTATTACACGGTTAACATTATGTACAATGGACCGGTGTTGGACTTATTGAATGCGTCATGAAAGAAGGAAGGATATACGATTCAACCAGCCTGCTCCACTTCCCCTAACATTTCCAGAAAACAGATGTTCTGTTATTGCAGCATAATTACAGGGTAATCAACCCTACCGTCTGCATAAGAGACACGAGACACACCAATTCTTCTAGAATGAACTATTTTGCAACTGATGATTGCCCATACTAAACTTGAGGCATGAAAACATATTATTGCTACTCGAGAAACATTTTTTAAAAACAAGTTCTGAGTCTCATTGCCCGCCAGTTAAAAATCACTGACTAAACATGTTGGTTCCTGGTCCTATAGTCACTAATAACCACAGTCAAATTCAAATTCTGTCATATTAATATGACAAAACATGATAACACCGAGACATTGACATCATCAATGCTATCATAACTGTTATGTACGGTTTTATGTTTTTCAAGTCAACAGTTTTGAAGTGTCACTACATTTGACAGAACCATCATTTATCAACCATAACTTCGTATGATGCCAGATTCCCTTCCATGCTGAGTGAGAATTTTGTAAGACTAATTTGTGTGTCATTTTCCTCTTCTCCTCTTCAAGGTCGAGATGCTGAACAACTTCAACGGCGACAGGTCTAGGCTAGGACCTGCAGAGAAATTCTACACAATGGTCATCGATATTCCTTTGTAAGTCTAAAGGATGAAGCAGAACTTTGCAAAACTGTCGCTTCTCACAAGAAGTTCCCCTGTAGGAACTTAGTCGAAGAGGTGCCCCTATATTATGAACTTAGTCAAAGAAAGAAGTGTCCCTATAGGAACTTAGTTGAAGAAGTTAACCCTATAGGAACTTGGTTGAAGAAGTTCCCCAATAGGAACTTAGTCGAAGAAGTGCCCCTATAGGAACTTAGTTGAGAAGAAGTTAAACCCTATAGGAACTATGGTTATGAAGAAGTTCCCCAAATAGGAACTTAGTTGGTCCCTATCTTTGAAGTTACCCTGATTCGATGGAGAGCATAAGTTCTCCTAAAGACACAACCACCATCCTGTGAAAGGTAGAGATTAAAAACGAGGCCCTTGCGATCCCCCAAATTACAAGTTGTTCGGCAGTCACCTTTTGATGCCCATTTTCTGAGTCTCTGGGAGCACTTCATCAAGTTTAACACCTTCACGATCCCTTCCCACTTTATGTTAAAATTTGGCGACATAACTTTGGTACAATTCACGAGTTACCGATGTTGGCAACTTGAATGCTGAAATACAATTCCAATCGCCCCGGGCGATATAAATCGTACGCCCCCCAAAGTTTAATTTATGAGGCGAGGGGATTTTCTTTTGAAGGTAGTATACTATTGCAATACTTGATGAAGTGTTAACCTTCACATCAAATTATTCATTTTTTTGTGGAGTATTCGTGAAGCTTGTAATCTCATACAACCATAGCGAAAAACAATATTGTCCTTCAATTCTTGCTTTATGACGAAAGGAGAGAATTTCTTTTCGACCTCGTTCTTTCCCTTGACATTTTCTGTTTTGTGTGTGTGTGTTTTTTGGTTTGAACATTAACCACCGCCCGGGCAACCTTGATAGCCATCAAAGCTGACGGGCTTTGTACGATGAAGAATTGATTTGAGATTCTGTTTGCGATGCATCACTCGGATGGGCTTAATCTCACTGGAAATCACCAATATTTAACTAGATGAAAAAAAAATATCTCAAAATATACTACTCGCTGAAAGAAAATGCATTTATGGTAAATTATGTTCAAGTCCTGTGCTAGTCTCTACAAGGACACCTGTTATCGTTACATGCTGCTTTTCCAAACATCTACGCACGGTAAATTTGCGACTTGAATTAAAGGAACATTACAGAATTGGTTTTGCTATCAAAACAGTTGCTGGCAGTGTAAGCACTTGATGTAATCCACCATATACATAAACTGACAAACCTGTAGAAATTTGAGATCGATCGGCATCTGGTCACGAGAAATAGTGAAAAACCGATTACACATTTGCATGAAATCATATAGATTCAACAAATGAATAAAACGCTCACTGAGCGATAAACTCCAATCGGAAAATGAGTTTATTCATTTCTCATCAAATATGGCATTTCAGACAGAAATATTTCAAGGGATGTTTTCTACCATCATCATCATTAGACCGTGTAAGTTTTATGTAAATCTGTGATCAAAAAGTATATTTTACAAGTTTTTTTTTTACCAATTATGTAATGTTCCTTTAAGAAACGCCCCTCCATCCCCGTCGTTATTGAAACCACATATTTGTCAACCCCCTTCCCCCAAGCAGTCAGAGACCGTCGCAAAGAAAAATTATATGTTTTATTCATATTTAAAAAATGTTTTGTATTGTATTTTGTTCATCATAGTTACAAACTTCGAGTAGAGAGCATGCTCCTGAAGGAAGAGTTTGCATCGAACATGGACTACCTTATCCCATCCATCGGGTGCATCATCGAGGCATGCAAAGGTACATTGTAATATTAAGCTAAACTGTATCTTCGCTCGTCCCCAGCGCCTTGCCTTAAAACCAAAGGCGCTGGGATGGGCAAACGTATCAAGCACGCTCATTTGGTTAATGCTCAGTCCCATCATGCATCACACTCGCCTGCACGCATGACGTACTTCCTGAACAAGAATCTGGGCAAGCTAATTAGCCCATCCCAGCGGTCCTGGACAGGCCGCTGGGGCCGAGCGAAAACTGCATCGTGGCTTGGCCCCCTATCTTCGCATTCACGTATTATAGGATGTGTCTGAATTTATGGTTTCACCATATGGCTACGGCTTGATTGCAGAACAGGAGTACATCAATGTTGTCGCTGCAGCGAACAGCCGTAGCATATTAGCCGGTGCAGCCAACGGCCGTAGCATTTAGCCGCTGCAGGCAGCGGCCGTAGCCGTAGCTACTGGAGCCAATGCCCCTAGCCGTAGCCGACGTGTCCTGATCTGGACACGGTAAGAGCCAAATGGGGACTGGAAGAACCCAAAGTACAGTTCCTTCCGTAGCCATTTTAGGCCAAGCAATGCCGTTGTCTCTTCTTAACACATTTTCTAGCTTTTAGGAAAGCCTTTGAATAAAGCATTGGTAATTATTAAAGCCCAGTCCAGATTGACTGATTTTGTATTAATGGTTTATTAAAACTCAAACTTGTTGCCAGAGTCAAAACTACAATCAACTGCACATAATTGAAATAACACATTTTCAAGCGGTAAAATTGCAAATTCAACATGCAAGACAAGAGATTGCTTCGACCCACACAGTTCAATTGCCCTGTACAGTACACATGGCCATTATTGTTGATCTCAGCCACAATGGATTTCCACATTCGAACACAAGAGACAAAACTGAGACTGTCGGGGAAATTAGACTGGTCCCTGTTAATCATCAGGCAAATAACGACCTGGATAAAGGGGAACCCCACCAAGATGGCTGACAAAGCTAATTTGCAACTCGATGTAGCTACTAGGATAATTATGTGCGCTTAGAACCAAATATTAGTATTAGTATTACTTGCGACTGTGATCACCAGACTATAATTGACGAAGATTGATGTAATGTTGATAACTTGTCAGTCAATTTACGAAGCCAAGAGCACGGACCGCTGGAGCAAAGCTCCCGGCGTCAAGGTGCACTGACTCTTTCATGGAAAAAAGATCACCACAGTTAAATTATTGATGAGACATTATACGTTAGTTTATCTTTTTAATGTAAAGCTGTTAATGGCAGAGTTATGACATATTGTCTGAGAAATAGGCGGGGTGCGCGAAGGGGGTTCAAACCCGTTCATTGTGACATTGCGTACAAAGTACAGTCATGTAGTATTTAAGAGATACAACGAGATTTGGTTGCAATGATTTTCGCAAAGGTTACATCTAAAAAATAGTTTATGAAAGTGCTTTCATTTACATGTGTGATAATTGGAAGTATGAGATTAAATTGCATCATAAATCAGTTTTTATAATTAATGTACATTGCCCTTTCCATTTTGTTAAATAGTGACATTGTTCTAAGGCTTGATATTTTGATTAACAATTGTGTTTCGTTTTTTAATTATTTCTAGAAATTCTATCCAGTTCGTCCTTGAGGGAAATTCTGTACCTCGTACTTCTGACTGGCAATTTCCTCAACACTGTAAGCGATTTCAAAATATGTTTAATTGCTATTTGATTGAGTCTAAACAAAGTTATCTGTCAACACGGAACGTCCTTGAGGGAAATTCTGTACCTCGTACTTCTGACTGGCAATTTCCTCAACACTGTAAGCGATTTCAAAATATGTTTAATTGCTATTTGATTGAGTCTAAAAAAAAGTTATCTGTCAACACGGAACGATTGTGTCATTTGCAGATGCAAAAAAAGTTGTCAGAGTTATTTGGGTTTAATTGAAGTTGTATGGTCTATTCACATTTGTCATTGAGGGAGGTCACGCGAACGAATTCCTTCCGCAACAAACATATGCACAAATCAATCAATATATTGTTTATAACATTCCTTCTGTCCTGTTCTGAGTAAATTAGACTTAACGTTGCCGAAGTATTACGGGGTGTTTTAATTAGAGGCAGACAACAAAATATAATCTATTTAAAGGAACATTACAGAATTGGTAAGAACAAAACTTGTAAAATATACTTTTTGATCACAGATTTACATTAAACTTACACGGTCTAATGATGATGATAGTAGAAAACATCTCTTGAAATATTTCTGTCTGAAATGCCATATTTGATGAGAAATTAATAAACTAATTTTCCGATCGGAGTTTTTTCGCTCAGTGAGCGTTTTATTCATGTGTTGAATCTATATGATTTCATGCAAATGTGTAATCGGTTTTTCACTATTTTCCCGTGACCCAGATGGCCGATCGATCTCAAACTTCTACAGAGTTATCAGTTTATGTATATGGTGGATTACATAAAGTGCTTACACTGCCAGCAACTGTTTTGTTAGCAAAAACCAATTCTGTAATGTTCCTTTAATATTAAGGGGGCATTTCAGGATGATCGATGTTTTAAAATTGTGTGTGTTTTTGTTTCTCGAAATTGTTAGTGGGTGGGTCAAAGAAAGTCATTGAAAACCGAAATATGATTTGTTCTACCCCCCCCCCCCCAAATAAATAATACATAAATAAATAAAAGAAAAAAAATAAAAATTGAAATGGGAGATTGCGATGCGTCGGTGGGATTTTTATTTTTTTTTTTTTTTTTTTTTTATAGAAACATTGATAATTCCCTTTGGTTTACTGGAAAACTTCCAAGGCTCAATGAGTTTGTGAAGAAATCCTGAAATCAGGGGGTAACCCTGAGAAATCACACGCCTGTATTCATGAAATAAAAAATATCTAGTTGGGGGAGACTGGTTTAAGTCTAGTCAATATTTGACCTCTCAAGCATTTTTGGGTTTTATATCGGTCGGTTCCCAATTTATGCATTTTTATTGCAAGATAATTCTCAAGGAACATTACGATGTTTAAATTTTCAATCACAGTTTTTAAAAAACACATGCCTGATAAACCCTGTACTTTAGTATCACTATAAGGATTTAGACAACCAGATAATAATCAATTATTTAATTGTTATGTTCTTTTCTTTTCTTATTCTTTAGGGTGGCTATGCTGGAAACGCAGTCGGTTTCAAAGTGTCGTCATTGTTGAAATTAGTGGAGACGAGGGCCAACAAACCGCGCATGAACCTGATGCATTATGTAGCCACTGTGAGTAGTATGCTTTGTCTTTTTTTTATAATTTAAACTTGGACAGAGAGTATAGAACTATTTAAATTCGGTGTTTCTAAATACTTGTACAAAATGATATTTTGTTGATTTTGAAACAGGCCTTACACTGACCTGAACAAAAAGCTATAACGAAAACGGCCCATACCAAAACATTTAATACAAATTTTAATTCTGCAGTTGATTCTCAGCTATCACCGTTTTTATCTTTAGTAAAAAAATTGAAAAAACACTTAACGCTTTCCAGCTTTAAAAAACTGCTCGTGTATATTTTATTCGCAGCAAGCACAACAGAAGGACAAGAATTTGCTGAACTTCCCAGAAGAACTGACTCATCTAGAAGAAGCTTCCAGGTAGCTAGTTTTAATTAATTTCACACTTGGATCAGCTTGATTTACAAGCACATCAAACCATCCGTTACCACAATATGTTGCTTCTTTTATCTTGCTTTTGTAAAGTTTCATTGATTCCATCAAATAAGGCTAGATTAGTTTAGACTATGTTTGGTTTGCATTTATTGTCTACATTTTGTTAAAACATCCACTGGCAAACAGGTAAAATGACAATACAAAATGTAGTTACACTATGTACACACAAAGTACAATGATCATTAAAAGACCACCATAAAGAAATACAGCACAGACTGAAAAAGAAAAACTAAACAAAAGATAAACGGTAATCTTGAAGACCAAAATTAAGAGACACACACAGAAGCTCATCAGACCCTCGTTTCAAAGAGCTACTTAAAGCACAACAAAGAAGTTAAGCACGACAAGATTATGCTTTCCAGACTAAGGTTACCAGCCAAAATACCATGTCACGTGTACAATCTGTGACTGGTATTCTATTCATCGTTGCTTAGCATCAAATTGTTCAGCAATATTGGGGCTAGGAAAAGAGGGGAGGTATTAAAAAGGGCATCAGTAGGTTGTCATGTGTTCTCAGAAACTGTGGCGAACAACTAGTTCGTGCTTTTCAGTGTTGTTGAGCACGTGCTTCAGTTTGGATAAAGAATCCTTGCAGCAGAAGACAGTTTTTTTTTCTCACAGAAGAAATATTTCCCAGGACAAACTGTGGTGTTATTTTATCAATCAATGAGTCATGTTTTCATACTATTTTTGCGTCAGGTTTTCCATAGATCAGCTTGCGACCGACATCAAGGTGCTAGACGAGAAAGTGTCTGTGATCGCGTCTCAGCTTGCCGAGGACAATGAAGACATAGCAGAAGTGAAAGATCAGATCCAAGTCTTCCTCAAGGTATGGGACATTTCTTTCTCCAAATTGAACAACAACTGTTTCGAACCGTATAGTAGTATACAGAATGATTGGTCCCTTGATGCCGAGTTGATTTGAATAAGAATATAAGCAAACTCCTCTAATATCAAGAACCATCTCACAGTTAACCCATTCACACCTGGGTGAAGAGAAGCGTTTATGGTTAAGTGTCTTGCTCAGGGAAACAATTGCCATGACGGGGATGCAAACCCATATACCAGTGACTATAACCACTGGAGTCCAGTACACTGGACGGCTCGGACAGGGCACGCCAATATTGTTTTCCCTCCAAAATATACATTTGGTAAATTTCCAAGCCAACTCTCATAAAATGTTCAAGAGTATTAAGTAACCCCTCCTCCCGGAACAAGACTTAATTGGTTGTCTTGCGTTTCTTGTAGACTGCCCGAGATGACACAGATGAAGTCAGGGAGATGCTAGCCTTCGTGGAGAGGATGAGAGTAAGCATTGCAGAGTACTTCTGTGAAGATACGACTTCCTTCAAGCTGGAAGAATGTATCACCACCTTCAGGATATTCTGCCAGAAATTTAAGAAGGCCGTGACGGTGAGTTCAATTAAACCAATATTCTGAGACATTCTCCGCTGCAAACGAATGTGTGGTCAAGTCAAGAAGGGGTGTACTTTGTGCAAAAGCACTTAAAGAGACACATTTTGTTTCAAAAACTTCAACAGAGTATCAAAAATGTGTCAGGAAGGTAATGCAAAAATGCAGTTCGTCTGTGAAAAGTTTACCAAATGACAGTTTAAACCTGTCGGCGAATCTGTCTTTGTTCGGATTTAAAAAGATGGGTTGGCACTTCTAAGGGTGTGTACAACATTGGTAAGACTAAAAATATAAATGTTCACAGATTTGTACATTACTTACATGGTATGAAGATGGTCATGGTGAAAACTTCCCTTGAAAAGCTTTTTTTTTGGAGAAATTAGTAAAACAATTAGTTTTTATCACGGTGATGAAATCCAATGTTTGAAAACAGTGAAAACATATAAAGAGGTATTTTACTGTTTTTTGTGACTCTGATAACCGCTTGAGCTTAAATTGTTCACAGGTTTGTTATTCATGGATATGTTGGGTTACACAAAGTGTGATACTGGTTTTGACAATTACCAATGTTGTAACATGCTTTAAGACTGTATCAGATATATAATTGCAGATGTCTAATTTATTGAGATAACGTAAACTTTATATTTCTTTGATTGTTATTGATTTCTTTAGGAAAATGAAACATGGCGGATTCAAGATCTCAAGTCTGAGCAAAGAAGGAAACAACGAGAGGAGCAGAAGTCCCACAAGAAGAAAGACGGCAAAGTCAAACCCCAAGAAGTCACAGCCTACTGGTGGGAAAGAGTCGAGCTCAATCATGGACAAACTTCTGGAAAGATTGGGATCTCGTCCCGTAAGGCCAAGCCAGATATAGACGTGGAAGACACCGAACCAAAGTCTCCTTGTAGCCCAGAAGGCGATCCAAACTCCCCCTTGTCAGGGCTCTTCGCTCAGGAGATCCAAGCAGAAATTCGAGCAGAATCTAAATGCCATTACCGAGAGCGCAGCTGAGGTGGTCAATGCCGCCCCGAAAGGGGTCGTTGACAGTGACAGTGGCTTCAACAGCACCGGTACATGGAGCTCGACGAGCAGCAAGGACGATTCCCCTGGAAACACACTTGTGGTGAAGCGACAGCGGTCGCAAGCACCACGCCCTCTATCGGCAGATGACGATTCACTTTTCGACATGCTGGCCCAGGGAAACGACAGTGAAGCCCTGGCGCAGTTTGAGACTCTGAAGAGGGACGGGAGCATCAGGAGGAGCGGTAGACGCAGCAGGAAGAGTATCGACTTGTCGTCGAGTGACACAAGAGAACGTTGCGATTCGCCGAGTCACTCGCCACCTCAGTCGAGACGCGACGTTGCAAATGCGGATACCGTAGAAACCGAGCCACAGTCTTCCAGTCTGCAGAAAGTGGCCACTCAGCTCTCAATAACCAAGGAAAGGGAGAGAATCCGAGAGCTCATGAGAGAGGACGACGCACGAAACCCCATGGCGCCGCTGAAAATCACCAGGAGGGCAAGAAGTGAAATATCCCACTCCGACGTGGATTTTGTTTTGAATAACTCCGGTTTGGAAAGCAGAACTGATAAAGCCAGTGCTGAAATAAAAAAGGACCGCCTTGCCAAGTATGGCAAGCTGGTGGAGAGTGAATCATCGGGGGTTAAACAAATGAACAGTGTAGTGACGGACAAAAACAGGAAGTCGACTCTGACCAGTCACCTCTCAGTAGGGTTGAGCCTTTCGAATTGAAAGTGACAGAACTCAATCAAACGGCGCGAAGAGAACAACCCGAAACAATCGTTGCTAAATCGAGTAGCAGTACAAACAGTTCTCAAGACGGTGTTCCCACGCGAAGGAAACCTATGAGACGGAGCCAAAGTGAGTTGAATACTACGGACGTCCGGAGGGCTGCCATGGAAATTCGGAAAGCAACTAGACACAATGAGAGTCCCCTCGTCTCCACTGCCGAGTCCACCTTGCCGGACGAAGGGAACGAGGGGGAAATCTCAGTGGAAGATAAAGTCTCCAACTGGCAGAGCAAAAGCCAAGCCGTGGACGTTGAAGCAGCTCTGGATACCGTCGAGTCGCCTTCGACATCCCGGGAGATAAATCGTTCCAGGGATGACCCAAACGACAAAGATGTGAACCAGAAGCAACGAACATCACGATGGAGGGCGGGCAGTTTCACGTGGGACACTCCTAAGCATAAAGAGGAACGAACCCAAAGGAGGAAAGCTGCAGCGCTCTACGAGGACCATGTGAGTACTGTTTTCCTCGACAGACCCATCGAAGCCGGACTTGCCAAAGGCTTGGAGAGCTACGCCGAGTCGTATAGCCAGAAGATTCACCAGGAGCGACGGGCAATCGAAAAAATCATGGCGGTGTGGACGAAACGGACGACGGGCCTGGCTCCCCTAGAAAGACATCGTCAGACTCTTCTAACATGAAGGGCTTGCAGGCTCTCCGTGCCAAGTACAGAGAGAAACAGGCTATGGCTGAGGCCTTCGACGAAGACGAGACGTGGGCAACGATTGATCAACAACAAGTTGCGATTCGACGCGATCTGCTCGACATGAAGGTGTCATCTCCAGACCCCAAAGACGACATGCGCGTGGAAGACATCGAGGAGGACAAAAGCGAAGAGAAGGAAATCTCAGATAGCCAACAAACTGAGACAGTGTATCAAATTACAGACGAGGACATGTATTTTCTGAAAGATTCGCCTAAGAAGCGCACTACTGTGACCAGGTCACATTCAGAAAAGATATCCGTCTCTAAGAGACCACACTATCCTGGCAAAGCTCAGATAAATAATGTGAAATCCCAACCAATTCTCAGTGATGAAAACGCTAACGAAATTCCCGCATCACCTCGGAAATCTCCTCCCAGTAAAGCTTCACCAAAAAGTACAGCTTCAAAGAATCTTCCATTATCTCGTACGGTGCCTAGGTCGAATGTTGCTGTGACACCAAAGCAAGGAAACACAACTCAGAGAAGCTCACCGAGTAAAAGTCGCTCATCACCGAGAACGACTGCATCCGAGCCTCTTGCCAGAACAACCCCGCGGGTGAAGACGAACACACGCACCTCCAATCCACACACACCGTCCCCGTCATCATCAATGGCCGGGAAAGCCTTGCTGCGCACAACACGTCGTGCTAGTGCCGAGTCTCTCCCCGTCACGGAGAGTGCCGAATCGAAATCCGACATCCGGCGGCGACGCGAATCATCTCAGAGCAACTCGTCGACACTCTCGACTGCGAGTCGCTCTTCTATCAGCTCGTCCGGAATTGGGAGACAGAACAAGGCGTCACCGAGAGGGTTGGTGTCATCCACGAGAGTCAGTCGATCCAACTCACTTGCTTCTTCCTGCAGTACCGACTCGGAGCGCAAACCGCGAGCCTCCAGTCTCAGATCTACCACGTCTAGCAGCAGCTTGAGAAGCACTGCGAGCACGAGAACGCTCCCGCCGTCAACACGATCTCCCAACTCCAGTGCTGCATCCAGATCTACAACCAAGTCCACGGTGTCGAGAACGAGTCCATTTAATCGGTCTGCCCCCGAACGCCGAACACTACCTGCGTCCAATAGAATGCCGTCAAGCACTGGACTGAGATCCTCTGGCCGTGCTGGAGCTGCCAAGACTGGCCGTGCTGGAGCTGCCAAGACAAATAAACCAGTGACTAAAACAATAGTTAAAAAAACAAAGTCTGATGGTGACGCCTCAACTAGACGAAAACAACAAACAGACACTTTGAGTAATGACGGGGAAAATGCCAGTACAGATTCGAAAGACAGCAGTAGCTCATGTCCTTCACCTAAACACGCTGTGCGATCGAGTGTAAAAACGGCAGCATCAGTTGTGAGTGCACGAGTAACAGTTCAAAAGTCTGCAAGCTTCCAAGCGAAGTCGTCACCTGTAAGGAAACCAGTATGGTTGCCCAAAAAACAAACAACTCCACGATCTGGAACTCGATCACCGGGAAGCGTGCGTGCCATAGCGGCAACCAAAAACCCTCTGAAGATGGGGTCGGCTAGCTTTGGTCTAAGTGAGATGGGTGATTCCACGAGTTCCACTACTCCGCAAACAGGAATGAAGGGAAGCAAGATTGACACTGTGGATGCGAGTATGATCGCTGTCGATCTTGACCGGGACGCAAGCGCCGACCCCAGCGGGTTTCCTGGCGGTTCTGTTCTTCAGGGGAATCGCCTGAAAACGGCGATTCGGCCCACGAGCAGCAGAACTCCGCTCACGATGAACCCGCGGGGGTACCGCGTACCTCATCGCTCTACTCTGGTCTAAGTCTCCGTTCCAAGCTAACTGCCTCCCGGGACTCTATGGATGAGACTTCCTCGTGTGGGTCTTTCGACCGTGGATCGACGCTTTCACTCCCGCCGGAGGTTCGAAAACGCGGGTTGCCCAAGGACCTTGCGAAGAAATCCAGCAAAAATACTCTAAGTAAGATAATCCACAAGTTTGGTCGTAAAACTAACACGAGTCAAGATTCGTTACACGATAGCGGTGCTGCAAAAAGCAATTCCTCCCTAAGTGAAGTCGGAAGCTCCTCCAACAAGGTGAAACGGACCGTTTCTCTCGGTAGGAAATCAGTCTCGAGTGGTGCCAAGGTAACCGGAGCAGCTTCCGCTACCACTGGAAAGAGTCCAAGTAGGAAAGCTAAGCAGCCAGCTTTCAGATGAGCGTTGAACTTGAGTAGGTTTACACCCTGAAAAAAGGTGTGGACGAGACGGACGACGGGCTTGGCTCCCCGAGGAAGTCATCTGCAAACTCTTCTACCATGAAGGGCTTGCAGGCTATCCGTGCCAAATACAGAGAAACATGCTCTTGCTGAGGTTTTCGACAAAAACGAGATGCAGACAGCAAATTAATCAACGACAAGTTGATACTCGACGCGATCTGCTCGTCATGAAGGTGTCATCTCCAGACTCCACAGACGACATGCGCGTGGAAGACATCGAGGGAACAAAAGCGACGAGAAGGACATCTCAGATAGCCAACAAACTGAGACAGTGTATAAAATAACAAACGAGGACATGTATTTTATTAGAAAAAGCGTTGTACTGTGACGAGGTCACATACAGAAAAGATATCCGTCTCTATGAGACCACAATATCAACGTGAACGACTGCAACTCGATAGCGTCTTCCTGCAGTGCCGACTACTGGGAGCGCGAACCGCGAGTGTCCAGTCTCAGATCCACTTCGTCTAGCAGCAGCTTGAGAAGCACTGCGAGCACGAGAGCGCCCCCATTGAGAGCAAGATCTGCAATCTCCATTGCTGCAGCGAGATCTACAACCAAATCCACGGTGTCAGGAACGAGTCCATTTAATGCTATATAGCTGCCAAGACAAATAGTCATGGGTGGTACCACGAGTTCCCCCAACTCTGCAAACAGGAATGAAGGGAAGCAAGTTTCACACTGTGGATGCGAGTATGATCGCTGTCAATCTTGACCGAGACGCAAGCGCTGACCCCAGCGGGCTCCTTTGCGGTTCTGTTCCTTCAGGGGAATCACCTGAAAACGGCGATTCGGCCCAGGAGCAGCAGAACTCCGCTCACGATGAACCCGTTGGGTACCGCGTACCTCATCGCTCTACTCTGGTCTAAGTCTCAGTTCCAAGCTATGTACTATATGGATCGATGCTTTCAGCAGGTGCGTGAAAAAACGGAGAAAAAACAAACAGCAGTTGTATTCAAGAAAAAGTTCTTTAAACCCTATAAAGTAGTTCTAAAGTTAGTTCTTGTTTTAATTGTATTATTTATTACAATCTGATAATTATGTCTTTTGACTTCAAAGGATGACGTGGAAAATTATTTATGGTAGTTGTATAAACAAAGGTGTTTATTTGCACCACTCGATTGAGGACAGAATTATGAGAATATACTTATAATCTTTCTTTCTTTTTTCTCGAAAAAAGAAAGAAACATTTCTAGAGAGCCAACAACAAAAAATTGTTCAAAGGAAAGTAATTTTGATCTGGCGGTTAAATGAATTCCCATCCTCTAGTTTTCAATAAACACAAAATTTCAATCAAGCTTTAAAACATTCTTTAACCCTTCTACTGTCAGTTACTCTTGGCAACATTTTCCAGTGAGTTGACCAACCATTTGAAAGGTTGTGTACTGGTGGCACAACTGTGCACAGAACTAACTGTGTACTGTGTACATGCATTCCCTCATGGTATCATATTGCAGGCTGGCATAGTTTATCTATCATTCAAAACCACAGGAATGGTATTGAATGGTCAGACAGCAAGAGGGTTAAACTAGGTGGTCAAGTTTTAGTGCAAACAATAACGAATGTTTCTAGTTTGATTCAAGCTCATGTTCGTGCTTATTCTGGTTGAGGCACAACACATCGAAACTATACCAAAGTTATTTTAACACGTCGTTAATTGCTACGATTGGCGATTATAGAATCGAAATTCAGCTGATGGTTGTTTTTTATCTCTAAAAACAAATCAAGTCATACCGGGTGGGTATCTTTCTCATGAACTTTGGTACCAACCCAAAGTTCGATCAATTTAAATTTTGTATATCAACCATTAACATCGCGAATGAGTAAAAACAAATAAACACCCAGAGACACGCAAAATAACATAATACAAAATCGTATATGAATATAATGCACGCCGCTGTAAACAAAAATACAAGTTCTAGCACAAAATGTATTTTGTCAAATCATATCTTTAAACGATTACTAAGAAGTACAAAAACTGTGTGGAAGATTGTCCCATTTTTGCGCATCTTTAATGATAACAATAATATAACTATAAAATATAATTATAGTTGAAGTATTAAGAAAATAAGTCGGTCCTTGTGGAAATTTTACCTAGCTGGATTCTTTGGGTTAAAGGTACTTTTCCTTTCCTTTGCATGGAACTCCTCATTCGGGAAACAAATACTTTGGGAACTTAAGATTAAGGAGTACAAATGAAATGAGTAGGGTCATGGAGGCAATGGCCTCCGTTTCCTTCATGAAATATCAGAAATGTTACTTTGGTATTTTTTATCAGATGAGTTTATATATAAATCTATCGATTGCAGCTTTTATAATATTGGATTTTTTTTCAGTCTTTTTTTTAACCCATCACACAGATAGACTGATCGTAGTTGCAGACGCCCCGTATCGGTGTGTGTTCCCGCCGTTTATGTGACGCAATTTACGCGCCCAGCTGGTCTGGATTTTTACAAAGCACTTACAAGAGTCCGGGAGAGATGTCGCTCTGTCCATGATGGTTTTGCATTGCGCCATTACACTTTGCTTAGCGATTAAGATTGATACAATTTTTATGATCAATCTCAGCTGTTGATTGAATCAAGCCAAGCGTCCGTTTTTGCTTCTTCGGCCAATTAGGCTCATCGTTCACATAACTAATCGAAGCGACCTTGACACGAAGATACGTACATATTTATCCCGGTACTAGGCATGCGCGAGCGTAAGTGCGTTACAGTAAAGGCGGGAACCTCTGATTCAGGACTTATGAAAATTGCTTAAAAATTAGATACAACAATACATGACTGAATGTTCACACATCAACAGGAAGCCTGTATTAGGAATAAAATGCAACATTGGTTCTGTTTACAACAGTGTTGCTGCTCGATTGTTTACAATCTTTGAATCAATATAGGTACTGTTCGCTAAGAGCTACCACTACTAGTAGTATATTTATCTTACTTCATTTGAATCAAGATAAGGTACAAACATGGGTAATGCTGGGAAAACTGTTCGTAACCGGCGTGCAAAAAGTCCCTGCGGATCGATTTAGGAGTGTGCTGCATCTTGCTGTACGCATTATGTCTTGCTGAGTCAAGATAATGTATACGTCAAGATAATGTATACATACCATAATGCTATTATCTTCTTTAAACTTGCATTTATTACTATGTTTATAGTGTTTCATTCTCAAGAGGAAAGTGAAAACAAACGGAACATTGTTTACTTATATTCAGACTGGTTGGTGTTCATCCAATAAGAGATTTGGGAAAATGCGAATCTTGTTTATTGTTGTATCTAATCCTTTCAAAGTCACACAACTTGTGCATGTACATGACATATTTTCCCTTTTATGTATTGAGTATATAAGGAAACGTTTTCCTGCATTTATGTTGTGTTTACATTCTCAGTTATATTGTTCCAATATGACAGCAATAATACTTTCTTTTGCTCGATGTTACAAATCAAGGACGTATTCAAGTTACATTTTCTTGTTTTACAAAACCGTTTTTCGCTGAATGTACAGTAATTTAATTTGACGTGATTCCGACGAGAGAAAACAAAAAAACAAAACAAATGCGACATATACTCGACAATTTGATGCCATGATACTTTGGTAGGGTTTACACGGGTTTTAAGCAGATATATTAAGCTAAATCAGTATACGATAAGTCCATTAAAACACGATGTTATTATTGTACAAAAACAAACAAAAAACGTTTTTATAAGTTATCAAAACAGCTATTTAGAGATAATTTGGGAGTAGCTTTAGCATATTTATTTTGAAGCATATATTCACAGACTTGTACCGACGTTGATGTCTTCATATTTAAGGATTTAAAAAAAATACATTTGTTTTGTTTTATTAGTTTGTGTAAATATCATGACGAAAGGTACTTTAAAGTTAAAGTATTCTAGACCTTATAAAATAATAATAATTTTAAGTGTAGCAAAAAGTATGTAACTAATTGATGAACATGTAAATTATTACGATTGCTCTATGGTTCAATCTGTATTGTAAACCGGGCACTGTTTCGTAGAGCTGCTTAAGCACAAAACAAATGTGCTTGCTTACCAGAAACAGGTAACCATTCAACTTACTATTTCATGTGAGCGGTAAAGTTTTGCCCAGCAGAGACTTGTTATTTGCCGAGAGCTGTTGAGAGCAATATTGTTCTGTCTGTTAAGCAGCTTTGTGGGAAAAAAACCAACAAAACATAAACAAAAAGCCAAGCAAATAAACAAAAACCTTGTATTTTTTATAACTACACAATGTTCTCTTTGAGTAATACAACAATCAACACACCCAACAAACAGAACACGTTGGCGAAGATTTCACGAGACGAACTTTTCTTTAAAGATTTAGTTACTTTGAAGTTTCACACTTAAATCTCTGAGTACAATTCCGTTTCCCTGAACTATTACAGGCTGTATTGATTACGAAGGAACTTCGGACATTTTGTATAAAAAGTGTAAATAATCATTTTTTTTCTAAATAATAACACTACGATGAAGCCATATTTTAAAGCTGCTTAATTATTAATCTCACAACTGTTGCTTTGATTTTTTGAAGGTCAGAAATATTTATAATAAAATGGCCGCAACTTAAGTTACAAAGACACTTTATATATTTATGCAAACTTATTAAAAGTAATGTATATTAATGGACAACAATGCATGAATAAACCAATGTTGAGCCAACCGTATGCGGTTGGAATGTGTTTCATATGAAGAGGTTGTTGTCTTGGAATTGTCGTTCTGTGCTTCGTCTGGGAGTTGTTTCAAATTCAATCACATTCACATGGCAGAACTGCTGCCAATAAGGAATGGTTCAGTTTACGGGTTTTTTTTTGTGTCTATAATTGTCGACAAAATGTTTTTCTTTTTCATCAATTGTCCCGCGTGACGTGACATGACATAACCAGCAAATTTCATTTTGGGTGGGGAGGGGGCAAGCGGGGGCAAAGACCTAACGGTGGGGGAGGGGGCTAAATAATGTATTGAACATTTGTGGATTTTTTGTATCTCATTTGGGGGCAAATACAAGACCCTTCTACTTCTAGAACCGTTTATAACTGGTTCCAGCATATTAGGCTAAACACGGAAGGCCCTTTATTACCTTAACATTAATACAGTATCCACGCACAACTATAGTAGCTCCATTTGTTTCGAAATGGAAGTACCAAACCCCTTCAATTTAGTGGCAATGGTTAATCACTTTTGTGTAGGCCACCTTCAGTACAGTGTTACATTACGTGGCAAGAGTTGGGTTGTAGTCTGTCCTGGCACTCGGCGCCCGGCAATTGGAGAACCCGAGGGCACTCAACAGAGTTAAGGAGTAGGCCCTCGGTATATTATAGTAACTATAGCAGTTTTG
The DNA here is from genome assembly GCA_032158295.1 of Pycnopodia helianthoides. Classification (NCBI taxonomy): domain Eukaryota; kingdom Metazoa; phylum Echinodermata; class Asteroidea; order Forcipulatida; family Asteriidae; genus Pycnopodia; species Pycnopodia helianthoides. The sequence goes on along the minus strand of CM063248.1, from coordinate 11,189,597 downwards.
AGGAAGGGGTGTGGTTTCTCAAGTCCCCATCCATTTCGGCTCAGTAGTTTTAGTTATTAATTAATGCTTTTGCCCGCAAGGTAATGAAATCAAACACCCGAATCTCCTCGCAAGCGATAGCCCCCCCCCCGAGAATGTTGTTTTGCACAAACCCTGCCGATCGGGGCGCCCTTCAGGGCAGCCGTTGATTGTTAAGAGTGGATGGATGAGCACACATTTTATGCGTGAATGCAAATCAACTTGCGGCGGATCCTATTTCAGATTGCCAGTTTTTAATTACTGATAGAGCTCAGAAAAAAAGGAAGGGAATTGCTAAAACACGTATACACATTTTTAGACTAAAGTGTGTTAACTGAGTTGCATATCTGCCCCCAGGGCCATCTGGAGAGATGAGCGTGGTTGAAACGTATATCCCTTGGTCGTGCTTGAACTGATAGTCTCACAGAGACAGATATAATGTGCATTTAGATAACTAGCAGTCTGCCTGCAAGTGGTTTTTACATCTTCAATTGAATTGAAGACAGCAGTGGATCTATGGGGGAAGCGCGCCAACTGCAAGACGCCATGTATACTAAAGTTGACTTATGCGTCATGTCATACTATTTATCTCGGCTAATGTCATTTTTTTCCTTCCACATACTAATCTGGAAGTTTCATTATTAAAGGTGAAACACTTACAGCCCCAGAACGAAAGATATGGGGGATTAATTAATTGCACAGGGTACACTTTGTAGTTAACAAATCATGGGTGAATATGGTCGATGGGATTGAGCGTTTACAGCAAGGAATGAAGGATCCTTGTGGTGTGGCAAACCGAGATTTTTCCCCGGTTCGATTTTGTGTGTGTGAAAAAAACCAATGGGGACGTAGCTCATAAAACCAAAACTCAAAACCAAAAGGGGACGTCGCTAAAAAACAACAGCAATAGGTCCAAACAATGGGGGAACAAAGCGAAGTTCTCGATTTACGGGGTTGACAAGCGTGTGTTGCTTCGCATGTTGTCAATACTTAGCTAGGAGTGTGGTCATGCGTATTATTAGGCTCTACACACGTTTTCGATTGACGCGAGCGTGTAACGCACGCGTTGCCTCACAAAAGTGCGTGTTGGGTACACGCATAGTGCGCCTAGCTTTACCGCACTCTTTCTCGAACGGGTAAAAACAAGCTTTTACTTCTTCATATGATCCACCCTGACAAATGACATTTGACAAGGGTAGGGGGGGGTAGAGATGATGGAGCTTGCCCCCATTACGGCTACACGTACGCATAAGCGTTGACGTACGCATGACGCAATGGAATGTAGGTTAACCCCTCTTGGTATGAATGACATAAAGGTGTGTTTCTTTTTTTAAATAATTGTTTTACATTTTTAGTGCCGTTTTTTGTATTTGTGCGGGTTTACATTTCTACCTAAATTGTCCTCCCTTCCCTGAAGCAATTATGTAGAATTACTGCTCAATACTCTGCATTGGGCATTGTATTCTGCATTACTCCGCACTGCTCTGTACTCTGCTCTGTACACTGCTCTGTACTCTGCTCTGTGCACTGCTCTGTGCACTGCTCTGTAACTGCTCTGTACTCTGTTCTGTACACTGCTCTGTACTCTGCTCTGTACTCTGCTCTGTACACTGCTCTGTACTCTGCTCTGTGCACTGCTCTGTGCACTGCTCTGTACACTGCTCTGTACATCTGTACTCTGCTCTGCATTATGGTCTGGCCTGATTTTGTGATCGCGTTTCATTAATTGCGGTCAATCATAAATGTTGAGGTGCAATATTACAAAAATTATAATTTCAATGTGGTCACACGATTTACAACTTCAGCAGCTTTACGTTTATGCAGTCAAGTGTCAAATACATGATTATGTAAAGTTTTAAAAAAAAGTTTTCACAACAGCATCATTCACAAAACAAAATAATGTTCACGTACCTTGCTAAGTATACAGGAGTTCTTGCATACTTCAGTTTCAGTGCACGACGTGACGTTGGATAAGCGGTGTTCACTATCCGGGAGTTGAGTGGGCCGCCTACGTCCAAGTTCCTTCATGAAAAATAAAAAATAAATATACGCAAAACGTCAAGTACGTGATCCGGTATAAAGAAAACAACAACTGAAATTGACCCTTTGTCCACCTGGGGGCGCTTTCAACGCCTAATTTACTCGCATGACAATTACAGTTGCATCTTATTTTGACTGTCTGTATGTTGTTTCTTGTATCAAAGAGGCAAAATAAACAATATCAATACTCGAAAAACAAGTTCGTTTTACTTGTTTTGCATCACGTTCACACATGCCCTCACGGGGTTAAAACTGTGCTGCGAATTGGCAATAGTCACAGACACACTATACGGCAGCCATTCTCGTAATAGAATCTTCCCCGGGCTTCGTGGGCTTCGTGCCGAATCAATAAATGGACACATCTATTCGTCTAAGGGCAAAATTACACGCTGAAAGGGTGGACCTCGGCTTTTATGTCGACTGGGCTCGAGTTCACCAGACATCTTTAAGATGTCAATATCCAGCACAATGATTTATATTGTGACATCACACTTTGCCTTTAAAAAAATAAGGATCAAACTTGGCTCTCTCTTTTCGATGAAATCGAGTCACGTCCTCACAACAGATAAGTATAATTACGTGGTCTGCCACAGATCTAAGATTACGCTCGTTAAGAGCCTAGCTTCATCTCAGTTTTTAACATTTCTTTTGACAGTCTTACCTAACCCACAGCAAACTTAGGATGAAAACGCTTGCTTATCATTTTATATGGGTAGATATATTGTAATAAGATAGTAGTAGTAAAACCATTCTTAATGATTACACAAACGTTGGTCTGAAAAATGGTTAGATCTAGACTGCAGTCTAAATAATCCCGGGTCAGAACTGACCCAGATTCCGGGTCATCCTGACCCATTTCTGGGACATCCTGACCCAGATTCCGGGTCATCCTGACCCATTGCTGGACATCCTGACCCAGATTCCGGGTCATCCTGACCCATTTCTGGGGCATCCTGACCCAGATTCCGGGTCATCCTGACCCATTGCTGGGGCATCCTGACCCAGATTCCGGGTCATCCTGACCCATTGCTGGGACATCCTGACCCAGATTCTGGGACATCCTGACACATTTATGGGACATCCTGACCCATTTCTGGGACATCCTGACCCGGAAACTGGTTCAATACATAGGATTTCAACTATACTATTCTGCTTTAGTATGCCCAATTTATGGGTCATTTTGACACAGATTCCGGGATATACTGACCCCCCACAATGGGTCAGGCCCCGGAATTAGGGTCAGTTCTGACCCAGATGATTTTTTACAGCCTGCAGAAAAGTTTTGAAAGCACCCGGGTGAGAAGAATTGTGAGTGAACCCCAGAGAGAACCATTCCATACAATAATAACATTTCGCGCTACTTGGGTAGAGCTGACATTATTAAGCGTCTCGATGTTTCTCTCCAAGTTTTCACGACCAATGTCTGATTAGTGAAGTTAAAGCTTGGTTGCACTTTAAGGAAGTCTTTGTGAACCTTTTTTTATTCTGTGATTATTATGGTACGAATGTTTATTCTTCTCATCCTGGAGAGCAAAAGGAAAAGTGACCGCGAACAATCTGTGTCAAGAAAATGGGCTTTTGATATCTGTGGAGGAATTCAATCAGAAGTATGCCATTCATGTCATGTGTACGTTTATCAGATACTATGGGCTTCTAAAAGCATTACCGAAATCTTGGAGGCAGGCTCTTGAAACAGTGCAATCAAGACCCGAGACTGTTATTTTGTTTGATCTCTAAATTCTGTTTTTGAAAAACACCTTCTCAGCTCAATTACCGCAGTAGTTCAATCAATCTGTCTGAAGCCTTTAAATTATCAAAAGAAATGGAACCTTAATTGTCTCGGTGACATTCAAAACTTGAATGTCACCTTCGGAACGCCCTTTAAGGTGACAAAGGACCCAAAGATGCGTCATTTCCAGTTTAAGTATAGGCCTATTCAATTGTCAGTTCAGAATACTTGTTTTTGTAGAAAATCGAGAGGAGGGTTAATGACTGTTGTTTCGTTTGTAAAGATGTTCCTGAACTCTTGGAATGTCAAATTGTAAGCCAATTTTAGGGAGAGATCTTGGAGTGGTTAAATCACAAGACGACGCAGAAGAATGTTATCACTCCGAAGGTTTCTGACAAACGTTTCGGTTTTACATTGGCCTATGACCCCAGCAGGCTGACACACTTATCATTTTTCTCTTGCTAAGAAATTCAGAGTTGATAAAAAATACCGGGAAGACCAAAAGCATTGCTGCATTATTAAAAATGCTATTCATGGTTATTATATCACAGACAAACTGCTTACAGTTCCAGTTGGCTCTGAATGCTCATTATAAACGCTACATGGATTATTTTATTTGAATACGGTTTTTGTCTCTTATTGGTTCTATAATGGTTCTTATTGGTTCTAATGGTTCTTATGTCTATAATGGTTCTTATATGTTTTTGCTAATGTTCTTATTGGTTAATAATGGTTCTTATTAGTTCTAATGGTTTTATTGTTCTAACGGTTCTTATTGGTTTAATGGTTCTTATTGGTTCTAATGGTTCTTATTGATTCGGTTTTGTCAATGGTTTTTATGAATGGTTCTTAATGGTTCTTATTGGTTCTAATGGTTCTTATTGGGTTCTAATGTTCTTATTGGTTCCAATGGTTCTTATTGGTTCTAACGGTTCGTAATGGTTCTAATGGTTCTTATTGGTTCTAATGGTTCTTATTGGTTCTAATGGTTCTAATGGTTCTTATTTGTTCTAATGTGTAGGAACAAGCTTTCACTTTATAGGGTGTTTATTTTCTGTGCAGAGTTATTTGTTCACCGATAATCAGTAATAGTTTTCTGTTTTAAAGGTCTTCGTTGTGATTGTTATGACGGATGTTTTGTTGATGTCTAGCGTTCTGTTTTATGTTTTATTTGTAGAAAAATAGCTATATACTGTTAGAAAAATTGGATATGGAACATGTATGTCTCCTTGTTGCTAGCTGAATACAAATTTTAAACAAATAATAAAATAACAACAAAAAACAATAATAAAATAACAAATAGAAAAACATAATAAAAATTGTAATAAAATTCCAACTCACAATTACTTTGTAATGGACAATATTGTAGCAATCGAAAGAGACTGTTAAAAAATACTCGTGTTTAGGATTAAAATTACTAAATGGGAAAGGTTTTTTTCGTGAGTGGGGGAACTGGTTGGCGCCTCGAAAAAGTGGGTCATCTTGGCACATATTCTGGGTCACACTGACCCTGAAATGGGCCAGGCACCGTGCGACACAGACTCCGGGTTAATTATGACCAGCGAGTTTTTAGTATTTGCAAGACATTTTGTGCCTATAATGTGCACACTTCGGTTCGGCAAACGGAACAGGCCGTTGAGGGAACTTTATTTGAATATTCAGTATTTCAGAAACGTAATATTTTCCACCACACTCTAAAACACTGCCGGGTCAAAAGATTGACCCGGGTTCGGGCTCCCGTATGGCCTGACCCAATTCTGGGTCAGTGTAACCCAGAGTCTGTGTCAAAATGAGACACAAAAAAGGTAAAACTGACGTAGAATTCGAGTTAAAACAATTTTTTTGAAAAACCAGTTTCCGAGTCAGCCTGACCCGGAAATGGGTCAATTCTGACCAAGGACTTTTTTTTTATTATTTTTTTATTTTTTTTTATTTTTAGAAATGCTCGTTCTTTAAAATAATGAAATATGGGGGCTGATCGAAAGCTTCACGGACGGATGTTGGCATATTTCATATTGTAAATTGATTGATTAAAACAATCTTAATCAGCAGATGCTAAGTAGCGAGGATGCGAACCTCATTTACATCCCGGTTGTTTTTGTAGAGTGATCTAATCCACGTCTGGTTTTATGCCTCGGTATAGACTCGTTATTAATCTCTCGTAGTTTTCATCGGGTTTTTTTTTTAAGGAATATGACAATCCACCAGGAAATTTCATTGCATTCGTGCAATGCGTCGAATCATTTGAAGAGTTCTGTCAATTAACATAAGAAAGGGCGCCAGCTGGATTTACCCCCCCCCCCAAAAAAAAATATTCCATTGTGTTTCTCGTCTGCTCTGAAATCGTCGGGTACAAATAATTGGAGCGGTTCACCAGGTGTGTTTTATGTACGAAAGTTTGATGAACTGTGAGGATTAAACAGGAAGGTGGATTTAGCGAAATGCAGCGTGACGTCATATATCCAGACGAAGAGGATGAAGAGAAACACAGAAGGGAGGGGAAAAATATGTATTTCATCTGACGAACCCCAAACCGATTATTTTTTAACAAACGCTGCAAGGCCTTTTTTTCCCTGCGCCACGTATACGTAAATGGAGGGAAAATTTGAAGCCCTTGCCTTCGCCATTTCTATGATGATTTTTGTCAATTTGCATGATGCGATCTAGTGTATGTGAAGTCTGCAGGAATCCTTCGACTCGCAAACGAGAATTGTCTTGCTTTGGCGAACCTAATGGTAATGGAATTTTGTAAAAGGGCGCACGGTGGACGTCAGAGCGCCGAAGAGCAAACTGTGGGATTTGCATGTCCATGCGTTTCAAGGGTGCAATTCGAGAGAGAAAAAAAATCTGCTTGTTACCTTTTGTCACAAAAATAAGTTGATCGAGAAGCCCCTGTAAAAAGGTCTCGGAACGCAATGCGTCGAATATTAGGCTAAAATCAAACCGTTTGTGAAAGACTTGTAAACAAACCAATCTCAGATTTTTTTTTTTTTTTAAAGGCATGTAAAGGTCGTTCATGAAACAGCCGCATGGAAACTCCGTCGTCAAATAATATTGCGAGGCAGTCTGGCTATGGACCTAAATAAACTAAATTTGATTTGATATTTATACATAAACAGAATACGACACGAATTAATGATTGTACAAGCAAGGACACGCTCTTTTTTATTCTCGTATGAATAAAAAAAATTAATTGCACGCAAGAATACATATTTCCCCCTATCCGGGCGTTTTCGTGCAAATAATAATACGTTTGACGGAAGTGAAACAAAACAAAAACGGTTTATACATGAACTGAACAGACTGAGTAAAAAAAAAACACGAAAATAGCATCTCGTCGTGGTTATAGTATAAATTACGTTCACACTTCCTATTTATTTGTGTTACAAAACACCGAAGAAACCACCAAATCCTGTGTTCAGCACGAACCGCGAACGGAGAGCAAACACTTTTGGAGACAATGAAACACGTATGGTATTAATAACGTTCAAGTGTGTTATTTTGCTTCTCTTTGAAGCGAACAAAAGCCGCTTTACACGTTATTTAAGTTGAGGAGGTGGGAAAACAACATTGATAAAATATCTCCAAATGCATAATTGTTGCACAGATTGTTTAAATGCATACGTAAATAAAGGATTTTGAAGTGCAACTTTGATTGACAGCGGATAACGATATAATATACCGCAGTTGTACCTGTGCTTTAAAGGCACAGTACACGTTTGGTAATGACTCTGACAATGAACGGCAATAAAAACTTACTTTGTAAGAAGTAAAGCAGCCTTGGGTAGTATAATGAATTTGGAGAAACTTTTAACTTCGAACACGGTTATGGAAAATATATCACTTTTTATTCCCCAAAATTTGAATCTCTTAGACTGTGTAATAGTATGGGGAATATTCTTCCAGCGTGGAAATATTCGCTCCGGTTTTTCGGTTATATCTCAAAAACGCGACCACCTTTTAAAGTGAAATTTTCACAGGTTAGTTTTATTGTATGTACCTACATTTATATAGGATTAACTAGATCAGTAGGCTCCAATTACCAAACGTGTACTGTGCCTTTAACCCAGTAATCACGGCTTCACTTCAACTCAAGCCGACTTCAATTTATCATCTACTGTATCAAATAGCTATGTCAACTGTATGTGAGAATAACAGAGGGAGAATTGAAAAAGGAGCCAAAGTGAAATACATAAAGGTGAAGTTAAAGGTTTTACCGCACGTACTACCAGCCAAAGTCACGCAGTATGTACCAATAAATTTAAACCGGTGGGGGTGGGGGGAGTCAAGAATTAGAGCCAAGGTAAAGAATGAGTATCTGGTGATGAAAGTATGACATTTTCGGCATTATAGGCCTATACATCGTTTAAATAAAAGTTTTAACTTATTAAAAAAGGTTGCTCTCCGTGGGCATGGCAACTTATTCACAAACACCGGATTCGTCACTGCCCTAAAGCTGTGTCTGCAATATGGGCTTTTAAATTTTTTGAATACTAAAAATATAAAGCAAGAACATCTTGCCGAATGAAATATATAAAGAGGTTTCCATATGTCATGTTGATGCCTGAATATTCACTCATGATAGTATACCAGCATGGCATAACAGGGATGTTTGTCATCGTGGAGTCATTTGTCATCTTGAGTTAAGAACACTTTGACATTGTACTGATGAAGGAATAATGATTGCGGACTCCATCAACCGTTCAACCGTACAGTTTTTTTGCACGCAGAAGTGATGCACCAACACGCCCCAGCCCCATGGGCCGGCACATGAGTCGAAGTTGGAACCTGTGCCCCCCTCAAGTTCAAAGAGCCGTATTAACCATGTGAATTTTGCACAAGCACAGACCAGTTTTTGATGACTACCTATCATACTCCAACAGTATGGTTTGTTTGATTCTATACTGGACTGAGGACCGTACTAGTAAACTTACTATGCTTCTAAAGGAACATTACAGAATTGGTTTTTGCTAACAAAACAGTTGCTGGCAGTGTAAGCACTTTATGTAATCCACCATATACATAAACTGACAAACCTGTAGAAGTTTGAGATCGATCGGCCATCTGGGTCACGAGAAAATAGTGAAAAACCGATTACACATTTGCATGATATCATATAGATTCAACAATGAATAAAACGCTCACTGAGCGATAAACTCCAATCGGAAAACTAGTTTATTCGTTTCTCATAAAATATGGCATTTCAGACAGAAATATTTCAAGGGATGTTTTCTACTATCATCATCATTAGACCGTGTAAGTTTTATGTAAATCTGTGATCAAAAGTACATTTTACTAGTTTAATTCTTACCAATTCTGTAATGTTCCTTTAACACGGGATCAGGCTTGTGACAGAGGGTGTATCCCCACCCCTAACATACAAAACACCCTCAGACACACCCCCCCCCCCCAAAAAAAAAAACCCACAAAAAAACCCAAAAAACACAACCCCAAAAAGAAAACATGAATAAATAATACTACACTGCAAAATAAAATAATAATAACACACTCTTTTCCTCTTGTTCAGAAGTAACCTCCTCTAAAACCCTTTAAGGAGTTTCTGAGGTTCCCAGAACACAATGAAGACACAATAGAAGGAATGTGACATATCGAGCACCAAGTGTAGGCGTATACCACCATAATCAGAGTCCAACAGTTTCATCCATGTTGAGGTACCATAAGCCCTTTTCACATTGCATCTCTTAACCCCGTGGAATACAGCCCCTGGGAGGCCCCGGGGAGGCCCAGGGTTTTGTTTTTACCCTATGGTTACCCCGGCGCACTTTCACACTTTCCCTGCCTAGGTCCCTATTCCACAGTGTTCCTGTTGCATGTTTCAAGAATACCCCGGGGTTTACCGCTTACCCCTACTCCGGAGCAGGGGTGGCTATTCCCCGGGGTATGCCCACTTGCCGGGGCAGACAGGGGGGTAAAGGGATCATAGTGTGAAAAGGCCGACCGTTATTCCACGGGTTTGCCCAAGGGGAATAGAGTAGTGCGAAAAGGGCTATATGGTGTTGGGTTTTGTTAGTGTAATGTAGGATCCGACGGGGTTGTTGTTGTTTTTTTTTTTTTCTCAACTCTTGGTGTTTTCAACTCTGTGCAGTTATACATCAATGTCTTGATATTTTACAAGGTAGTATTTTATTTATGGTGGTACCCATGGGGAAATAAATGCTATAACCACTGAATGTTCCAAACCCCAGAGTAAATAATAAATAACTTAGATAACTAAGTAGGTCATAAGCTATGCATGTTATAAGGGGACACTAAATCACCGGCGAGGCATGGCGTATTCATTGCCAGAGAATGGCTCTCAACTCCTTTTGGAACGAACTTCCTCAAGATGTAGTATTTCTGATGTTCACACTTTCAAAGTTACTCTCAAAACTCACCTCTTCAAGATGTATTTGGTTAACTCATAGTTTTGTTGTTATCCATTGTTAGTTGTTGTATGTTTTCCCTAAATTTTGTTTTACTTTCTTTTTCACTTGTTTTGCATATTACCTATTTCATTATCGATTGCTTTGTTTCCAACATATTCAACACTAGCAACACTATTTTTGAATATTTGTGTAACATTGTCACAAATTGAGGCTATCTGTTTTTGCTTTGCAGTTATGGCTTCCCATAGTTCTCCAACCTTGGTCGGCAACCAATCGGGCTGTGACAATAGAAAGATCTATACAAACAAAAATATTGAAATTTACCCAAACCTAACAGTGTCACACTGTGTCTACCATCATCTCAAATGATATAATGACTTAAAGATACTAAAGTAGGCCACCTTGTAGGCAGTGATCTGTTAAACGAAATACGAAGAGATTACTGAAGCTATTGGTAAGGACCCTAAGGGGCCTGGGGCAGCTCCCCCCCCCACAATCTTCCAGTGTCCCCCCCTCAGAAGACTGGTGCCCCCAAGATAAAATGCAGATAGTAGTGCCCTGAAAATATAAACAAACAAAAACACCCCCACCCCCACTGCAACCAATGCCCCAACCCCCGCTGCTGCTTCGCTGGAATGACAAGACTTCACCCAATATCACAATATGTGCCGCTAACACGTGATCATGGCAGTTCTATAAAACAATATTAATATTACAACATACCGGTATAGACCGCTGATCGACAACTTGTTCTGCGGTAAGGTTCTCATTCCATAAGACCATGAAGACACTCCACACGAAGCCCTTCGTTAAGCACTGCAGATCCAGCCTGCAATCACATATCTATAGGAGCAAGTTCGGAAATACCAAGCGACTGATCAGCAGTCAGTACAGTTCATCCCATGGCGCCGTTATAAACACGTCAATCCCAAGCAGCGTGTTTTAAAATCATGAAGTTCAAGCATGGAGGTATAGAAGTACATGGGAGACACATCAAGATACCACTATAGCCGTTCTGCTCATTTGCATTTGGGGGGCATTGCTATACAAATTCAATTGAACCACCGGCTGATCACCGCCGATTTAAGGTCCTTTGCTATGTGACCGAATACAATGCGGTGTTACGGCATTCAACACTGACACCCGTCACTACTGGAGTGAAGAGTCCGTCTGAACTTAATGAAATTGATGTGCAATTGTTGGCATGCAATAAATACAAAAAGGCTACTGACATCTCCTGTGTAGAAAAAAGGTCAAAATGTAGAAGTGTCTTTTGTTTTTAAAACCGATGTGGACCAACGTGGACCAAAACAAATATGTGTAAAAGAAAACTGGTTCGCATCTGAAGTTTTCCAACACTTTTGATACGTCAAATCGTTGCCTGCACAGGTGCTACTACAGACAGAACATGACAGCTTTTTGTCCGTTTTTGCCGCTTATTTCGTGCCTATCTCCTCCTCTTGTGACCGCTGATATATTTTGTTAACCTCTAAACACTTGAAGGCACTGGACACCTTTGGTAGTTGTCAAAAACCAGTATTCTCACTTCGTGCATCCCATCATATGCATAGAATAACAAATCTGCGAAAATTTGGACTCAATTGGTCATCGCAGTTGCAAGAAAATAATGAAAGAAAAAACACCATCGTTGCACAAATTTGTGTGCTTTCAGATGCATAATAAAAGGCTTCGCTGAAGTCTTTTATTATTCGAGTGAGAAATTACCTCTTTCTCAAAAAACTACACTACTTCTGAGGGAGCCGTTTCTCACAATGTTTTATACTATCAACAGCTCTCCATTGCTTGTTACTAGGTAAGTTTTTATGCTTAAACATTTGAATAATTACAAACAGTGTCCAGTGCCTTTAAACAAGTACGATTGTAATTTCAGAGTCCATCTTGCAAGACGACCACCTTTTTGTAAAAAACCAGAATGACCACTTCATACGCAGTGAACAGCAACTTTAGAAATGAAATGTAAGTTGCGAATGAGCACATCTGCTTTTGGCCCTCAACAACCTTCAAGGAATCAACAGCGCCGAGCGAGAGCAATGTGCGGCTTCTAATTGAAAAGAACTGCTTTGAGAAACAACATAATTTAATAAGTCATCTCCGCTTGACGAGAGTAAAGCTAGAAGTAAGATGACAGGATGTCGCAGAAAGTCCCCACAACAATTACAGGTTGTTTTTGACCGGCAGTCATGCTCAGTTTTAGCATTGAGAATTGCTTTGCCTCCCGTCTTCATTAAATTTGTCACAAGATGAGTTCGTACACATCGTCCAAAAAAAAAAAAAAAAAAAAAAAAACACCGAACGACGATGTGGAATTGCTTTTGGGCCTTGCTTTTGAAAGTATTTCTTTTCAGAGAGCCTCGTGAAGTCAGACTGGCGCGTGTCTTCACCATACTTTATGGATTGGACAGTGTGCCCTATATTATTAATTTTCTATATTTTCATTGATTCTCTTGCCAACGGTTTCCACCACACAGCTAGACATTTCAACAAATCATATTGTATGGATCACATACATGATATGGGCTTTTCATGAAACGATAGTGCACTATACTTTAAAGGGGCTGTGTCGTCATGATTGAAAGCATGCCTGTGTCTGTGCATGGATTTATGAACTCTCACCCAGTTTATGCATGCGCACGCCCTCTCTTCGTTTCGTATCTGAAGAGCGCGCGCGCGCGTGCAGGAACTTTGTGAGAGTTCATAATTCCACGAACAAACACAGGCCTGCTTTGATCTTGACGACACAGCCCCTTTAACTCTGATCACTATGGGGGAGGGGGGAGGGGTACAAACTCCTCCCCGGCCTTTGTACATGACTTTTTAGAAAGCCCTAATATAAGGGCCCGTGCAGTGTTCAATACACGGCTGTTTTAGTAATGTTTGGTTGTTTTACTTCAGTTTCGGTATGGTGAGCACGATTCGTTCTAGATTGTGAGCAAAGAAGAAAAAAAAAATTGGGCGCATGATATTTTATTTGTCGATGTCCCTTACAGGGCTCCGTAGGTTGTTGCTTGCAGTGGTAATACGATATATATACACACACGAAAACAGACCCCAGTGTGCAGCAAAAAAGGCGCAGTGTACGATCGAAACAAATAGTTCCTTGTTGTAGGCCTACACACAATTCACAAAAACGTAGGCACACTTCTGTGTGTTTTTTTCCCTCTCTCCCTTTTTAAATGATGAAATGAAATAAGCAGAAGCCAACGTGACTGCTGGATCGAGTGCTTTATTAAGTTTGTATGAGTCTACGACCTCTTACACCGACCCTATAGCTCCACAACGTCGTTCATTACGGCACTATTCCGTACCATCCACATAACATAATTAGTCCATTTCTGATAACTTCCCGTAAGCGGAAACAGTAATCAGTTGCCTTGGGCAGATTTATAAAAAAAGGGCACCATTATCCCTTGTTAAAATACCTTAAAGGTTCTATCACTGATATTAATAATAATTAATTAATAATAACATTCGATCAAAGTGCTTGAATGTGAAAATTTACCTTCGCATGCTACATGAAAATACAAATAAATTAAATGGCGAATCTGCTTGAAAATCACATGAACAAAAGAGCAGTTTTAAAAATGGTCCTCGATATGGAGAAAGTTTTTTTGATGATTGATTAGGTACGGGGTGCATAGGTGTACGGCCGGGGGGGGGCGGGGGGAAGCTGCCCTCCCAAATTTGGCAAAACAGTGGGTAAATTCGGGTACAGCAAGAAGAAAAGGAAATGGACAGAGAAAGCAAAATATAGTTTTTACTCGGTATCAAAAACTGGTACATGTGTTTTAATCTGTCTACAAATTTAAGGCAAATCAACCCCTCTGCCCAAAATACGCCAATTACAGGGCGTGAGTTCTGAAGTCCATGGCGTACGTAGCACCTTACCTTTATAGTTCTCGTTATTATCATGTATTTAATTAAGGCCTACTTCTGTTTTTCAATTCAAGTTTGAGGTACAAACAATTTTAAGTTTGACGTGCTCTCTTTTTTGAAGAAGAAAACAGTGACAAGTGTGCTCAATGTTTTTGAGACCGTTCGGGTGTGAACAAAGAAAAAACTGACTAGAACGGGATTTGAACCTGTGACCTCCGGATTAACGTTCACGTGCAACATACACCAATGCTGAGTTCTCGTTTCTAAACACACGGGACGGGTCCAAGACTGTGACACTTCGTGACCTATAGACGATGTGACCTGTGACATCACATGTTTACAAAAGAGCCACAGAGCCTGGACTTCCTGCAGGCACGATTTGTACACAGCTCAATGGAAGAAAGCATAAAATCTTATATTTTATGGAGATTGCACTGTCTAATTCTTATCAACTTTTGATATGATGAAAGGGGGCACATCGAAAAACTTGTCCAGCTTTTACTTTCACAACTCTTGGTTTTAGGTGGAAGTTATGACAGAAAATGTCAACTTTCCCATAGGACCAGTGTAGTATCTTGCCTGCCAGAATACTCAAAGAATGTACAAGGTCAACTTATTGTAAACAACGTTCACATGGTCTATAGGAAGACGTATTTTCTCACAATTTATGTTATAAATTGTTTGCTTTGAAGTCGTACTCCCTTTAAGCCCACTTTATGTTCCGCAGCAAGCCAAAGTGCAAGGCACACAATCATGACGGCCTGTCCAGCATTTTCCCCTGCTGGTTTCCCCGCTGAAGCGTGACCCATTTTTACTGAGTTGATAATCTTCCCTATACTACGGCAAAAAATGATGTCCGCTGGAATCATGCATGTCATATTAGAAATCTCGGGGGCCCTGTGCCGTCTCGAATTGAAAGTAATGTGTGTGGATAATCCACTGTTTTTTTTTTTATTCCTTTAGGAGTCCCCTCCCCCCGGTACTCGTTCCGATAATGGTTGTCACACACCACCGATACAGCAGCCGGATGTCCATCTCCTGCGGACTACTAGCGCTACTGTCCAAAACTAACGGCACGTCACATAGACTCGACTGCCGCAGACAACCGAAGCTGTTCAGTATTGAAGCGGTTACGACGAAAACAAGTGAAAACAAAGCGACTTCTTGAAGTCACCCCCCCCCCCACACCCAGCGACGTGAATCATAGTTTGATTAATACTGTGCAATTAATCAACTTGTCAGTAAATCATTTTTGATCAATATTGTATTTTGGAACGTGAACAGATTTCAGTGACCCTGGAAAGAGTAATAATTTGTCGATTGAATCATATTGAGAGGGGACAGAATCAGAGAGGGGACACGGGGCATAATAATTAAAGCCACGCCACGCTATTGTGGGGGTATTGCGAGGAATGATCAGGTCGTAATACACAGACCATGCAGGCTCTCGATCCTCCGTGTATGCAATCAATTTAGATTCGGGTACGCTCAGAAGGAAGGCTCTGTTGCTTTTATTAATTTCTAAAAATAAAAGAGACCTCCTTCAGAGAAGAGGAGGTTTCAATGAACATCGGGGGCTGGCTGAATTGATCTAGGAGAAACAAACCCATGTGTCGAACTAAAAGAGCATTGGTGCGTAGTCAGCGAGGGGGAACTGTTTTTACTCTCACCGTCTATTTCACGTTGTTCGTTCCACAATCATTCTAAAAAAAAAAAAAACTCCCGGGTCAGAACTGACCCTTCTCAGGGGGGCCTGACTCATTGCTGGGTCACGCTGACCCGGAAACTGGTTATAACTTCATAGAGCTGCCGAAAATATGGCTTAAACATTTGCTGCTAAGCAAAAATTAACAAGATACCAGTCACAGAGTGTATAATGTGTGATAGAACTTTGGCCGGTAACCATAGTTTTGGTTGTTGTGCTTAGCTGCTTTTTTCCGAAACACATCGACTAGGCCTGTAAAGTATTTCAAGACACACTATGCAACACTATTGAGGCCCGAGTAAGTTCACGAAGAAGGCAAAGTGTATCAACCTCATCCCTGATGCCGGATGCCATGATGTAAAGCTTCCATCACAGATGAGACCAACAACCCTCTGCCCCAATCTCCGATCTCAAAAAAAGCAATGGATGATGTATGGCAGTTATGATGGACAGCGTCTTTTCCAAATCTTAAATGTGAGGAAATTGACCGAGCGGCGGGGAGGGATGGGGGCGGGTTACAGCAAACATCCTTCCCTGTCATTTTCAAGTTGTATTTAGCAAGATCTTCACTGGCGTCCAATATCCCCAGGAGTTGTATGCAAACTTGGATTATTGGGAGACATCTCCTTCACTGCTGCATCAACCCGAGTGTGGAACCAACTCGCCACTGACCGTCAAATCGTCCCCATTTATCACATCATTTAAGCAGCGATGCACCCAACCACAGTGCTTTGGCACATATCAAGAAAAACATAACCATTTCAAAATGGTAGATCCAACCGCGTGATACTCCGTGATATCCTGCAGTGTACCAATACACACGTTTTAGGAGGGGTGTCAATCAACGGGTGAAAAAAAACATTCCCATAGGTCATGCACAAACTCCTGTCTCTGAGGCACGCGGGCCACAGAGCACTACCACAGCTTGGTGGTAAGGCATGTTGTGTCTAACCCTCGCTCTAGGTTCAATGGGTCAATGGGCTTTTGTGAATGAAGGTCTTGTGATCTTGTGCCGACGGCAGACTGGTTTAGCAACCATAAATCATTGGTAATCATTGAGATAAGGCAGAACGGACCCTCTTAACCTATCAAATGAGCCTGCCACACCTTTGTGGTAGGATGACGTAACACCGTTGGGATCAAACAGGTGCCCCGTTGCAAGGTTAAGATGAAATCAAATCTAACCTGTACAAACAAGCTTACCCGGTAAATATGTCAAAATTGCACAGAAATGGGTTCGAACTGACACAGAATCCGAGTGAAAATTCCCTATTTTTTGTGTGAAACCATGTTTCCGAGTCAACCTGACCCAGAAATGGGTCAAAGGTTAATATCCCCTGACCTTGATGCCGGGTCAATCCTTACCCTGGAGTTTCAGAGTGTTGAACTTTTAGCTGATTTTTTTCCAATTCGGCTGAGAATTTTTTTCGTAAAAGGGGAAACCCACAAATGAGAAATATCTATTCACGAATTTGCCTTCTGCGCAAAGAAACAGGATGACAAGAGTTGTTTCCATGGCGCGAAGAAGCAAATTCGTGAATAGATATTTCTCATTTGTGGGTTCCCCTTTTACGAAAAACAAATTCTCAGCCGAATTGGAAAAAAATAGTGTTGAGTACTACACTCATTGAAAACGCTCTCATTTAATTACAAGCATATACAGTTAAGAACGATTTACATCACAATGGGGATTGAATTTCTCGTTCTGCCATTGAAAACAAGAATCCGGCCCTTTTCAAAATTGGATCCACTGCGTCTACATAAGGGGCACTAATAAAAGCCGAACAGATTGCCTATCATTTGGATCTACAGCGAGAAGGCATATATGGGTATCCATTTTCGCTGGGCCCAAAACAAAAAAACTAATTCCCAATTTGTATTCATAAATTTAGGAAAGGGTATTGTAAAGTTATACCCCGGCATCGCTCGAAAAACAATCATTCGGTCCCCGAGTATAGAATGAAATTCATTACCGAGTTGAAAGAGACAAACGCCCCGGGCGTTCACGAGTGGATCTCCGCTATCTCTTGGGTTTTTGATCGAGACCGTTTCTGGTGTCGTCTTCTCCGTTCGTAAGGTTATTTTCTCACTGTGGTTTTTTCTCTCCTTCTTTTTCTTGCCTTCTGTCTTTGTGTCTCTTCGTTTTAGTTTGTTTAGTTTCTTCTACTTGTCTTCTTCTTTTATTCTTCATTAGTCATCAATACGAATGAGGATATACAGCAATATTAAGAAACTCAATTAAGTTTGGTATCTTGCTCAAGGACGCAAGTGTCGTTCCAACCAAAGCTCCGAGAGAACTTGTGTTAATAATAAAGTAGAAAATGACAATACTCACGCAAAAAACTAGAACTGTTCATTCAAAGATTGATCGGTAACCTTGGTAACAAATTATCAGTTCTAAATCTGGAAGTTCATCGATCGTAAAATCCTCCGAAGATGCCAGTCCTCCACATCAATATTTATGTCCGGGGAAAACTGTCGATATGAGAAAACTGCATTTGAAGATCACCAATCACGCTGCTTATTTCGACTGAGGCAATCGACGTAAAGGCAGGAACGTGTACAAAATACCAGAACAACATCAACTGCTTTGTGTTGTGTCTAAGTCAACTATGACCACTGAATTTGATGAATAGTTCTACATCAAACTGGAGAATAGGAATGGATTTATTTTGTGTATCAACAAATCGCTAAGTGCCTGAGTTCATACAACATGATTTAAAACACAACACAGGCTCGATAAGGAACAAGCCAATGGGTCAACTAGTCAATGATTTGCAAATTATTTTGTGAAATCCCTATTTTTATTTTTTTTTTTTGGGGGGGCAGCACGTTTAACATAGCGCAGTGCAGTTATGCCTTTATGACAATCTTCCTCAAAATGAGCTGACGCCATAACGGTATTTACAATTGTCTGTCCACTTTGTACATAACTTGCTGCAGTTGTGTGGATACCATGGGCGTGGATGGGTGGGTTGGGTTTACGGTGTCCCCCACCCCATCCCACACACACATTTCAGAGGGAGGGTGGAACAATGCTACCCCACAAGGTTTGTCTTTGTTCTAGTGGTACCCCACAGGGGATTTCTTTTAAAAAAAATATAATAACAACACAACAATGGAAGTACCCCCTCTGTAAGGGTCTGTGTGGGTGTGAACCCTGCCCCCGCTCCCCTCCATATTCCCAATCAACAACAGTAGGATATATGTTTGTCACAAAGTAGTTTTGACCAAGTATATAGCCTTGAAATCTGAGCCCACTAAGCAAGCTAAGCCAGACAATACTTCAATATCACCGGCACCACGACAGAAAATACAGGTCTCACGTGGGAGGATGCAAGTGAAAATAATATTTATAAAAAAAATAAAATAAAAACTTCAAGTGGTTTGTTTTTGTTAAGTCTTAAAAAAAAAACTACCAACGAAACAAAAGTAAGCGCTCAGAATATAAAGAACGAGGAATGAACGAGTGATGTGTAATTCCAATATGGCTACTATAGGTGACCTCATAAGAGATCGCTCTAGCTTTGAAGACGGGGAGTACCTACTTCCGCCCTGCCATTCTAGTCTGGCAAAACAAGATGAGCATGCCATCCAATGTTCCATTCAATTGTTGACCATAGCCAGCATGAGTGCGTACGCCGAGCAGAAAGCACGATAACTCCACTCCGTACTGGCTCTATACGTGACATCGCTGTTTGCAAGAAACATGTCAAGTTCGCAAGTTCACCCCCCCCCGAAACACGAAACAAATAGCTGAGACGTTTGTTTAGGTATACCCTAGACAGTGAGAGAAGAAACTGAAGAACAAAGAAAGAGAACAAAGAACCCACGCTCTGACACAATGGCTAGCCTTCAGAGATAAGTTAACGATATTTTCACTCGGCCTCCGGTTAAATAAAGAGATACACAGATCACTACGGCACGAAGGACAACTGGTATTCACTTTGAATTCTTGGCGGAGTAAATCCATCGCTGTCAATTACCAAGTTTTCCAGCTGCAGACATCTTGGTGTATGGAACTCCAAGGGAGTCTTTAAAGGAACATTACAGAATTGGTTTTTGCTAACAAAATAGTTGCTGGCAGTGTAAGCACTTTATGTAATCCACCATATACATAAACTGACAAACCTGTAGAAGTTTGAGATCGATCGGCCATCTGGGTCACGAGAAAAAGTGAAAAACCGATTACACATTTTGCATGAAATCGAATAGATTCAACAAATAGAATAAAACGCTCACTGAGCGATAAACTCAAATCGGCACGTTAGTTTATTCATTTCTCATCAAATATGGCATTTCAGACAGAAATATTTCAAGGGATGTTTTCTACTATCATCATCATTAGACCGTGTAAGTTTTATGTAAATCTGTGATCAAAAAGTATATTTGTTCTTACCAATTCTGTAATGTTCCTTTAATTTTTTATAAAAAACGCAGTTAGGCCTATTACATTTTTGAGCTAAACCGTGGGCTTTATATCGCGAGGCCAAGTGAGCTCTCGATAATTGTTTGAAATGAAGAAGAAGAAAGAAAGAAAAAAAAACCGTCAAAAAGTTAGGCCAAGTTCGTGCTGCTGTACGGTCGTGCACTTGAAGTGACAACATCTGTAAAATGCATCCCGCTGATAAATAGTGTCCCGTTCAAACTGGACAAACTGGGGCAATCATTCTGCCGTAGCTGCTCACCCGTCACCTGCCGGGGACGATTGAGTGATATGACAAGACAATATACTCTCAGTAATTCAACTGGTTATGGAAACCGGCCATTAGAACGATATTATAATAACCATCAGCGTGGCTGATGAGAAAGTATAGGTACAAGCACTCAGCGGTCACATCTCATTCGGGAGAGGAGGTTGTCCATAGGGGACGGCTTGTTTTTTTTTTTTGGTACATGAACCGACTTGTTGAGTTCCTGGGCCCAATTTCATAAAGCCTGTAAGCACAAAAAATTTGCTGAGCACAGACAAACCTTGCTTAGAAGAAACAAGCATATAACCAGCCCAAATTCCATGAAGTTTACATTGTTACCACTGGTGCCCCACTCATTTTTTGCTTAGCGAAGACATTGGCTAAGCAGTGTTTTCTGCTAAACAGCTTTGTGACATTGGGCCCTGGTCATTTCGTACGGAAAGAGACCGCCATCGAAGAAGACTGTGTTACTTGCAACTTCAATGCAACTACAATGCAACTACAATGCAACTGCAAGGCTACATTATTGTGACAGATTGGACCAGGGTGCAGAAGTTATTGTATTTCAATTTAATACCAATTCAAATATTTAAAGCACTTCTCTCGCAAAATATTTGACAGTGACTGCGCTGGAAGGGGACGGGAGGCCCCAAGTTTTGTTGTTCTTCTTAATCTGCACCCTTCCCCTCAGTCTTTGCTCCTAACGCACAGAGAAACTGAGTTCTAAGCAGATTGACTGTTATTAGTTCCCTGCACCGCAGTTGGCCCATGGTAAAAATGATCTCTTTTCGTTTCTTTGTTTTTACGAAACCTTGCTGGATTAAACACTCTCTATTATTACAATTAATGTTTACTTCAATCAGATTAACGGTTAAAGTTGTTTTCTTCTTTTTAAACTTTCCTAATGTTCCATGTGTTAAAATAGCCCCCCCCCCCCCAAAAAAAAAAAAAAAAAAAAAAAAAATTGGTCCAGGGGTTAAAACAAGTTATAAATGCAGAAAGAAAATAAAGAAAATTTATAAAATACATTTATCATTCCGCGAAAACTTTCCTAATGTTCCATGAAAAAGGCCACCCCAAAAAATTTATAATAATTAAAGATAAACAAGTTTATCAATAAGTAAGAAATAAATAATACATTAATACATTAATAAATAAAAAAAATTAAACAATTGTGTTGTCCGGAATGGCTTTCCCACCTTTTTCTCTTTTGTTAAAGTTTGCTGCGTATGAAATACATCTCTAAGTTTGAAATATTTATCATAAATAATTTTATAGAAATTACTTTAAAAAATCAATTCAAACTGCACGCACCTATATACCGCATGTCGATGTTTTATCAGATTTGTTTTCAAATCAAATTGTCCGAGGCGTTGTCAAGTCTGTTGTTTGTTTAGTTAAATTTAAAACAAATAACAATATAAAAAAACACAGACACACAAAAGACGAGCCGATGTTTCATTATGACTACCTGCTAGTCTAATCTCATAATATAAAAAAACATATTAAAAAATGGAAATATAATTCTGTTACGAAACAGCAGTGGATTACAGAACCAATAATATTTCACCCGCGAATTGACAGCAACATAAAAGGCAGTAATAAATTGCATGAAAATTAGTTGCAACGACGACTAAACTCATTCATATAGCGCCCGTCGACATCACAATACATGTATTTCATTAGGATTATTTCCATAGAACGAAGACAAAAAAGGACATCTACTTTAACAGTCACGCATACAATGTGTTATAGGTTTAGACTTCCAGGATGACAATGCGTTTGGCTCTAACCAACAAAACACAGAAATAGACCAAAAGTCATGGTCAATTAACTAAAAAAAAGATACGCACGTCCAATACACAAACGAAACTGCTGAACAAAAGCGAGTGACAACAAAAGCAGATGCCAGAAGGCCTTCACAAACGGCCGAATAAGCTATAAATATGATAAATTTGCATCAGGGATAAGGAAATATGTGAATTCTTACTGCGATGGCTAGTTTTTAATGAATACGGCCACATCTAGTGATTTTTTTTCATCGAATTATTTAGCAATTTGATAACGAAAAGGATGACAGGGTCACTTTTAACCGAAGCTCGCCCCGTGACACCGTTGTGACACAGTTCTTTAATTTCACTTGCGTTCTTCCTCCGAGTGATTTCCTAATTCTATCGTAATGTGTTTAAAATTTGTGTAACTTTTGCCCGTGACCATTTTAGATTATGTTTTTGTTATTACTCCCAGATTTCTGTTTTTGATGCACGGCTTTTTCTTTATTACTCGGGATTTTTTTTTTTACTATTTTAACTTTTTACTGCCTGTTTACAGGGCCCTGACGGACAGCAGTTGTAAAACTGATAATGCTATCCTGTCTTTATTAAATAAAACTGCAAATATATTTTTTTCAAATAGAAAACGAGAAGGGTAATATGCCTCACAATAGATCCCGTTTTAAAAATTCCACTTCAAAGGAACATTACAGAATTGGTTTTTGCTAACAAAACAGTTGCTGGCAGTGTAAGCACTTTATGTAGTCCACCATATACATAAACTGACAAACCTGTAGAAGTTTGAGATCGATCGGCCGTCTGGGTCACGAGAAAATAGTGAAAAACCGATTACAGATTTGAATGAAATCGTATAGATTCAACAAAATGAATAAAACGCTCGCTGAGCGATAAACTCCAATCAGAAAATTAGTTTATTCATTTCTCATCAAATCTGGCAATTCAGACAGAAATATTGCAAGGGATGTTTTCTACTATCATCATCATTAGACCGTGTAAGTTTCATGTAAATCTGTGATCAAAAGCATATTTTACAAGTGTTTTTCTTACCAATTCTGTAATGTTCCTTTAAACCAAAGCCTATAGTACATAACGTGGTTTTCACAGAACTTTTTCATCTTACTGGTTTGCTTGGTTGAGTTTTCCCTGTCCCCAAAAAACAAATGCCTTCTCTTGAGATGACCTTGCTATAACTCCTCGGGTGTCACTTTTGAGTTGAGGATTCCGCCGTTTTGCGGCCACAACAAAAATCGATAACAATATCCACTCAAGATAAAGTTGAAATTTACGAACATTATTTCTCTGAATGAGCGAGGGAGTGGGGGGAATTGAGGGTGGGGGAGGGGGAAGTGAGGGTGCAGTATGGGTTGGCTGTTTGTTTTAGAATAGCCTATGATGCAATGGAGTAAATTAGGGGGGCAAGCGGGGACACAGACATAAGGAATATCATGGGGGGGGGGCAAGGGTTCTGAGTGGGGGGAGGGGATCTCCGTTCCCCCTCCTCTGGTTACGCCACTGCTATGATGGTATGTCTCCCTAATAATCTGAATGGTCATGACAAGGACACTACTGAAAGACATCACTCATCAAGCTGTAAGCTTAAACTTTATGCATTCATTTCTGAAGGCGGGGTTGTTGACATTATGATTAACTCGAAATCAAATGAAGCTCATATCTGGACGAATACAGGCCGATGGTTTGAAACTGTGAAGCCCGGACACAACAGTCAGCCTATAGGTGTAAACATGTTGGCCTCCGCACACAGCCCAACATTTTTAATATCCCTGATCAAACTTTGACACCGAGGGTTCTTCCTTCCTTCCTTCGTTGGCAGCACCCCGTTACCAAACTCGCGAGCTCAATATAAACCTCAAGAAAGGTTATTTACACCTGGTTTCAGCAGCAGGGTCCATTCTAATGAAATCGGACCCACCGCCGTGATTACAAGGCGCAATCCGTGCCGTCCGTACGGAGGGGGGACCCGGTTCACCTGTCTCTCTGATTGCACGCTGAAGCTAAATCGCTGCTAGAATGTAAACACCACACCGTCTTGGTTAATATCACACAACAATTAACGCCGCTGTACCTTTTCCGCTACAGGGACATTCTGCTCATGAAATGTCATTTGGGGGTGAGGTATAATTATTATTTAGCAGCTAGCCAAAATAGTCGGACTGAGCGGACTTCAGACATTGTCCGACCCCCTCTAGGACAAAAGTCAGGTGTGTTCCGGGGCTTGAGAGTTACATTCTTATCAAACATAGACTTGCTTTCCGCGGCTGTGTGTATTAGAGTTCTCATTTGCATATCCGTTTCCTGCAAAATCAAAGGCAGGTCACAAAATCTAGACGAAAAGAGAGCCAACTTGAAACATGAGAAAAAGTTTAAGTGAGCTAATGAGTCTATAGTTTCTCACTTTGTTTTCACAACTTACTATTGACCAGAAAATGAAGAGGAAATGACGACTGGTGTTGTAGATCGGACCTTTACCGGCAATATATCGTCTAAATAAAACAAAATAGGAACAACATTTCATGTGCTAATTGTTGTGATCCCCAAAGAAAACCATAAACGGACACAACGGCGACGTTCATGCTCGAGGGCATAAGGTCACCAAAGTCCCCGAGGTCGTGACGAGTTCAGGAGGGGAAACAAAAACCAAATGAACAGTAGAGACAAACACATCAATTTGGAATTGCCGTTGATTGGAAACTCCATGGTAAAGAGACAAACAGATGGGTAATAAATACAGATCCGGTTGCCCTCGGTTGGATTTCCTTTAAACAAAGCAATTATCGACAATTACCCCCCCGGGGACTAATGAGCCTATACGCGTGTCAGGCAGGTCAGTGACCCGCGAGTGTTATCATCAACAGACTAGTATATGGGCCGACTTCAAAACTTTACAAGAACTATTTCAAGTAGGGGCAGTGTCAACAGTTATGCAATCAACATGGCAAGTTAGGCCCCCCGAAAAACAAAATATGTTTAGCGTCCCCGTCCGCTTCCTTTTAAGAGGCCGCCTTATTTTATTTTATTTATTTATTTATTTATTTTTTACGAAAAAAGAGTGAAATTTGTTAACAGTTTCGGACGAAAACAATAATTTTCAAAATAAATATGATCGTATTTTTAGCCCACCGAAAAACACACCGAAAAAACTGGCAACCATATTGAAAAATAGCCAGGCCGGTTGTCTTGAAAAATGTGTCGGGCGGCCATTTTTTGAAGAAAAAACAACGGCTCTCCTTCCTTTTTTCAAAAGGCAGGACGCTAAACATGTTTTTTGTTTAATTATTATTTTGCCTTTAATGGTATCTCAGAAATAACGAGGGAATGTGCTTCAATGGCACGGGCCAAATTTCATAGTGCTGCTGAAAGAAAGAAGGAAAGGGGGAAAAAACGAAAGAAAACAAAATTTGCCATGATGTTATTAAAGCAAAAGTATCACCGGTGGACTACAATATTCATTACATGGCATGTGTCGGTCGGTAATTTGGCTCTGCCCTTAGGCAACGACTTCTTATGCTCTGTTGGACATTTTAGTATGTGATTATGAAATTCTATCAAATTTGTTAGGAGACTGAGTCTGTTGTCTGTACTTATAGCAATCTTAATTGACAAATATCCATTACAATTGGGTATCTGCTGTTTGAATCCAAGCCGTGAGTTTCTATGTTGGGCTCCAGGTAGGTAATTCCTGCAAAAATTTATAACTGGGTTTTATTTGCTCATGAAAAATATGAGAGTAGGAGATTTCAATTAACACCTAAATTACGGCCTGCAAAGTAGGTAAGTATTTCAGAAATTGCAACATTTTGATACAAAGAGTGATGTTTCTGTTGTCTTCAGTTTCCATGTTTTCTTTACTATTTTGGAGAAGTGTTTCTGTACGGCCACCAAATGCAGCCCCAAACTTGTACCAACAGCTGCCCTAAATCGGGACACGTTTAGGTACACGAGTCAGGCTACATTAAGGCCCGGGCTACAATTAGGTACACGGTAGGAGCTACATTTAGGTTGAGGCTTCATTTAGGTAAAAAGGATTGGATACATTTAGAGCCGGGCTACATCAAATAGGGACTGTCTTCATGGTCATAACAGGTACGTGGTTGTACAGTCATGAAAATAATTATGAACTCTCATCCAGTTATACTGTACGCGTGCACGCTGGCCATCACACATCACAAAGGGCACCGTCGTCATATATTGTGATGTGATTGCGGGCGCGTGCAGTAACTGGGGTAGTATGGAGTTCATAATTCTATGCAAAGCACACAGGTCTGCTATGATCATAACGGCAGTCCCCTTTAAATGACAGGGTGGGGGATAGTCTACATGTAGGGTTCGGGCTACATTTTAGGTTAGAATGTGGGGCTACATTAAGGAACGAGGTCGGGCCTACTTTGCGTCACTTTGACACCAAATTATTTGAGGCAATATAAAAAGGGGGGGGGTATGCGAGCCACTTCTACTCTGAACAATACATAACCCACTGCTCAGCAATGTGTGAAGCGATTTGTCAAAATCAAAGTGCAGATAACGATTGATGCCGTCTAAATGCAGGTCAATGAATCTCGTACATCCCCTCGGGAGTAATGTTGCAATATTTGGCGACAACTTTTCTTCCTAATTTAGTGTCAGCTTAGCTGAGTATAAGGTGATTGTATGGTCACGGTACATCAAGAGTAATGGTTGCGGAGTGAGAACATTTTCAATATTGAAGGGAACACGACATCATTGGTAAGATTGAGAATATAAAATTGTGAACAGTTTTTACCCATGATATTACGTACTCACATGATATAAAAATGGTCATGGTGGGCAAACTTCCCTTGAAATATTTTGTTTTGCTTGAAACGAGCAAAACGAGTCTGACCCGGGAGTTCAATCGAGTTTTTCTCGAAAGCATGGGGTTAGATTTGTACGGTATGGCTCACGCGTTGACACAAACAAAAATATTGCAATAAATGCATTCTAAACACTAATTGTATCACACCTTTGCGTTCCTGCCATTTTTGTTTGAAGTTTTTATTTATTGTATGTTTTATATATTTATTTTATAATAAATTATAACACTTAATCACCTACTTTTGATTCAAATCAACCACCCACAAACAAAAAACACACCCAAGCCTCCTCTGGTGTGAGCCATAAACCATAGAGAAAGGACCCACTTCCTTTCTCTATGCATAGACTGAGACTGAAATAAATTATGATTAAAAGCTTTGGATCAGACGGGGGTAAATAAACAAGCAATGTTGTTACTGGACTAAGATGTTGATTTAAACTGCACTTTGTATTTGATGGAATCCTCTAGCGAGAGTCATTCCACATGAATGAGTTCAATATCTGTACTGGACCCAGCTTGCCCTATCGCTAGTGATACAGAACCATTTGTTTTCTGAACAGTACTATGTGTTTCATCTCTTTGTTCCTAGTCTAGAGGTTCCCTGTACTTATAGTTTTCAGATTTTTTAGTCAGCTTGGTTCCTCGATTCGTGGGTTACTTGGTTCCTAGTCTAGAGGTTCCCTTTACTTATAGTTTTGGGGTTTTTGAGTCAGCTTGGTTCCTCGATTCGTGGGCTACTTAGTTCCTAGTATAGAGGTTCCCTGTACTTATAGTTTTCAGATTGTTGGGTCAGCTTGGTTCCTCGATTCGTGGGTTACTTAGTTCCTAGCTAGAGTTCCCTGTACTTATAGTTTTCAGATTTTTGAGTCAGCTTGGTTCCTCGATTCGTGGGTTACTTGGTTCCTAGTCTAGAGGTTCCCTGTACTTATAGTTTTCAGGTTTTTGAGTCAGCTTGGTTCCTCGATTCGTGGGTTACTTGGTTCCTAGAGTAGAGGTTCCCTGTACTTATAGTTTTCAGGTTTTTGAGTCAGCTTGGTTTCTCGTTTCTTTGGTTACTTATTTCTTATTTTGAGGTTCCCTGTGCTTAGACGCTTTAAATTTATACGAAAAGTACGAATTTCATCGGCCACTTTTCAATGAACACACACACACTCGTAACTACTCGCGACCACGCTTCGTCAGGGATTCAGTGCACGTTCTTACTGCCGTTTGCTGTATATCAAAACATGGGTTATTCCAGTTCAAATTACTCTGACAGTACTTCTGGCAGGATTGTTTTCCCCCGGAGGATTGGGGTTGGTATGAGACTTTACCATCAGTGAGCTTTCAGATTCAACCTAATCAAATAAATGTTCACGATAATCACCCATCCTGAATAACGTCTTGCATAGTAAGATCACTCTTTAAAAAAAAATCCCGTGTCAGAATTTACCCGGACTCTGGGTCCCGTGAGGCCTGACCCATTCCGGGTCAGTGTGACCCTGAATCTGTGTCAAAGTGACACGGAGATGGGTCACACTGACCCAGAATGGGTCAGTGTGACACTTAATATGTGTCAAAGTGACACAGAGATGGGTCACACTGACCCAGGAATGGGTCAGTGTGACACTGAATCTGTGTCAAAGTGGCACAGAGATGGGTCACACTGACCCATCTCTGGGTCAGTGTGACCGTGGATCTGTGCAAAAGTGGCACAGAGATGGGTCACACTGACCCATTTCTAGCGTATCTTCAATTAAAAAAAAATCCAACATATGCTTGAAACAAGATGGTTACCAAATGCAGTAGGCCTACCAATAATATATTCAAACGTGTATTATCAAGCGAGTGCCATAAGTTTGACGTTTCTGCTGGTAGAATTGCTAGGGTGCTACGATGGCCTTCAGTGTGATGTATCAGAGCGATAAACTCTCAAAACTTACTGGTCAGAATTGACCCGGGTTTCGGGTCGAATGACCGGTTCGTCAGATTGACCCGGGTTTCGGGTCAGTTATTGACCCGGGTTTCGGGTCAGAATTGACCCGGGTTTCGGGTCAGAATTGAACCGGTTTTCGGGTCAGAATTGACCGGGTTTCGGGTCAGAATTGACCCGGTTTCGGGTCAGAATCGACCCGGGTTTCGGGTCAGAATTGACCCGGGTTTCGGGTCAGAATTGACCCGGGTTTCGAGTCAGAATTGACCCGGGTTTCGGGTCCCGTGGAGCCTGACCCATTTTGTATAAGAACAATACCTTCCAAACATTCCAAACATAAACTAATATACAAAGAAAATCTTTGATATGTACTTAATATTGAAATAAATAAAAACTGTAATGTTTTTATCAATTACATACATAGAAATCCAAGAATCATAACTTAAAGGAACATTACAGAATCGGTAAGAAAAAAAACTTGTAAAATATACTTTTTGATCACAGATTTACATCAAACTTACACGGTCTAATGATGATGATAGTAGAAAACATCCCTTGAAATGATGGGAGCTTAGGTTTATTCGTAAAAAAAAAATAAACCACAGTGCTCTTTTAATTGAATTTTCATTCAATTTATTTACGCTGGTTTGATGATTTTATTAGTCTCAATTTCAATAACCTTTTTCTGGAAATAGTGGCCTAAGGTGCTTTGATTGGGAAAAAACCCAGACTTTATGGTTTACCGTTTTTCTGTTTATATTTTATTAGTGTTTAATGACAATTTTTGTGATGCTTTAAAAGTGTAATTTGAAACAGTACAATTCTTCAAAACTGGTCAAAACAATTTCCCCCCGAAATTCATAAGCGCTGCTGTAGGGAATCAACTTTTCTACTCCAGTATACTTAGCTGGAAAAGAAACATCATAGAAACGCACACACCCCAAAACCAAGCTGTCAAGAAACCCGAAATCTAAGTACCCAGGAACTGCCAAACTAGAAACTCAGTAACTCATCAACTGAGGAACCAAGCTGTTTTTAGAAACACGAAATATAAGTATACGCAAAAGCCAACAAACTAGGACTTGAAACCTATAAGTACCGGGGATTTCCAAGCTAGGAACTCTGCAATCCATGAACAAAGCTGCCAAGAAGCACAAAAGCTAAGTACATGAAACTCAGAATTAAGAGCTCAGATCTTATGAATCGAGGAGGCAAAATTCAAAGAAACTAAGCTTCTAAGAAGCACAAAACCTAAGTACCAGGAACCTCCAAAACAAGGAACTAACCCACAATTTGAGGAACCCAGCTTCCAAAACACCAAGCATCCACAAACCCAAAACCTAAAACCAGGATTCTCCAAAACTAGGAACCTGCTAACCCATAAAAACAACTGCAATCACAAGTTCCCTATTGCAATCACAAGTTCCCAGCTGCGATCACAAGTTCCCAACTGCAATCTCAAGTTCCCAAATGCAATTCTCAAGTTCCCAACTGCAATCACAAGTTCCAAACTTCAATCACAAGTTCCCAACTGCAATCGCAAGCTCCAGACTGCAATCACAAGTTCCCAACTGCAATCGCAAGCTCCAGACTGCAATCACAAGTTCCCAACTGCAATCACAAGTTCCCAACTTCAATCACAAGTTCCCAACTGCAATCACAAGTTCCCAACTGCAATCACAAGTTCCCAACTTCAATCACAAGTTCCCGACTGCAATCACAAGTTACCAACTGCAAATACAAGTTCCAAACTGCAATCAACAGTGCCAAACTGCAGCCACAAGTAAAAAAATGAAATTGTGTTTCTTTATACAATGTAAGAGACAGTTAAGAGTTCACGCGTTGATGATTCATTTACGTATGATGTGCACAAGATTACACTCCCCTGGCTACCGACACTTCCAAGGGAAGTATAAGCTCAGATTCTCCCCAGCTTCACGTGATTGAAACTTGATTCCTTTTTTTCCTTTTATGAACTGTTCTTATTTACGACGCTTCAGCTAGCGTCTGTCGATGTTTTCCTCCCCAGTTCATCGATTAGATAGAGTTATAGCTATATCATAAACGTGTGTACCGTTCATGTATTGTTTTGTACGAAAAAAAAGCGACGGCTTTGTTAAGCCCTATGGTTATGATGAGTCCTACATTAGCTGAGTGTGTCTATAGTGAACAAGGGAGTGCATGTTAATAAAACACAATTCGCAAATAAGGATGTCATTGTACATCCCGACTTTTTAAAAGTTTGAAGGATTTATTGAACTCCCCCCCCCCCCAAAAAAAAGAGCAAGTAAACACAGCAAACAGTCAACCCCAAACAAACAAACTGAGAGAGTGGTACATCATTTCCCTAATTGACTTAGAGAAACATTACAGAATTGGTTGTTGCTAACAAAACAGTTGCTGGCAGTTTAAGCACTTTATCTAATCCACCATATACATAAACTGACAAACCTGTAGAAGTTTGAGATTGACTTCACATTTGCATGAAATCATATAGGTTCAACAAATGAATAAAACGCTCACTGAGCGATAAACTCAAATTGGAAATTAGTTTATTCATTTCTCATGAAGCATTTCAGACAGAAATATTTCAAGGGATGTTTTCTACTATCATCATCATTAGACCGTGTAAGTTTTATGTAAATCTGTGATCAAAAGTATATTTTACCTTACCAATTCTGTAATGTTCCTTAAAGATTATACTTCTGCCATTAGATCAAAAGGACCATGTTATCTAAAAACTACCGAATAATTGAGCGACAGCACCCGTGTCTGCATTCGATAGCACGAACGATTTGTCATTATATAGTCAATAACGCACAGAAAACATTGTGAAGGGTAATTTGCCGAAAACCGGTGACGGTTAAGTTTCGCGCCTTGCATAGTCGAGGCAGTTGCTTCGTCGATAACGGAGAATTATAATTAAATAGAGCAGTTTCTTGTATCGGTTTCTTAAAATAATAGTCATAATAATAATCATTATTACTCAAAAGTAAAGATTAGTCAGTATTTACACCATTCGATGACGTAATACTGTTTTTACCGCAACGGTTCAGTCCGTTTTTGGAGAGAGAGAGAGAAAAAAAGTCAATTCCCGCAAGTGTCTGAAAAGAAAATATTAATCACTGTGTCACGAAACACTGTATGGTTCTCCACGATGTTGAGTTGTCATTGAGGGTAAGCTTAGTCTGAGAGACGCCAAGTCATGTCCAATATCGCGGCTCTTTCCTCCTCAAACTCATCATTTTCTACCCATGCCGAGGCCTGAGACAGGTTTTAATTTATTACATCGGGAGAAGAGGTAAAACGGACAGAGAAAGAGAGAAAAAAACGTTTGAAAGACATGCTTGATGACGCGTGGTCGAAGAAGCGTTGCGCGCTGCGGCCGTGAAGAACAAAACATCTTTATGTAGGCCGATTTATGTGAAAACATTGAAAAAACACAGTCACCATTGGAAATAAAAATGACGTGTGGTTGATGACGATATATAAAAACGGGCATTTGAATCTTTCTGCCGTCGGTGATTTCAACTGTCATTACTTTGTGTGTTGTTCATACAAGTGTCGCAATTGACAACGTCGGCGTCAGTGGAAAAGGGGCCACCATTGCGATTGGAGCAACATGACTTGTATTTCCCAAATAATCTAATCGTTACTGACTTAATGAAGTTTACATCGGTTCCCGCTCACGCGGCAAGATACCAGACAGCACACTGTACGTCCGTCAAGGTTTCACACTATGCAAGCCCCATCAGGTTCTTCGGTCTGTTTGCAAACTTCTGATCTTAATTCACGAACAAGGGCACCGGGACGCAGAGGGGGACCCCAGACCCCCCTCCCAGCAAAATTAATTCAATTCGTGTGTGGATGGCAAAATAGATCAGTTGCCAGCCCTCGATGGTGATTTTTCAGGACAGAACACGGAATTTATTGTACAGGACGATTTGAGCGACTTTGACTATTTAAACAGTGGTCTCAAGGAAATGATTCTAAACTACTACATGTATAGCAGATAGAATGACGCAGTAGCCACAACCGATATCAATTCCTACACGGCGTTTGTATTATTATTTTTCTTAAATTCATTTACAGAAACGACCGATTTATACGACTACGGCATACCTAGATAGATAGCCGGCTTCGAGGTACCGTAAATGTGCCACCGTGCCCTCCGAACACGTAGCTCTCGATTGAATTCGTACTGGCAAACTCTCGCCTTTACTATTTAGAGCAGTTTCTACCCGATGGGGCAGGGGGGTCATGTTACAAACATTTTCCCGTTAGCTCAACTAGCTGTCAACTTCGTAAACGAGCGTTGCAGTCTCACCATTGATGAATAAATCTTCTGTAAAAATACATATATATAATGTGCTTAGATTTATCGGCTACTCTGTCAATCGACTGCACTGCTTGTCCCGCTTGCCTTCTTAACATATACCCTACGAAATGTTTTACCGGGTTTTCAAAAAGGTGAACTTTTTTTTTAGCACAGACGCCCCCTTGCCTCGTGGCCTTGCATAATGGGATGCTCCATTAATCACAGATGCACTCATGAACTATTCTCCTGATTTTTAGTTTTTTTTTTAATCTTATGCGTCTGCGGATGGGGCCCATTTTCATTTTTCTTTCTTTCTCAAATTGATTGTTCCCGGGTTGCGTGTCTCTCCACTCGAGCATAACCACCCCAGCACGAGTCAACACTACACTCAAAGAGAACAACCCAGTTATTACGTCTATGCTCCGTTGATCCCAGGCAAAATAAATTTCAGGAGAGGGAAAAAGAAGAAGAAGAAGAAGAAGAAGAAGAAAAAGATGCACCATGCAGCGGCGCACGTCGCCCGGCACGCGCTCTCACTGACATTTAGCATCATTAGTGTCACTGCATTTCCGCCGTGACCAATGAGACCAGGCGCTGCGCTGTCAGCGGGCTAAACTCGCCGCGCAATGGGCGGTGACTTTTGCTCAGTGTTTTGGCTTCGACGTATAAAAAGCGCAAGCACAAAGTCAGGCGGTGTGCGTTTTAGAAATACGGATTTTTATATCGCCATACGGGCTGTGTGTTTTGTGTGTGTGTGTCGCACACGATCTCTATCTTGCTCTCTCGCTCTCTCTCTATCGTCTGTCTCCCTCACGCGCTCGCACCGTGGACGATTTGTATACAGGATAACTCGAAAGCGTGTCTGGGTACTATTTCGTCTCTCCCTCCCTTCCCTTCGTCATCGCCGAACGCCAGGACGGCTGCCGTTTAAGCTCGGGGGAAGAAAACAGAGAAGTGGAAAGTTTTATTTGGAATTCAGGATACGCGTCTCTCTCTGTGTGTGACTATTTGGTGTTAAGATCCAGGGCTCGTCGACAGCTGTAGGTGAGTGCTTGTTCGATTTGGGAACTTGGGTTGGGTTTGAGACTGATTTGATAACCCGGTTTGCCCACTCCAGTCCGTGGGATACAGTGTCCATAAGTTGTTTTCAAGATGTCATTGAATTAAAGAAACTATTCTATTGACTGCGATGATAACCTATATGTGCTCTTGCAGTTTAAATAGAGTCGGAGCAAACGAAACAAAATAAAGACTGAGTTTGTGACTTTACTCAAACTCTTAACGATGTGTACGTCCGCCCCCTTTGGAATCAGAAGAGCCATATACCGAAATATTTATATACACCAAGTACCAGCAACAATAACAATATCGAATTGGACTTAACGTAATATTTATGGAACTATCACGAGCCAATAAAACAAATCAACTATGCAACAACAACAAATTATACAAGCGTACAAGTGGGTTAAAAGAGCACGCAAATGTTACTCCAAAATGACAAACCACTCATTGTGTCGAAGGTTCGGACGGTTTGTTGATCCTAAATTTGAGAAACTTGAGATACCTTCAATCTTCCACGAAAAAAAACATGTAAGCAGACGACACCACTAACTTATCTCTCGGTAGACCTGAGTCGGGAAACCAACTGAACGGGAATCCATAGCGAGTCTCGCGTGAGAACGCGCGGCGCAACACGGGGCTTAGTAGTCCAGTAAACTCGGGTTGTGTCTTTTTGAACGAAATCTGAGTGATTTGTCCACTTTAATAACTCCTTGATGATGAATGTCAAATGACCGTGATTGGAGACCGTGGGCTAGTAGTTCTCATTGCTCATTAAGGAAGTCATATTACAGTGATAAGTGGGTTGATACTTGCCCCCCATTAATATGACAAGGTAATGCATTATTTCATTTATCTCCAATGTTTGGCGCCAAGTTTCCTTTTGCAACATGGCTCGTATATGCCGAAGATGTTTTTCTTCTTCTCTTCTTTGGGTGGGGGGGGGGGGTTCTGATACGAGTAGGAACCATGTTCTGGTTATTGACTCCTGCGATGTTTGCCGGTAATTGGCTGCGAAGAGGCGGGCATTTTGTTTTGTTGTTGGTGTGGTATCCTGTAATTGGCGTCACCGGTAATCGATCCGGAATGCCTTGATATCCCTGTTTTGGGATATCAAAACCCGCTCGTTCATGGATCTTATAGCTAAGACGTAGAGGTACTATA
This sequence comes from Pycnopodia helianthoides, assembly GCA_032158295.1. Classification (NCBI taxonomy): domain Eukaryota; kingdom Metazoa; phylum Echinodermata; class Asteroidea; order Forcipulatida; family Asteriidae; genus Pycnopodia; species Pycnopodia helianthoides. The sequence continues at coordinate 11,154,036 of CM063248.1, read as the reverse complement.
CATCGTTGGTTTCCGGAAGATTTCAATATATTCTTGTTTGCCTTAATACACACCGATACCCAGAATGTGAAAGTTCCGTCAAATTAGGTGAGAGGCTGTCTCAAAAATACCCTAAACGTGAAAAGGGTTTATTGGGGGGAAATGCGAACTTTCATAATTACAATTTTGGCGAACCGAAATGAGAGATGAGGTCTTCACGAAAGTTTTCTTACAAAATCGATTACATCTGGACAGGTAAAATTATTTCTATTAAAAGTTAATTATGCCAGACTGAAGTGCCTTAAGTCAAGAAAACAACCGCATCCGGACAAAAATATTAATCATAACCGAAATGGACGGACGTGGTATACTACTTTGGCAAATGTCACTGATTAAAAAATAGGATTATTTTGACATTGTTCGAGGGTACCATGTGATTTCTGCTCCATCATTTTGTACTATAAGTGGTGGAGATATTTCCTACCATTAGTAACGAACAGAAGATATCGCTGTACCTGCATTCGTGCAAAACAAAGGAGTGGCAAAACAAAAGCATGACGTCACAGGTGGAGGTTACCGAATTGATAGAGCTGGCAAAATAGTTGCAGACAGTGTTCATGTTTTGTGTGATCAACCATTATACACGAAATAACAAACCTGTGAAAATGTGGGCTTAATCTGTTGTGTGAGTCAGGAGAGAAAATAGTGAAAAACCATGCACAATTTTCAGCACGTGAACACGTTGTCCTTGATTTTGGATGTAAAACAACCAAATTCAGCTGTTGCGATTTTTCTGTGGAAGTTTTATAGATGAACTTTTCTAGGGTGACTACATTTCACAGAAAAAAATGGTTCTAGACATGAACTTGATAATCAGTAAACTTTCAGACTAAAATGAAGCAGAGACGTTTTTTATATCCTTGATACCAATCCTGTAATACCTTTAACGCTGGTATGAAGTTTGCAATTAGTAAAATTTCAAAAAAAAACATCGTTCATCAAATATTTTTGAGCTCTTAACACCGAGACTCATAATATCTTTAAAACGCCACTGTATGCGTACGCTAATTGGGATGTCAAAGACATGCATATTTCAATTTACAGTGGATCTTTTTAAACCCAATGCTAAAGTCAAACGTAATTAAAAACTCAAAATGGATGGCATTTCGCCTTCACAAATCCATCAATACGAGGACACTTTCATCTTCCGTCAAGTATGGTATGCATTTAAAGGGAGTTCTGCTATCCATCCGGCCTGGAAAAGGTTTCCCATGGGTTAGTTGGTGAAGCAGTGGTGATTTTTCATTCTCGTAGCTGTTTGGAAGGCAATTCACGTAGTGCAACGTGTAAACTTGTAAAATATACTTTTTGATCACAGATTTACATAAAACTTACACGGTCTAATGATGATGATAGTAGAAAACATCCCTTGAAATATTTCTGTCTGAAAATGCCATATTTGATGAGAAATGAATAAACTAATTTTCAGATTGGAGTTTATCGCTCAGTGAGCGTTTTATTCATTTGTTGAACCTATATGATTTCACGCAAATGTGTAATCGGTTTTTCACTATTATTTTTCTCGTGACCCAGATGGCCGATCGATCTCAAACTTCTACAGGTTTGTCAGTTTATGTATATGGTGGGTTACATAAAGTGCTTACACTGCCAGCGACTGTTTTGTTAGCAAAAACAAATTCTGTAATGTTCCTTTAAGTAAAGAAAACAGATCTGTTACCTTAGTCGTCATACTCAGAAAAGTCGATAATTGAACATCATTTCAACATTGTCATAGGAATTAACGATGTAAGGGAAGACAAGTGAAAATTGTTTGGGATCCACCAGTGTACTGGGATCCACTAAGGAAACGTTATAAATTTAAAAAAAAAGGTTTAGCGTCCTGCTTTTTTGAAAAAGGGAAGGAAGAGGGACTTTTTTTCAAAAAATGTTGTTTTTTCATCATTGGCTCAGACTGTCATCATTGAGACAAAAAGCTAATAAAACGTCCACACTGACGTCAGCGGCTAATTATCTAATTTAAAATGATGTCAACAAGAGTCAAACAAAGATAAAAATTGTCCTAGCTTTATCGATGTGTTTTTTGTCATCTATGTTTAAATGTATTTGTGTTCCCCCCGTACTGTGGTGGTGATATTTTTGTCTTTTAACTGTGTAACTTTTAACAATATTTTTACTTTGTAATGCCACATAATTCAGCTTTGTGCTGCCAGTTGGTTTTTTAATAAAAATGAATGAAATTAATGAATGAATTAGGATGGTATGGTGCTTCGAAATAATATACACTGCTGCTTGGTCAAACGTTTAACAACAAACAGACCATAGACAAGAACGAGAATTTTAATGAACAAGAAAAGTCTGAAGCAATAGACAGAGGGTCGTGTCATGACCAGGGCACCAGGACACGGTGTCACCTACTACCTTGTAATTATGTTATCACATGACGCAGGAAGTGATGACACCAGTTTTAATATTTGTATGGCATAACCCTGGCCCCCTTCCCAATTGAGATATAACAAATGCACAACAAATTGGTTCGATACATGAAATAGATCCCCACCATCGAGAAAAAAAAACTAACAGAAAATAAATAAATTAATCAAATAAATACAAAAATTATTCAAAAAAATGTTTAAAAATATATATATTTGTTAATGTCCCAACTTGCACCCCCCCCTAAAACGTCTTGTTACGCAACTGCTCAGCGCAATTGTTCCTAGATATGTCACATGGTGTACCCTCACCTCCTATTGTGTCTTCATTTTGTTTTTGGAATCTCAGGAATTCTGTAGATGTTTTTAGGGGGAGGGGTTACTTCTGTACAAGAGGAAAACAGTGTGTTAAACTATGGGATGTTTTCTTTTAAGTTGGGGGGGGGACAACACCCTCTGCCACAATTCGGGCACGGTGTAGCCAGAGTCTTTCTCAAAGGTTAAATGACAACACGGGAGACAAACAAGTATATTCAGAGTGTGACAGGCAGTCAAGTGGAAATGGGGCAACTTGACGGGAGAAAAATACAGTCGGAAGACGGTGATCAACAACAACAAAATGCAATCAGGAATTAGACAAAGGTTGGGGGTAGAAGGCCGTTTGGCTTAACGTTCTTTCTCTTCCGACCGGACTGTTTCTCTATCACCCGTGTGTCTAAGTAAAGATTTGACAATTCGGCATGGTGTGGGAAGTGAGAAATAAACTAATTTACAGGAGACAGCCATGTAACGAGGTTTCTTCTTGAAAGAAAGACAAGTGGTGGATCTGAGAAGAACCAAATTCGAGATAAGTCTCAATTGCATTGTGGGTGTTGTTCTGTCATTTAATCAGCCTCTGGCGAAGGGCTCTGGGTCGGCACGTCAGCCTGTTAAAATAGTTTGCCTTTTTTTTTACCACAGGCTCAATTGATAAACAGTTTACAGCCAGCCTTGCATACGATGACGCTTTTACCTAATAAATAATCTCGTCGTGGAATCAAAACCCTTTCGTCCAGATAATTTAAGGGGCGGCGAATTAGCGAGCGCATAATTATCTATTATTTCCGTCCTGTAAATGGAGTGATTCTTTCAGTCCAGATTCAAAGTATCTGTCCATCCCCTTTTTCTAGAATAAATACCGGTAATTATAACTCTTCCCCATTAGTCCCACCTGCTCGTAAGCCACCTATGGCCGCAGGGTTAACATCTTGATCCCCAAAGGACATTGACATTGACCGCTCCCGTGTATATAGCGGTACCTCCCGGAAAACAATTGTCGTTCAATTGTAAACTAATTAACCCGACGCAACTCGTACCACTTTAATCCCCGTGTAAGGCGAGTCCTGTTGGAGATACCATGGGCCGGAGGAGACGATCGTTACGAATCGCCTCAAAGGCCTGAAAGCTTATCCCTCGCTCTACATCTTCTGGTGATATCGAAGACTGGGAGGCGAAGAAGGGAGTCACCTTTCGGGGGTCAGCAGGGGAATTACCCGAAACGCTGCACGGATTTTTTTTTTTGGGGGGTGGCGAACATTTTGTAGTTGATAATGTTCATCTTGGAGTCGTTTGCTCATGGGGTGTGGTCCCGGAGGAGCAATTCGGGCAGGTGTGATTCCCGTAAGGGGCATCATTTCGGGTTTTATTTCTGAACTGTCGCACGTTATCACTTCCAACTCAATGTGTAATTATGGTAATAAATTTATACGTATTTATTATATGGGTTGTTGTTTTTTTTTCAAGTGATGAGGCCTGTCAGAACAGCTTTACATTATAACTACACCACTTCATCGGGTATTAACCTTTCCTGCATTTCATTTCCCTACTCGTGTCTGAAATTCGAATGTTATTATCGGCGCAATATCCTAATGGAAACATCACACCGACTTTATTTTGAAGAAGACAATGGAGACATTTCAGTTTTAGACGTGGGAGGAAAAAAAAACCTCGGGAAAAGCAGCGCAGTCATGGTGCTGGAACTGAAAACCCAATCCACATGCAAGGCTCCGGTCCGGGAACCGAACCGGGGGTTCACAGAGGTGAAAGGCAGGGAAAGAAACCACTTAGCTAACTTTAATGCAGCATCGGCAGCCAAATGGGCACACAGGTTGCTAGACATTCACATCTAACAATTTCCACCCTCACATGTACTCATTTACTTCTAGGCGGTGAGAATAAGTTATTGTTAAGTTAATCCCAAAGAAGTGTCCAGACCAGGATTCCAACCCACACGCCGATGACTTAGCCAACAGAACTGATGGGGTAGCGGGTACAAGTCAACGGAGATCTTTAATGGTTTAGAATAATCTCCAGAATAACTCTTCCTCCAGACAAATGGATATTTAAGAGTCTCGGAGATACCACAACCCTCTATAAGTAAATAACGTCAAAAGGTCGGACCTATTCCTTCTCTAGAGGGATCACAGACCATGAAAGTTTAATGTCAACCTTAGTTAAGAGCCTCATAAAAAATTTTGCCCTGTTTTTTTGCCCTTTTTGTAAGTTTTGGGAAGCAAACGACCCCGTACAGAAATCTTCCGCGAGGCGTCATCGGTGGTTGTACCTTAAAGGTGTTTTTTTAAACCGCGGATATGGTGTCGGGCTAGGGTCAGGTGTGGAAATGTGAGAAGAATGTCATTGACTTCAGAATGGTTTTACAATCTGCTCTTGAGATGGTTCTTCGTTGTGGGAGCGGGGGCAGGGGAGAGGGTAAGGATTACAGGTACCACTCCTATACATGTTTTAAAGATGTCTCCGTCGGCAGCGTACGGCCACGCTCCTGCAGTCACTGGCCATTTTCAATTATAGCTTTATCAGGTCACTCCAACATAAACACCAGCTGCATCAATACAAACATTGATTCCCAAGTTTGAAATTATTTCTATTTGCCCATGGTTCTGTCTGGCATTGCCGGCAATAATTATTAGTTCGCGGGATCACCAATGGTATTTGCGCTAGTTATTTGTTTTCTTATTCATATCGGTAAACCAGTCACTCAGAAACGTCAATGAGAAACTGCTGTGGGCTGACTTAGTTTAAAGGGAAAGTGTAGCCAATGTCTCGTCGTTTGTACACAGTGGGCAAGCATTACGAAGCGTGGGCCTGAGTATACGAGAGGTCCACACAAGGTAGGGTTTTTGAAACATGTGAACTTCCACACGTCCACACAGTGTTTTCACCTGTGTTGAAGAGTAAGCCTTTTCCCTGAGTGCACACGACACAGGAATGTCCACAGAGTGTACGTAACACATAGCTATTAAGCGCGTTCCAGTGTGTTTTCTGGTAGGCAAGATACTAGTACTCTGGTCATTATGTCAATTGTTACAGTTGTATCACAATTCACCAAAGACAATAAAGAACTGTAAAAACAAAGACCGTTTTACGGGGGTCCTCGTTCTTCATTCCAAACGTTGATAAAAATCGTACGATTGTCCATGAAGATGTAAGATTTTGTTTTCATTGAGCTGTGTACAAATTGTGCCTGCAGGGAGGTCCCTTTTTAATGCAACGAACACAGGTCCCGTGTGAAACTCAATGGATGGTATCTCGATTGCCTCAACCTAAATAAGCACATAGGTCCAAGGGGACATGCAACAATTCCTCGAAAAATTTGTTATTTTTTCAACTAAAATGTGACCACCATATTCGATGACAGATTCGGAGGTACTTAAATGATGTTTTATAGGCTAAATACCAAATTTAAAGATAGAGACGAACTCGATATTCCGAATACCAACGATTGACTCAGGTGCGGATCCAAGTTTGTTTTTTTTTACCAGGGAGGGGTTCCAACGAAACCCTTTAAAAAAACTCCTCCCCCCCCCCAAAAAAAAAAAGTTACTGGAAGGTCTCGATGATTATGGACACGATACAAGCGGGCAACAGGAACTTTAAAACAGGGCTACTAATAATGTCATGAGGCAAGTTAAACTTTTACAAAAGGAAAAAGATAATACTGAACAAAAGAAGGAATATAAAATAGTCGAAAGCAGGGAGGGTCTGGACCCCCTGCAGGGTTCGATTTCTTAAAACAGCTTAAGATTGATCTTAACTGCAAACCAATCGTTTTCGCTCAGCAAAGTGTGATGTCACTATATGGTGACACAGACAACTCATCTTAAAGGAACATTACACAATTGGTAAGAAAAAAACTTGTAGAATATACTTTTTGATCACAGATTTACATAAAACTTACACCGTCTAATGATGATGATAGTAGAAAACATCATTTGAATTATTTCTGTCTGAAATGCCATATTTGGTGAATTAATAAACTAATTTTCCGATTGGAGTTTATCGCTCAGTGAGCGTTTTATTCATTTGTTGAATCTATATGATTTCATGCAAATGTGTAATCGGTTTTTCACTATTTTCTCGTGACCCAGATGGCCGATCGATTTCAAACTTCTACAGGTTTGTCAGTTTATGTATATGGTGGATTACATAAAGTGCTTACACTGCCAGCAACTGTTTTGTTAGCAAAAACCAATTCTGTAATGTTCCTTTAATATTAAAATAAATAAAAACTGTAATGTTCCTTTAAGATGAATATTGGTGCGTTATGAACAGAGAAACCGAGCCCCGGAACCAGCCCGTGGATCCGCGCCTGGTGTTTTTAGGCCTATACCTTCAGATGCCATTTTAGGTGTTAAGGAAATGCGATTGTCGTTTGGAACGATTTCCTGTAATATTCCAACAACGCTCTAAGTAATACAACCGTTTAAAGGCCCCCAGACACTAAGGTCAACAAGCCATCAACAGCTGTTGAATATTCTATCTGTTCCTAAACTTGAATCAATAACAGCGAGAAGCTTTTATTTCAAACTGAAAAGGAACCAAAACAAACCATGTGTCCGTTTTAATATCACGTTGATATTGTTTTTTTAAACGAATGGTATTGCAATTGATTCTCACTACAAACAATGTTACGAAGAGCTGGTTATTTTTTTTTGTTACTATTATTAATAATTTAGCGTGATATTTTGTCCATATTTCTTAGGAAACAAAACTCTGAGTGTATGCCAGATTTTTCAAAGTTTCCCTCGCGTTTACAAGCCGAAATGTATGTCTGTACTCTTTTTTTGTCCCCCAGAATAAAAAACACCACCTTTGTTGAAGTTTTCATAGTTCCCTGTGCAATGCCTCTGTCGATTCCTTAATATTACGCAAATAAATGACCTCTGGCAGCTTCGTCTACATCTCTATTTACTGTCCCTTATATTGACTCAAAGAGAGCGTTGAGCAAAAACAGTGGAATCGGCATCCTCAACAGAAGCTGTAACGCACTTCAAATAGAATGGGGATATCAAAATCTGAGTCTCGCAAGCAATTCCAGTGCACTACGTTTAAAGGCTCGACTCCTGGAGAGTAAACCAATGGGATGCGGTTATGTTCTATGCCGAGATAACCGATGACTCTACTTCATACTGATTTAAAGAGAGAGTACGATTACAAGAAGGTCAAGCCTCTCCATCAGTACTGGTGAGGTAAACGCATCTTGATTCATGGACAGTAAAGAAATTATGACTGCCATTCCCAGTGATTTTTATGATGAAGCTTTAACCATAAATGATAGAGTACCGGTATACACCATTAACATAAGCCCGTATTAGCGTCAACTTGCAACAATTTTGACCCAGCGTCGCCAACGTGGATGTGAAAGGCAGACACAGAAGTCTCTTTCATGTCATGTTTCAATAACATCGATCGTTCTGGAGCGAGAGAAGATTCTGTTGATGTCTTCATACATGCCGCTAACAGAGGGGCTATTTATGAAATAGTTGTCAGTTTGCATTTTGGATAAAGGTAATTGACTGTTCAGGCATGTGATACGGTGTGCGTGTGTTTTGTCGTGTGTGTTTTGTTTTTTTAAATAATATATATTAAATGTATTTTATGGTAAACATCTGTGCTGGTGGTGTCTGTGGGTAATCATACACGTTTGAGTCCATGAGTGCCAAGAACGGAAAAACAGCTGCAGAGCAACAGAAACATACACATACATGTGCAACAAATCACCGTTAAGAACATTATTGAACACAAAGATTTCCATCCTCCATACACGAAACCCTGAAACATTTCCACCACACTATCCATAGAAAATCCCACAGTAATTACGCTGTTTTGTACATTATTGCTATGTTCGAAGAGGCCAAAGGCATTCCAGGAGTTGACAGAAGTCGCTTAAAGGAACATTACAGAATTGGTAAATATACTTTTGATCACAGATTTACATAAAACTTACACGGTCTAATGATGATGATAGTAGAAAACATCCTTTGAAATATTTCTGTCTGAAATGCCACATTTGATGAGAAATGAACAAACTAATTTTCGGACTGGAGTTTATCGCTCAGTGAGCGTTTTATTCATGTGTTGAATCTATATGATTTCATGCAAATGTGTAATCGGTTTTTCACTATTTTCTCGTGACCCAGATGGCCGATCGATCTCAAACTTCTACAGGTTTGTCAGTTTATGTATACGGTGGATTACATAAAGTGCTTACACTGCCAGCAACTGTTTTGTTAGCAAAAACCAATTCTGTAATGTTCCTTTAACTGTTTGAGAATTTGACCGAGATGTGTGTGTTTCAACGCTACCCATTCGAAGTGTGGACCTGAGAACAAAAGAGGTCCACACAATGTAGGAACTTGAAACACTATGTGGACTTACACACGTCCACAGAGTGATTTTTTTTACAGTGTTGAGGATGTGATTTTCCTTCAGTGTATACAGAGCATAGGAATGTCCACAGAGTGACTGCAACACAGATGTGTGCGTGTGTGTGTGTGTGTGTGTGGGGGGGGGGGCTTACAAAAGGGCCTTTGTGGGGTATTTTACACAATGGAACAATGGACCCCACAAGGGCATTCTTTGTTCACCCTGGACCCCACTCTTTAGAAAAGAGAATAATAGAAAAACGATCTCAGGACACCACAAACCTGATCCGTAAGGTTGCATGTGGGTGTGTGTGAGTAGGTATACACATTCAAACCGGGGACCTATAACAAAAGAGGACAATAGGGTCCCCGTTTCGGGAAAGGTCCCCAGTTGGAAAACGTGTACAAAACCAATGAGAGCTGTTGCCAAAAAGTACAAACAAAAGAGGGACAATAGGAGGTCCCCGATTGCAGGTGTTTACACACGTGTGTGTGTGTGTGTTTGTGTGTGAGTTTGTAGTGACATTCAAACCGTGGACTTACAACAAAAGGGACAATAGGTCGAGAGGTCGAGAGAGAGAGGAGAGAGAAGAGAGAGAGAGAGAGAGAAGAAGAGAGGAGAGAGAGGAGAGAGAGAGAGAGAGAGAGAGAGAGAGAGAGAGAGAGAGAGAGAGAGAGAGAGAGAGAGAGAGAGAGAGAGGAGAGAGGGCGAGAGCGTGTCTGCCCGTGAACACCGAGGACTTCAGCCATAGGGATCCTTGTGGCGTGACAGAATAAGCACGTCCTCTGTTGGCACAAAACTAATAAGCCAGCTTGAGATGTGGTGGACACAATATCATGACACGTATACGTTTGGGTAAATCTGTCTAGTAATATACACACAAGCCAAGCAGTGTATTTCAATAATGCCCACCATATCTCAAAAGGGCTTTTAAGGACGTTGCTAAAAAAAACTAAAAAAAAACCACCGATACCAAACAATGAACACGGATTAGCTCTCAATTTACCGGGTTGACAAACATTGTGTTTGCATGTGGATAGATGTACACATTCAAACCGAGGACCTATAGTAAAAATAGAACCATGGGGTGCCCGGTTGGGTGAGGTTTCCCAGTTGGGTGAAAGTCCCCAGTTGGATGGAGTGTACAAAACCATCGAGAGCTATTGCCAAAAATTTAAGTTCAAACAAAAGAGGGACAATAGGAAGTCCCGATAGCAGGTGTTGTACACGATTGTGGGTAAGTATTACATACGAAGTGTGGACCTGAGAACCACACAAGGCAGGGTTTTGAACCACATTGTGGACTTACACACGTCCACAATGTGTGTTTTTTTATAGTGTTGAAGAATAGGAGTTTTCCTTAAGTGTACAGAACAAATAAAGGAATACGCTCATTGTTGATACCTTATAGAGACCAAGGACAAAACAAGGGGGGGGTCTCCATAGGGTTATTCTAAAGACTGGGGTGCTCCACAAGGAAATGTGTGTACACAGTCTAAAGGAAAACGTGAAGTGCAGGGACAAAGGAAAGATCAATAGAATGCTCCAAAAGGGATGCATTTTTGAGAATGTGTGTCCACAGAGGGTATGTAAAGCAGAGCTGTGTGTGCGGGGAGGGGGGGGGGAGTAGTTAGCTGAGTTGGGTCAGCAATGTTTGGACATTGAGTGCACGCTTCCGTCCCAATGCCCCCACTCTGTCCCATCTTAAAGTGATTCTCAAAACAGCTATATATAATTTGGAAGACACACCCCCAAGCTACAGCAATGCACTATACGCACCCCAACTAACCTTTGCTATAGTTTAACCCTCTCCCTATCAATCAAAAAATTACAATATTATAGGAGGATGAACTTAACGCTCTGATGGCTAGGTCTAACATCGAATCACCATCAATTTTTCCCTAACAAGCATGCTGGAATGATTTTATCATAGTGCAATCAACCATTATCCCGTTGCAGCATCTGTTTTATTGAGCACAGCATACTCAAAATTTAGTCGATTTTGCTGGTGCCTGGAAAAGTTGCATACACAAATTTAAAGTATGGTGTAACGTTTTAATTATTTTGTTAAAATATTTCACATTCATATGTTTATGATTTTTCAAACTTACAGCCAGCCTGTGACAAAATAAATTTTAATTTAATTAGGTGGATATGTATTTAAATTACTCTTTTTTAAAAGGACGGTTTAAAGGTGTTTTGTAAATAAATAGGGTTTTGTGTGGGATTCTTATGTTACTGAACTTGTGCGCGTGGCAGTATTTTGAAGGTACCGGGCTTTATAAACTCGACAATCGTTCTGATTGAAAGGATTTCCATTTATATTTCCCTGAGCCACCATCATCATTCATGCACCGAGTATCGATCCTGAGTCACGCTGAAATTGGCTCCGGTCGACTTTTCAGCACAGTAAAGAACTCCGGGTATAAGAATGTAGTTGGGTAAAGTAATCTTCCCGTCATTGGTCAGGGTTTTTACCACAACATGAGGAAAATGGTGGTTTTCTATTTGATATGAATTGGTATTATTGATACGATATAGCGCCATGTGTGTGTGAATCTGTGAATTACCATAAGGCCGGGCTGTTCGTAAATTGATATTACGGCACTTTGTGAAACAAAATTTGAACTGCTGGGCTCTTGAGGTTTACAGGCCTACAGTTCATTCTTTTAAAGGTAAACCAATCTGAAGAGATGCTACAAACCCCTTAAAGTTGCAACTTGGTTAAAACATAGAGTATAGAGTCATTGCACTGTGGTCAAAAAATATATTATATACCGTAATGTTGGGTCACAGCAGTGGAGACTAAGGCAAATCTTTAACAAACAAGACCCCCCCCCCCCCAAGCACGGTAGCCCTTTGTCATCGCACTTCTGGATCTTTGCATCCTATCAACGATCAGCTTGCCTGCTTGCACAGTTACTGACACTCGGTGGATTTTGCCCCAAGCACGTCTGTAACGTTTGGTGAATAGCGGATGCTCATTACCGGGCAAGTCAACAGAGCTCGACAAAACGTCTTATTTGCAGGGGAGGGAGTCGGAGAGACGAACAGCTCCTTAAAAATTCCTCTCTTCAGTCACCGTGGTGATGCGCCTCGGGCACATCGCAATTGAGAGAAGACGGAGAAGGAAACTTTCTCGAAGCCTATGGGATTAGCGGGGACAATTGAGGCAAACTATGGGCAAAGAGGATTCGACCAGATTATGTGTACTTCTTGCCCAATCCGGAGAGCGTAACTTTTGGGGGCCCTATTGACACAAAATCTGTTGTGCAAAGCTTCGTCGATGTTGACACGTTCGGATAGATCACCTGTATAAGGCCCAATGACCTCAGCTCCAACCCGTATAGCAGATCGACATTTGCCCTTTTTGGGGGGGGGGGGTTCCCCTCGCTCTATGCCAGCATCAGGGGGGAGGAAACCACGTTTAAAGATTTGTTGCAACGGTCGCTGCACTTCGTGAAAAAAAGTTTCGTACGGAGCCTCTCAATTAAACAATATTTTTCACACAAATTCCCTCGAATTTTTTATTGTCGTGGCACCTCGAAATCTCGTTCCGCCTAAATGTTTTTATGTTCACTCGACGGAAATTCGTGTTAGCGAGGACACATTTGCGCTTCACAGCGAGTGAATATCTAATAGCCTCGAAATAATTTAGCTGGTACGGAGTCCTTGAAGTGTCATTTGATTTGTCAGCGTGTGACACGGCGTGGAGTACATTTCAGAGAACGTATAGTTTGTGAAGGCCGGTGTTTGAATAACTTGGATTAAACTTTTTAATTCGAGCGCAGGGATGGGGGGGGGGGGGGACAGCAGAAACTGCTGAATTTAGGGTTCTCGGAATCGGGTGTGATTTTTCATATGTTGATGAAATGGAAGTTATTATTGCGTGAGAATGAATAATATTTCAAGGTAACGAAATAATATTTCGAGGGAACAAAAATACATCATTTATGCATGAATCGTTTTCTCTGGTTTCTGACGGTTGGTGTCCGTTCGCGATTGCGGCGGCCAGAGGTGCGGTTAGGTACCCGCTGTCACCTCGCTAAAATGTGGATGGATTGGATGTTCTGGGTGGACATACCGTTACAGAGTTTTTACAGAGTACACACTGCATCCACCTGAAACTTTCACATGTGACTTTTATTATATCTTTCTTTATAACTTTGCCTACAAATAAGCATAACGTTGACAGCATTCAATCAGCACAAATTCAATCTATGACCCTAACTTTAATTAAGGAAGGAGGGGGCACATATAATTGTGTTTTTCCCATTCATCGTGAAATAAAATAACTTTCAAAATTTCCCCCTCCTTTGTTGACTTTCCCGCCAGATGAAATGCTTGACTCTTTCCACCGTCATAATACATGGAACGGATATCCATATCCAGTAAATTTTTAGAAAAATTAACATGAACTTTTAAGCTAAAACTAAAATGTAGGAAAAAAAGGGAAGACTTTTCCTTAAAACGTGCTTTCGATAATTGATAGTTGAAGATGAAAAAAGGGCTCTTTAACATGCGGTCGTGCTCACAATTTACTCGTAACCATTATGAGCTCATAATCAAATATACTCATCCAATCTCAATTTAAAATTTTTTTAACCATTTTTACATCTTTTTGATGAGATACCACCATGCCAGACGTGTCCACGCTCTCGAAATTAGAATTACTGTTAACATTATAACTCCGTATAGAAGCTTGCCAATACTTTTCAAGACTATGAATCACTTTGAGTCACTTCATTCCCCCTCACAAGCACATAGTAAAAGTTGACGTCATAGATGTGCACAATGTGCAGTGAGGCGAGTGGAATAAGGTGGCAATGAAAAGAGCGCGCACACTTGTTCTTTACGGTCAAGTTTACTGCATTGATCCCTCGCACGCACGTCACACGTGACGGCTGTGCCACGCTCATCATTTTGGGGTCAAAAGGTGAGCGCTACGGTCAAGTTTACTGCATTGATTCCTCGCACGCACGTCACACGTGACGGCTGTGCCACGCTCATCATTTTGGGTTCAAAAGGTGAGCGCGTAAACTTCGCGCCACATTAAATTCGCACCAATGGGTCCGTTCTCTGCGGTATAACACACAGGGACATTGATTTCCCAAATTTACGCAACCGAGGTTAATCTGGTGATGACGATAGGTAAAACTGGGTCAATGCTGTAGTTTTTTAATTAACTCAATAAATCATCGTTAGTGTAGCATTGGTGAGAACTGACAGAACAAAAGGGGTCACTAATTAATCCTCAAACACTGAGACGGAGCTCACTCAGAGCGAAGCCGTTTCCCAAAGCTACACATCCCGCACCACACCTTAAAAATGACAACTTCAAAAAACCAACGTCGTTCGCAGTTGAAGTCGACCCCAGAGAAAGGTTAACGCACTTTAATATTAATCCTATAGGGTCTTCATGTCTGTCTGCAATATTCCAATCACTCGAATCCGAGGCAAAAACACCAGAGCCTACTTCTTCTTCACAGTTCAGACAACAAATCGACTTGAAGTTTGTAAAACGTAAATCTACGTGTAAGTACCTGCCCGTATATACAAAGTATAACCAGTCGTTCCCCGTACTCAAAAGTATCGATTTGAATTCAACATACAACTCTTCTGAAATAAGTCCGTGGACAATCCAAACAAAATTACTCTCGCTTGGCACCAGTGCGTAATAATGTTCATGAGCCGTTCATTGCTCTCCGAGAGAACGGCTGCAATAGTCAGTTGGGACGCAAAAACAGTTGTACAATGTATTGTGTTATTTCATTAATACAAAACTTGCTAGAAAGACAGTTTCCTGGGGAAGGTTCTACATCCAGAAACTCAAACATCAATACGGATGTGTAGTCGACAATTGTTTTTTTGAGATAAGCTACAAGCTGACTCTACCTTATTTGGAGGGGGGGGGATACTCTCAACCATGCCCATATTTGGGCATGCAACTACTCTCAACCATGCCCATATTTGGGCATGCACGCTGGCTCGGCGGGTTCTTCCCATGCCTTTCCCCTGGACCCCCGGTTCGAATCCCGGACCGGAGCCTAGCTTGTGGATTTGGCGTTCAGCCTCTATATACCAGATCGCGTGTTGTGTCCCCCAGTTTAGATTGCCCCCTCCCACATCTAAGTCTGAAACATCCTCAACATCTCTACACAGGTATCTTCAGGCCCATAGGTCGCAGTGCTAACCACTTTTGACGGTCATTTTGGTTTCACTTACCAGGAGATGTGCGATGGAAACTTAACAGTTTAATACCCCCCCCCTCCCCATTCCCGTGATAGATTTAACTTCGAGGCGCGCATTTTCCAGACCTGAAACGAGACTACGTCCGCAATTGGTAATTGCAGTTTCCAATTTCGAAGAGGACTCTCTGGTCCAGCATATACACGAAAATACCAACAGACGTTTGTACTTTAACGTTTTACAATTCCTCAATCTTGAAAGGAACATTACAGAATTGGTTTTTGCTAACAAAACACTTGCTGGCAGTGTGAGCACTTTATGTAATCCACCATATACATAAACTGACAAACCTGTAGAAGTTTGAGATCGATCGGCCATCTGTGGGTCACGAGAAAATAGTGAAAAACTGATTACACATTTGCATGAAATCATATAGATTCAACAAAATGAATAAAACGCTCACTGAGCGATAAACTCCAATCGGAAAATTAGTTTATTCATTTCTCATCAAATATGGCATTTCAGACAGAAATTGTTCAAGGGATGTTTTCTACCATCATCATCATAAGATTGTGTAAGTTTTATGTAAATCTGTGATCAAAAGTATATTTCACAAGTTTTTTTTCTTACCAATTCTGTAACGTTCTTTAGTTTTCATTAATAACTATCCGGTGCGTGATGTAATGATGTGATCGAACCTGCCAATAACTATAACACAGCACCCTGTGGGCTTATTCGTTGATGAACACATGTGGTGTGTTCCACGCCGTACGTAACGCAGGTGTCGATACAAATGTGTCTCAAAAAAAATAAAGATAAACCCGAAGGTCGTCTATTTCATTTCCACCACAAATATGTATCCAGTGAAGTCAATACTTTTGCAACAAAATTAAAGCAAGTAATTACTTTTCTCCTTGTAGGTGATATTTCAATATGTATTTAATGATGAGATGGGGGGAGGGAGGGATACTATACGATCGCGGCTGTTCAACTCGATCGTGTTCGTTACCTGACCAAACGGCAACACCCAAGACTACTTTTCGTTGTACACCAGCTGTGGCCCTCTGTCGGCTTTGTGTGAATCTTCATTAGCTTTATTAGGTGCAAAAAATGCACAGAAGTGATAGATTTAACTTCGAGGCGTGCATTTTTTCGGACCTGAAACGAGACTACATCCGCAATTGGTAATTGCGGTTTCCAATTTCGAAGAGGACTCTCCGGGCTCAAGTTTGATACCAACACATTTAATTATTATAATTATTGCTAATGCTAGAAACTAGCCACCTTTTGTTATTTTTGAGACTTCCATCGCCTGATATCGTCTTGTGAAAAAAACAATAATAACAATATGAAGTCGTTAAAAGTCATTAGCAGATTGGACAAGTTAAACAAATTCTGAGGATATTGTGGCTTGGAACTTTCTTAAGCAAACGCCCAGTTTACAATAAGAATGGACGTTTTCAAAACGCCGGTATCCCAAGCATCAACGATCCAACGAATGCATTACTCTGAAAATCGATGGCAGGAAAGACGTGTTTTTTAGAGAAAATTCGAATAAAATCAATGTTTTCTTGTGGGAAAAGTTCAGCGGAGTTGTGATTCTTCCACCGTTCCACCGGTAGTATGAGAGAACGCCCGTTGACTCCACGAGTGGCAAGGTGAAGTTTAGAGTCAATTTTGTATATGGAGCATTTTTGAATACGATTTTTCTGTAAAACGGCTCTACATCGTAACCTCACGGTCAAATTACATGATCAAAACGTATATATATTTTTTATAAACATGCACTAAGTGAAATAGAATAGGTTGCGGCGAAATGGACATCGGCACATACCAGGGGGAGACAATCAAACTAAAGTTAAAAACAATGCATAGTAGACAGTAGGAAAATCTAGCTGGTACATATTTTAGTGCTCCATTGTGTGGCATGGGTGTACCCCGTCCTCTGCTGTGACTTCACTGTATTTGGGGGAATCTCTGGAATTCTTCAGAGGATTTTCGGGGGGAGGGGTACTTCTGTAGAAGAGGGAAAATAGTATAATAGTGTAGCATGAGTATAGAAGTAGTTGGTGCTTCTTCTTCCACTTATCATGCATGGTGTACTGGTACATGGTAACTATTATGTCGCTGGGGAAAACATTGGAGATTCAAAAGTCTCGGCCCTCACTAAAAACAAAGTGTTTTCCTGCTGATTTCACAAAATGCTTTACTCCTAGATTCGGTACAAATGTTAGCTTTAAAATCAGCAGGTCGAGACGCGGTTCGACACACGGCCGTGGTCATTGCTCCCAGGTCGATCTCCAGGAATTCCCGTCATACCAAAAAAGTTATTAACTCATTTCATGTGACCCTGGGTCGCATTAGGGAGGCCCAACTCACTATTTGGGAAAATTTCAATTAAACTGCCGGCAGAATTCAAAAACTCCGTCCAGCGTGCGCGCCGTGCGGCGCTGTCCACTCCGTCATTAAAAAATAATCAATTAACAAGAGTCACTGTATACGCCGTCCAAGCGATCAAATAATGGGACTGAGGTCAGGGGGGAGGCGGATGCTATTTTGAGAATGATCGGCATTTCGAAGAATCAAATCGAAATTTGTCTGCGAAGAATAAAGGCGGCAGGACACAATTAGTTTTTGAGGGAGTGCGTCCCATACGTATCAGCTTTCAGTGAACACACAATACAACCACGGAAAAATGTTATCAAATTATGTGGTCACGATTTCGGGATAAACCCTTAAACAAACTGTGTGTGTTTAATAAGGGACTTTGTGCACAGTCATAAGTTCGTTTAAGCCGATGTATAATAAGCACATTTACAATATTAAGCACATTTACAATAACAAGCACATTTACAAATCGATTTGAGTTAAGAGAAAAAAAAGTACTAGGCCCAACCACAGTCTGTATGAAAGCTGAAAAAAATAATGAGTCCGATTTTTTCGGCCAATTTGACCCAAACATTTAAATTTTAACTTGAAAATAGTATTTGGAGGAAGTTATAAGCTTTCATTTAAAGTATTGCTCAATTAAATCCGCAAATGATTAGTGCCAGTTAATTAAAAAAAAAAAAAAAAAAATTTTGCATCTTGCATTATTTTGTGAATTGTCCATGGCATTATGAGACAGTTTTGTGTGTGTGTTTTCGTTTGTAAAAAAAAAAAATAGTTCAAAGAAATCATTCTAACAAAACAAAGAAAAATAAAAACGGCGAAATCGGACCTTGCAACTTTAACAGAAAAAATGTCTTGCTCTTTCGAGGTAAAGAAAACATTTTAACCGCGTAAGGCCATTTTTTAGTTCGCTGATGTAGCTGCAGAAAAGTGGGACGCAGGAAAATATTATTTCGAGCGAAGCTTTCAAATCAATAACTACACCCTTCCCCTGGAAGGCACTGTTTTCATATCTGTCCATACACTTCGGTAAGGAACGAGATATTTCAAGTGCCATGCAAGCATGTATGCTCACAGGCTGAAGAAATATGTCAATGACAAGTACTAGTTGGAGAGTTTAGTTAATACGTAGGGAACCTTGCGGTAGGGAGCACTATCTGTATCATCAGCGGGCCTGATAAAAACTCTCATTACCATCCCAGTGGATTCAAGTGCTGTTCATCAAGAGTCAATGTGGGGAAATCATGATATGATGTCGGTTTTTGTATTCTTAAAGTAATTTTTTTCTGTGGGTAATGAAACCAAGGAGCTAGGGATGTAGAGGAACAACACCACGCAAAACCCATGCAATCCCCAGTAAGGGATTCGAAGCTGGTCCAATCAAATGAAAGTGGGGAAACATGAAGTGAATGTCTTTTGTATGGTCATATAAAGAGAATTGGTGGGTGAAGATGGAGAGAAAGGAAGTATGGAGAGAGAGAGAGAGAGACGACGAGACGGAAAAGAGAGAGGAATGAGGAGATAGGAGAGTAGGAGAAGAGACGAGATGAGACGATGCAAAGAGGACGGGAGTGTACGAGCGGAAGTCAAGTTAGAAGAGGATGAAGAGGTGAGGAGGAGAGAGAAGCAGAGATGAGCGAAGTGAATGGGAGGCGCATGAAGGTGTCAAAAGGATGGAGGGGAGAGAGAGAGGAGGAGAGAGAGAGAGAGAGAGAGAGAGAGAGAGAGAGAGAGAGAGAGAGAGAGAGAGAGAGAGAGAGAGAGAGGAGAGAGAGAGAGGAGAGGAGAGAGAGAGAGAGAGAGAGAGAGAGAGAGAGAGAGAGGAGAGAGGAGAGCGTGATCTTCTATTCTTTCTCTCGTTATGAAATTGCATCATTTTCTTTCATGCGCCACAACAGACGGGCCTTACGGAGCTGCCAAGATTGTAAATTTACAAAACAAATAACGTGAAAACCACTTTCACGAGTTACCAAAACGCAGCGGTGTTATTATCTCGTAGAAGAGATCGGACAGAGAAGCTTCTGTACATCGTGTTATGACAAGCATTTCGCAATGAATGCTGTATGTCAACATGTTACTTCTTAGTCTAGTTCGTCTGTCATGTTGAAAAGGATTGTCCATCATACTCGATACATTTGGGCCGCGTTAACAGAGACTCCAGCCTTTTTTTTGTTATCACTGAGCAGACCTTTAAACTCTGCAAAACGATGACTGTCCAACATCCACAGAATCCCGGCGGGAGAGGAGAAATACCAAGACTTTTTTGAATTACCCGATGATCTATGCTGTCTATCTTCGTGCAGTAATCAACTCAAGATCATTTTCAAGTTGTACTTGCGAGTGATTCTCTATGACGTTTTGATTCCTCCGTCTGTGACGGGCGTTCAAGGACCTGGCGCGCTCACCGTGAAGTATTTACCCGTTGAATTGTCAGATTACACGGCGCAGCCATGTCATAATATACGGCTTAACTCTGGTATCCCGTTGCCGGAATTCGTTAATAAATAGTGATTGATGACTTGTCTTAATAGTCGCATGTAGTACCAGCGAGTAATCCATCACTTATTAAGTACAGGCGATATCACTCTCGAACGTTGGCTCCTATTGAAACTAAAACATCCGTTTTCATTCTTATTCAATTGGTTCTTAACATGGTGTACAGTATTAACTGGTATTAAGTTGCAATTTCACAAGAGTAGACTTTTATCATGGTGCAGCCATCTTGTTTTTCCTTCCATTCAAACCACCGAATGGAACCAACACTTAGGATGGAAGAGAAAATAGTCTGGTCCCTTTTTACAGATTGAGAATTCAAACTGACAGTGTCGTTGTGTTACAGTGTGTCTGACAAAGATTGCTGCAGCGAGATAAATAGTCTAAAACTGTACGTATGGCATCTATAACATATATAGAAACTGGGACACATGAGCAGAAACAAATGAGCAGAAAAAGCAAAGAATAGTTTAGTGGCCTGACTTTTGACCCTTGCAGAGTCTTCTCGATGGCTAAATGACAACACATCACACATAAACAGGTAGACCAGTGTGACAGAAGCAGTCAAGTGGAAATAGATGAAAAGAGAGAGGGGCAAAAAGCACACAGAAAAGGCAAGGGATGAACAACGAAGAGGGATACAAGGGGGGTAGAGGGAAGGGGGTAGAGGGAAGGGGGTAGAGGGAAGGGGTAGGGGGAAGGGGGTAGAGGGAAGGGGTAAGGGAAGGGGGGTAGAGGGAGGGGTAAGGGAAGGGGTAGAGGGAAGGGGGTAGAGGGAAGGGGGTAGAGGGAAGGGGGTAGAGGGAAGGGGGCAGAGGGAAGGGGGGTACTAGAGGGAAGGGTAGAGGGAAGGGGGAGAGTAGTAAGGGGGATATGAGGGAATGGGGTAAAAGGGAAGGGAGGTTAGTAGGGAACTGGGGTTGAATGGCGGAAGGGGCGTTTTATCAGACGGAATCATGGGTAGTAGGAGTGATAGGTTTAAGAGTCAAGGGGTAGAGGAGGGGTTGATGGGAAGGGGTAGAGTGAAGTAATGGAAGGAAGGTAGTTAGGAGAAGGGGGTATAGGGAAGGGGGTATAGGGAAGGGGGTATAGGGAAGGGGGTAGAGGGAAGGGTATAGGGAAGGGGGTAGAGGGAAGGGGGTAGAGGGAAGGGGGTAGAGGGAAGGGGGTAGAGGGAAGGGGGTAGAGGGAAGGGGTAGAGGGAAGGGGGCAGAGGGAAGGGGCTGGTTCAACCACTAGATGTTAGAAACAAACAGATAGTGGAAGAGGGGGGAAAGTTAGTTAACTTGTGACCGAGTCAGACTAAAAATGAGGGATATCTGTGGGTAAAAGGAGAAAGGCAAAGACAACAAGTTTTTCGTCATTTCCTTCTTGGATGTTCACATCATGGGGTTGAATGGTCTGGAGGTGGCCCTATCCACAGTTTCTCCCTACTCAGACGAACAATCTCTCTATGGTTACCATGTCAGATATGGAGTGATTATGACAATTTAAGTAATGTCATACGGGGTATATCCAGCTTTTGGGGTGTTGACTGTGGAACTGTGGCCGTAGAAGTATGCCCCTGTCAATTTGATAGGAAATATTTGTCAACAATCGTACACGATTTACAGAGACTGAAGTTTGTCAAGTCTTTCGAAAGGAGAAAGTACACTTTCGGTTCTTTTGAGAGCATTACCGCAATTCACCAGTTAGATTATGCCCGTGGTCTCATCGCTAGCCTCACATCTCAAATCCACCCTATGCCACTTTGGCATGTCTGGAGACGGTTTCCCTTAGCGTACTTCGCGGCACCCGTGAAATGTGTCCTAATATACTTGCACGTAAAGAGAACAAAGTGCTAGACACCGAGAGAACTTAGACGGTCTTATAAAATCAATGAACATTGTATAGAGTCGACATGATTGTCAAACCTCAAGTGCATACTGTTTTTAAAAAAATTTTTAATAATCTAATTTTTGCCTGAATTTCAAACAAAACACCACCATCTCAGTGAAAAGCTCATCAGGTCGATTAGATTAAATCGAGCTACAAAGGAATCAATTCACGGTCGATAGAGTTGTTAGAAGTTTCAATTAAGTCTGTCAGCAATTACTCCCCCCCCCCCTCCACTTGACAACGCCATAAACCGCCTGGGCGGGGAGTTGCTGGCTTCCCGTGTTTCCAGCTCAATTCTCAGGGACGTGATCGCCGTGTTAGCAACCGATTAACAGAAATAAAATTGATAGGCACCCGTTCAATACTGAAGGATATCTGGCTAAAAAAACGACCTTGAAATTAATTTTCATAAATGGTCAATTTAAGTGCTGTTGTTTATCATGCTCCCGATGAATGGTGAAATTGGTCATTAATCCCTCTAATGTTGAAAGTATAATTTCACCGTGTACTGGCCTTGGTGATTTTGTATGGAGCGGGTAATTTGTTAATATAAATGGTCTTTTCGTTATGATGCAAGTCTGCACTATAAACTCGGTTGTCTCGTAGCCTTGCTTTATATAAGCTCGTAGTAAGTCATGCGATTAATTAATATTCACCTAACAATGAAGACCAAGAGTTTGGTGCAGGTTTTCGATTGGCTAACGGTATCACGCGGTTAATTAATATTCACCTAACAATGAAGGCCAAGAGTTTTTGGCGAGTACGGTTGGCTAACAGCATGAGGGAAAATCATTGAGCAGAGACAACAAGTAGGACCCCAATTTTAATCGATCTCAGCATCGCATGCAGTTGATATGCACCATTATATAGAGCGCATAGTGCAGCGGTCAGTGGGGCATCATTTCTTCCTTATAAAGAGCAACATCTGAGGGCCAGCCGGCCGGGTACCAGCTGGTCTCCCTGGTTGGCATTCCTCAGGTATTGAATATTACCATTTCCATGTGCGGAGACCAGCTGGTGTCACCACTTACATTCCTGAGGTACTGTCACTTCACGCAGGGGTACCAGTTGGGGTCATTAGTATTTAATTTTTGGACATTAAAGTTAACGACCTTCCCCTACCTTATTGTAATAATGAACGAAGACACTCAAATCAAAACTATCCCACAATGCACCTAGCGGGTTCAGTAGTCTCTATTCAGAATCAGAGCTCTATATGATTCTAAAGGTAGAAATTACGGGGCAGAATACCAGCAGCGGCCTCGTGATCTACGTAACAACAACAACGGGTACCAGCTGACTTCGTAACTGGTCCACATTCTATAGAGGTAACATAATCGTCAACCTCGTTCGGGTTCTTTGACAGAACGTGCCATGTGTTAATCACGGAACAGAAAATGCACGCACGCTAACTCCATTGAGTACAGAGTGACATGCCCAGATTTTTGAACCCGACTCCTCATTCACAACTGAAAAAAAACCCACTTTTCCCTGACCAGCTCCCGCCATCTGATGTGTTCTTGGAAGTTTTTTGGAGACGACTCTCGACTGTTTTGACAGAGAATGAATCTTGGGTTGATTCTCTGTTTCCCGGGTGATGTAACTCATCATTGGTTTTCGAGAAGAAAGGCACCAAACCTATTGTGTAATTTTATCAAAATTGAAGCATAATTTTCAGGGGGAAACAAACCAAAACATATTGTTTGTTGTATGTGTACGTACATTGGCCCTTTTCGAAACCACGGTGCGGGACTCCGCTCCGTCAACGCTTTCTGTACGGGGCTCCAAAATGGCTTAGGAAGCCGAAGCTGCAGCTAGTTGTTCCCTAATATACCTTTCTTTGTTGATCAACAAACCGCGCTGGTTGGCATGGAGGGCCGAGTATTAGCAAAACATTCAATCGCGGGTACAGAATGTTGCGATAAATTCAACATTTCTGCAAACTTTCAATAGCAAAATTATACATGATTGGTTGCTTTGTTTCCAACAAATTCAACACTATTTTTGAATATTTGTGTAACAATGTAACTGTAGCTATCCGTTTTTGCTTTGCATTTATGGCTTCCCATAGTTTTCCAACCTTAATTGGCAAAAACTTGGGCTGTGACGTTGCAAAAAGAAAGGTCTATAGTACGGACATACCTCGTGAACTTTATGCATCATGTCTCCTTTTACGCAGTGCAAATGCGTCGTTGTTTACCACATCTGGATAACACAGACAGAATCAAACACTACACACAAAAACCTTACTATTTCGGTCATGATTGAGTAAAATGACATGATATGAACTTGATGTTTTCGCCAGACATTTAAACAACTTAGTTGTGAATAATTTCAAAATCAGACAAACTGGTAAAGGTCGAATCTCATATTCTGGCGCCTAGTAAATATAAAGTACCAGTATCTCTTGTTTGAATTAATTACATATTTATTTATTTTTAATAAGCGGGTTTAATTTTTGTGTTTATTGTCATCTCTCTGTTACAAAAGTTAGCGCGTTCATTTGACGCCTCACTCGATCAAGGTAATAGTTAACTTTGATGTGCACTTTTTATTGACGCACTTTTTATTGCCGCATTAAAACCTTCATCCATTCACTGTTGGCCGTTCGTATATATTTTCATTTTCTCACCAATACTGACGACCCAGTTTCTGGGTTATTGAAAAAACGTTCAAGTATAGCAGATACGAATTAAACACGCCTCGCCGCATTTCGCTGAATTGTCTCGGGGGTGGGGGTGAATTTGCCCGTATGAAGACGGGATCCGGACAAGGTCTACCACAGTCACACCGTAAAAAAAAAATCACAACGAGTAGACAAAGGAGGGATTGGTCAGGATTGATCCGTGGTTCCGTACGGGGCAAGAATCCGTGTATGGATCAGTTCGATCCGGATTCTGTTGGGGCAACATCCATGTTTGGACTCGGGAAAAGTACGGAGTTATACAGTGCTTAAAGGGACATTACAGAATTGGTAAGAAAAAACTTGTAAAATATACTTTTGATAACAGATTTACATAAAACTTACACGGTCTAATGATGATGATAGTAGAAAACATCCCTCGAAATATTTCTGTCTGAAATGACATATTTGATGAGAAATTAATAAACTAATTTTCCGATTGGAGTTTATCGCTCAGTGAGCGTTTTATTCATTTGTTGAATCTATATGATTTCATGCAAATGTGTATAATCGGTTTTTCACTATTTTCTCGTGACCCAGATGGCCGATCGATCTCAAACTTCTACAGGTTTGTCAGTTTATGTATATGGTGGATTACAGAAAGTGCTTACACTGCCAGCAACTGTTTTGTTAGCAAAAACCAATTCTGTAATGTTCCTTTAACACACATCGGTGTTTGGGTAATCTACAAATAATAGTATATATCCCTGAGGCAAATTTAATTAACATTTATTTAAAACAAATCGTTGCGGTTACCCGCTGCTTAAATGTTGGATTCTAACTGCCTCGAGCGACCGGGCGAACTCGGTGGTCTAGTGGTCTGTTCTAGAAAAGAAAATAGTCGTGTTGATTTATTAACATGACTCGGGGAAAGTACTGAGTATATATAGAGCTTAACACACATCAACTTTATAGTCAATTTGATACTAATTTAGAGGTGTGGTCAATTCGCCTCCAAAATTAACTATCCTCGTTCTCAAATTCAACACTCTCCGAACTACCCAATCAAAAAAAGCACAAGCTTTGTACTTTTTGTAAGACAGACACTGACTGACAAGGTAAGAGACAAAACAAGTTATTACAAAACGTACACGGAGAGTGTTGAGTGGCGTGCACTTTGTTGCAGGCGTACGAGTACAATTTGTATACTTGTACACATTAACGGTTTATTAGTTGGCGGGATCTCGTATACATTGAACATTTGTGTTAGTGTGCACATTAATTTTTATCTTCTTTTATTTATGATCATATTATCATGTACTATGGTAGTTGGTTTGACCATGGAGGTAGGAATCATGGTTTGACTTGTATGTTTTACTCGTAAAGGACAGCTGTGCGCGTACCATGCAGTCGTACATTAATGTTTGGAACTTCCCTGCGTGTGAGGAACATAAACATTAATGTGGCACGAGCAACCGATCATCAGCACAGTAAGTAAACATCGCATGGATTGTATATCAAGCAGCGGAGTCAATTCAATCAAAGCATTAATGTTTTGGGTTAACGACTTCCTTTCGGTGTCATCTTGACAAAAAAAAAGCAGTAGACATTCCATCCCAGCGATCACGATATTCTTAATCCCGAGGTGATATCTCGTCTCTGCAGTGACAGTGCAGAAAAAAAACACCTTTAAAACTTCAACCTGAAACAGTGCATCAGCAGTGGGGGAAAAAAAACCCACCATCAACAACACAGACTTGTACGCGAGTCAACTCTCGGTAACCGTTGATAATCGAAAAACGCACCTGGGTTCACCTAATTGGAAAAGTACGTTTCACGCCTCGTCGATGGCCTTCGGGTTGGGTTCTTGTCTCTGTGATTTTTTTTTTTTTACATATGACTGGGACGGTCTGGTTGAATGCTCCCAAGACAAACCAGCATTGTAA
Source organism: Pycnopodia helianthoides (assembly GCA_032158295.1). NCBI lineage: Eukaryota > Metazoa > Echinodermata > Asteroidea > Forcipulatida > Asteriidae > Pycnopodia > Pycnopodia helianthoides. The sequence goes on along the minus strand of CM063248.1, from coordinate 11,127,385 downwards.
AATGCAAAAAAAAAAGCTGAACAAATTTTGATGAAAAGGGGCGTCGAGAACGGGAACTCGAAGATGTTAGAGCTGAGGTTGGTTTCATGTTGTTGCACAATAAAATGGGACAGCGAAGACGTGTGTCAATGGTCTCACTGATGAAGAAACTGAGCCCAGAGCATGGATGTTGTACCCTTTGGAAGCTGCAGCCAGGTCAGTTTTAATGACCCGTGGGTTTATTATATAACATCACATACCGCCATCATACAATCCATCACGACGAGTTAAGGCTGAAAGACGGACAGTTATGTTATAATTGTCCATATTTTAATTGGATTGTTTCTATACGGATGGACTGAGTGCCGGCCGGGATGTCCAGACATGGCCCTGTATGCATTAACGGTTATCTAAAACCAAATTACTGGCCACTAATGAAAAGGGGGAGGGGGTCGATATTAATTAGAATTCCTCTGCCTTGCTATTTCCTCTTGGTCTTAGTTCCGTTTTATACTTAAAAGATCAACATGTGCATCAACATGTGATCAACTCCAAGCATTTTTGTTCATTAGCAGCTGGCCGGGACAACACTCTAAAAAAACAACTCCCAGGTCAGAAATGGTGAGGAATCTGGGTCCCGTGGGGGCATGATACCCATTATGGGGAAAGTATATAACCCGGAATCTGTGTGTCAAACTGGCCCGAAACTGTGTCAAATGGCCGAAACTGTGTCAAACTGGCCCGAAACTGTGTCAAACTGACGCGCAGGATCCGAGTCGAAATCCACTTTTGTTTTAACCAGTTTCTGTGTCACCCTGAACCATAGGGGGGTCCGGCCCAACGTCGTCTCCATGGTTTACTTTATTTCCAACCATGTCTACGATAGTAAAACCCTGGGAGGGAAACTCCTTACTCGGACCGTGATTGGACAAAACCAAATGTTAACCTTTGTCAAAACAGCCGGCCGGCAACCAATGTACAAAAACAGGCTGTTAAATCTGGTACCGGACCACGAGACCAATGACGAAGATGTGAATTTCGAAAAGCAGCCAGACTAATCTAATGTGCATACGTCTCCAAAATTTGTGGATATGCAAATGATCCTATACCAGGGTGAGAGAGCGGTCAACCTTGTACTGCTCGACACACCCTGGGGACGAGGTTGGGGTCCGGCCCACTGGAACCTGAAATCCGGGTCAATTCTTACCGGAAGTTTTAAGACTGAAATCTCATAAGAAAAGTCAAAAGTACTTTGCAATTATGTGGGTCATGTAATGTACTCATTTTTGAATCGGGTAGATTTTGAAAGCCTTACGAGGGGTAAACTTTTGTTTGTGTAAGTGACTTCAAGTTTAGCATGTAAATTCAACGAACTTCGTTATAGTCGCAAGATTTCAGCATTTACTGAAATCTGAAGTGATTACCGTCTACAGCTCCCTGTTACTTTATGTCTTTGTATAATTCCCCCAGAGGTAATTCCTTTTGATGTGCTTTGCAACATCTTGAAAATAAGTAAACTATTTCATGACACGAATTGCTGTCGGTGGTGGCCCTCAAAGACATTCAAATACAAGCGTGACGGTTAATGCCGCAAACCAAGTCTTCGGCCCGATTCGCAAATGTTGACGTCAACTTTTTAAGGCTTCATAATGCCCCCAAGCGACGTGTTGACGTCAAGCTAACGTGCCCTTGTTATAAAAGATCACGGTCACATTCATCTTAGTCCAAAAGTAGCACATTTTGACATTATTACTGAGGTCAGGTTACGACGAGTTTCGCCCGTCGTTGCATACATCGATGTCATCATCATCAAACATTTATTTCATTGCTGTCCTTACATTTTCACATTTCAAAGCAGAGTTTGTCAATGCACTAGGTTCAAATTATAAGTTATACACAGTAATACATAGTAAATTAAGATAAGTAAATTTTGATAATTCACAATAATTTATATTGATCAGTAATACACAATAGTTATAAATAAGCAGTAAGTAGGACAACAATTAGGTTTAGGTGAAGCCGAGGCTTTTGTGCCTTAACCTATTGACAGACAAACAACAGTAAATACCTCAGAAGACAAAAACATGTACAATACAACAGACTAGACAGCCAAAAACACACGACAAAGGCTAATGTAAGAAGGTGAATTTGTTGAACACTAGGTCAAAACGTATGAATATGCATCAAGAAGTTGTTTTTTCAATTTTCTTGTGAAGGCAGGTAGAGTGATTGAAGTTTTAATTGATGTTTCTATATACTGGGTGGCGCGGGAGACAGGGTCGCGACGTCAATCAATGCGACTTTTCGTCCACAGTATACGAACCATGTCAGAGGCGTGAATATTGTTTTCGTTCACGCTCCAGTATTGTGTAGATGATCTTTATCAAAGCCCGGCCACTTGATGCCAGTATTCACACGACTCGTGGCCAGGGTCGTCAAAATATTTTAACGTCAGTGTTTTTGTGTGTGTGTGTGTGTGATTTTGTCAATATGACCAAAGCCGTTTGACAAAATTGTGTCAGCGATATTAAAACAAACTTGGTTCGTTTCGTACATCACGCCCAGATGAACGAAATCAACATGATTGCATTTCGTTAAATGGTGTACACCTTCTCGAAAAATTAATGATATCTAAGCCGACACTGATGATCTCCCACTTCTTATACTTGCCAATGCTAGCCAGGCCAACCCGAAAAGGCAACGATTTTCACCCCTGGCCTTTTCGCAGTTTCCTTTTTTTATAACCATACCGCACCAGCAGGGCTTCGTCGTCCGCGCTGACCTCATAAAACTCTCCGCATCATCTGCTCCCCTCCGTCGCGACCCTCTCTCCCGCGCCACCCAGTATATATAGAAACATCAAGCTGACTGATGAGTGTTCGTTAATACGGACATCTCAAACAAAGACAAACTTTACACGTCGAAGCGTCTCGCATGTGTCGTGGATGTGTGTGTCCCCCCCCCCCCCCCGCTGGCGTGCTCGTCAACGTCTTGGGAGCGTTAAGGTGTTGTGTCGGGCAAAGGGTTCAAATGTGGTGAGGCTGAACTGTAAAGAGAGGGCATTCCGAGGTTCAACGCGCCCATGGGATCATAGTTTATGGCAGAGAATGCTATATGGAGAGAGAAAAATTTTCCGATGTAATCCGTATCTCCCGGTGGGGGTTCCGAAACGCGCGGTCATAATTTCTTTCCTCGAAGGGCGAGCACTGGTGGTGGGCAAACACATTATTAACGGCAGGTTATCTTCCACGGGCTTCCGGGACAGAAATCTGACACCTATTTCCAGGCTCTTCATATGGCAGGATCGATTAAATCGGCCTCATTTTATAAACGCATTCGTACACAACACAACGCACCACAAGGACCTTCAACGACCTCCGTGAAAGTTCAAGTTGTGACCGAAAGCAAAAGTTGGGAAGTCGGCTTTGAACTTTTCGAACAATGTGTCCTGTGCTCCGTCAAATCCTACTTGAAAATGTAACAATGTTTTCTGAACACATACAAATATATATATATATATATGTTTATCTTTCATTTTGCCAGGTAAAGACGCATACAATACCTCACTGATGTTCTGTAATGAGCGCGTAAAGTGGATAGCTATTCGGTGACATTTTTCTACTAACAGCTTCAACCCAGCGGTCCGTTTGTGGTGAGTACATGAGGACTATTTAATTGAACTAAACTTGTGAACTGTGGCGCGGTATCCGAAACAACACCTTCCGAGAAACGGCTTAATTGACTTGAACTTTACACGGTGTAATATGGTTTTCGGATTTAAATCAACATGTTTTACGTTGTGTGCTCGAATACTTTGCCTTTTAAGGGGAGCTTTGTTATTATTATTTTTCTCAATTTTGAAATCCAAAGAGTGTGTCTTTATGTTTAAAATGCTTATATACAGAGCTTGATATGTGAACAAAAGAAAAAAGACAAATTTGGCCTTTAGTTAATTTTAGAGCTTTTGGAATTAGCAAGGCACTTTGATGGTGAAAGGGTATACGCATGTAAGCTAAACTGAGACTATTACCAGTCTGCTCTCTTCGTTACACACAATAGTAGCAACTTCTGCGAGACTTGCAAAGTTTATAACCAGGGCAACCAGCAATGATTGAGCTAACGACAATATTCCGAGTGTCAACAATACTCACAAAGCTTGTGTACTGTGTACTACAAAACTCTTAATTGCACCCATCACCCAAAATATTGGACTACTCATTCACGTGATCGCTTCAGGACATGGTACTCGAGCTGCATTACTCAAACTCATACCTCATACTTGTAAGTTGTACTCGTTAGTTGTACTCACTACATGTTTTTGTTTTTCGTACTCGTTTCTTGTACCCATTACTCGTACTCGTTACGCATACTCGTTTCTCGTACTCAGTTCTCGTGCCATTACATATACTCATTACTCATACTCATAACTCGTACTCATTACTTGTACTCGTTACTCATACTCGTTTCTCCAACTCAGTTCTTGTACCCATTACTCATTCACGTGATCGCTTCAGGACATAGTACCCGTATACAATTTACTCGTGCTCATTACTCAAACTCATAACTTATACTTGTTAGTTGTACCCAGGCTAGCTGTACTCACTACATGTTCTTGTTTCTCGTACTCGTTTATTGTACCCATTACTCGTACTCGTTACTCATACTCGTTCCCCGTTCTCAGTTCTCGTGCCACTTATACATATATGCCTACTCATTACTCATACTCATAACTCGTACTCATTACTTGTACTTGTTACTCGTACCCATTACTTGTACACATTACCTATACTAATTACTTGTACTTGTTACTCGTACTCATTGCATGTACTCGATCGTAAACATATCTTGTACTTAGTCCTCATGGACATCGTTTTATCCGTTTATACTCAAACTAATACCAGATATACTCATCCAAAATCTAGCTTGTTGTTCTTGAATACTGGGGCCTACAAACATGAACATTTTGAAAGTAATAATTCTCATACGGCACCTCATACTTTTTTACGCGAGTACAACTTTGGTTTCGGTACTCGTATAACTAGGAAAATACTCGTACTTAAAAGAACATTACAGAATTGGTTTTGCTAACAAAACAGTTGCTGGCAGTGTAAGCACTCTATGTAATCCACCATATACATAAACTGACAAACCTGTAGAAGTTTGAGATCGATCGGCCATCTGGGTCAAATATCTGGAAAATAGTGAAAACCGATTACACATTTCCATGAAATCATATAGATTCAACAAATGAATAAAACGCTCACTGAGCGATAAACTCCAATCTGAAAACTAGTTTATTAATTTCTCATCAAATATGGCATTTCAGACAGAAATATGTCAATGGGATGTTTTCTACTATCATCATCATTAGACCGTGTAAGTTTTATGTAAATCTGTGATCAAAAAAGTAAATTTTACAAGTTTTTTTCTTACCAATTTTGTAATGTTCCTTTAAGTATTGGCGTAACCTTAATTGTAGAAGACGCCCTGACTGAATAATACTTTGCAGCTTGTGTACTCATACTCAAATAGATATACCCCACGATGACGAATACACACGTACCCAGACTCTCGTACGTGTTTTCCAAAGACGACACAATTAGGCGAAAGTCCGTCAACAGCCGTCAATGCATGTTACCGTCTAGAACTAAAGTTTGCAGTGACGCATTGTTTACAATTACCTCTCTGTGAGTTGCGATGGTTCTGAAGACATGCAATCGGTTATGTTTTAACAACTCGAAACTTTCGATCAGTAAGCTCTGCTCGTCTTCGTGATGCTACAAGTTGCTTGTGTGTGGGAGTACATCCCGCTCGATGAAGCGCTAAAGCAGGAAACCGCTTCTGCCTCACAAGAAGAGATAATTAAGGACAACCACGGCTCGAGATTAGTGAAGTCTGCATCAAGAAAATGGCGTGTAAAAATAAAATTGAGAAAAATGAAAATGAGAGAAATTGGACGCGAAGGGACGTGAACGGGGAAAAAAATGCGATGCAATCTGAGCGACTAATTGGAGCGTTGTACTTAAAAACAACTGGGCCGAGAAACCACCATAATTAACTAGATAGTTAGAAAGATGAAAGGTGTGAACGGAACACTGATGATGGAGTCAGACAGGCGAATGGTAGTAATTGACAATACCGATACTTAGGCCTACTATTAGTTAAACTTCCCGCGTTTTTATTTACATCTATCTTATCTACATGGTTTGGGGGCTTTGAGCTGGAGACCCACTCACCGTGGCAACGAGCGTTGCAAACAATGAACACTACTAGGCCTAGGTATTATGACCACGGCACTAAACTTTGGTGCGATACGCGGTGCGGCGTTACCGTTTATTAATTTAACTCATTCATCGGAACCGAGCTCAACGCAGTGTCTGGCCTAGTGCAAGCCGGTGTATTTGCTGAAATCTCTCTGGGGTAAGAAGCCGTATGTGAGGTTTGTTTGCCGCAGACGCGCAATGGGACCGTTTCGTTTGGACCGCGGCTGACGTGTGTGGGGCCGACAAGAGCTGACAATTTGGCGGGGCTCGCTCCCAGTGACTGTTTGCGATTCTCTGATCGCGGCATTTCCTGTCTCCGGGCAATCGGACTCTTTTTACGTCACAACAGGTAAAAGTATACCCTCTCACTTTTCGGGTCTGTCTCACTTTATTAAATTGGGTGACTGCACTTGTTTCCACTTCTCAGACGAAGCTTCTCATAATAAAAAGAAGGCATAAACAGTCAGGAATACCATGGAAGACTTTCCCCACGCATGAGTCATGAAATTAGTTTTTTTTTTGGGGGGGGAGGTGAACATAAGTCCACTGTCTTTTCCGGATGTATTAGAGTTGGCCATTCTTTACTGGTAGCAGACGATAGCCATCTGGCCGCTGGGTAAAAATAACATCCATTTCATTAAGTCACTTTCACAAACTGCCCCTGGACGACTTGATTTCTGCAGAGAGCTTTCCCCCATGTCATTTTTTTCGCGGAGATGAAATCGAAGAGCTGTCGTCTCCGGAATGTGCCTAAGTGCACCTGCGGAAAGCTCGGGGGTCCCCTCCGCCGGTGGAAAAGGGGGGCATCGGACAGGCGCGGTGTTTTGAGTGCGACTCGCTTCCCCATTTAATAGTGGTGCTATTTTTCTTTATGTTAAACGTAAGTAGGTTAATGATAATAATTAATGTGGATTATCTATCACATTTTATTGATTATTTTATTGTATGATTTTATTGAATATTTTATTATAAAACGTCTCAACCAAGGAATGGTGTCCAACCACGGTGGCTGATATAGTCTGTCTTATCAACTGTCTTTTATTTGCAATTTTCGGAAATATTTCAGCCAGCTCTTTAATGTCTTCATCTTGGTTAGCAATTCGAAATTAGTCCAGAAAAGAATGCTTACGGTTTTTAAGCAAACTGTGGTCTTTAAAAAAACTGAGCGTGCAAAGTTTGATCGGTTTCTTGCCTTTTATAAGTCACAACAAGTAAGTTACCCGATCTGAAGATCGGGCTTGGAGCGGTCGATTTTGGATGAATTGAGGAAGTAAGGTCGATGTGGAATTGAGACCTCAATGATCGTGGATGATGACTTGTCATTAAGTAGAAAGGTTAAATTCTGCATCGGAATGGGAAAACGTGTCTTTGGGGGTAATTCTATCAACAGAACTGGGTTTTTTTAAAGGAGTCACGCTATTGCTTATGACTTTCTGTTTGCTGGGACTTAGTGCCTGGAAGACTTGCCTAGCTGCCTGGCACCGGACGAGTTACTGGTTTCTTTTGACCGCTGCTATCGTTTACCTACGAGTTAATGTCCACCTGGGCACAGTTCTTACAGCAACATTATTACTAGCGTATTTTTTTTTTGTAGCTGAGCTACATTTCGTGATTTATTTTTTCATCAGGGCTTCAACTATTTTTATTTACATTAGGCATATTGAAAAAGTTGACTAGAAGGAAGATCTGTTATCAAAAATGGTATTATGTGCAAAATTCCTTGCTGAATATTTTGCGACACTACCATTACACCTAGTTCTGGTTTATACATTTGTGCTTGTTACTCACAAAAACACTTAAATAGTTTATAAAAACGTGGGAGTTGATGTACCATTACGAAAAGACAATCACTCTTTTTTGGTGAGAGCTGACCTGGAACAACTGGACCTGGACAGAATGTGAACAAACAAATATGAAAAGCTATTGTTATTAAGCAATAATAGGAGCGCAATCACGTGGACGTTTTTGTAGTTGGTCAACCCAAACGAATGACCCGAACTGCAGGAGCTGCTATACTGTTTCTGGAACTAAACCGGACAGCTTTGGCACCAATAGCTCAAACACTGAACAAAGGCTGTGACAGTGACGACGAATGAAAACATCAACTTGTTGGCAATAATTTGATTGATGAGCGCATGCTCGTAGGAACCACTTACATAGTATGCACAAAGGCCTTTTTCAACTCGTACTATTAGGTTCCGGCTCATGGGCTCCGGTTGATGTCGAAGCACCTCGTACGATGAGCACTGCTCCAAGTCGGTCCCGGGGCCCCAAGCCATTGGTTTGGGAAAACGCCTAATAGTTATTTCTAATAGCAACTCATTTATCGATACGTGGCAGAAGGAGCCTCAACAATTGTACCTACACTCTCAAAAGAATCCTGTAGAGAATTACTGAGATTTCCAGAACACACTGAATACACAATGGTAGGAGAGGGGTGTCGAGCACCAAATGAAAATTCACGGTATACAGAAGAATCAACAGCTGACGATTCCTAAACTTGGACACGAACAATCTCGCGACATTTATTGTTCACATACCTAAGAGTTCAACCTTCCCCTGGTGTACTCATCTAGGCATGTATTGAGGCTTCGTGATAATGATGTTCTTTTTCTGAAGTATGATAGTGCTCCAGAAAGGAAACACCGGTGGTTTATTAAGCTGCCTGGTATGTTTTGTCAATTACTATCTTAATTACCTACTTCAAAGTAAGGAAAACACCACTGTTTACCTCAATCAACCGAAGAAATTATTTTAGCACAGACCTTTATTACCGCTCAACGGTGATATTCTTAGCATTCCTTACTTTACTCGTTAGTAATATAAGGCGAACCGTGAATCACTTTCAAGGTGTTGTGTTGTGGTTGCATTCTTAGCAATTTCTCCGTCATATATGATCAACTCGGCACCATGAGTGTCGCTTATGACAGACATGGCACTTCACAAATGACGCTTTTACTACCATGGCTATAAGCTGGTCTCAAACCTCGATATGGTTTCACCGATTTGAATGGTAGACATAACAAGATGGCTTCGCAAAGGCCAAACTGAGTCAAAAAGAACAACGTATTTTTGTAGTTTTCGATTGTACCAACCAAACTTTTTATATGCTAATTTGAAAAAAAAGGTTCTTGGAATTTTACTAATGAAAAAGGTGTGGATGGAAGTATATAAACTGTTTTCAGGTTTTTGTACAAACCACGACCTCAGTGACGATTAAATAAGCCTATATTATTATGGAGTCTTGCCTGTATAACACATGATATCATTGACTCTCAAAAATGGCACAACAAGATTATTACGACGTGATGACGTGGGAATCGTATAAATAAATACATTTTCACTGCTGTAAATCACAAAAATGTTTAACAAAAATAATATTACAAAACGCAACTACATCAGCCAGTAAAATATTTTTAATAACTGTGGTCCAAGGGTCTCGTTTTAGTACATCGAAAATGAACAGATTTGAGCAAACCCGTGTTTCTACCTTCGGTGCAGTTATATTGTGTTTGATGAAGACTGCAGACAACAATATAAAAGATGGAATTCATATTATTGGTGTGGTCATAGTTCTAGTCTCCTGACGATGACTAGAGCAAGCTATCGAAACGTTGAGACCAAAAAGAACTCACTCCGCGGCAGTGCAGTTAATTACGAGAAGTCCCCCGATCCACAAAGCTAAAGTAGTAGTCCAGGCCGATTTCCTACCTCCCGCCCAGGTAGTAGTTAATAAGCAGGACAGTTCTTTTCAGAACTGAGAAGTCTCCCGAATTCCGAAAATCTACTCCGCGGTAGTAGAATAAATAGCAAGTTCTCTAAAGAACAAATCTACACAGCAAGTAGATATTTTTACACATGGTGTTACCGCAAACCGAATATACCTCACCATGCAATGCCTCAAAACCCATATGGTTCTATCTTATTAAACTATTTCACTTCATTTAAACACGGTAGATCGGTTTTGGCACCCGACCTTTTTTAATAGCTCCACGAGTCATTAGATCCATAATGAGGGGAATCAATCCATTTTAGTTTATTGTGCAGTCTGGTATCCCACCTCTGTATCCTCAAAGAGACCGTACTACATTTGTTTGTTTCCATTTCGTCTGTTAAATAAATGATTGCCTGCCGCCCAGAATTCCAATAATGGTTTATTATGACTTTTTTTAGCTCCTTTCCATGTGGACAGAGAAATCAGGAGTTTGTGTGTGGAGGGAGACGTTAAGATGGTATCCATCTGCTCATTGGAGTTGTACATGAAAGCTTTAAATTAAGGCATTATGTGTAAGGCTAATTTTGTATCATATTATCTGTATAAAAGTTGCACCATTTTGCGTAAGTTACTAAGAGCGGTCGCAAACATTACTGTATTAGGTTCGCGTGTTAATGCATCCGTTGCAACCTGCTAGCTTGGCTAGCACCTAATGGAAGATTTTTGCCTCTTATGCAAGAGGGTCAAGAGGCTTTGCAAAGTAACAGAGACCAATGAAATAGCTGGAAGAAAACTTTAAAGTAAGCCAGGTGATTCAGGGGAACGGCACACAATTCAATTTTAATTGATGAATTGTATAAAGACGTGGAACGAGCACAAAATAACAAACACCCTCGATAGAAAAAAAAACAGCTGCAGGTGCACCATAAATGGAACATGAAATAATATAGCTACAAAAATGCTGTTGAAAAACGGGCCGCTGCCACCACTTTTTGTAACGGGCCGAGGATGGGGGTGTGGTGCGGCAGAACCCGGCTCGGCAAAGAGGGTGCATGCAGGAGAACCCGGCTTGGCAAAGTCCGCCAGGACTTCGCTGCGTGTTATTGTTAGAAAAGGTGGTTTTAACAACATGGACCTGCAACGACAGTAACGTCTTTGAAGCAAGACTAACTGCACCTTCTGCACCGGTTTGGTTTAATGGTTAACCTTCCCTTGTAGCCTTGTAAAGAAGACGGTTTGCAACGAACGTATAATTATACAGACGACCATGGCTTGACGGGCACAGTCCTGCCAGGTAGCGTAACGTGAGATGGTGTACCATGGTACAGCATCAATTTAATCCGGTATTAGGTCTACAGGTAAGCTACGGAGCGATAAATCATGATAAATCACCCCAAAACATTTGGCGTAATTACTAAAGTTGGACGTACGCAATGGCACTGATGCCTTTGCACTGTTATTAAAGAGCCCAGGTAATTAGGCACGCACACGCAAAGTGTGCTGGGTAAACTATTTATGTGGATCACATTTTAAGACAAGTGGGGTTTTAGGTTTCCAACGTCAAGTCATCGCACCATAGGGCAGGGTCCCATCGCCGCTCTAGGGGGGGGGGGGGGCAAACACTATTGCAGATACGTCTGTATATAGTAACTACCATGCCCCCAAATATGGCAAATATATTATGGTTGACCATTTGATACAATTTATCCAGTATACATGTCTGCACAAAAGTATTGCTAAACGCATATTTAGGGGTTTGGGCCTTTATAGCCGAAACGCCGAAGGTTGTTTTGTGTAGAAATGTTGAAAGTTTGTCAACGTGTGAAACGTTGGTATGAATACCTATTCATGTCATGACGTTTGACCTTTTTGTGGAGTGGAAGACCGACGTAGGTCAAATCTTGCAGCCGTTTGCAACCCGCATGGGCGTTTTGATTCAAAGCCGCTTGCGTGCGCTATGGTATCTATTTTTACACAGCATGCGCCGATGGTTATAAGGTAAAAGGTAAACCTATTGTCATGTCAATACCTTTTTAGAAAGCAGACTAAAACAGATCGAAATCCCACATTTAACGTTATCATTCGTATGATGGCATAAGTATATCCATTTAGCAGACCCAAATAAAAAATGTCGTGGGTTTCCTGGACTGAAAACGGATGACAGATTTATACAGCTAGTCTTGAATGATACATTATTGTTCACACACAGTTGATTTATTTCATGTATTCCTGTGCACGCAATAGAAAACCTACTGATGGACGGTATATGAAAGGTACCAGACTATTTGGCGGGCATCTGTTGTTTGCCCTTTTCGAAACCACGGCTCCGCGGCCTGGGTTCCGTCAGTACTTTCGAAAACCTGCGCTTGCGGTGTGCCTGAACCCAAGCCGAAGATTAAACCGCGGTTTTACAAACCGGCCGAACTATGATTCAGTATTTTGAATGACGTAGGGTCAGTGTGTCCAGCGTGTGCGAAAACGCCAAACGAAAATTATTTGTTCTCAATCAAAAAGAGTGAGATGCACTTTTTATGAATAGTACCACTTAGAGGTTGTCTGTGGTCGAGTTTGCCAAATTTACAATGCGTTACGTTCCCTCTATTTATTGGGGGGGGGGGGGCTTTTGGCGGGCAGGTTGGCGGGCGGGGAAACTGTGCGGTCGTAATGCACGCTATCGATTAGAGATGCGTAACTGTAGCCACCGTGCATTGGTTGAAATCACTGCCGTCGAAGCACGCTGCAGAGCCGCCATCATTCGCGGTCGATATTCGACAGAATGACAATCAGGTGGCGTTTTTTTATTATACATTTATGGTCACCAAACCTACAAACTCACGGGAGAGGGGAAGAATAATTAACTTTGTATCGGCCGGCCTGCAGGCATTCGCCTAAATTGTTCATGAATACCTGCGTTAAACTGACGCCACTTAAACCCCCCTCCGAGGAAGGCCGCACCGAGCCTTGCCTTGAGAACGGCCTAGACGAATATGAAATCGGAGATGTTGCCAAACTTCTCCGTATGAACTTTTTAAAAAAAGGTTGCACCGCACACATCGTTTGTAAACTGTATCGATTTCTTCTCGCAAAGTCAACTAACTTTTCACGGAATATGTACGGCACGTGGGTATAATGCAAATATGGAGACCAGAGGCTGACCACAATTTCGATCATAATCCTCAGACAGCCTCTCGCAAAGGGGGGTCAATAATTTGTCTCTCAGCTTTGACAACATTTCCCTAAATAAATTCTGATCATGTTGTAAATAATTGTGTGTGTGTTCGGGGGGGGGGGGTGAGAGGGAGGGAGATAAATAGCCTGGTTTACGCTCTGGATCTTAGCTGGGTCACCACAAAGCAACACATGGGGGGAAACTCAACACCATGATTCCCAAAATGGCGCCACCAAGATTGATTGTGGTGACGATTCCAGGTGAGTTGGTTGACAATGTGAAACTCGAAGTTTGGAAGCTATTAAATAAGGCCATGTACGAATTGACAGCTACGGCTACGGCTACGGCTACGGGCTTGATTTGTTGAAGTATAGGAACAGTCGCAGCCGTAGCTGTAGCCGCTGATACGGATACGGCTTATGTATCAGAATCCGGGTCTGTGCTTGTTTTCCCAGATGCTTTTCACCACTGACCCTTGAATGGGCCAGCTTTGCTGAACATCAATACACCGGCAGGTTTTGAGACTGTGGATTATTGTGTATAAAAACATTTGTGAATTTGTACCACAACCTCAGCAAAGATTTAGTAATACTGGAAAAAAACTTACGAAAACGTAATTATGAGGGGGTAAACAACACAACATCAAATACTAAAATATGTAATTTGATGATTATATTAGATGTAATATTACATTCCGGATAAAATAAATTATCTTGTGTTTTACTGTACATTGTCAACTCTTTGCTTTTCCAAGTCCTGTGTAAAAAACACACACACACAATCCTGTGGAAAGGGTACGAAAGAAAACCTGAGAATATGACTTGACCATCGTGTCCGGTTCACTTGTAAAAAAAATATGAATTTTGCCCAACTGACGTTCATGTTAGCATTACACCTATGCGATGGACGCACGAATTTGGGCGTGATTGGCATATGGGGTTTCTAAAAAAATAAGCAACCTCGTCCCAAGTTTAAACTGTTGGTTCAACGTTAATTCGAAACATTATTTGTGTTATATAAAAAAGTAAATTTTATTTATAACATCTTTGTGTGGGTATCTTTATTTTCAAGAATTTTGCAAGAATGTAACTTAATAAGAAGATCTGATATCATAACAAAAATTATAGTCTTCGTTCGAGTTGTTTTCTCGTTCTCGATATGCGCGAGACTTGCACAGTCCATTGCCCGTACGGATGGCCGAATTACGTCGTACTGCAACCTATCTATTGTTGTCGTTGTACTGCCCACTGCTACCCAAGGGATTCCATTGGCGTCCACTAGATTTCCATTGAGCTATTGAACTTATTGCTGGAACTAAAGAAGGTAAAACATGGCCAGTCCTAATGGCTTTGAAAATACCAACGGAGGCACTTGTGCTAAACACGAGGTGTTAAATTAATCAAGAAGTCGTGAATGATGACTGAGGAAAAAAGAGAGACATCTAGTCTCTCTTCAATAGCGCGGCTGAAACACTGTTTAATCACAAGTATCATATATTGCTTTATTTTTTGGGCCATTCATCAAATGGGAAGGGACAGTTTTATTGGATAGAGGAGTCTTGCGTTGTCTGGTATAGCCATTTCCCTTTATGTAGTAATGCCATCAAGCTTGGCAATCGGCATCAATCACATCCCCGTATGCTATATTATATATATATATAAACACACTCATACGATTTCGTAAAACAAATCAAATCAAACACGGGGTGTGTTTGGCCTATAAAAAAAACCTAAATTGCCGGACAACTATTTTTTAAACTAAGCCGACCATGATGTGGGCACTACCCAATGACAGAAATATCTTGCTACAACGACAACCGAAATATTCACACACCATCTTTGTCCGTCATTCACTTTGGTCGGTGAATTATTTAGTGTCGTCACGTTTCAGCAAACTTGATGCTTCAACAGAAAATTGTCAAGAATACCCTTTCGCCGTCGTCACTTATGCAAAAAAAAATTGGACATTGAAATTCCAAAAGTGCGTTAACTCGAACCCGTCCAATACTGTCCCCCCCCCCAAATGTCCAAAAAAGCTTTCCTGAATTTGGCCGGCTGTGTGTAATTGTAACGAGATACGAATCACTGCAGTCCATTTCTAACGGCACGGACGAATGGACACACCACCGTGTGACTGAGAAGAAGAAAAAAAAATGTATTCTTTACAGTTGCCGCTGTTATCGCTGGTTTCCGGCATCCTCAAAAGGACATTGTTGGGCCAGACTTGACGAGCCCAACAATGACCGATGTCGTATCGGTGTATGGCAACCAATTAAACTGCAAACAATTGAAAGACACCATAAGGGTCCATTCGATGGGCAAGTAACCCGACACGCTACCGGAGGTAAAGGCAGGATGCGGATTTAATTATCTTTATGGCAAATATACGTTCTTGCATATTGTGCAAACTTGAATATCATACTTTAAAAATAATCATAGAGGAGACCATTTTTATAAAAATGCTGCAGAATTTGACACAGCTGCTAGGTAGATACCGAATACAAACAACGTCGTTGTTTGATCAATGCTCTTGAAATTTGTGTGTGTGTGTGCGTGTGTGTGTGTGTTTTTAATCAAAAGGAGAGTTTTGGCTTTTATGTTAGAGCAAGTATTTGGTTTCTCTAATTTCAAAGAGACATACCTGGTGTATATTCAAAAACAGTGACAATTCTCCCACAAGAGAGGTTTTACGTTTTTGAAAAGGCGGCGAATGACCGTTGTTTTATGATGGCTCTTTAAGCATTACGTCCAGATGATATACGTTTTCAGAAACGCTGGTTTGCACGTTATAATGCTTCATTCATCGGTCGTGTTCCCCTTTTCAACAAGCAAGACTATATAGGTAGTATTTAAGTCTTATAACAGCCAAGACTAGGTGGTTTTTAAGTTTCACCAACCAAGACTAGGTGGTTTTAAGTTTCACCAACCAATAGGTAGTTAGTGAGTCACAATAGCCAAGACTAGTTGTTGTTTGAGTCTCACCAACCAAGACTAGGTGCTTTATTTGAGTTTCACAAACCAAAACTAGGTGCTTTATTTGAGTCTCACCAACCAAGACTAGGTGCTTTATTTGAGTCTCAACAACCAAAACTAGGTGCTTTATTTGAGTCTCACCAACCAAAACTAGGTGCTTTTTTTGAGTCTCACCAACCAAGACTAAGTGCTTCATTTGAGTCTCACCAACCAAAACTAGGTGCTTCATTTGAGTCTCACCAACCAAAACTAGGTGCTTTATTTGAGTCTCACTAACCAAGACTATGGTTTTTGAGTCTCACCATAAACCAAGACTATGAAGAAGAAGAAAATAAAACCAATCGTTCTATTATCCCCCACCCCACCCTATCCAACATGCAAAGTGTTCCTGGACTAAAGGTAACAGACTAATATAAAGAGAACGTTAGATCTCAGGTCGACATTTTCGTCTACTATTATACAGAGAAGAGAATACATGTGGGGTAATTTTCTTTATGACGGGGATGTGCTTTAATATCTTAATCAGCCGAAATTAGCTCCATACCTCGCCATCAACCTCCAACTATGTGTAATAAATCCAGGGTCCGATCCCACTCCTGCACCCATGCGGATTTAGAGTTCCCTAGTTCTTAAGATTTCCGCTCAATGACGTTGCCTCGAAAATCTATAATAATAAAAAGTAATCACTTCTGGCTTTTTTCCCCCTCGGGCTAAGCTAAGGGGCTTCAGTGCTGTGAGTACTTTACGAGACGTTCTCGCTTTCATTCACTCAAAAAATGTAGGGAAAAAAAACCCAAGAACATTATCCACGGTTATAGAGTTATTCTTTTTAGAATATCCCTCGACCGGAGCGAGAGGGTTTCATTGATTGGGCTATACATGAATAGAAGTTGCTCCCGAATTCCTCCTTGTTACCTCAATTGGAGGAGACGGTGGTACCAAATTTAATTGGAAATGGTTTTTAATGAAAAAAAAAAAAAAAAAAAAAAAAAAAAAAAAAAAAAAAAGGCAAGTGAATTGAAACACCCAGTACTTTTTAAACAGATTTGATCATATAATTGCAACTATATTGGTCTCATGTAGCATATCTTCTGTCAGTTTATTATATTTCCCGCGTGTGCAATTGTCCAAGTGGGTGATGCTTCACCTCCGTTTCGTCTCTGATAAACTAACCTATAGAATACGTGACACCCTTTTCCTCCACAAATTAGCCTGGTTGAAAGCCCGGACACGTAACGGGGGGTAAATTGCTCCCAGCCGCGGGGCATAATTTGGCAAATGGTTCGCTGTGTATACGCGTCAAGTTTTAGGGGGTTTTTTTTGGGGGGGGGAGGGGGAAAAAAGTATGTTTGGTCAAGTTTTTAATCATTTCTTTATACAATATACCGTGCCCTAAAACGACCAAGTGCATACCTCACGTTTAAATAATGACAGGAGTTGAAACGAAACACTGTTGCTGGGCTTCAGGGTTGTACAACTATAGACTCCTCTTTTAAATTAATCAGAATTAATTTTAAGATAAACAAATTCGTTCTAGTTTTTGTTTTTTCACCCGTTCACCATTGAGTGATAATGCACTGTACAATACTTTGCACGTTCCGAGCCCTGTGGGAAAAGTCCACAAGCTACTTGGGTGGGATTAGAACCCAGGACTGCTGCATTCAAGAGCCTGTCTTTACGGCTCGACAACCTGCCGTTGCAGGTGACGAAAATCAAAAATTTGAAAAATTAAACCCAAAAAATACCCTTTTTCCTGGCATGATTTTTTATTTTGGTTGCACGGTTATCTGTTTTGTTTTCTCATACCATTTTATCTATTTATGTGAGTGAAAATGTCACAAACAGGTCGATCAAATTGACCACCTGTGATAAGTAGGAAAGAAAAATGCTAACAAACACGAAAGGCCACTGGTTCGAGTCCGGCCCCGATAAAAAAAGCAAACCAATACTAACCAACATCACAATCAATCATTGAACGGATTTCAAAGATGCAGCACGAGCAAAAATGGCTCGTCCCATATCGGAGCAATACAAATTTAATTGAAACTCTGCAGTGAAGTAAAAATGGTTCCATGGCTAAACTAATAACCCGATACGCCGACGGAATGGATACCATTATGTAGGTCACTCTGAAACCAAGTCCTTGCTCAAAGACACTTGCCGTTAACAGGGTTACCGCACTTTAAATTATCCCGCCAGTCCGTTTAAAGAAAGAAGGAAAAAAGTACCCGGTTCATTTCTTAGCCGATTTAAGCATTTTGTCTCATTCCACTGTACCTTCCGTCATCATCAGCAAGGACTGTACCAGTGGTCCAATGTTTTAATGATGTATAAATCTCATAAACGCACCGCCGCGAGAAGAGGAGAAGGGACGGTCGAGGAGAGCAAAGCCGAAACACTTTCCCATTTAGAAGCACTTTGTGTCTTATATTTTTTCCCCCAAACAAAACTAGAATCCCGTGGGAGCCTAGAACCCAATCACTGTCAATGGCGTCTCGTGTGCAGTCGTTGGGAACGAAATAATGATCCCTTCATTTTTTTTCCCCTACATCCAAAAAAATTAGAAAACCAATTTAGTCCGGGATTGTCTGGCGGTAAACGACCATATTATGCTGTTGCGGCTTAGTCAATTTGTTATATATCTGTGCTATCAATTACCCTGAAAATTGCCTTCGAGTGACTGTTTCTCCTCGAGATTGTCCCCGCGAGGCCGCCAGCCGAAACCTGAGGGTGATTTGCTTGACTTGGAGGACCTTGAACATAATGAAGTTTTAGCAATTGAGCGTAATGGCTTACATCGGGAACAGTACAAGTTATAGGCTTGGGGGGAACAGGGCCTAATGAGTGATTTGTTAACAATAGCCTATTCGAGAGAGAGAAAATAATGATTATACCATTATGAGTCTGTTGAGAGGTAATATTTTTCAAAGTACCACGTCGGGGTTCTAATCCTCAGAATGGGAATCGATTGTCACAGTCATCTTGTTCCCCCCTTCCTTTCTTTCCGGTAACCAAGCTGAGGAGGCTGAGAGGGCCGAGAGGGAAAGTTAGCTTCGGCGCAAAAAACACTCCTGGGTTCAGAGCTGACCCGGATCCGGGGGCCTGAACCATTTCTGGATCAGGCTGACCCGGATCCGGGGGCCTGAACCATTTCTGGATCAGGCTGACCCGGATCCGGGGGCCTGAACCATTTCTGGATCAGGCTGACCCGAATCCGGGGGCCTGAACCATTTCTGGATCAGGCTGACCCGGATCCGGGGGCCTGAACCATTTCTGGATCAGGCTGACCCGGAAACTGGTTTTTGAAAAAAAAATATGGACTTCATTTCTGATTCCGCGTCAGTTTGACCCATTTCTTGGACGGGTCATTTGTACACAGATTCTGGGTCACACTGGCCCAGAAATGGGTCAAGCCCACTAAGACCCGTAACCGGGTCAAGTCTGACCCGGGATGTTTTGTGGGTTTTTAAGTGTAGAGGTGGACAAAGTGTAGAGGTTTAAAAACAAAAACAAAAAAACAAACATCAGGAACGTTAAATAAGTATTGCCAACACCATCTTCTGACCTGAACTTGATGAACGTCACAATGTAAACAGATCAACTATTACAGGTTGCAATTCCTGGAAACAACACTATATCATGTTTTCTAACAATCATGACATTATCAACATCCACAAAACACCAAGGAAAAACCCACGTAACCATCAGTTGCAGTTAAAACAAAACTGAAACGAAAACAAATCCGCCTACACTTAACACGACCAAAATGTGCCCCTTCGTCCGCATGAACAGTGAGCTAGACTCTTCGTTCGACCGCTTCCTGTCATCGAATCTTTGCCTGTCTAGAAAAGAGGACAATTCGAGTTTGTTCAAACGTTGGATACCATCTCCTTGAAGTGCGTAGGTGTAAAAAAAAAAAAAAAAAAAAAAAAAAAGGAGACATGCTTGGGAAGAGTAATCTATTCTTAGATAGATTGTCTTTTCCGCAGCCAAAAAAGAGCGGCAATTTGTGACTTGTTTTTCTAAACCAGTAATGGCTTTTTCTTCTATGCATTGACTTAAATAAAGTGGCCGAGATGGCAAAGGACGACTGAAAAGAAAGACAATTGATTCAGTTCTATAGAAGTTAGAGCAAAGAACAGATTTGCTCCATTTCTTTGTGTCTCCTGGGAACGGGAATATTGGATTATCATATAAAAATAGTTCAGGAACATGCTGATATTGCTTTGACAATACACCGTGGCAACAAAAACTGTGTAGTTGCACTGCATCTTAAATCAAGATAAAACCTATCTGATCTAATAACAATTCCTGGGTTTTGTTGTGATAAGTTGATGGATTTTTACGGGGGAAACATTTTTTATTAGTTGATGGATTTTTACGGGGGAAAAAAAAAACATTTGTATAAGTTTATAGATTTTTACGGGGGGGGCAAAATCGACAGAACATTCTGATATCCATTTTCTTAATATCGAAACATCACATTTTAGAGCCGTGTGCATCACGAAGCCCAAATGTCAACCGGGAAATTATAATGACCGCAACTGGTAAGCAATTAGTGAGAGTTGTTCAAGGCGAAGCAAACAGTCACACAAGTGCTGCTCCTGAGTGTTGCCGATACCTAAACAGTATAGCCCGGGCTACATTTGGGTACAGGGTTGGGGCTACTATTAGGTTAAGGCTACATGTAGGTACAGGGTTAAGCATATATTGTGGTACAGGGTTGGGGCGTTTAGGTGCGGGCTACAGTAAGGTACAGGATTTGGGACTACATTTAGGTTCGGGCTATGGCTACATGGTTGAGGTTACATTTAGGTATACAGAGGTTTACACTACATTATTGGTGCAGGGTTTGGGCTACGTTTAAGTACAGGGATTTGAGCTACATTTGGGTAAAGCAATTTGAGCTACATTTAGGTGCAGAGATTTGGGCTACAGTCAAGTACCGGACTACATTGAGGTCTTGGTCTTCATTTGGGTGCCGCAGACATGTGCAATTTCTAAAGGACAGGAAAAACAGCAAGGCGAGTTCTGGGCCGGGGTGGGCTCACAACTTGATTGTAAGAATGACAACCAGCCTCGTTGTCTCGAACCACACCGCACCACACCCATACACGTGACACGTCATGCCAATCTCATTTCACTCCTCTGTTGTTAGCTCGCTATACAAGAAGAGTCAATTTTAGAATTGCAAAACTACTTTCTCTGAAGGATTTCCGGCCAGCCTGGCTCATGAAAATTCCCAAGGTGACACTGAGCGAAAAAAGAAGAAGAAGTAGAAGACGAAAAAGAAGAAGAAGAGGGAGCGAAAAACAATCTATACAATTTAAATACAACGTAAGATCCCTACAAGAGTGGAAAAGGAAATCGTATTCAGTCGAACGGTCTCAAATCAACGTGAATTAAACCGTTATCTGGAGAGCGGTGCATGTTTTAAGTGCGTCTGGATCGGCGAAGAAAACGTTTCGCTCGATTATACGTCCTAATAGTTTAAAGAGCTGTACACGCTGCAAACCCCAAAACGCCGAGATTTTCGCAGATTTTATTTTACTGGTAAGCATAACTTTGTTGTGTTTAGCTTCTTTCTGTACCTATAAGCAGCTCGGTAAAATTAGGCCAAGTACACACGTACGAAGCATCTTACCGCCACTTAAAGGCGGTAAAATTAATACTCCAAAAAAGTAATGACCACAAAAACTTGTTTGGTAAGAACCACTACGGCTGTTGATAGTGTATAACATTTTGAGAAATAATTCCCTTCATAGGAATGTAGTTTGAGAGAGGGATTCAAAAACATTTCAATCATAGAATCGTTGCATGCACGAAACGTTTCTCAGACTGTGTATTCCAATTACGGATTGTTCTTCCTGTGTGGACATTAACCGCTACAGATTTTCGGCGATTTCTCAAAAACACTACCACCTTTTGAAACGAAATTTTCACAGATTGGTTTTTATTGTATTATCTACATTTATATAGAATTAGCCCATCTGTTTGGACAGTTGACTCTATTTGGCATGATTTGCTGTTGCAGGTATAGGATTTAATTGCCCTCAGACGAGCTACTTTAATTAGCAAAAAGAAAAACAGTGCTGTAAGTAGCTCGGCCTAGTTAACACGCTTCAAGTATGTAGTAGTTTTTCTTTAATGTTATGAAGTAGTAAACATAATATACAACGGCGCTTTACAGTTGCAACTTTGATGGGATATATACGTGCAAATGAACTGCTTCAGCGAAACCGTTGTTAGAAATAATTAGAAATCTTCACAATACGACCTCAACCAAGTGACTTGTTCTCATCTACTCCTACGAGGTAGACAGGTATCCCTGATTTTTTCGAATCAACTTCGCCGAAGTCGAAAAAAAAACCACCAGCAGGACAAGTTCTTATTTGAACTCGGTATACATAGTCTCCCGCAAATCCCAATCTACTCCGCGGCATTAGGTAAACAGAAGGACATGTTCGTATAAATCCTCACAGCAAGGTAAATACTTTCACAAGCCGTGCGGATACAACTCAACAGTGGGAACGAATTTAACTTGACAATTGAACGAATCGGTGCTCCAGAACTATCATCATGCTCCAATAATACGCAGATAATGAATTTTTTTGGCGCTGTGTTTTTTTTTTTTTTTTTGAGACGTATCTACGCTGCTCGGGCATTTTGCACCGGCAGCTTTTTATTCTTTCCGCGATGGCCCCGCGGAATTAAGCTATTTTCGTTCGGAGGGTCTGTAATTGCTCGAAGATGAAACAAGCTATATCAATATAGGCCAACATGCCACATCAACCCTTAATACTTAGCTAAACGGACAAGTTGAACTACCGAGAGATTACAAAAAGAATGACATACATACACACTTTGATGTGTAGGTAAATCCTTCTTCTGTCCACGATTATACCGTAAAAGCTTCCCCTCACTCCGGGGAACGGCCCAACTTTTTTTGTCTGCATAGTCATAAAGTATTAATTGAATCGTGGCGCATATATCCCTCGCAGGCTCCCTGGCGGAATGCCCCCCTTGTGACCAGCGTCCGCTCGGCCGTTTAGTGGTTGCCGTGGATACCCAGTCCCTTGTAGAGCCACACGGTAATGAGCACGGGATCCTTGGGTCTAGTTTTCTTTCCATTCTTGGAGAAACAGTTCTTGTCACTCTCCCAGCCAGCCGAGATATGCATTACACGAGGAGGAGATGTGGCAGTGAACCGAACGTAAACCTAGTACTTCATTGAGACCGCTAGCTTCTGCCCAATCGCAGGCTCTTGCAATAATCATCCGCTTGACCCGCGGGACCCACACGAAACCACTCGAGGAGGCACTTTATAATAGATGGATTGTAATACGCGTCATTGACCACCATCTTTGATGAATTGTGCACGCGTGAAGAGCTATCATTGGCTGAGAGTCGTGCGTAGCGCGTACACGCATGCACTTTTCCATCGTTTTACATCAAAGATGGCGGTCAGTGACGCGCATTGCAATGGACTGTGCAAGTCTAGCGACGATGAGGTCACCATTGAGCTTCCGGGCACCGCTCAGCCGTCAACTATGGGAGGTGAACAAGGATGCAATTTTGTGTGTTTTTAATTTTTTGTCGCATCACTTTTTTTTTATCCACCCTCAAAAACATATTGGTGGAATGATTACATTCAAACTTACAATATGATAAATAAACCTACAATCTAGACACTTTAATAGAGAAATTAATATTGTGCGACCTCCAGCATCCGGCTCGAAGTGTCAAAATGAGAATTTACGCCGACTGTGTTACACAAACCGTGTCGGCTGCACTAACTAACCGAAGTTAGGTATTACTCAGATAAGGCTGTATCTGAAATACGGTCGAAGGTTGAATATGGTAATCATTATAGCATTTTACGTTCATTTTCTGAGAGCAATTTAGGTATGTTGTAAGCATTGCATATGTGGTTTTGTGTTGAAGCAAACAAATCACATTCGTTACGTTTTCCAGGATAGCATGGTTGGCGTATGGGGGACTCTTTGGTTAAGGGGGAAGAGGGTTTATTTTGTGCGAAATTTTACACAGATAAAGACACAAGGAATTTCTAGTACTGGATCAAAAGTATATTTGCTTTCTGTGGCCATTCTTACTTCTTCATCTTGCCGTGTCCGAATTTTGCCCACTGTTTTGCCCGAATTTAGGAGGGCATGCAGTTGCCCCGGGGTCGTAGAACTGTACAAATTAGTTTGATCGCGACAGATAAGGCCTGGCTGTACATTCTATCACGGGGTTTTAGCAATCATTGTGTGTTAGTGTGCCCCACGGAGGTCCCTATAACTGGCAATGGAGTGACTGCAAGCTTTAACAATCAATTGTTTGTGACATGCTTGTACCCATTGCTCGTCTAGTCCGCTCGTAACTACAGCGCGGTGGATATGAACACCCTGGGGGTACGAGTATCACGGGGGGAACGAGTCCGATTTGCCTAAACGTCACTTTGTGGCAACGTCACGTGAGTTCTCTCCTTTTCTCTCACCCGTTCCGGTAGATCTCGTCATGGGAAATCTCAACCAGTCCGGGGTAATGTTTTTCGTCCAAACAGAGATAGCGTCCGGTGAGACCAACCGCTCAGTTCTCACCAGCTCGTATTTTTTTCATGGAAACCGCTGCCCCTTTGCGTCAGAAATCAATGCCATCGAACAAAGAAAAGGGGTTTAATTTGAAGCGAATTGACATCCATGCGGTCTTTGATTGCATTAACGGTCGTGAAGCAAATGACAATCGGGCAAAAGCTCAATCTTTCGGGGCTTTGGTGTGTAGGTGATTTCGTTTGTGAAAATAGGAACAAATTTAACACAATTGGATCGCCTTTTTGAGAGTTTTGATACCAAATACGAACATGGGATCTGTCACTCTGAATTGTTAACGGCTACGCCTTGTCCCATACGTGTGTTGTTGTTGTTGTTGTTGTTTTTTAAGGGGGGTTGTTGTTTTTTAGGTGATCTTTTTGTAATTTGAAAGTCAAAACCCATGTAGTTTTTGTTGAACTTCAATTTGTTGGATACGATACAACCTACACGCTTATTGAACGTCTACCATTCGTGGACCACGTGCCCTTCTACTTCCATCCGATATCGACATTAGAACTTCAAGCTTACAAACGGGCAAATAAGAACAAAATAATGTAACCTTAATGGTGACGGTGCAGTTAGTTGGGAATTAAATCAGGATGGGTTTAATCCTTGAAGCAAGCTGGTAACAGACCGTGGCGCGACTCAGGAGATATGGGCATTACTGAATCCAAAAATCATAGAGCCGTATGCGTTGTGCACAACATTGGTAAAATTGGTAAAATGTTTACAAATTTGCACCAATTAGACCCTCGTTTTGACATGCTTTAAAAAAAGGGTGCGCACATCACATAGGTAAGATTGAAAATATAAATGTTTACAGATTTGCACGTAAATTATGGTATAAAGATGGGCCATATGGCGAAACATATATTTGAAACATTTTTGCTTGAAAAGCTGGAGTTTTTGAAAATTTAGTACAAAATTTGATTTGATGACGCGAGTCCAAAACCCGATATTTGAAAGCAGTAAAAAAAACATATTTTTGTATAACTTTTGTGTATTACTATTTTCTCGTGACTCCGATGTCTGAATGAGCTCAAACTTACATTAGGTTTGATATGTTATGTATGTGTATATGGTCCGGGATTGGAACCGGTGTCCATAAAGGTGAAAGGCAGGGACAAAACCACCAACGAGCCACGCTTAAACTATTTCTGTGACGTCACTCTATTGTTCAAAGTGTAGATTATTTTTACGAATCTACACTTAACTGTAGATTCGTTACGAATCTACAGTTAAGTGGAATGTTCGACGGGAGAATGACTGTCTTTCCAAATTGAAAGGATAACATGATGTGCACCAAACACAGCTTTTAATGTACTTTACCATAGAAACTGTATCACATGCAGGAATCTAATAAACAACTCATCACACATACATAATCTGTAAAAGGTTTTTTTTTTAAACAAGCTAATCACTCAATTAACAACATGGTCGAAGAATCAAGCATGGAGGAAAGGTTCAAAGTTACTTTGGAATGTTAACATTAACAGTAATGTGAACTGCACGGCTGTCTGTCGATGAAGATGCTCCCGAATAGAGACAGTACTTGGATGTGGGGCAGAGTCAGGAAATAGTTTAAGTCAGAGAATAGACTCTAAAGTATAGATTCGTGAACACAATGTACTCGCCTTCGGCTCGTACATTCTATTCACGAATCTACACTTCATCGTCCATTCTCCTTAACTGAATGGTGTTTTATATTGAAAACTACAGGATGGGAATGAATTTTTTTTTATAAAAAAATTAATAAAATAAAAAAATTAATACTTTCATATAACGTATAAGGGGAGGCGTATATTATTTTTAAAATGACGGTTGTAAATTTTATTTGCGATTGTTCTGCATGCCAATCGTATTTTAGAATTGTATACATCCTATATTTGTTTTTCTGGAAAACGAGTTGCAGTTTTCATTGAAAAACAATTGTCACCAGGTAAATATAATGAACTATAGGAACGGGGTATTCTCATTTCAAAATAAATGTTTAATCTGTAAGCAAAACTTGTTTGTTTTCCTTTGTTTACCGCAGTGGCACACATTCTTTCGGATAGTTCACGGGTTAAAGCAATCCTACAGTAAAAAGCAAGGCACGGCGTATAAGTGTTGTTTAGTCTGTCTGGTTTGTTCCAGTGTGCTTACAAGATAGACAGTGTGGGTGATATATTTTGTTTAGGTAGGAACTGTACTTGTGGGGTGCTTTGACATTGTAACCCCACAATGGTTTGAATAGGAAAGATTAAAGAAAAGGGGACATTAGAAAACACATTGGGAAAGCCCATAATGTCGCAGCTCTGCTAAACATGCCTGTCTGAACATTCTACGGTTGGTCTGGCAGCTGCCTGTCCGTACGCAGCGTGCATTTTGAGTGCTAAGTGATATCCGGTTATCGAGGGAGCGGGAGAGAGCCTCATGCACAACAAACGTGTTCCTGATGTAAGCTTGCTTGTACGTGTCATTGATTTAAAAATAAACCTACCCCACTATATAAAAAAAAAAATACAAACAGACACATACAAAAACACACAAACACACAACTTGTATAACAATATGCAACGGGGTTAATGAACGCAGACTTGGAATTGACTTGAATGACATTAAAAAACATATTAAATAGATCCGCTCGGATTGCGGTCTGTCGATTGCACGGGGGAAAGGAGGGTAATGCCGGGATACTTCAGGCTTTTCCTTCCGACTTTTCATGAACACTCCGAGCAAAGTCTGTCCTCTGTTTTGGTGAGTGGGGAAAAGGCGACGTACAAATATAGCAAGGCCTGGAGGAGGAGCAGGGAGCCGTTCTACTCAGGGCGGGACATCTTCCGCGGGTTGACAGGTCATCCGCAATCGGGAGAGGAAAAAAAAACCACTACTGTGGTGATTCCAAATGCATACAAACAAGACGGCGGAATAGAGATCGGCTGCAAAGCTCATTCGCCAAAAAAAAAAAAAAAAAGGACTCATCAAAAGAGCCCGGCCGCAAAAAGATGTTGTTTGACTCCCAATTACTCTCGATCGCTCACTCCCGCGAAATTGCTCCAACTGTCCCGCTGTCCCCACCGGGAGGGTTTCACTATCATGACTGCACCATCAACGGTGAATTAAGGCGGTCTACAAAACAAAAAATGCAAGAGGGCTTTTTCGACTCCTCTTTCCAACATGCATGGGAAGGAAAAGGAGAAAAAAAAAACACGAGCAGAATTTGATTTAATCGTGGCTGATCACCTCTTTTACATGTCTCGAAGACCTGTCGGTTGTAGTTATTGCTTGCGGTGTTCGCGGGTCGCACCGTGGCCAGGCCGCTATTCTTATAAGCCTCGCCAACAGCAACATAAACTGAAATCCGGCTCTCGCCTCGTCTAAAAAAAAATAAAGGAGTACTTGTCGAGGGAAAACACTCAAAGACTTCTGATTAAGGATATCTAGCTAATGATTGGTTAAGTCAATAAAGAGATAACACGATTAGTGCTTGTCTTTTCTAGCGCGTGAATTGCTGAGCTGCATCAGTGTAATAAGCACTGCTTTAATACGTCAACTGCCAGCAAGATTCATTAAACAATCAGTAACAAAATGTCTTCATCAGTGGAAATCTTACACTCTGTGAATTGAGTTCGTTTTCACCGTTTTCATTCTGTCTCTTTTGCATTTTATTCAAAATGCTTATAATGATAAGTGGAGCGGTGATCGTTCTCCCCGTTCCAGAGCATTGATTTCTTAGTGGCGTGTCTCTTTACAAAGCCGCTGAGCAGAGAACGGTACACAGCAAGCCTATCTCTTACTTCATTTTAATTGCTAAGCGTTTTTCAAGATTTTTTCTCCACTAAGCAGTTTTAGGGAAAAGCTCGTCTAGAAGGTGACCCTCCATCAAAAGGAAAACATTGGTTTGATGAAATATAACTTACAGTTACCAACCAGACACTTACCGTCATATCAATATTTTCAAGTTTTCTTTGACTAGTTTGGTTTATTTTTTGGCTACATTTTACACCTGTACAATAAAACATCAATCTAAAAGCTGGAAATTTAACACAGTGTGAACGATTTCCACATAGCAGTTTACACACTTGTCCATGATTTCGTGCTTTTGCTGGACTGCACGTTTTTCTCTTTGCTCTTTGCTACAACACCGTAAACTATCTCCAAAACAAACATCCATCGATGTAACCCTTCGGGTTTCATCGAATGAGCTGTCGCATTCCGAGTATCTCGGCTAAACTTTACATTCCTTTCTTCTCTTTCCCCAACCTACTTAATGTTGTCATTCCCTTGTGTTTCCCCAACCGTCACTGGTCTCTTTTTTTGTTTTAGGTCCTTTGTGATGAGCAACTTGCATCAGAAAAGAATAAACTGAGCGCTTAGAAGTTGATTGATTCAATTCAAATTGATGTCGTTTAGTTAAAGGATGCCATTTTGCTGTCACAAGGGGGACATAAATCAAGGCCTATTCTGAGTATAACATCAACCCGTGATCATGCATCACTTGACTGGTGCATCCTTGAGGAGCCCCTGATATCTATTAAGGCCGAGCTCAGGCCTGAGGTGGATTGATGGGGAAAGGAAAAACAAGCATGATCAGAAATGAGATAACCTTAATGAACAGTCAGTCATTACCATCCAAAGTACCAGTCAAATTAGTCAGGGTTCACTGGGCTGGACCAGTTCTCCTCGCAAACAGATCGTCGTGGACAGTGTCTCATACAATTTGTAGCACTTAACTAACTGGGTGCATCATCACAAAGACATTATTTTATACAACGGATAAAAGTGGATTTCATTTCTCTCTCCGTAGACAGCAACACTATAGTTGCTTCAACTGACCAACTTTACCCGACACAACGTCTGGGCCCATATTTCTATGCACTGCATACCATGCAATGACAATAACAATGACATTGACAATGGCAATGACAATGACAATGACGATGTCATTGACATTGACAATGACAATAACACGCGTACTTGTGACACGCTTATGTCAGGCATGGATTTTTCTGCTACGGTAAGCGCCGATTTTTGTTTACCTACGGCAAGCGGATCCGGGTACGACTTAAGGTTTGCCAGGGTCTTTTCAGGGCGAGCTTTCAAAATGGCGCATGGGCTTGAAGCCCAAATATGGACATAACAGCGTGAATTCAAAGAGCAACTCTGGAACAGTGTTGCACTTCATAGAAATAATCGAAACGATAATCTTCTTACAGTTTATAAGGGAACACACCCGTGTCAGTGGACGTGGGGTCATATCCAGCAAAACATGTAAAGATTCCATCTTTCAAAGCTGCAAGGTACAGAATTTCCATGATCATTGGGGAAAAAGATTTCAAATGAAATCAAGTATTGTAAATTTATCTCTGACACTATACTACTGAATTCGTTGAGAAAAGTACTACGTTCTAGCACACTGCATGTGTTTCCACTTTGAGAATTCGGATAAAACACAATAGCGGCTGATGGTGCGTTTTATTGTTCCGCTGCGCCGTCTTCGAATTGGGGCAAATCAAATTAATAACAGAACCTGCTGATTTGGTGGTTTTTTTTCCCCTCGCACACAATACATGCACAGATCGTGGATACACACAATCTGGCACGCCTGCCACCGTTAGGGTGCGTCACAACGCAGACAGCCTCGGCCGTGCCATTAGTTAATGCAAGCAAGGCGCACATTGTCGAGACGAGGTGACCCAGTTCGGCATTGCCATCTTTGTTCGCCTTCGAGGAGCGTAATCAAAAATAGCAACAAGGCATGAAGATCTCTGCAAAGATAGAGGGCTTTTTGAGAGGTATCCCCACCCCCCCCCCCCCTTAGCATAATAACCTTCAGAAGGATAAGAAATCTCTCTTAGACGTGGGTTTTAACTGTGGGATCTTTTCTTTCATCCAGATCGATCGAGATGAACATTGAGAAAGCCCTATTCATTTCTGCTCTAAATACAATTGTTTATATAAAGAAGGCTACCGTAGCTCCATGAGAAGCGGCGATGTCCTCTCATTTCGACGTTCTGTCTTTTTAAAAATTTATAACCTGACACTTCAATGCCGATTAGAAATTGAGGTGTTCAGGAAAATGAAACCTTTAAAGGAAGATTAAGTGCATACTTAATCAGGTTTATGGAACACGGGAACCATGCGTGCATCCCTTACAGTCTGTTTACAAACAGTAATTACAAAGTGTAGCGTGGTTTTTTTTTTTACAACGCGATCCCTGAGTAGACAGGGTCATGTTGAGTAGACAGGGTCACGGTGTGGCTGGTGTTCATTGGGTCCAGCGGACCGCGCCACTACGTCATCGCCTCTGATTGGAGGAAAGTTCCCTACATAGCAACAGTATTGGCTGTCCCGCTAAACTCTGTCTTTCTGCGCCATTGCAACGAACACGAACACGACAGTCAGGCTGTGTGTTGGTTTTTCCGTCACCCACCTCCACCCCATTTTCTACCACCTGGTTATTTCTTTGTTTTTCTCCATCTCTGTGGGTTTGAGATGTCCGTCTGGTTTTTGTCGGGCGTGTTTTTCCCCCCAAAAACAGTAGATTTAATTATATAAGTAATTCAGTGTAGCCAATTGTTAATTGAGGTTTATAATTTTTGTAATTGTTATGGAATACGTTTATTTCATATTCATAGTGTTTTTTGGAGAGCAAGGCTCACACCAAAGTTTACGTTTAATGATTCAGATGATATGCTTTTACTGGTTGCTAATATTATGGACAAAACATTTGGAAGTTTTCAGTTTAAGAATTAATGTTACAATGGTAAATTAATTAATATAAATAAAAATATAAACAAATAAATAAACAGGACTCCTAAACCCAGAAGAGTAATGGTGCAAAACAAAGGTGTTTCATTCTTGTGTTTTGGTTCCGTAGGGCCATAAAGTTTAATACTAAATTACAAAGTCTCCTCAGACTTTAAAGCCCCTTTTAAAACCAGGGCCCGATTTCATAGGGGTACTGAAGAAGAAAATATTGCCTAACATTTTTCTGCTAGGCAAAACTCACCAAGATACCAGTTACACGTTGTACATGTAAAATCATATTTTAGCTGGTAACCCTATTTTGGTAAGCATAATTTTGTTGTGCTTAGCAACTTTTCGTGCTTTAAGCAGCTCTATGAAATTGTGGGCCCTGGTTTCAAAACGATTAGCAATACTTATTTGCCGTATTGTTTACGGTTTACGAAAGTTAAACTGACATTTTCATCATTGTTAAGCTGTCATGTGTAATTATTGAAATTATAAGGATGACGACACGTAAATCGATCAACCATTTACCTTTTACAAACGGCAATTTTAAAGGCATTTTGTAAAAATATAGACTATAAAACTATAAATTGACTGTAAGACTTTTATTGATTTTTATTATTGATTTTTTTCATTTGTTTATTTTTATTTGTTTATTCATTTATTCGTTTGTTTATTTATTTATTTGTTTTATTTCATTTTTATCTGTTTGTTTATTCATGTTGGGGGTATTATTTTTGGGATGTGTATTTTGTTGCTAGTTTTCTTTTAGTAATAAGATTTCACTTTGTTTTTCTTTTCTCCGTCCCATTTAAACCGCCACACTATCAAAATAAAATATGTGGGTACCCACACGCGGCGACAGCGACACGGTGTTCACTATACTGCTAAAACTTTCAATTATTTTACTTCATCCAAAAAGAAAACAGATTGGGTTTGTCGTTGACACTAAACACTGTTTGCAGTTCACTTAAAGGAACGTTACAGAATTGGTTTTTGCTAACAAAACAGTTGCTGGCAGTGTAAGCACTTTATGTAATCCACCATATACATAAACTGACAAACCTGTAGAAGTTTGAGATCGATCGGCCATCTGGGTCACGAGAAAATAGTGCAAAACCGATTACAAATTTGCATGTGTTATACAATGCATGAATAAAACGCTCATGAGCGATAAACTCCAATCGGAAATTAGTTTGATTTATTTCTCATCAAATATGGCATTTCAGACAGAAATATTTCTAGGGATGTTTTCTACTATCATCATCACTAGATCGTGTAAGTTTTATGTAAATCTGTGATCAAAAGTATATTTTACAATTACCAATTCTGTAATGTTCCTTTAATACAAGATTGAAAATAATGTTCACAAAATGTGCAACGCTTACATGCATACATTGAGGGTCATGGTGGAAAACTTCCCTTTAACTGTTTTCTCTTTAATGACGTCAGGTGCATAAGGACTACAGTGTCTCTATGACTCGGATCGGGTTGCTGAACGTCTTGATCCGGAATCCGGATTTATAGACTGCCCAAACCCTGGGTCTTGGGCAGTATGGATCCTGGATTGCAGGATCCGTGGAGCCCTTGGGCATTGTAGAGTGTCATTCGTTATGATTGTGTAGTTTATTCTACTTCTTCTTAATTTTACAGATTACTGGCTGTGGTACACTGAATCTGAACCCGACCTTGGAGAGATCTCCACATGGAGAGAAGATAAACCCTTTGGACCGGAATTAGTCACTCGGATATACCTGGAACCATGGATATGAATGAAACAGACTCGAGTATGATGGACTCCAGCAACAGTTCTGACAACGACGGCGAGGTCCACGGCAAGGAGGCTTTCGTGACGATCTTCTGCGTCTTCTGCTTTTTCGGCATTGTGGGAAACGGCAGCCTGATGTTCCTCGTCCTTCGATTCCCGCACTTGCGCACAATGCCGAATATCCTCATGATCAACCTGACCTTCGGTGACCTTCTGTACATCGTTGCCTCCCTGCCGGACATTGTCCGGTTCGAGCTCGGCCTGAAACAACAATTCGACAGCGTGGCTATGTGCAAGTTCATCAGGTTTCTACCCGGATTCGCCATGGGCATTTGCGTGTACTCCATGATGGCATTGAGTGTGGAGCGATACTGTGCTATAGTGCGCGGGTTAGAGATGAGGTCAGTCAGAACAAGCAGGCGGGTCATGGGTACTATGTTCTTCATCTGGGGAATGACCTTTTTAGTGACCTCTCCCGTATTGCTGTCAGCGGGGTTCATATATCCAGAATACCCTTGGATCTGCAGTGACATGCGGACGGGGGACTCGGGGTCGATTGCCTACGCCAGCATTCTCATCACCTTCTTGTATATCATGCCACTGGTAACCATGGCGTTCTGTTACATTAGTATATCGTACCAGTTGATTCAGGGGGCCAGGGAAAGCACCAACAACAGCAGGAGCAATACCAACTACGAGGCCCGTAAGCGACTAGCTATCGCCATCATAGTTATGGCGGCATTCTTTGCGATATTCTGGCTTCCAGCCAGTGTCTTCAGCCTCTTCATTCAGGCCAGCTATGCCCATATTTACACCATGAACGACAGCCAGATTGCCGTGTATCACTTTTTCCGTCGGTTCAGTCGGGTGTTTGCCTTCACCAACTCTTGCTTCAATCCGTGGATCTTGTATTTCATCAGCACGACCCACCGGCGAGCCATCGCGAGGTGTATTTGCTGCGGTTCCAACGCTGGCGGCGAAAACGGCAGCTATCGCATGGTACCCATCCGCACTAACGGGAGGACTGTGACCACGTACCACTCGTACTCGAGCGAGTCGCCGGGTCGAGGAAACAGAATAGTCAAACCAGAGGATATCTAACAGTTTTGTTTGATTCGTTAGCTGAACGAACGGATGTCTAACATTTCATTTGATTGGTTTAATGGCTCGTCGGCAGCAAGCCAGAGGATATCTAACGTTCGTTTCGATTTATTTAAAAATAACAGCACAGCAAGACCAGACGACATGTCACGTCTGCTCTGATTGGTTAATTAACAGCACAGTTAAAGTAATTGACTCGTTTGAGTGGTAAACCGCACAGTTGATTCTGCGGATGGCAAACGTCATATTTATAACGCTATTAACAAGATGATATCATATTTATGTAAGTTAAAGTTTTGATTGCTAAATACTTATACCCCTATATCTTTATTGTAGCCGTTGAATTGACTTAATCGTAATAAACAACAGCAGCAGCAGCAGCAAACAACAACAACCAATTGAACCCCAATCAAACCATCGTATACGTCCATTCACATTACAGCTACATGGTCCGGGTCCCTTGGGGCCTGATCCATTTCTGGATCAGTATGACCCCGGAATCTGTGTCACAATGACCCAGAAATGGGTCAAACTGACGCAGAATCCTGGTCAAAATCCCCCCCTTTTTTTTTACCAGGATCCGGGTCAGCCTGACACAGAAATGGGTCGGGCTACCTTTCTTGGACCGGAATTTGGATTATTTCTGACCCCGGGAGTTTTTAGGATGTATATGATTCATCGTCATTTCTGGAAGAAAATGTACAGCTATGTACAGCTAGCCTTCAAATCAAATACATCATCAGACGCATCCTAAAGACCTCTTGCATTGGCCGCCATCTTTGATGACGAACAATGGGAGCGTGTACGTGTGTACGCGCTGTGCACGACTCTCAGCCAATGGTAGCTCTTTAGATCACGCGTACACGTTTCATCAACAGCGATGGCGGCCAATAACGTGGGGTTATTGTTTCACCTCATCGGCAGTACAGTATAAAACATTATATAGTCCGGCTTCTCCTGAAGACGACCAGGACAAACTGATTGAAACGTCGAGTTGTGACGGTTCTTCTCAGAACCACCACAACTCTAGAGAGTTTATGCCTATATTTATTAGGTCTATCCGCAAGCCTCACTAGAATTATCAATGTTGTTAAAAAGCTTTTATATTGAACTTCATTCAAAAGTCTGTGGACCAATATCATATCAATGCACTTTCATAATGTAGATTGCCGATACAGCTTTAATCTCCCAAACTTCCCGTTCTGGTGGATTGCAAAGCAAATTGCGTCATGAAGCAAAACTGGGCTCGATTTCGCGAAGAGCTAGGACTGATTTTTTTCAGATGTGTATCAATTCCAGATTGCCAAGCAAAGTGTGACGTCACAATACATACCACTATACGGCAAATATTAGCAGCTCGTCTTAAGTCGAGTCTTAGTGCCGTGTGAAACCTGTGCCATTTTAATCTATTTTTGCTAACAGCGTCCAAGGACGCTTTTACGTCCCCGATTCCCGGTGAAAAGTTAGTATTATTTTAACAGTGAACTACCGTCAATAACTGTCTTTTGTTTTAAACACGTGGTGTCCACGTCGTTTTGAACTGCGCCATTTTTTTTTACGGGTAATACCTTCATAATGTTGCTATTATTATATGCATGAAGTGGAAGGTAGTATTTGACATACAGGGGTGTATAGGAGTATCAATATCAAAGTTGTTTCATACCAAAATTACCAAAACAAAAAATGGATCGAGATTATCAATTCGTCGCATTTTTCTCATAGTGACGAATCAGCAATTTTTAGCAAATTGAGGTTTTTGCAGTTTTATGGTTAGTTTGTCTTCTGAATTCATTTCTGAAGGTTTTGAACCAAAATAATGTCTCATTTTAAAGATATAAGACACATTGTTGGCGAATATGTTTGAAGTCTAATAAATGTTTCTTTACATACTGACGAATAAGTGATTCGCCGCTCCGTAAACACATAAATATACCCTTTTGTTTTTTACAAAGTGACGAATAGGCAAATGCGCTGGTAACCACTCCAGTTATCAATGAAATGCAAGGTACCATCAATTTCTCTTTATTACAACACAGTAAGATTTGCCGACTCCACTAGCTTGTCAACGAAACTAAAACATAATTTTAGATAAAAGGAACAAATCTTGAGGTAAGCATAATTCTGACAGGATGATTATTTCAAAGTGGCGTAATAGTTTGTATTATTCAGTCCGTTCAATCTTCAAGCTAATCTTATTAAAGGTACTTCAGCTACCAATCGCGCCGAGAAAAACTTCGTGCCCCTGAAATCTTGTCATAAAGAAAATTGTGAAATCCAATTCAATTTGATCACATTCAAGTGCATTTTTTTTACATCAAAACTTGTAGATAAAACGCAAATTGTTATTAATTATTAGTATTCACATAAACTACAAACATTTCGACGAGTATAAAAAATGAATTGTTGAATATTGTACCATAATCATGTACATGGTTAAGTCTAAAAGATGATGCTCATGATGTGTACTTTTTGCCAGGATTTTACTGTTTTATGATACAATTAGTGGCAACTTTGAGTGAAACCTCTAGTCTGGGTGGAAGATATTCAACAGTAATATGATCTTATAAATCAGTGGTTTTACCAATAAATGTTTTGGAGCATATAATTAAGTTCCTATTTTGTAAATCAGAATTTACAAAATTATTGGGTTAAAAAACTAGTGCCAACAAAATCAAACGATTATTCCAAAAGTATAAACATTGTTGATAACAAACATTTTTAAGTTTGTGTATGCTTATACAACAAGTCAGTTCAATT
Source organism: Pycnopodia helianthoides (assembly GCA_032158295.1). Classification (NCBI taxonomy): domain Eukaryota; kingdom Metazoa; phylum Echinodermata; class Asteroidea; order Forcipulatida; family Asteriidae; genus Pycnopodia; species Pycnopodia helianthoides. The sequence continues at coordinate 11,090,332 of CM063248.1, read as the reverse complement.
ACAAAATAAACATACTTTTTAGTTCAATTAGTGTCTTGCGGGGTACAACTTAAACTTGGAAAAATTACCTATTCCGTCCCCCCCTTTTGAGCAATATCTGGAGGTTTACCAGGCCGAAAGGAAATGGGAAAATGTCATGTGTACTCCTCCCCTATACATAGTTGGAAGTTTTTGTTTGTTCCACCCCACAAAACCCACTCTCTGATCCCCATCCAAAAATGAAGGAATTCAGGATCAGTGCTTCACTCAGGATTTTACAGTGAAATATCATGTTTAACACAAATGAAAAATTAAGGCGTGTTAAATTACCTGCATTAATGGTGATATACTGACGAATAAGCCCCAGAGCGTAGATTTGTTTTTTTACATACTGACGAATTGGGCACAAAAAGTGACGAACAAGCCCCAGAGCGTAGATTTGTTTTTTTACATACTGACGAATTGGGCACAAAAAGTGACGAACAAGCGCGTAAAGTAAAACAATGTTTTTTACATACTGACGAATAGGTTTATGAGGTTATTATTATTTATTCAGATCGTTTTATTATGAATAACACAAACAAATGTGAAGAGGAACTGCTTAAAAACAAACCTTCTATTTGGCAAGTGATAATGTAGGATAATAAGGTATGAAAGCAACGAATGAAAACACGTCCAACTTCAAAGTGAATTTACTCAAAATGCGCTTTTTCCTGATTCGTCACTATGAGAAAAATGCGACGAATTGAAATAAGGGGTGTTTCTTTTACTGAGTGTAGATGCAGACGTGGGGTGATGATGTTTTTCTTGTTTTTAATGAGAGATGAAGTAAATGAGATCGTGAGAGTAATGTGAGAAGGAAGGACGTGCGATGCTGGAGGAAGATCTTGGATGGACACAAAGAAGAGAAGTATAAAGATGTAAGAGGGAAGAGAAGAAGAAGAAGAAGAAGAAGAAGAAGAACGCGAGAAAGAAAAGACTGAGAAACGAGGAGAGTGGGAGTCGAAGAGGAGAGCGTTGAATAAAATGGATGAGCGACGAGAACGCTGTGTGGTTGTGTAGAAGGCCAAGTGGAAATACGTGACAAAGTATTAAGCGAAAGTCTGTCAAACTGAGCTCAATTTAGGTCACCGTGACCCGAGAGCACAAGGATTGGAACACAGTAAACAATGAAAAACAGTGCGTGGGATCACGTGCTTTCATCAAGATGGTTGGTACCATTCAATTGTTGGTACCATTCAATGGTTTGTACCATACAATGGTTGGTACCACTAAATGGTTGGTACCATCCAGTGGTTGGTACCACTCAATGGTCGGTACCACTCAATGGTCGGTACCACTCAATGGTTGGTACCACTCAATGGTTGGTACCACCCAATGGTTGGTACCACTAAATGGTTGGTACCACTAAATGGTTGGTACCACTCAATGGTTGGTACCATTCAGTGGTTGGTACCATTCAATGGTGTGGTGCGGTAGTCAGGGATCCAGATGATGAGTGATAAGGGCGCGATCAGAAGTTTGAGCTTGAAATGGGATGGCAAAAAAAAGAAAACACGCTGGAAATTAAGGAATTTAAAGGAACATTACAGAATTGGTTTTTGCTAACAAAACAGTTGCTGGCAGTGTAAGCACTTTATGTAATCCACCATATATATATTATACATAAACTGACAAACCTGTGGAAGTTTGAGATCGATCGGCCATCTAGGTCACGAGAAAATAGTGAAAAACCGATTACACATTTGCATGAAATCATAGATTCAACAAATGAATAAAACGCTCACTGAGCGATAAACTCCAATCAAAAAAATAGTTTAATTCCTTTCTCATCCAATACGGCATTTCAGACAGAATTATTTCAAGGGATGTTTTCTACTATCATCATCATTAGACCGTGTAAGTTTTATGTAAATCTGTGATCAAAAAGTATATTTTACAAGTTTTTGTCTTACCAATTCTGTAATGTTCCTTTAAGGCGGTTTAAGGGAAGCGAAATGTGCCTGTCTTTGGCAGGTTGTGTTTGTACGCGGTTCAGTATAAGGTATTATCTGAACTTGGGTTCTTGATTTTTTTTCAAATATTTAGACACCAATCTATTAACACTTTAGTTCATGTGGGGTTGAAAACTCAGTTTGTGTAGAGTTTTTAAAAAAGTTGAAGGAGGGGGGAAAATACTTCAATTCGTACACGGTAAAACAACACCAAAACATGTTGATATCTGGGATGCAAATTTGTAACATTCTATTCAATTTGACATATTAAAAAAGACGCTTATAAAGCGCTATGAACAATAATTAACAACACAATCGACACAGTAGCAGAAAATAACAAAAGGTTACACAGTTACAAAATGGCATGCTACGGGTGAACAAATAAATAGATGCGCCGAATTCTGAACCCGCTGACGAACACATTAGAAAATAAATTGACAACATTATAGGGAGACTACCATGGCTAGGTAGCTCAGTGGGTAAAGCGCCGGTCAATCTTTCCTTGTTCAACCCCCCCCCCAAAAAAAAAATAATAAAATAAAAATAAAAATTAAATACAGAGTCAGTTTGCCTTTTGGTTTTATTCTTTGGTAATTACAAAAAGATATTGACACAATGTTATTGTTATAAATGTAAGCTAACGGATGTGAATGATATGAGTAGTGGGTGGAGTTGAAGGTGATGTCGATGATACAATGGCCAGGCTGAGGGTTTGCATCAAGTTCAAAACCAAGTACACAGTTTCCCTGTTAAGCCGTTTTGTATACGGAGCTCTGGAAGGTGCCATCAAACTTGCTGTGATCATGAGAGTTTTTTCTGCAGGCCTAATGACATCACAAACGTAAGATGACCACACCCTAAGATGATTTGTCTTGGGATGGTGACATCTTGAAAGTAGGATGTTGTCTTCTGTAGATAATATTTATCTTGGGTTCTCAACATTTTCAAAGATGCTATCATCCCAAGATGAACTATCTCGGGAAGTCGACATCCTATACGTATTATTTTGGGATGTCGACTATTTACGTTTATAATGCCAGCATCCACCAGTACATTATCTCAGGATCTTACTGTATAAGATGGCACTTCCAGGGCTCCGTAGTTTTGTGTGTAGGATGGAGAGAAAGGTTTATAACGAGCGAGAAGAATAAGACAAGGGATGAGACCAACTGTGTGAGTAAGATTGAGACGTTGAGTCATCCTTGTAAGCTACAAACCAGTGTAGTTAAATCGAGGCGGGGGGATTTAGACTGGTGCTTTTTTTTCAATTATCGGTGGTATACTATGTACTTGTGTATCAGGGAATCAAACGAGGAGGGGGATACGGCTTAACGTCGTGTCCGAAAAGTCGGGTTACATTTTATATGGAAGATCGAACTTTACCACTGAAACCAACGTCCACAAACTTAAAGGAACATTACAGAATTGGTTTTTGCTAACAAAACAGTTGCTGGCAGTGTAAGCACTTTATGTAATCCACCATATACATAAACTGACAAACCTGTAGAAGTTTGAGATCGATCGGCCATCTGGGTCACGAGAAAATAGTGAAAACCCGATTACACATTTGCATGCAATCACATAGGATTAACAAACGAATAAAACGCTCACTGAGCGATAAACTCCAATCGGAAAATTAGTTTATTCATTTCTCATCAAATATGGCATTTCAGACAGAAATATTTCAACGGATGTTTTCTACTATCATCATCATTAGATCGTGTAAGTTTTATGTAAATCTGTGATCAAAAAGTATATTTTACAAGTTTTTTTCTTACCAATTCTGTAATGTTCCTTTAAAGTAAAGTATCGTAATTCGGACACACCGCCGGTCGGTACACATTATTCTTGCCCTACCTCCTTAACCAAGTATCTTGTGATACTTTCAAAACCAAAGCGTTTTATCATTCTACGGTGTAAGAATTCAGAAGCCCTATCTGGTGCTTTGGGGTTTGTAATCTGTTACATCAAAACATTATTGGGCCCAATTTGGCTCTGCTTACCGCCGAATTCTGGCGCTTGCGATCACCATTCTTTGCTTACAGGGCAAGCGCCGAATTTATGCGCTAACTGTGTGAGCCAAGAATGCATACGTGTCACAAGCAAACATTCCCTGCTATAACCTGTCAAATACGCTTGATGCAAGCTCGGAAATCCCCGCTTCAGCAAGCGCCAATTATTTGCTTACGGTGTAAGCAGAAGCATGACATCGGGGCCCTGTTCTGTAAGTCGTCTCAAACTAGTCCAGAACTCAATTAGCACTGCCCCTCGTATCTGGTCTAAACCTGTTTTCCAAGCCCGGAATATTCCCTGAGTAAACACTTGACGTATAACTTGACTTCATTATGACGAGAAACATTCAAATGATATGAGGTCAGATCATAATAGAGATTCTGCACACGTTCCATTTACCTTCAATCTAAAGAGTGGCCTAAGAAAATATCAGAGTTGGAGACCAAACAGCAAGGTCACTTTGGAATGGATATGCTCCTAATACACGGTTTGAAAATGGCACCTTGGCAGGCAGAATAGTAAATCCGTATTATTTGGTACGTTGACTACCTTTCGACTGGGGCCCAATTTCTTAGAGCCGCTTAAAGGCAGGGGTAGGCTATACTTTTGGTAATTGTCAAAGACCAGTATCCTCACTTTTGGTGTACTCCGTTATACTATGCATAAAATAACAAACCTGAGAACATTTGGGCTCAATTGGTCATTGAAGTTGCAAGAAAATAATGAAAGGAAGTTACAACCTTGTTGCATAGAATTGTGTGCTTTCAGATGCCTGAAAAAAGGCTTCATGTCTGAAGCCTTTCTCATAGTATTATTCAAATTTGGGGGTGAAAAATTACCTCTTTCTCTAGAACTACACTACTTCAGAGGGGGTTGTTTGTATAACCATGTTTTATAATATCAACAGCTCTCCAATGCTTTTTACCAAGTAGGTTTTTATGGTCATTAACATGTGGAGTAATTACCCAAAGTATACCCTGCTTTTAATCACAAAAAAGTATAGCTAAGCCCAACTAAATTATCCTTCCCAGAATAAGGTAATACCAGCCAAACACCATTTCATTAATGTACCATCTGTGACTGGTAGCCCGGCAGAAAATTCAGTTCGAACTCAAATCTAAATTTTGTGGATCAAATTGACTCAAAAACCGACATACACTCTAAAAACTCCTGGATCAGAATTCACCTAAGTTCCTGGCCCAATTTCATAGAGCTGCTTAAGCAGAAAATACTGCTTAACAATTGTCTGCTAAGCAGAAATGGGCAGGATACCAGTCACAAATTGTACATGTGACATAGTAGTTTGGCTGGTAACCATATTCTGGTAAGCATAATTTTTACTGTGCTTAGCTACTTTTTGTGCTTAAGCAGCTCTATGAAATTGGGCCCTGGTCCCAGGGCCTGACCCACTTCCGGGTCAAGCTAAACCGAAATGTGGTTACCACAAACCTTACTAGAGAGAGAGAGAGGGAGAGCGAGTCCAATGGTTGTGTACGGCGCTCCATGAGTGCCATCCAACTTATCGAGATAACCAGATATTTTGCATCAAGTCGACTTTTCTGTGGTATAAGTAGACTTAGCGACATAAATTATCTCGCCAAGGCGACTTACGACAATCAAGAAGTCGACTTACCTAGATAAGTTATCTCGCGAAGACAGCTTACATAATCGAGAAGTCGACTGACCCAGATAAATTATCTCACGAAGACAACTTAGACAAATTGATTGTCTTAAGTCGTCTTGGCGAGGTGCTTTTTCTAGATAAGTCGAATTATTGTGTTTTGTAAGTCGTCTTGGCGAGATAATTTATCTCGGTAAGTCGTCTTTTTGATTATTATAAGTCGACTTGATACGATATTTTATGTCGATAAGTCTACTTATACCACAGAAAAGTCGACTTGATGCAATTTATTATCTGGTTATCTCGATAAGTTGGATGGCACTCATGGAGCGCCGTAGTTGTGAGACCATTGAACTCTTTCTGTTGAGGCTGGTATACCTGACCATCTATAACACCCCGTGGGGAAGACTGAGCGACATGCCGAATAAATCGGCTACAAAACAATCACACCTCCTTAATTTGGAAATGGTCATGATGTTGACACACTGTACAGATGTCAACAAATGTACAGTTTACTAATGCTACAAAATGTAAATAAAACGTTTGTATGTATTCGTGTAGCATCCACAACAAAAAGTAGTTTTGTTCATTAGTCACAAATAAATATCGTGTTATATAATGGGCTTTATTTAGAAAGCACTAATACTAAACGGTGTAGCATACAAAGGGAATTTCCGACTGAAGAGTTCCGATTCAAACCAAATATAATACACTAAACACTGTCATTGAAATTAGGCGGGGAAAACATTGTTTAAAATTCCAATAATGTTTAGGTAAACGTCACATTGATGGAAAGCCCAGTCCACTCTGAGAAGGACAACCAAATCCCCCCGGTATACATTGCATTCATTTAATAAAGGAACTACACTCGTACACGAATATGTCCGTTGTTAATATGAGTTAAGGGGTGACGATCGTAGCTGTCAAAATTCAGGTGAGCGGATGTTCATGTTGTTACTATAACCCCCATGGGAAATATCTAAAGTCCCGGTTGCCGCCGGCTGAGATGTCGTGAACAAATCCACGGCTATTTTCACCTGTCTAAATTGAGCGGAACTGTGCGCTGGCTGGTCCCAATTTATTCACAAGTTCAGTATAACGGGTAACACTCACAGTGTACTAAAAATCAGATCAATGTAGCTTTTGTATTATTATATCGTGTACTCATTATAGCTTCTGTATTTCATAACTTGAGGTTGATTTATTTGATGATTTGAAATGATGATGCATCATTGATTTTGGAGGAATTTTATTCATTCCCAAATATAAATGTTTTTGACGATTGCACTGATGAGAGTAATTCTGTATTAAGATTTCGGCAAAATAAGGTGTATTGTTGAGAAAAAACAAATTGATGGCGGCTGGTTTTGAGTACGTTTCTGCTGGCTTATTTCGATGTTGGTATAAGATTTGAACTTTTTTTGGTGGACAGTGTCCTAAATCTTTGTCATATTTCAGACGGGTAGTATTTCACGCCACTTGGTACTGCAATCGAGTTTATAGAAAGGAAACTTAAACTTTCAGATTATTTTCTCTTAAAAAATTTTTTTTTAAAGGGTTTAGATCGATATTGTAAAACCACACAGCTTACACATAATCTGCCGTGGTGAAAAAAACATCATTACTAAACATCACTCCAAAAAAATCCGGGGTCAGAAATGACCCGTATTCTTTAGTCACAAGAGGGCCTGACCCATTATCTGGATCGTTTGACCCGGACTCTGTGTCAAACTGACCCGATTTGTCAAACTACCAATTGTGTCAAACTGACCCGAAATTGTGTCAAACTGACCGAAATTGTGTCAAACTGACCGAAATTGTGTCAAACTACCCAAATTGTGTCAAACTGACGCAGAACCGGCGTCAATATCTCAATCTTTACTCAGTTTCAGGTCGCCTGACCCAGAATTGGGTCAGGCCGACCTGGAACGCGGAATCTGGGTCAATTCTGACCCGGTAGTTTTTGTTTTCAGTTTTAATTAAAAATGCAGTATTTTGATACAAAGGTCTGTTTATATTCGGACCAGGGAGACTTCAGAATGTAACGTGGTCAGCCATAGCTAGCTGGCCACCCTCACGTCTCATTGTCCCAATTCCAAAATTTGAATTCTTCATAGATTTTCTAAAAAAACGTTCGAAAAATAAATAGATACTGCATTTTTGTGGTTTCTAGTCCTAACCCCTGTCACAGACCAATTCCCAACCCGAATCTACGGATCAAAACATTATAACAGTATTTTACTAACGCCGAATGTTCTATAGCTTGGTGCTTTTTGAACCATCCGCTGGGATTGGCCTCGATGAGCTGTGAAACTAGATCATTTGCCGTTGAAGCACTACATTTGCATTCAGTACGTGAGGAAGACTTAATTAATGGCGTGATTGTGGTAATTGTTTATGATCGGATGTAATCCAGTAGATCCTATACGGGTTATCTGTTAACAAATTAGTTGCAGCAAGTGGACTGCCGTGTTTTGTCCGCGCAGTCCTCTAGGTTTTAACGTATGCCGGTGCTGAACAATTTAAAGGAGTAGTCGACTTCCATGTTAGAAAAAAAAATGTGCACTTTGAGTAAATGTATAATCTATAAACTGCGCCCCTGCCCACCATTTGCAATCCACCTTGACTCCCCATTTAAGCGTTACTTTGCTCATGTTTTTTTATCACATGGTAACTCGTATTATACTTGAAACATTAATGTGTAGGTCTGTAGGACGTATTAACTTAACGAACTGAAGTATATCTAGATATGTAAATACAGTGCACAGTATTATCAAAAATATTATAATAAATTTATCGATTTTACTTATTTTGTTATATAATGAGTAACCAAATCGTCAGCAACTGATTCTGCCTATCAAAATTACGACAATCTAACTTATTTTCTTGCTGCACTCTGATTGTATTAAAAACAACGGAAAGTTTGTCAAAAAAAATTATGTTCTTTGGGAATATTTGTTTTCTTTCAATTATGATTTGAAACTGTGCATGGTGAAGACACAATCAAGTAAGGTTTGCGGAAGCACCGTGTCATCAGTCTCTTTTATGAGCTGTGGTGGTCTAGAGAAGATGCTCTGATTGTCTTCAGGAGATTGCCGCACACACACAACACAGTTTGCAACAAAATGTAACAACAAAACATAAAAGACGCTCAGAGCATAATGATCGAAACGTTTCGAGTTGCTGAATCCACTTCTCTTAACCACCACAGCTCCTAAACAGATTTATTACAGGAGTCTGCGCAAACTTTCCTTTATTATTATTATTTTTTTTCCAATATTATAACTAGCTAAGATTGTAAAAGAAAACCACAACACGTATGAAAACAGCCGCTGATGAACCTCCAACAGAGCGAACTCTCATCGAAGCCCCAACCTTTCAAACATTTACCCTTGATCGGATTGTTTACTTGGATACTTCCTGAAAGTGTAGTCAGTCCAACACCATGGGAGAACCACAAAAAAGAGACGCCCTTTGATTTACCGGGTAGACAAACATGAGTGGTTTGTGTGTGGCTAGGGGGAGGTGGGGGCACCACACCTTCTACATTAGCAAATACCCCCCCTTTTCCCCACTCCCAACCGTAGATCCGCTACTAAACACTTCCTTGTGGTGACAGACTCCAATTTTTTTCTGATTATAACCAATGAAAGTTGCCTATGTGACAATAATAGTAATGTTGGCCATTACCAAGAGTGTACAGTAAAATACCATAAGGACCTGCCACGAATCAATATCATATTACAAATTTTACATATTAATCAAACGCCACGTTGCACTTACAAAGAACCTTTTAATAAAAACGCGTTTATGATTACCGGCCCTTTTGCACCGTTGCATCCTATAACGGACGCTTTTAACAACATCTGATCTCTTGAGCCTACCACATTGCCACGGGATCTAGTGCCGTGAATATTAAAAACAAACGGCAGAGATCGTTCGCTGTCGACAATGAAGCTCCCGTAACACCCCCACCTTGCCTAAACTTCACGGCTCGGTTCACATCTTATTCACACCAGAGGCTTGCAACGTCAAAAGAAAGAACCACTCCTCATAGAAGTGCCTGTAACTCGATCTATTCTCATTTAATTTCAACAGATCAAAAATTGACTCGCACTAATATTTGACTGTTAAAGGGACACATTGCGCGCTTTGGGCTATAGCAAGCGTTTGTTATGCAATGAATATGGTTGGAAAGATGTTTTAAAAGTAGAATATAATGATCCACACAGATTTTCCTCGAAAATGTGTGGTTTTCATTTTGCTTCGCGAACTAACACCGTCCATAATTTTGTGAAGTCATAAATTTGGTATATGGGTTTTGAGGCATTGCATGGTGAGGTATCAGTATATATTCGGTTTGCGGTAACACCATGTGTAAAAATATCTACTTTTGCTGTGTAGAGTTTGTTCTTTAGAGAACTTGTCTTGCTATTTATTCTACTACCGCGGAGTAGGTTTATTCGGAATTCGGGAGACTTCTCCTCAGTTCTGAAAAGAACTGTCCTGCTTATTAACTACTACCTGGGCGGGAGGTAGGAAATCGGCCTGGACTACTACTTTAGCTTTGTGGATCGGGGGGACTTCTCGTAATTAACTGCACTGCCGCGGAGTGAGTTCTACAAAAAATGGCAGACCGTGTTAGTTCACGAGGTTAGAGGGAAAACCACAAATTTTCGAAGGATATTTGTGTGAATCATTACATTCTACTTTTAAAGCATTTTCCCCAACCATAATCATTCCATAACGAACGCTTTTTATAGCCCAAAGCGCCCAATCCAAAAGCAACGTGTCCCTTTAATAAACACACTTTTTGTGGAGAACCCAATCACTTTTAAATCGCCCAAAGCATTAGATATAGACCCTTAATGCTTTAATGTGCAGCCGGTTTAAGACGCCCTCACTGTGCCGTTATTTCCAATGTACTTTCCATGTTATCGCCCCAGCGTAAACAAACTACATCACGGCTTTGATAACATTATATTTATGACGCATTTTACTTGTTTAATACGACGATAAGTGTGTGCCAAGTTGCTGATTTCATGAAAATAAAACGAAACATAATAATGCTAAAATTGCTATGATCATTCGAACCTGACCAACGGCAAATATATTTAAACCGTCTGAAAACGAGACTACAGGGCGCCCTGTCAGGTCTCAACATGTTTTTGGGAAGGCCTGTTTTTTTATTTACTCAACATTCGGATGTGGGAGATCACCAGCAGGGAAAATGGGGTTAGATTAAAAGTAGATCTAAATGCCACATAGCAGGCAGCGTCGGTGCCAAAATTGAGACTGTTTTGACAAGGAAATGTTTACTGTTCTTTAAAGTAAAAATACAACTTCTTAGAGTCAACATGGAGAAATCTAGCCGGCCTATTGAGGAAATGAACAGATCAACGCATTAGTCGCACAAAATGAGACACAGTATCACCTATACATTTACAACTATAGTTTTGACGCAATAAAATAAACCACATCAAGGAAGACAAAAAAACACGCATTCATTTGTGAGTTCAAAAAGAGCTATCTTCAAAACGACACGTCGCGACACTTCGATCGAAAAAGCCGGTTCTCCACGCTCTGTTTCATTTGGATCCAGTCTTATAATCAGGTCCGAGAAATTGATGAGGCTGTTGCGTCCGATAGTACGGGTAGATGCAACGGTAATACATACAGAGTCAATTTCACGAGGCAATTCGTCTCAGAACCCTCGAGGAGTCCACGGGGACCGGCGGAACGAGGCATATTTATTCAGTCGCCTCCACAGTAAACTGCACAGAGGTGAGGTGTTGGTATAAAGGATGAGCCCCAAATTGCAACGAGATCCACAGAGGATAGACTCACCAAAACCTACAGGTCTGGGTACTTACATGGGGCAGACAAAAACCAACCTATCTTAAAGGAACATTACAGAATTGGTAAGAAAAAAACTTGTAAAATATACTTTTTGATCACAGATTTACATAAAACTTACACGGTCTAATGATGATGCTAGTAGAAAACATCCCTTGAAATATTTCTGTCTGAAATGCCATATTTGATGAGAAATGAATAAACCAATTTTGCGATTGGAGTTTATCGCTCAGGGAGCGTTTTATTCACTTGTTGAATCTATATGATTTCATGCAAATGTGTAATCGGTTTTTCACTATTTTTTCGTGACCCAGATGGCCGATCGATCTCAAACTTCTACAGGTTTGGTGTGCCGAACTAATCATTGTGCAGTTTCCGGTCCCATTTTTTCGGGGGGGGGGGGGGCCAAGGGGGTAACGGTTTTGATGAAGGGGGGGGGCTCCCGTCCCTGCCCCCACGCTTCTTTAAACTTCACTGTCTAGAATACCGTGCGATTTGACGATCAGCATCATGGCACTCTGATGGACAGACTCACACCACATTATTACACAGAAACTTGAGAAGATGTCGACTCGGACTTCTGGGAGGAAGCTCCGTATCGACATCCCCTCCCCTCCTGGGAAAAACAAACAAACTTCTTTGACGGGGAAGGGTGTGTGTGTTTTTTTTTAACACACGTGGGTTATAGCAATCTCCTCGGTTGAGTTGTAGTATCTTAAAGTCACGATTATGTACACCTCTCACGAGAGTTGGCAAAGGCTTCTTTACTTTGGAGAACAATGTCTCTAACATGATGATCTTCATAAAGTGATCTAAAAACTACACACGGCTGCGCCTTGAACAGAAAGAGCCGTCTCCCTGCTGAGATCTGGGGGGAGGGATTTGCACAAGAGACCGCGCTGTCCATGAACAGCTCGCTCAATCAATGTCTTCCGTCATGTGAGGTTCCATGTGCCGATCAGTTTGAGTGAATAATACACGGCTGCCCAGAAGAGCCTAATACGCGACACGCACCGCGCTCTTTAGACTCACAGCTACGGTATTTCGAACTCCACTCCGTACATCTCTTCTCTCTCTTCCCATCTGTATCTGTACCCCCGAAAATAACTCTCCTGGCAAACGGATATTAAATCAAGAATATGTAAACAAGAAAACTGCGCGTAAGGAAATGATCCAATTTCAGAAACTGCGCCGTTGAACTGTCATCATTATTAAAGAGAGAAGAACCGAACTGGCACTGTACGGAAAATGGCCGCTGATATTGTTGGATCCAAACTGCTAGCCTATAGCACGCAGCTAAAAGCACTATACGAAGGGCCTTTACCACTGTGCAATTATTTCCGTTTTTCGGCATTTTTCTTTTCAGTCTTTTCAAAAGAATTTGGCCAACATCCTGTCGGTAAGTCACTGCCTTACGGGCGCTCATGTGGTGCATGCCTAAAGTGGTTGCTACTTCCGGCTCCAAAAAACTGGCATACGTTGAATTGTAATCTTACAAAAATAAATTCCCAATGACCTCGTTCAACAGCATTTCTTATGGACAGCAACTTTTCATTCTGAGAAATACATCAAGTCTTTGAAGAACGCATGTAAAAGCAAGGTTCAATAAATTAATTTCTTCTCATATAAATACTCATACCAAAACTAGCTCAATGCCACGGGCTTATTTCTGGTACCCGTTGGAGCCAGTTTTGTGTGAAGTGGGCGTGGCTTTACAGTGGTATTACGTCAAGCGTACGGTATAGGATTCCACGGTGGTACAAGGTTCCCTGTGCGAATACCTATGTGCCTATATATCGAATATGATAAACATTGGGTTATTCATAGTGTGATTGGAAAGTTAGATGCGTTCAGAATCAACGTTAAACCTTAAGGAGATCTACACCAGGATGTACACCCAGATGCTCACTTTAATTTTGCTTTTCTATTTATCCACACCACTTATTATTCATCTTCATCATCGGTTACATTAAAATCATTACTCAGACTGTCGCAACTCCCCGAGGAACATACAGCCTCAAACTGCACGGACATTAATGTGTGCATCCCAGATTAACGCCATATAAAGCTCTCTCGGTTCCCGTCTTTACTCCGAGGTGAAGAGAAGCAAATCGTGGTTAAGGTGGAAAAGCACAAAAGCATTGTTGCCGGTTCAAGCCGGGATTCCATTCCAACAAGTATTGAGTATCGTGGGAGCTGAAACGGACGTGCTAACCCGTCTAACAAGACACTTCATAAAATACATCAACATACGTGAGGTGTAAATACAGTCCAGCTATTGGGTCAGACAGTTCTTCACTTGACCGAGTCGACACGACTCGAGACCAGACTGCCGCAGTGACAGGTCGTCCGTCTGACATTCAAGTATGTGTGTAACTTGCGATGGATGAATGTGTCTCGCTTATAGGTACATTTATATTATAATTTAAGTCAACTGTATTCATGATTTCGTGAACATTTTTCAAGGACTTTGTATTTGAACAAGGAGCAGCCATCCATAGACGAGCAGTATTAAATGTGCAAACCATCTGGTCTCATCACAACCGAACAGCGCAAATCCAACAAACACAGATGCGTGGTCACGGCCCGAACGAGGTCTACAAACTCCGGCGAAGATCCTGTTTTGCCTACTCGGAAGTGGATGGTACTCTACACCCGCCCGTCTCCCTGGTGTTACCCGGGCAGACAGGTCACTTGACTCCATCCGGGGCTAATGGACAGGAACCCGAGAGCCCTGCTCATTTCAAGGAACTATGGTCAAAAAATCGGGAAGCGAGACGACGGGCCTGCGTCTTGTTTTTGTGATTTCATAACAAGACAACATCCTACTATGATGTTCCCCCGGCACTAGTGGCGCTAAACTTAAAGCTACAACCGGAAAGATAGACTGGTCCCCTGTCTTTATCCGCAAGGTTTAAAAGACAGGCACTGGTCTTACAGGCCCAATGATTTCGTTGGATACAATGCTTTCCATGTCTGTGTTATGATTGGTCCGGGGTGATGTAATTTGTCAGCTTGAAACTTTCGATCGTCTGCATGCAGCGTGTGCATAATGTTTGTATATCATGTAATGATGTTTTATTTACTATGTAATTGTGTGTACATGTACGTGTGAAGCGACTGCGAATCTCCGCGTGAAATGAATGCAAGGTCAAAGGTACATCTGGCAGTATCCGGTCAGGCAGTGGTATCAGGCGTTGTTCACGAGGCTCGATGTGTGACGTCAGAGGTTCAGGCTTACCCGAAAGACCACTTCAAACTCACCGGAACGGCAAGAACTAATTCTCAAGAATCAAAGCTAAAAGACATTGCAAAGACACCGTTGATATCCAGTCACTGTTTTCACTTCTGGTTAGGGTCAAAAGTAGTGTTGAACAATGTATGCCTTTTCTTCGACATGCTACTTTTAAATCGACCTCACGAGCTATCTATATGTAACGACATTAATCAAAGTTGTTTGTTTTACCACTCGCCAATGTGTGGTAAGCACTGTATACTGAGATACAGCACTCCAGGAAAAATCAATAAAGGAAGATTTGGTACTGGAAAAAACAACCTAAGGCGATGGGCCATCTTTATGTATCAGCACTACTGTTTTTTTATATTCTTAAAAATATTGTGGGGAACGTGACTAGAAACTGAATCGTGTTTTAATGTGTAACTGTTGTCAGTGCTCATAGTGGCCTTATCGAAAAGGCGATTTCAGTTCCGGCTTGGGCTCGCGCGGTTTTGAACCGTGCACAATCGGCAAAAACCAAAGCCGAAGCCGGTGTTTCGAAAAGGCTAGGGAGAATCCATCCGTCGATGCAAAACAAGATGTTTGACTCAAGAGTTATCCTTGGAACCAAGAAATAGAAAGATGCAAACGACAGTCTCAGCGCTGTCTGTATTTCGGGGCTCCATCATTACCCTTTGCAGATAATGGAGTCTGGCAACGGCCGATATAAAATGTAGTCTGATCTCTGTCATGCTTGATGCGAGATTTTTTTTAAATCTCATCTAGTTTATGTAAAACGTCTACACTCCGATGTGATTCGCATGGTGATTAAGACCCACAAAAAAAAACATGTTTAGCGTCCTGCCTTTTTTTTGAAAAAAGGAGGAGTCAGGGCCTTTTTTTTTTCTTTTTTTTTCTTTCTTTTTTATTCTATTGGCTGCCCGACACATTTTTCAAAACAAACAGCCGGGCTATTTTTCAAGATGGTTGCCAGCTTTTTTGATGTGTTTTTCGGTGTGCTAAAGTAAAAAAAAAAAAAAATACGATGTAACGTATTTTAAAATTGATTTTTTTTTGTCGCCATAGATCGTAAAAAGTTATCCTTCAAAGATATATAAAAAAGGACGAACAGTGTGTAAAAATGTCAAAGCACAAAACACATCTTGTGTATTAAACACGGATCCTCGATTTGGAAAAAAACAATTCCTTATTTTGAAAACACGCTTTAACTATCTTAAATGGACAACAAACATTGGTGCTCTGGGAAGTTATTATTCACATCCTTTTATTTCCCAGAAACGCAATATTATACAATCAGCTTGTCAAAATTGCATCTGAAAAACAACAAACAAACAAACAGTGAACGGTTTTCTGTTTTGTTAGGAATTTTGCGAGCGGGGGACGCTAAACATGTTTTGTTTTTTTCATTTGGCATAATTTAGCCACGGCGTCTGATTTACGGCCATGTGCCTCCAGTGGTTGGGGGACCTCATATCGATAAGTGAAGTTGAAACACAAATGTATTCAGTGACGACAAATGGCTTCATCACACCCGACACTGGGGATCTGCTCTGAGGTTGATTGATAAGACACACGTGTGAAACAGACGTCATTTGGTGAATGATTCCAGGCGTCTGTTTTAAAAGAAATTACATGTCCGATGGTAGCAAGCATCCTGCCAAAATTATTTTGTCAGAAGTACCCCCCCCCCGCCGGTTCCTGAAGTAACGGTATTTTAGCCGCATAGTTGGGAAAGGTATAGAGGGTATAGAGGGTTATGCATGTAACATAGATGGGAAAAACGGCTTATGGCGGCCATTTTGAAAATTGGCTGCCAAAGCCGCCAGTAGTAGAAATTTAAGTGGCCCAATATCAAGATATTTTTGTCATAAACAACTTTACATATGTACCAAAGCTCTTGCCTTTATCACAAAATGCACAATTGTGGTGAGTTTCTCTATTTTTTATGCCGCATTTCTATATATCTTCATTTCACTATGATAAAGCATAGAGGTTTCGGAAGAGCACAGTTTTTCACAATACAGTTTTCAACATGAAATTTTAAACCAGTAAGGTTTGCGATGTAATTATAAACTAATCTCTGTTGATGAGTTGTGATGGCTCTCAAAAGAGCCAGTGGTGTAACCACTCTATTATAATGTCGATATCGATCGGTGTGCTCTGATCATCTTTTCTCTTTCTCTCTCTTGATGACCATCAGACCATACTAGCCGAAACGTCGAGTTGCAAAACCACAACCCATAAGAAAGATGTACTCTTATGACCATAAGCATACTACGAAGTCGGTTGCCACAACCGCAACCATGGTGTACTCTTGATATACATAGCGAAACGTCGGTTGCCAACTCAAACTCCTGTTACTCTTGATGACCATCATAGCATACTAGCCGAAACGTCTCCTCAAAAGGATCTTATGCAAAGAAACCAGCACCCCCAAAACCCATAAGAAAGATGTACGTGGCGTTAATGCAAACCTTACTACGCTGTGTTTCTACCAAGAAAGTTTCAAATCTTTCTGAAACTAGACAGTTGATTACATTTCTTAAAATACTTTCTTGAAACAGAATTTGCAAGTCTACACTAAACACATTAGGACGAAACTATGTTTAGTTATGGTCTCGACGTTCGAAATACTCTGCTCGTCTCCAGACACAAACGAGCAGAGTATACTATTTCAACATATATGGAGACGACATCAACGGCTCTTTCCAGAGCCAACACCCCTCCTCAAAAAGAGATCTGCGCATGGTTGTACTCGCAAGTTTATATATTCCACACCATCAACAGCTTCAAAAAATACCTCATTTAATACTTTGACTTATGCATGTTGAATATATACATATTTGTGTTATTTTTGGTTTTTTTTGCACAAAACAAGCTTGCGTGCCGGTAAACTGCTGTATGAAATTGGCCTAAAATTGATTTGTTTTTTTTGTTTTTTAATGAAAAATTGCCTATCACAACAAGACCAAAATGGCCCCTCCAGGTGAATGTTACAAACAAATCGAGACAATTTGTATTATATATAGATAAATATATTTTTTGTTTTGCTTAAAAAAAATTGCGTCCCGGTAAAACTGCTGTATGAAGTTGGGCCAGAGACGTATGAAATTGACCTACAATAGATCGGGGTTTGTTTTTCGTTTTGGGTTGGGTTTTTTTAATGAAAAAATTGCCTAACACAACAGGACCAAATGGCCATCAAGGTGACTGCTACAAACAAAATACTCTCCCTACACTGTTTGGCAAAATTAGTGAATATCGCGCCTTTTTGTATGAGACTGACGGTGGCGTGACGCACACGCGTTTGTGCACCTGCCTTGTGCTCAACTCTATGGCGTTTGCAACCCATAGTGTACGTACGCATGCGTGAATGTAATTAGCATATTTCATATAGGAAAGGTCCATTGTGAACTCTCACCCAGTTACTGCACGCCCCCACCCCCGTCCCGCCCCCTTCGTGGGGACAGGCCTGCTTTGATCATGACGACAAGGCCCCTTCAAGCATCTATAAACACAAAACAAAAAAAGAAGCCAGACTCAACATGACGTCATCGAGGGAACACAAAGATGTTGACGACGCAATGAAGACCTATATAGACGATGTGACCTGTGACATCACATGTTTACAAAAGAGCCACATAGCCTGGACTTCCTGCAGGCACGATTTGTACACAGCTCAATGGAAGAAAGCATAAAATCTTATGTTTTATGGAGATTGCACTGTCTAATTCTTATCAACTTTTGTATGATGAAAGGGGGCACATCTAAAAACTTGTCCAGCTTTTACTTTCATAACTCTTGGTTTTATGTGGAAGTTATGACACAAAATGTCAACTTTCCCATAGGACCAGTGTTGTATCTTGCCTGCCAGAATACTCAAAGAATGTACAAGGTCACACTTTAATTGTAAACAACGTTCACATGGTCTATGTACAACAAATATTAGTTCAGATTCACCCGATCCTAAGTGTTGCCGGTAATTGCGAAATAATGACCCTACACGGTGTGAACCCAATTTGGTTTTGATGACAAAACCGCCAACTCTGCAATCACCAAACCGTGGAGACCTGCATATAGAAGTCGGACATCACTAATTCACAAAATGCAATTTGGAGCTAAACACGGAGATTTCAAGCGCCGTCGAGTTTTTCCCCATCACCTCGCCATTAAGCGAGTTTCCCGCCAGTCATTATGGACGATTTCCGCGACATCGTTTATTAGAGACGGTCGGTGTCTAGTGGTGTTCTGTTTTTTTGGAAAGCCGATTGCGATGACGGTTATTTTTCTGAGTGATTGCTCGTATTGCGATGTGACATGTTTCGGTTAAGGAACCGTATGACTTCGCCGTTCTCATTTTTCAACTGACCTGGTTTAATTTCAATTTTTATTGGTAGGCCTACAGGAAAGAATTGTGTTTCCTGTATGATAGTGTTATGCATCGTGTGTTTTTGGGGGGAACTTGTTTAGGCCTGTTTGTAATTTCTCATTACAAATCATGGTTACCTTTTCCATGTCTGCTTCGAGGTATACGAGATAAACAGCTCGCTCAAGATATCGATTTCCCAAGCAACTTCGCGACAGCAGATAAATACCACGAGCTCTCATTTTATGCAATTCTACAGAGCAGAGTGTTGATATCACCACATGGTGTTACCGCATACCTCAGAATACTTCAGAAAAATATTGAATGCATTTGAGCGCCATACGGCAGGGTGGAATCACTCGGCGTCGCCTCGTGAAATGGAAAAGCACAGATTCCGCATCGTGATTATATTCTGCGACAATGCATGCACGGCCGAAATGCATTCATTATTTGTTAGATAGATTTATATATATATATATGTATATAAATCGATTTCTTTTTCAACTTCCATCTCTAAACACTACCTTCAGAGTGCGAGTCGTCTTGATTTCTTTTTCTCAGATCAAGAATGGTAAGATACGTGAAATAGCCAGCCCCCCCCCCATAGCCCACGCCTTGCCCCTCCCCTCCCACAAATGAAGATGTCTAGTTAAAGCCACATGCAATAACTACTTTCAGACTTTCAGATAAATTAGAATTGAGAACTCGGTTTCCACTCACCACTGCACCATTTCACTACATTGAACGGAACTGAAATTGAATTACGTACCTTGGTTTCACCTATTTTGTGTCTTATTAAAGTGTTAAAGTGGGTTAATCTCTGAGCGCATGAAAACATTTTCACTTTTCCCGTGCCGCGCGGTTAATCTGTAGCTATGTTCCTACTAACGATTCAACTTATATTGGAAATAATTTGTGTATGTGAATGCGTTCAAGGACAACAATGTACTAAATATTTTGTAAAATAAATGGGGCTTTAAAAATAAAAAAAAAACAAGATTCAATGCAAGTTCGCCCCGAACAAGACTAAAAGCCACTCATGGTAAAAGGCTACAAGGAGAAAACATAAAGATGAAAAGAACTCAGGGAAGCTGAAGGTTCCTCTTTAAAAAACAGTCTAGATTGTAGGATGGAGGGAAACATGCACCAGGCAAAGGAGTTCCAAAGAGATGCAGTACGTGGAAAAAAAGCTGTTGGAACAGCTCTTTGCTCTACATCTCAGCAAAGCAAGAGTGTATGGGTGAGAAGAAGCAGAAAGCTTGCTTAGTACGAACAGTCATTTCAAAAAGTGATCAAAATGATGTTAACACCCATTTTAGCTTCCATTGGTTTTATACTTTATTAGGGGGGAAGAAAGAAAAGAGAAACATCACAATATCTTGAGGGTCAGTCTTAACAAAAATAGAAGACATTGAGTCGAGACTGATAATAACGATGCTAATAATAATAATAATAATAAGAGAAATCCATTACTTAGTTATTTTTAGTTCAGGGATGAGGGTGAGTCAAGGTCTGGGGCTTTACTAACAAACAGTTGAACGTTCATGCTTTCGCAGAAGGCTGAAGTCGGGGTTGCGGTTCCATGTATGATGATGGGGCGGCAGTAGCCTTTACAGCTAAGCTACGAGATCCGCAAGGATGGTATTGAAGGAACATTACAGAATTGGTTTTTGCTAACAAAACAGTTGCTGGCAGTGTTAGCACTTCATGTAATCCACCATATACATAAACTGACAAACCTTTAGAAGTTTGAGATCGATCGGCCTTCTGGTCACGAGAAAATAGTGAAAAACCGACTACACATTTACATGAAATCATAAAGATTCAACAAATGAATAAAACGCTCGCTGAGCGATAAACTCCAATCGAAAAATTAGTTTATTCATTTCTCATCAAATATGGCATTTCAGACAGAAATATTTCAAGGGATGTTTTCTACTATCATCATCATTAGACCGTGTAAGTTTTATGTAAATCTGTGATCAAAAAGTATATTTTACAGGTTTTTTTCTTACCAATTCTGTAATGTTCCTTTAATGTATAGTTATATCTTTCTGGTAATGAAACCAAGTAAACCCTCCAAACCGACTAGCACTGTGACCCTTGGGACTGGTGAAGATGCACGTGTAGAGAAGACGGTGACGAAATATCAGTTTTATAATGTAGGAGGAAAATACAAACAGGGTAAAAAAAAAACACGCGATCAGGAAGGGGCTTAAATCCCAATCCACATGCAAGGCTCCGGGTCCGGCATTCGAGCATGGGTCCGGCATTCGATAAGGGTCCGGCATTCGAGCATGGGTCCGGCATTCGAGCATGGGTCCGGCATTCGAGCATGGGTCCCGCATTCGAGCATAGGTCCGGCATTCGAGCATGGGTCCGGCATTCGAGCATGGGTCCCGCATTCGAGCATAGGTCCGGCATTCGAGCATGGGTCCACAGAGGGGAAGGAGCATATGGGTCCACAGAGGGGAAGGACCGGGAAACAAACCAAACCACTTTTACAAGATGGACGTCTATTGGCTGTTAAGCACATAAAGTTGCTCATCAGCAGGGAAGAATCTTGCTTAGCAGAAACAGGTTACCAGCCAAAAATATCTTTATATAAATGTACGATACCCGTAACTGGTACGCTGGTTTGAACAGCTTCATGATTAGTATTGGGGCCCTGCTGTTTGAAGACAAAAGACCTTAATGCACAATCATGGCATCGTTTAAATAGGGCGCCCTCGGCTACAGGACAAAAGCAAGTTGCTAATTGGCCCAGCCTGCGCGCCGCGCGTACACGCGTTTCCATTGTTTCATCGCCGTTTTACCTCTGGAGATGGCGGCGTGATGACGTAAATGCCAAAGGTCCACCACAACAGACCTAAAGGCATCCTCTGCCGTACATCCAAGCATCAAGTCGACCAAACCAGCCGGACACACTCTCTTTAACGTAGATGTTTACCTCTTCCATCACCTAGTCCTAAAGTTGTAGTTCTTGCATGCAGGGGGTATGACACGTGCGTATATTTGGATGTGTCAGATCCCGTTTAAATATTTTGATCATTACACGCCAAGGGGAACTGGTTGGCGATAGCTCCGCAGTGCGGTCGAGCCATTAATCACCGCAATGTTTTCTGTATCCCTCTCGCCTGCGGGCAACACACTGTTGGCTCTTGTTGTGTGATTGATATAAATTCTCGACCATGCAGGAGATTCAACGCTCTTCGTGTTTATGCAGGAAGGGGGCGGGTATCTGGAGCCTGCCCCTCGTCCCTTAAAGGTACTGTACACTTTTGGTAACAGCTCAAAATCAGTGTCCACATTTTGTGTGATTAAACATATGCATGAACAAACAAACCTGTGAAAGTTTGAGCTCAATTGGTCATCGAGGTCACGAGAAAATAGTGAAAAGAGATCTTATGTGTTTTCTGTTTTTTCAAATTATCGCGCGCGATAACTACTATTGTTTTACTCGTTTCTCAGAAACGATAGCATTTTAGGCAGAAATATTTTAAGGAACCCTTTCTACCATTACTTACTTTAAATCATGTAAGTTATGTGTGAATCTGTGAACATTGTGTTTTTCGATCTTACCAATAGTGTACAGGTCCTTTAAAGGGGGTGGTGTACTAGATGATTTTAAATGTATTGAGCCATGGTCCGGACAAAATGGCACTTGTAATCCGTCGGTGTGCGTGTACCCCGTAGCCGGTGGGTGGACATGACCGTGAACGCCTTTTTAAGGCTGGTCTTTTAAGCCAGTGTGTTGCTATTTTCAGATCGATCTACTTGATAAAACAGTTTGCGTATAGATGATGATCGATGACAAAAACAAAAAATAGCTCAATCTGCATGATGATACAAAAGTCATACAGGCAATATGGACAATACTGAGTGTTGGGTGTTGACCAATACCACAGAAAATGGGAAGAATGTTTACAATGGTTTGGTTTAAAGTATGACAATGTCACACGTTTGCGCTGAACAGTATTTTTTGTTTTGCAAATTTGTGACCAGGCCTATACTACGACACCCAATAGTAATATAATACAATATAACATAATATAATGGGAACAAATGTGTCTTATATTCTAGGAATAATTTGCCTTGCTGCCTTAGGGTGTATTGTATTTCGTCCAATCAGAGCAAAGAGTAAGCTTTGTTGTTATCCTAAACGAAACCAATTACAGACAGGAAAGAAATAGCCCGTTGCCCTTGTATAGTCAATTATAAATAAGAGTGTCTGTTTTCGTTGAATATTGAAAACTTGACTAAGGTTTCTGACGGAGTGAAGAGGGATGAATGAGGTATCATGCACACAATCTCTCTCAAGACATCAGATTGGTACAACGATGTAACTCTCGGACTGATTGGTCAACTAGCTGACAGCTCGTGACCAAAAGGCCGTGTCCGAATTGGCGGCTGCGGCTACGGATACGGCTAAGGGTGTTGCTATGGGCATCATACGCGTCAATGCTTGTTCACGTGACGTTCAAGCCGCAGCCGTAGCCAATACCAATGTTTACACTCAATCCAGAAAAGGTGGATTGATGATGAGTTCCAGCATTTTTATCACGACCACAGATCAAGATCTGGTGTCACGTTTACACCAGTGCCTGATCCCAGCTCTGCTCCCACTTTTGATCACAGCTGTCACACAAAAACACAAGCAAAAAGCCCGCCATTCCTAGCAAACCCGGAAACGACCACATTGAATTGCGGTGTCTGATTCACCTTTGAGTTTTACACTCGTTTCTGGAATCCACTTTGCCGGATCTGATTCACCAAATTGCAGGGTCTCGAATTCTACTTCGGACTGCAGCCTAGCATTTGCATTTGGTTTTCAGTTCCCGACTACGTGGTTATTTCCCAAGTTGGGGTTTTTTCCTTCCACATTTAAACTGTGATTTCCTTCAATATCTTCTTTTCACGTGTATATCTTCAGGCATATACGGGTTACAGTGCAACGCACTTTTTAATTTTTTAAACGTACTTTTAAGTAATCTATTGAGACAAACTTTGATTGCATTTCTGCAAAGGCCGTTACAATAAATCGTTAATTTGAACGTTACTTTAGCTTTGCTTTTTGACTGTTCCTTTTCATTTACATTGTTTTCGTCTTGACCCGAAACTTGATGCTGCACTCGTCGAATCGAATGCCACCTTAATTAGTTTTTTTTTTCACAAAGTACGGGAGTATTTGCGGAGGATGCGTCAATAGCGTAAAGCCCAGTCAATCACCTGCAAAATTGTCCCATTATTATGAGAGTGCAAGCGTAAGGGCAGGATGAACCGAAAGGGTTTCCACAGAACTGAAATTGCCTAATCTCCGCACGCAACTACTAACCAAAACTCCCCCAGTCCACTTCAAAGAATAAAAATCCGCTCTCATCTCCACGGGGAATACAAACTCAACCAGAAACTAATGGAATCTTAACAACAAATGCTAAAAGATGTCATCCTTTATAGATAGTTCACGGTGCTCGTGCAGAGCAGATTGTGAAGTGTTAGAAGATGACCACGGTATGTTGGGCACGCCTGTCAGTAACTTCACGTTATGACAACGAGATTTTACGAGAAGTACCTGCGAGTGATCTTTTATTTATAAATAAAAAAAAATAATAAAAAAAAACATCCGCTGGAAATGTTCAAGCAGCGGTTCTGCTCACTTTTTGACGAAACTAGATACACTGTCCTCTTCAAAAGTAGAGTTTGGAGAGAAGAGTGAAGTTACGGGAGCTGTTGTCTCATGGAGCTACGATCCATCGTAAGATGTGTTGACCTTTTTTCAATCAATCTTAATCACACAAATCTGTAATCCATTTACAAAATAATGAAATGTCTGAAATGTATCGAACAAATCATGGGCGTGGGGACTTTGGTTAAGAGGGGGGCAGAGGGGTGGGTTTGCTCGAAATTTTAACCAGTTAAAAATTTAAGTACCAATTTCTTGCTGTGCCCGAATTTTCCTCACAGTATTAGCCGAATTTTGGGGACATTGTCCCTCCCTGCCCAACCCCCAACCCCCCTTCCCTGGTTCGTTTTGCCTGTAAAACAAAGCAGTATTTTGTCATTCTTACCTAAAGGAGAAAAGAGCCAAACCTTTATTGCCATCAAGTTTGCAGCAAAATGACTGCCCACCTTGATAGCCCAACGCCTGAAATGCTCGAATTTGATTTTCGTGTCTGAATGGTATAATACTAAGAGTGGGTGGGTATGTG
Organism: Pycnopodia helianthoides; assembly: GCA_032158295.1. Taxonomy (NCBI): domain Eukaryota; kingdom Metazoa; phylum Echinodermata; class Asteroidea; order Forcipulatida; family Asteriidae; genus Pycnopodia; species Pycnopodia helianthoides. The sequence goes on along the minus strand of CM063248.1, from coordinate 11,065,056 downwards.
TTTAAAGTGTAAATCCATCGAACTCGTGTAAAACCGTATGTAGGTTTCAAACGATTTTGTCTTTGGTTACCAGATACAGTTTTGCAATCCACCGTTATATGATCGTTCCAAAAATGCACGGTATAGTTCGTGATGATGGCGTGTCGTGACCGAGCGGTTGAGAGCACCGGACTCGTGCTCAGGTGTTTCTGGTCAGCAGGAGTGTGGGTTCGAGTTCCGGTCGTGTACTAGAATTGGTAGTGCGTGTAAAAGAACCCAGAACACTTGTCGTGGAAGAGCAGGGGTTAACCCGGGCGTTTCTGGCTCACATAGCAAGCACCCTTTTTTTTACAGGTTTCATCAAGGTAGCGAGCTCCAGAACGGTCACTACTTGGGGCATCGTGCTTTCATTACCATAAATATATAATGATAATAGTAATAGTCAGATTTCTGAGTCAAGCAAGCGGGAAAAAAGATCTCGAGGTAGACTTCTCGTCCAATATAATTTCACAATCTCCCCATTTGGAGTATTTTCTGGTGTGATTCCATGGAATAATGTCCGACTGTTAACAACCATCTACCATCTCTCCATGTTTTACATCAATTTAGCAACACCCCCCCCCCACCCCATGTGCTGTTCTTTTCTTGAGATTCCCACCAGCATAAAACCCCGCAATGGCAATGAAAGAGACAATTATCTAGACTTGATTGATCGAATGAATAGATGTGCATGGTTGATTGGATGATTGTGAGTTGGTTGACCGGACGGTAAGTTGATTGGATTTTTAGAGCTCTTCTATGCATTGATGATGATTTGTTTCTCTTGTTTCGGTGACACTTTGTGACGAGTGTCCTTCGTTGCGTACAGACCTCAATTTTATTTTATTATCTTTTTTTTTGTATTCTTTACTTTTATGCTTAATTACTGTGTTATGATATTGTGTTTCGGTGTTAAAATACTCAACTATTTCACACAATTCAACATATGTTTGTCACCTTGATTCGGAAGTGGCTGAACTTGCTGGTGGTTCTTGGGAGCAGATAAGAAACGCTTCAACGCACACGAACTGTCAAATTGTCGCGATCGTTTTTGAAATACATGTTGTGTGTGTGTGCACATGTTCTGCTCTATAAAGCACACAAAATATACTCACCGGTTAAAGGCACAGTACACGTTTGGTAATGACTCTAAAAATTAATGGCAATAAAAACTTACTTGGTAAGGAGTACAGCAGCCTTGGGTAGTATAATGAATTTTGAGAAACTTTTAACGCTTCTCAGACTGTGTATTCCTGTGGGGAATATTCTTCCTGCGTGGAAACATTCGCTCCGGTTTTTCGGTGATATCTCAAAAACGCGACCACCTTTTGAAGTGAATTTTTCACGGGTTAGTTTTATCGTATGTACCTACATTTATATAGGATTAACACAATCAGTAGGCTCCAATTACCAAACGTGTACTCTGCCTTTAAAAGCTTACCCGCAAGTGGCTCAAGAGCCAAATGACAGGACTTTGTTTTTGTTCCTGAGTACAATGCCCATAAAGGTAATGCCTGCAGAATGACGACATTCTACGGCCAGCTGTACACTCTGGACGCCATTAATAGTGCATCTTCCTGACTGCCAACAAGCAACGGGTGAAGAGGCAAGTTGAAACGGTCGGCCCCTCCCACTCTTCCACGACCTAAGTCCATCCATCCGTTTTCCATTCTACTTCAAGGTGATGTATTTTATACGAGCAGTGAAAATTCAAGTTTCTTTATTCTTCTGTTTTACGGCTGTGAATCATGGACACTAACCGGTCGTCTAGAGAAGAGACTGGACGGCTGCTGCTACACAAGAATGCTTCGCTGTATAAAACAGATACACTGGGAGAGGCATATTACAAACCAGGAGCTCTACCGTGGATACCGAGAGTTACCACCAAGATTAGGACAAGAAGGCTGGAGATTAGCAGGTCACTGCCTCAGACATACTGAGCTGGCAGTGAGCAGGCTGGTGCTGTGGGCCCCTACTCAGGGACACTGTTCCCGTGGCAGACCACAAACCACCTCTATGTGGACACCTTGTGCCGGGACTCTGGCCTGCAACGGGAGGAGCTGCGTACAGCAATAAGAGACCAACATGTTTAGAGGGCCATCATCTGATGCTCCGCATCGACTGAATGAATGAATTGTTCTTTATTTTTATTACGGGAAGCCTGAGCAAACCTGCAAACAGGATCCTATAACCGCTCACGATAAGCGCTCTGGGTTCTTTTTTACGTGCACTGTACCATAATTCTATAGTACACGGGACCTACTGTACCATTCGAAGGATAAAGCAATTTAATACCATGGTAACGTATCTTGCTCAAGGACACCACAAGTGCCACGACCGAGACTCGAACCCATACCCTGTTGAGTCTGGTGCTCTTCATCGCTCGGCCACGACACGCCATATCTGGTGAATTACTCGTTGAATCCTTGATTTCATTGCGCTATACTACCGCACACCGCGTGCCCGCGCCTCTTCAGCCCGATCATTGCCGAGGCTCTGCAATTTACACGCTCGCACATTTCACTCCAGCGAGCAGAGTCCCGATGAGATGCACTTGGACTGTGCTGAAGAGATGGGATATGGGGTTTGGCAGAGTGCACTGCATAATATGATTCCACTCGAAAATGTAATAACATCTGTGCAAGCGCGTCTTGATGCGCAGTCTTTCGAGTGCTCATGGTCTACTTCTTTACTGTCGCTAAATGGCGGTTGGTACATTTTTTGAAGTGGGACTCTTAAAGCTCCCGCTAAATATTGACCCGATTTTGGATTCATGGGGCTGACCAATTTCCGGGTCAGAAAATGTTTTAAAATAGATTCTAACCGGTTTTTTGCGTCATTTGACCCATTTTTAGTCATGTTTTGACACTGGCACCATTTTGTTATTACCGTTCACACATCTTTGCTGCTCAAGAATTCGAAAAAAACGATGACGTCACCAGATGATTACAAACATAAATGGTTTGAGGGTGTACAGTCGATATTAACTCCTGAGGTATTGGCAGTTGACAGACTGTCTACCGAAAAAATAGTAATATTTGTTTTTTCTATACCTCATATTCCTCCAGCTAGCATCACTGAGTCGGAAACACCGATGGATGGATTGCACATGACTCATTGATCACCATATTTGATGAAAAACGATTGGAAACAAAGATGGCGGCAATGCAAGGTCTATTGACATTACGTTAGCTACCATCTGTTAGTGTAGCATAGGATGTTTGCGCGTGTGTGTAATTTATTTAACACCTCTTCCTTTGATTCATTGTTGATGGCCGAGAGCGTGTCACATGGTTTGCGATTTTTCTCTTGTACATGTTCACCAACCAAACGAATATCAACGATAGCCTAGCGACCGATGTACTAGTGAATGGATACCTGGTACCTGATACTTGACTTCAAACATTGATTTAAACGAGCTGCTTGACAACCTCGACCCGTGTAATGAACAAAATGTGTGCATTTGAAATACGGTTAGAGAACGAACATAACAACAGTAGTCTGTACCCTCTTATTTTGTCAAAACTCGGTATTTCAACGTAAGATTTTACACTTCTTGTTTGACGATTGATTGCCACGTACGTAAAGTTTGTGTGAATTAATTTTATTAAAGTATACAGATAGAAAGGAAGAGGTGTTATAAAAGAAATATTGACTGCTTTGTCTCGTGGCGTAGTAAAACTAGTCACTCTCGGTGATCTTAGTATTCAGAGGAGAGTCCGACCTAAGACAACAACCTTGTGAAAGAGCCACTCAGAATTGAGATAAGATAATATACGATAAGATAAGATAACTTTGTTAAACAGCAAACTCGTGGATATGGTCCATAAGACTTTTTTATATTATTTTTTTAATAGGCACATAGCCAGAAACCAAATTAACCAGTTCAAATATATCGAGTGTCAACTGCTAACAGAATTACGCTGAGAGTCGCTATTCTACCGCCGATGAGAAGTGTTTATAACGTCCATAGAGACGTTTCCATTTTGGTATCCAAAGTCCGGGATACTCTGGATCTATTCAAAGAAAAATGAGGTTTGTGATAGAAAAGAAAACTAAAAAAAAACGACAACTTTAGTCGGTTATAAACCGACACGTCACAAGGGACCTAGTCATGGCTAGGCCATCTGGTATTTCCATATTATAGATATTTAATTTATATCGATTACAAATATGATATGGGACGTGCGTACACACGCACCCATTAATGTGGACCATACAAAATGCGAGGCTCTAATTCACGAAGCACATAAGATTCATCTGAAGATGAGTTGTCAATATTGTTGTATTAATTTGTCTAGTGACATCACACTTTGCTTAGCAATTACGACTGATGCGTTGTTAAGACAAATCTTAATTACTCCATGGACGCTTCATGCAGCTAGCAGCGTTGTGTGTTTGGCGACGCGATAAGCCAAAACACTTTAATAAAAGTACACTCCCAAGTATTCCAAAATACTGCAATTTTGAGCGTGAAAAAGATGGGAACAATCATGCTTGCATAACGCAGAATTATGGTTAAGGCGTATTTTAATATACCTTATGCACATGACGTCATTTGCGTAGGGCGCCCTCGTCTAGAGTTCAAAACAAGGTTGCTCATTGACCCGTCTGCGTATAATCCTCCCCCCCCCCGGACAAATGTGGCGTGCTTTATCACACGTCAGGTGCGCACTAATCATGATTTGGGTGCACGAGCTGCACAAAACATTATCCGCTCAATATATTCGTCATATTTTGACGAAGAGACGATTAGCACCGGCGGTAGCCAAACTTTCATGTTTGGAGAAAAAACCGCTTTTGAAGTTAAACTGTTTTTGAAATCGTTGTCTCAGAGGCTAGTTGCCAATTAAACTTTGGCATTTTACCGACCATGAAAGTGGAGATCTTAAATCAAGCAAATCTGTTTTTGTTTTTTGTCCTGGTAGGTTTAAATAATGAGTAATATAATACCTGTTTACTACAGTCTCTGCCGGTGTTTCTGGCAATGGCTGCCGAGTGCGCTGCAGCACCTTGTAAATCCTTATAAGGTGCTGCATAAACTGGGTCTGATAATTCTTAAACTTAAAAAATCTGTCTTTCAAAGTTGTTCTCTTTGAATCCACCTTACTCGTGGACACGTGCTCCATGTAAGACCCCAATATCACTAGTAGTATTATTATCAAGATGGCGGCATGATGACGTCAATGAAGAAGGTCAATATGATGGAAATCAAGGTTTAAGTGTTGTTCATCCCCTTTGTTGTCTACCGCTGATGCTTTCAAATTGAGCTGTAAACCAACGCAATAAACCACGGTCACGCTCTACTCAAAATTGATGGAGTGCAGATTGAATAAAGAGTTATCGTCTTCACTCCATCTTGGAAGCTGCGTCTTGTCGTGGATAGAGGTAGGTACCGTGGAAAACGGCGTAACCGGCAGCCAAGAACCAAAGCCCATACGGATCCCAACACAATCAACCTCGTCCCCCAGGGTGTGTCGAGCAGTACGAGGTTGACCGCTCTCTCACCCCCGGAACAACAGCAGTCGGTGCCAGAAAGCTGTCTCCAAAAATTCAAAAAAATAGTGACGTCGCAGTACGTACCCCTCTGTCAAACGGCTGTTTGTTGTTACTCATTGAGCATTGCTCAGTGCAGACCATCCGGGCATTCAGTACGTATAGTGACGTCATGTTTGTTTGCTGCCCTCATTTACGGGATTTTGATAAAATAATTTAGGCGGCGGGCTAGTGAACGGAGTAAAAACTCCCTGCAAATATCACTTCTTTTGTTAATGTAATGTTACAAAAGATGCAACAATTTTTTTTATAGAAAGCAAGAAAACTAAAAAATAACGTCAACTTCAATCACCATGGCCCATCCTCTTTAAGAGGGTTTGTGATTCCGAAATGCACCAGATTGGAACTCAACGACCCCACAGCCTTAACGTTCAACCCTTTTTCAGCAATCCATAAAAGCCCTGACCTTCAAATTGTTGATTTACAGAAATAGTTATGGGTTTGCATTTTTATTCACGAGGTGAAGTCGTTGAGCGTGTCTGCTCCGTTGAATGTTCATCATTGATTTTGAGCAGCGATCGTCGCCACGTGTTGCAGACACAGGTGTGACGAGTGGTTAATGTACATCTACATCTACAGAGTACGTACGTACTCTCCGACCAAGATGCATGTTGTCTGATCTAGCATTACGCTTGGTAGACCTTTGAGTGTATATATTATGTAACGTCCATATTGTTTGTCGTTTGACATATTTGCCAGAGGAAATCAAATTTCTATGTTAAAAAAAAATATGGACAATGAATGCTATCTCGTTTTTTAATCTAATCTAACCCTATCCAATAAAATCTAATCTAATCTAATCTAATTAAATACAGCCGTCCATTTACAATCCCGTTAAAAGTCAAATGTGAGCATTGTTGTACGCTAACAAATACAAGCTCACAGCCTTCAAACTTCACACATAGCTAGATCACCTCGTTTTTGTTTCATCAAAAAACTTATGTCTATTTTTTTTCTTCTTCGTTTTTCTAAAAGGGGAGTTCCTTCACGCAGATTCACACAGTCAACTTCTGGCCCCAAATTGGAACTGTCGAGCACCTTTGTGTACATGATCGATGCCTGTTATTACAATCGTTACTTTGTGCACAGGGATACCAAACCAAAACAAGGCTATGGCATGAATACGATCTGACGCCACATATTGGGTCCCAAGAGTACAACAAAGACGGTATCACCCATGAATACAAAGCAACCAAATTACTCTTTTTGTTTAAAAGATTTATCACAGGTTTGATATTTTGGCCTTCTACCGGTAAACCGATACCCTCAGACGCAGAGCACATATATTGACATTGAGAAGCCAGCGCCGACATAGCTCTTCAGTCAACAGATTTATCAGAAAGTACACGAGTTTACAGTCAGTAACACTTTCTGTCACTTTGTCATAATATTCAAACCCCGTGGCTGTAGAAGACGACCGAGATTCGGCATCACCATCGAAAAGGCCAAGAGCAAATTTTTGTTTCCACTAAAATAAAGCAGAGCTGCAGTATGGAGTGAGAGGTTATTGGAAATCTCTGGTGGGGTGATATCGGCAAAACGTTGACATTTACGTCGAACTGTCCCGGAGACATTGTTTCTGTTTTTCACATGCCCCAGTGCTTTAACAAGGCTTATTCGCAGGGGTTCTCAAGACACTATCTAGGGTCTAGGGTCTGAACAACGTGGACTAAGGATCAAAACATTGGCTTTTAGGACTGGTAAATGAAAACAGTAACATGCTATATCGCCTTGAGTGGTCTTTGAAGTTTGAGGTAATGGTCTCTAACGTTAAAGGGGAAATCAATGTTTGTTTTTTTTTTTTGTGTTATTGTTGTTGCTGTTTCGTTTTTGCTTCTTGGGGGAACATTAGATTCATCGCATAGGTCATCATCGCTGAGGTCAAACAATGGAAACGTGCAAGCGTGAACGCGCCACGCACAACTCTCCGCCAATGATAGGTCTTTACTGACTTCAGTGAGGGCGCTGTTTGGGCTGGTGACGTCATTGCGAGTGGTTTATTAGATTCATTGCCGCTCTCCAGTTTTCAATAGACACACATTTCAAATAACCTAAGAACATTTCATCAAAGTCAGCGTTCAATTTTGAGTGAAACAAATCAAATTTTACGACGTCAGGAACATAATAATTTGCATGTTTCACTCTTGGATTACAATCGAAATAACCAAGATAATATTGGGGTCTTCTATTGGTATTCCCTCGGCATTTGAGTTATACTGTTTGAAATTTTCTGAAGATTGAAACTGAATTTTTGTCTGGAACTTTGTCTTTAAACCAAATGACTGATGGTGATGGCACTTGGGCCCTTTTCGAAACCACAATTTTGTCTTGGGCTCCGGCTTACAGGCTCCGTCGGTTATTTAATAAACGTTTGCTTTCGGTATGGTGGGGCTTCACAAAGGCTGACGGAGCCTAAGCTGGCGCCGAATCCACAGCCGTGGTTTCGAAAACGGTATTAATGTGTACATCAGTTGTCACTGGCGTCCAAGTCAAGCTTCTTCTTTTTTTATTTAAACCTTTTAACTTTTAACCAGATTTAATGGACAAAAAACGTCGAGTAAAAGCCACTGAACTGTGAGAGAAGGGACGGGAAAGCACTGTGCCCCCTCAGCAAATTGCGCTATAATTGAATTTTGGGCAACATGTTGTACACGATTTCATGACAGAGGCAGTGATTGCGAAGTGAAGTGACTGTGCTCGTGCTCTAAACATGATTCTATCTACAATCACAAGAGACCCCCCCCCCCTCCACACCCTCCCCACACCGCAATCCCCCATCCTGGATTAAAATCGTGCAAACGCTACTTTTTATGAATTCGACTTTAGCTTGCAGCGGAAATTCTCACTGGAATTATGTTGTTAGAGTGTAATGTCCCTACATGCGGAAAGAGAGCATTAAGGCTGTTTCGAAAGGTCGTCATTCGCATGTCTTTTCGAAGATTAAGTATTTAGTTGGAAAATGTTCCTTTCAATCATTTTTCTCTTACAGGTGTTTGTTTTTTTTCTTCTTCTTCGTCTTCTTCTTCGTCTTCTTCTTCTTCTTCGTCGTCTTCTTCTTCTTCTTCTTCTTCTTCTTCTTCTTTCTTCTTCTCCTCTTTCTTCTTCAGATTCTTGACACTGTGTACAGGTATAAAGGCACAGATATCGATCTGGGCCGGGCAGATAAAAACGAAATAGCTGACTTATAGACAACTCCGGTAACAAAGACGATTGCAACCTCGTCCCCTTGGCCACGTCTTAGTCAGCAGCTTGCCTACAGACCAGACAGCGCGTATTTAAGATTGAATCTCAGGATGATTTAACGCAAAGAGCAAAGAGGGTGATAGAATACTTGCTGAATTATCTCAACACGGAGCATCAGGAAAGACTATCAGGTGAAATCGGTTTAAATAGACTGGTGGATATAGCTTCTTGTAAAGAGATCTTACCTAATTCCCACATTTAACTGTAATGAAAGCAAAAAAGCAACTAAGCATACTGCTATTTTATGAACGAAATGTTTAGTTTCCAATGGTCCCTAGACAGATACAGTATACAAATTAAAATGAAGTATAAAACAGAATTAAAGGACATCTTGAAAACGACCAAACTCGTTTTTTTGGTAGCTTTGTTAAAGAGGAGATCCAAGGTAAAATTGAGTTTTGTGATGCACTCATGTTCTAAATAGATGAAGTCCCCATGAAAGTGGGGAATTATTAGGCTACAAGTCTCTAACCTCACGTTAAAATGGTGTCAATTGTCATCTTATTGATACTATTTGAGAGCGAAAAAAAATCGAAACATGACGTCATTGGTAGTCAAAAACAAATGGGTCTGTACATTCCGAAGAGGAATTCGTGCACCAGTCAAAAGGTCGATTGGAAATTTGTTTTGATTGATCATCATCAAATAGATATTAACTAAAAGTCCTCGGTACGAAAATGTACAGACAATAATATTTGACAATGTGACTTTATCGAACATTTTTTTTGGGGGGGGGGAAATGCACTTGAAGGGTATCGAACGCAGCATTTTAAACCGTTTTTTACGGGAGGTTTAGAGACTTCTAAGTTTCTCCCCCATTTTTATAAGAACACTAACTACTGGAAAATGAGTGGATCACAAAACTAAATTTGACCCTGGACTCCTCTCTTTAACATACAAACTGTACCTCAATAGGACCTCGTTACGAAGATTTAAACAGTTGTAGAAGAGATGTACAGCATGAGTTTATTTATTCAAAAAGAAATCACTTCTTGGTACTTTGTATCATATATAACTGACATTTGCGATAAAGAAATCAGATTAATTTTATGAATTCCCCAAGGTTTTGCTTGTCGATGCTGTTTTAAATTCTTCATAAATCAATAACACTGCATCATAAAGAGTTCACATCGACTGACATCTAACGCTAAGGTACTTTGGCTGCATTAAAGGAAGTAGGAAAAAAACATGACGGAGAAAAGTGTACTTTTTAGACCCTGGTTTACAATAATATTCGAGTCGATGGGATATCTTGAAACGTCAAGAATGTCTTCATATCAGTTCTCAGGGGGTTGTTTTTAGGTGGGTCAGGTGGCCTGTTGCTTTAGGTAGAATCAAAAAGTATTGACCAAAAAAAATAATAACTACCTTAAGAATGGAACAGCCCCAGGGTGACACAGGCTCGGTTTTCGTACTGCAGACATTTCATTCTAAGGACAGATATGTGATGATTAGACTTCTCTCAAGGCGTATTGAATCGTATCCTCTGGCTGACATACCTTTGACAAATTCCTTTTAAAGCTATACACTAACTTGGCTGGAGAGTAGAATACGGTGGGTCGTTTTGGGAACGATACTTTCGTCTGGTTCAAGCATGCATCAATATAAATAAACAATCCGCATCGACGAGAACGTATTTTGTTTGCAGGCCAAATCGATCGACCCCCTCCTGGCAAACAGGGTTCACATACCCGTTTAGTATCATTCAACTTTGGATTGATACTGGGTTTTTGTTTCTCTGGTGTGTGTGTTTTTTGTTTGTTTCTTTCTTTAACACTTGTCTATTGGTTTGTAATGGATTGTATCATGTCACATGTAACAGAGCCCGCAATTAAATTCCCATACACCCGACCAAACACGAGTCAATAGCTTCGAAGCAGTCATCACGTGTGGATCAACCTCTACCGGAGTATGGATGTTTGTAACATCGGGTCGACTGAGCAGATTGTGTTTACAGGATAGGCTGTGTATATATTTATTTTCGAGTCGTGGAAATGAGTTCATGATGTGTACCCACACAAAAAGAGAAAAATTACGTGAAGTCTTCCTCCTTGAGTTCTGCGCGTCATTCGTTCAAACTCAAACTCCTATGTTTGGATGATGTAACGACATGTTTAATTTGCCAATTGGCACGTTTGTTTCCGTCGTCATTTCATTAAGGTATTGCTCACCGTCCCCGGCGGCTGTTTCGTGTCGCAATGGAGAGGCGACCTACATTTGCTTTCTTGTAATTAATCGAATAAGCACGGGTGGATGGAAAGTAAGATTGCTCAGTTTTGTGAAATACGAAACTGTCACATATTCCTGTTAGAATGTTCAGAAGGTTTATCATTCTCACAAGGAGTGATTTTGAAGGGAAAAGAAATCAATCGGTTGCGGCTTGAAAATTACGATCTGAAATAACAGAAAAGGATGAAGTTTTGATCTTCTTCTTTTTTTTTGTAATCTAGAATAAGTTGAATAGTGAAACCTGAGTAAGAATCGTTAAAAAGGAAGTTTGAAAGGTTCCCGCGTGGGTTTTTTTTCCCCCAATTATAATAATGATTTCAGGAATGATGGAGCTCAAAATAAGACTATTCCGCCATTTCACACAACACACAGGGGGGAGGAAACCCACACGAGGAATTTTTGATATTTTTTATTGATCGGTCTTTTCAAGGTGCATTCGTAATGCGATACATTCGGTCTTTTTTTTTCTCCTATGGTATACACACCCATCTGCGCGCTTAACTTAATTGAATGCAATCTTGAAGAATAAAATTTGAGCCCAATTTCAATGCCAAGGCAGTCAACGAGGCTCGGAGAATGCGCAAGTGTGCAGCCCCTCAGCAAGGTATGTAGATGGCACAGGTGATGAATGTACTTTGTGATGATTTGCGATTGTGATTGTGAACTGTCACTAAAATTGACGAGTATTATAATTGTTTGAAATACATTTGTTGATGGACGATGTATTATAATCGCTCTGTGTGTTGTTGGGAAATTTCGTGTATTGCAAAGGGAATGTTTAAACCCAACCCCTTGATGATGTAGTTGCAATAATCCTTCCAAATCAACAAAGGGGAGTTTATGTTGGGTCCCTTCTGCATCAATCCTTCCAAATCAACAAGGGGGATTATGTGGGATTCCTTCTGCCTCAATCCTTCCAAATCAACAAGGGGGATTATGTAGGATCCCTTCTCCCTCAATCCTCCAAAATCAACAAGGGGAGTTCATGTAGGATCCTTACTGCCCGAAACCTTCGAAATCAACGGGGGGGGGGGTGTAGGATCCCTACTGCCTCAATCATAACAAATCAACCAACACAATGAGTTAGAATCCCTACTGCATCATCCTCCAAAATCAACAAATATGAGTTTATGTAGGATCCCTACTGCCTCAATCCTTCAAAATCAACCAATATGAGTTTATGTAGGATCCCTACTGCCTCAATCCTTCAAAACCAACCAATATGAGTTTATGTAGGATCCCTACTGCCTCAATCCTTCAAAATCAACCAATATGAGTTTATGTAGGATCCCTACTGCCTCAATCCTTCAAAATCAACCAATATGAGTTTATGTAGGATCCCTACTGCCTCAATCCTTCAAAATCAACCAATATGAGATTATGTAGGATCCCTACTGCCTCAATCCTTCAAAATCAACCAATATGGGTTTATGTAGGATCCCTATACTGCCTCAATCCTTCAAAATCAACCAATATGGGTTATGTAGGATCCCTATACTGCCTCAATCCTTCAAAATCAACCAATATGGGTTTATGTAGGATCCCTATACTGCCTCAATCCTTCAAAATCAACCAATGTAGGATCCCTATAATGCCTCAATCCTTCAAAATCAACCAATATGGGTTTATGTAGGATCACTATACTGCCTCAATCCTTCAAAATCAACCAATGTAGGATCCCTATACTGCCTCAATCCTTCAAAATCAACCAATATGGGTTTATGTAGGATCACTATACTATCTCAATCCTTCAAAATCAACCAATGTAGGATCCCTATACTGCCTCAATCCTTCAAAATCAACCAATATGGGTTTATGTAGGATCACTATACTGCCTCAATCCTTCAAAATCAACCAATATGGGTTTATGTAGGATCACTATACTGCCTCAATCCTTCAAAATCAACCAATATGGGTTTATGTAGGATCACTATACTGCCTCAATCCTTTAAAAATTTACCATTATTAAGGTATGTAGGATCCCAGCTGTCTCTTTCCTTCAGAATCAGCCAGTATGAGTTTATGTAGGAGGTCTGCTTCCTCAATCGTAGAAATTCAACTGGTACTATTTTTGTTGGATCCCCTCTTCTCCGATAAGTAAATGTCAAATGTGCCCATTAAATCCGACAAATCAGCCAAACATTTCAAATGATCAAAGGAAAAACTCTCCGAAACATAACCGTTTTCTTCAAGAGTGAAACAGCCACACTAAAACCACATACATTAGACTGACGATCAGAGAGGTCTCATCGAAACGCCGAGTTACCAACACCGGGTTCTTTTCGTGGCCGGCACAACTAAAAGACTGCGCGAGATTTGCGCGCATTCGAGCGTCAAAGTGCGCGATTCTGTTTCCTTCTCACATTTAGAGTACCGTACGTGGACACCAGAGGGTTCCCCCAAAATGCTCAAATTGCACGGGCTATTATAATTGAAAGATTATCTGCATTGGTATGTTACGGAAAACCGTGCAGCACTTTCGTCACCACAATTATGTTTCGTCGTGTCTTCCCTCAAAATTGAATCAAACACTACACTACACTAAAGCTAACATTATTATCATAATATTTCCAAAACAACATTTCGCATTCGACATGATTTGATGGATAAGGGTTAAGGAGAATATAAATGAGAAATCGTAGATTTATGCGTAGATTGTACGAACCGAAGGCGAGTGAAGTGAACGCATGACTCAACACTTATACGGGTCTATTCTCCGACTTCAACATGTATACTGATGCATTTTGTAAAATGACTTTCGTACAAGGTTAACTTTAATGCACGTTTGTTTTCCTTGCATTATTACTGCTTCATGAAAAGAATTCATTGACTAATTCAAAATAAACAGAACAGATTGTTTTTTTTTAATATAATAATAATAATAATAATAAAACCGAAGTCTTATATAGCGCATGTATCTACCAATAAGGTACTGAAGGTGCTTGAACAACGAGAAACGATTTTAAGATTGGATTTTTATATGATAATAATAATGCCAGAGTCTTAACTAACAATAAGGTACCCAATATTGTTGGAAACAAAACATTTGAGAGATGTTTTTTGTTTTGTTTGGGGTTTTTTAATTATTATTATAATTGTTTTTATTTTTTATTACGAGACCGATTTATGTAGCACCTTTTAAGAATACAAAGTGCTGTGGCACACTCAGCAGCAACTGCCAGGAAAAACTGGGGCAAACCCCTTCTCTTTATGGCGATAACTGTACTGGTTTTTTTACATGAGTTACACAACACACGGGACCTACATCTTTACGTCCCATCCGAAGGACAATGCAATAGTAATGGTTAAAGGAACATTACAGAATTTGTAAGAAAAAAAGTTGTAAAATATACTTTTTGATCACAGATTTACATAAAACTTACACGGTCTAATGATGATGATAGTAGAAAACATCCGTTGAAATATTTCTGTCTGAAATGCCATATTTGATGAGAAATGAATAAACAAATTTTCCGATTGGAGTTTAGCGCTCAGTGAGCGTTTTATTCACTTGTTGAATCTATATGATTTCATGCAAATGTGTAATCGGTTTTTCACTATTTTCTCGTGACCCAGATGGCCGATCGATCTCAAACTTCCACAGGTTTGTCAGTTTATGTATATGGTGGATTACATAAAAAGTTTACACTGCCAGCAACTGTTTTGTTAGCAAAAACCATTTCTGTAATGTTCCTTTAAGTGTATTGCTCAAGTACACAAGTGTCAAGACCAGGACTCAAACCCACACTCTGCTGATCAGAAACACCATACAATATTGACTCCAGTGCGTTTGACTGCTCGGCCACGACACGCTACATGCGGTCATAATATTTATTTATTTAATTTTTTAATGCAATTTCCAATTGAATGGTTTTTCTGAAGAATCGGTTTTTTGATCATACAAATAAAAAAAAAAGATTCGTTGAACTCTAGATCTGTCGGGAATCTACCATTACACAATAAACTCGTAAAATATGCAACATCTTCGTTAACGTTTTCATCAATGGTGTGACGTCATTAAATATCCTCGATCGCGAAAGTCATCTCATGTGACATATCAATTATTGCCGCCTGCGGTCTCTGTCTGCGATTTGTATAATAACAGGATTACACAATGAAGCAGGGCGTGCTGAGAGAAAAGGTGTAATGGCGCGGAATCGGCAGCGGACAGCACCTTACCCATCGATTTCCATCGCATTTGATATCATCTGCCTCGTGGCTTCCACACTAAAACTCATTGGTAGAAAAACGTGCGCCTTATCAAGTGTTCCCGAGAGGAAGAAGACAAAAATCCATAATATTGGTCTCGGGGTCAGAATTGTCTCTGACATAGGATTGTATTCTGGGGTGTTCCAGTACTTTAAATCAAACTGTATTAAGGATTCTATTACTATTGTTGTCGCTTTGATAATTTTATGATTGTTTTTTTTATCCAACCCATTTTGAACTATCGTGTGGTTGCTTATAATAACAATAATAAATAATAAGTATTTTATGATATTTTTTAATATTTTGTTTGCGTATTCTCGTAGATTTTTGCAAAGCTAGCGGCATGAATTTTTTTCAGACACAATGCAAATGTTCAATGTGTACTATTCGATATGTGGCATGTTTTTAAGTGTGTCAATCTGAGCGTACGTACAATAAGCCCCAACAAGTTCCAGAATTATTATGCTGTTATACTATGTTGAGACTCTGAACGAAAAATGAAAGATCGGTTTTAAAGGTATTGTACACTTTTGGTAACAGCTCAAAATCAGTGTCCACATTTTGTGTGATTAAACATATGCATGAACAAACAAACCCGTGAAAGTTTGAGCTCAATTGGTCATCGAGGTCACGAGAAAATAGTGAGAAGAGATCTTATGTGTTTTCTGGGTTTTTTTCAAATTATCGCGCGCGATAATTACTATTGTTTTACTCGTTCCTCAGAAACGATAGCATTTTAGGCAGAAATATTTTAAGGAACCCTTTCTACCATTACTTACTTTAATTTCATGTAAGTTATGTGTGAATCTGTGAACATTGTATTTTTCGATCTTACCAATAGTGTACAGGGCCTTTAAGCATTCTCCCTCTCGGAAATTCAATCTTGAAATTATTTACAAAATGTTTCTTCCTTTTTTCAAAATGAATAAGACCCCCGGGGCATGATGATTTCGGTTGAGGGATTAATACCGATACAGATTCATAACAACTCTAGCCTTCCTTGTTGAATAGCTGATCGGGCAAATTATCTTCAAAATATTACAATTACTTTGTGGGGCGAGGAAATAGCTAATTAGAGATCACGTCAAGGCACGTCAAGATGAGGTCAATAGCTGACGGAGAGAACAGTGGGATGAGTTTTTGATGTCCGAGCCGTTTAATCAATTCTAGCTCAGTGAACCTTTCCGGTCAGCAACTTCATTGCCGCAGCAATTAATCGCAGATTACAAGAGGTGCCATTGTTGCTGATTATCAGGGAGGGGGGCGGGGGGGAATAAGTGAACTTTTATCCGAATTTCCCGTGGTATAAAGTTTGTACCAAGAGAATTGTTTTCATCTGAAATGACAGAAGATCCGGGGGAGTTGTTTAGTATAAATTAATTGCCGCAGAGCAGGAGAATGTAGATAAGACACGCACACACATCAAAATTGACATATTTTTTATTAGAAGGATGGGCGTCTATACTTCAATGAAAATCTATAAAGCTATGTTTGTATAAAGACCACGTCTACCTTTTAAAGCTGGACGTTGTGTTTACAGTTCATACAATATTTACTATATCTCCCTTTTAGTTATTAATGACCTTCATAAAGTAAAGATTGTCAGGACTGACCAGATTAAATTTAAAGGCTAGTAATAGCTCAACATTTAAAAGAAAAAAATACAATATAGGAAGTCTCGTGCGATTTTATTGTCAAACACCACAACATAACTAACGATGTTTTGGAAATGGTCCGTTTCGCCGCTTTTGCAACAAAGTGAATTCTCAAAACAAAAAAACTAATCAAGTCATTAACTCCTGTAGTTCCCTCGTTCGTCATTAAATCCCAGTTATGCACGTCGTCAGAAAGGTTTGTATTTTCCAGTTAAGGAAACTCAAACCGGTATTAGACATTGACGATTCATTGTCACCCAAAAGAATCAACTCAGGTTGCCTTAAGTTTATTTTCATCCTCTTTATCGGGTCTAAAATAAAATAATAAACAAGTTCAAGCAATGTTTTTTTCGTTATTATTTAATTTCAAACTATTTCTGTGACGTCACTCTATTGTTCAAAGTGTAGATTATTTTTTACGAATCTACACTTAACTGTAGATTCGTTACGATTCGTTACGAATCTCCACTTAAGTGTAGATTCGTAACGAATCTACAGTTGAGTGGATTCGTTACAAACTAAAGTGAAATGTTCGACGGGAAAATGACTGTCTTTCCAAATTGATAACATGATGTGCACCAAACACAGCTTTTAATGTACTTTACCATAGAAGGCTTTCAGGAAATAGTTTAAGTCAGAGAATAGACTCTAAAGTGTAGATTCGTCTCGTACATTCTATTCACGAATCTACACTTTGTCGTCCATTCTCCTTAACGTATTCACAGTATATCAGAACAAAATTCATTTTCCGAGGAATAACTTCCACGTCCAGATGAGGGCGTCATGGGTGGTGACACACTATTACGATTTCTCTTTGAGAGGAGACTATCATCTCGTAGAGGTCAAACATTGGCTGAAAGGGTCATCTTAAAGGTAGGGTCATACTCAAAAAAACCAATTACCATAAAACTGACTTGGGTGAGAAGCACTGCAGCTGTTGATAATATGAACTATTTTGAGGAAGGATTCCCTTCAAAGTAATATGGTTTGGAAAAAAGTTCACCCCAAAAACATTTGAATCTGAGAAACGATTCACGCATGAATCGTTTCTCAGATTTCTGAGGGGCTGGTGTCCGTTCGAAAAAATGCTGCGGCAAGGGATGCGGGCGGTACCCGCTGACACCTCGCTAAAACGCGGATGGATTCGACAATAGTGAAAATACCGTGACAGTTTTTTGTTTGCTGTTTTCTCAGCAGGCAGACACTGTACACATCTGAAACTTTCACATGTAACTTTCATTGTACAGGTCAACATTTGCCATGTAGAAAGTGTGTAAGTCACCATGGAAGGAACCATTACATTGCATTTTGCGGCAATGCCAGCGCAGTGTGTTTTTCCATGTACGTGCAAAGTTAAATACGTTCGAATTGGAATGAAGTTCGTGACTGTTTTGTGAAAACAAGGACTGTCCTTCTTGCACTTTTATCAACGTGTAGAATGCCAATGTGAAAGCCATTAGTATAAATATTTACAGACCAATTAGGGATATTGCCCACAGCTGAGCACAATGTGTAAGAAGACGCCACAGGGCGGTCAACTGCTCTGAAATAACTTCACACTCAGTGGAACTGTTATACATTAATGATTGGCCGTTACGCCTACAAATTAACCTTCGAGAAAAAAGAAACGAAATGTAGACGCACGGGTACTCCATCCAACTGTTCTGTACGTTTTGTAAATTCGAAAGAGTAGTCGAAAGGGTAGATAAAAGAGAAGTCATACAAGTCAATGCCCATGAACCTCGTTTCCTACAATATCACTGGCGTAATCAAAAGGGGCAGGGCCGGGAACACAGGGCCGTGGGGCAGGCCGGGGCAGGCAAGGGGCAGGGCCGGGGGGCAGGGCCGGGGGCAGGGCCGGGGCAGGGCCGGGGGCAGGGCCGGGGCAGGGCCGGGGACAGGGCCGGGGACAGGGCCGGGGACAGGGCCGGGGCACAGGCCGGGGCACAGGGCCGGGGCACAGGGCCGGGGCACAGGGCCGGGGCACAGGGCCGGGGCACAGGGCCGGGGCACAGGGCCGGGGCACAGGGCCGGGGCACAGGGCCGGGGCACAGGGCCGGGGCACAGGGCCGGGGCACAGGGCCGGGGCACAGGGCCGGGGCACAGGGCCGGGGCACAGGGCCGGGGCACAGGGCCGGGCACAGGGCCGGGGCACAGGGCCGGGGCACAGGGCCGGGCACAGGGCGGGGATGGGCCGGGGCACAGGGCCGGGGCACAGGGCCGGGGCACAGGGCCGGGGCACAGGGCCGGGGATTGGGCCGGGGCAGCAGGGCCGGGGCACAGGGCCGGGAGGAAGAAAAGAAAATGTCTGGTTACGTCACTGCACATTCTCCACGAGGTTTACCAAAATATTGTAACTTTTAAGTAGATTTATTACCATGGATATATCGAAAACGAAACAACATCCTTTGGAAAATTCCAATCAAGCCCCGCCCCCTCTCTCCTTCTCAATTCAATTTCGCATGATAATGTTACAAATGATTTACACAAATTGATCACGGCGGAAAATGGTAATACAAGAAGCCACCACACCAACCCCGACCGCCCTGCAACGAGGTCCACGGTTGTGGAAGACATCACTACGCAACTGGAATTCTGAAAAACCGTCACTTCAGATGAAACAACACCGTTGTTTTTTACGTGTTAAATGGCGTACGTGTCCCACACAAATTCAGCTGCCGAACTCTCAGCTGAATTCCGAGCCCTTAAATCCATTACTTAGGATCAATGCAGGCATGTCAAAGCCGAACAAAAGGAACTCACTGAGGTGTGTGACGGAGAAAATGTGAGCCGGTAATGTTAACCTAATTAAATTTTTCTTTTAAAGAGCTCTCTCTTTTTTCGCCTTGAATATAGGTCTGCCTTTTATTTGTGTTAAATTGACTTTTTGTTTATTCGCCTGTGGTCATTTTGTGTGATGAATTGCCATGGTGACCATATTGTTTGTAACACATTATTGTGTGTGTAATCCTGGTAGCCCGACACCGTCTTCCCCAGGTACGAATATACTCCTAGGTGGAGAGAAGCAATTACGCTCGGGTGCTTTTTTTCCCCCTCAAATACACACGAGCACCTGGTCAAGCAGAGGTTCGACCGCTGCTCGCGAGAAGGCCAAAAGGTCTCGACAGAAAGAGAGTGACCCTGCGGCACTCGGCTTCAGGAGACTTCGCCTTCAAAATTTGCCACTTGGAATATCAGCATCAATTTTGCACGCCGTCAGATTTGCCTCATCCATTATTACAAACCGTTATTTATGCAGAGCCAACTTCAACGGTAAGGGGAGTCCGCGAGCTAAAACACTATTTTAAAACACTATTTTAATGCCAGATCCTTAAGGAGACTTCCTCTCTCTCTCACTTCCTCTCTCCCCCCCCCCCCCCATTTTAATAAATACCATGAAAAAATATCACACCAAACCAGGCCTTGCGCTTAAGCTTTTTGTAAAGTAGCCCACCGGGCTAGTAAACTGTGCATTTTACTTGCCCCCAGGAAGTTTTAGTAGCCCAGATTTTAAACAGAAATTGCCATAAATGTAATGTTCTGATGTGTAAAACGTTAACGATCAGAACCAGTTTAATGATCAAATGAAGTTATATTCACACACTCAATAACGATTAACACATTTTATACATTAATTATTCACATCTGAAAAGGAAGAAATGAGCATTTTTAAACAAGTAGGTTGCACAGTTTTTAGTAGCCCACAGGGCAAGTTAAGAGGTGGTGTTTACTAGCCCATAGCATTTTTTACTAGACAATGTACGCCGGGCTAGTGTTAAGGGCGAGCCCTGCAAACCCACCTGTTGTCGCTGCAGTGACATTGTAAAATCCTCATCGATTCATGTTCATGTAAATCTATAAAAAATAAAATAAAAAAAAACTCCATTCTGTACCACAATGACCTCTGCCAGCCCCCTTCCCTCACATCCAACACGCCCCGCCCACCCACGTCTAACCACGGAGGAAGAAACACACACGGTCTCATTATATACTCCTCTCGACGATCTCTCAAACCAATCTCCCCCACCCCCACCCCCCCCCCCCCCATCGTCAGACCATCAACCCTCTCCATCATCTTTTTTCACTTCCAAACTGTTAAGACTCCGAACAGCGGCTTCTTCACGCTACGTCTCTTCCATGAATCGCTTCCATGTCAAGGTGTTACTGCGTAATTGGATTGCCGTAGCCGAATTAGCTGTAGCACGGGGGTGAAGTAGGCCGAGCAGGGGATACCTGTTGGAGATGTCAATGCCATTTCGGACTGACAGTTTGAATTGGTTATTAATACACCTCGCGGGGGTGACCAAACTCGAAAAGGAGGCCGCCCTTTTCCCCCCTTGCCAGATCCTTAAGGACACTTCCTCTCTCTCACTTCCTCTCTCTCTCTCTGAAGAAACGAGCCTTTACAACACCAAGACGTGTAATAGAGATTTTTCGTGTAAGAAGGGGGGTTCCGACTCTGATCCATCACGATGGTAATAGCATACAACACAGCAGACTCGCATATAAAAAGTTACCACAAAGTCCACATCATAATGTAAAGGTTTTCGTTTGTTTCTGTGCGTCTACAAAATATTTTGTTTAAATTAACACGTATTACATTACAACAAACCTTTGTCAGAAGTAACTATAATATCAGTAAACCATGTGTAAAATCTCTTTTGGAGGGGTGTTGTCTCGACGTTTCGAACAGTATACTCTGCTCGTCTTCAGGAGAAACCTTTGCACAAAAAATGATTGAGTTTTTTTGTGTGTGTGGAAATACTGATTAAAATTTCGTAATTTTTGTTTGGAGGGCCGTAAGCAAACCAGGGGTAAAATCGAGTACAGTATCATATAAAAGTATTCTTAGCAAAAAATGGCAATAATTAAAACGTGTTTATCCCCCCTCTCATAAATAAAAAAGTAAGCTTGCACAGTTTTTTCCTATTGACTATCGACCATAAGTCATCCCCACAATCCCTTCCCATCCCCCGAGCTCAGTCTGCCTGTTTGAAGCCCAGTGAAAGGAAAGCATACGTTTTCTTAAAGGAACATTACAGAATTGGTAAGAAAAAAACTTGTAAAATACACCTTTTGATCACAGATTTACATCAAACTTACACGGTCTAATGGTGATGATAGTAGAAAACATCCCTTGAATCATTTCCGTCTGAAATGCCATAATATTGATGACAAATGAGTAAACTAATTTTCCGATTGGAGTTTATCGCTCAGTGAGCGTTTTATTCATTTGTTGAATCTATATGATTTCACGCAAATGAGTAATCGGTTTTTCACCGTTTTCTCGTGACCCAGATGGCCGATCGATCTCAAACTTCTACAGGTTTGTCAGTTTATGTATATGGTGGATTACATAAAGTGCTTACACTGCCAGCAACTGTTTTGTTAGCAAAAACCAATTCTGTAATGTTCCTTTAAGGGTGAAATGGTCACTGTTCTTTCCTAGCGGTGAGCCCAGACACACTACAGTTAGAGATACCGGACACGGTGATATGTACTCTAACAAATTTACTCATCATTCAAACTCGATTACTGCCCCCCCCCCCCATCCAAAGGCTGTAGACAGAACACCGGTTAAATTTTGACATAAACCCATTACCTAACGTGTTCCCACCAAAAAACTGCTACGGCTAACGCTCTAATTAAAATTAGCCTAGAAGAGTCCTAACCCACATAAAAAGTCTGCCGACTGACTTGCCGAACAATTATTAAAATGACTCCGTAATAGGGTCTGGATTTCGTGCGCGTTTGAATGAAATTCAACGGCCTCTTGAGTTTGCCGGGGGGACTGGGTCGCAACGTGACCCCTTCGTGCCGGGTCAGTTTGCGTATAATATGACGAAGGATCAGGCCAGAAGCCAAAGTTCTCTGCCTGGGGTAGTCTATGCCTGGGATCTTTGGTGAGATACACTCTTCGATACAATTATGATCATCGCTATTTTAACAACAAAGCCGCTTTCACTACTGTTTATTTTGTGTTTTTACATCATTCCAAAAAGCATAACAATGTATACAATTCCCCATAAAATGACAAGCAATAATCTCGTAAAAGACAACAGCGGTGCCAAAAGCGATACCGGTATAGTCACTGATACTGTTTGCTTGGACTTAACTCCATCATTATAAGTGGGATTCGAGCCCAACACAATGGACCCTTTTGCATTGGCCATCGTCGCTATTAAGGTCACGTGCGTACGCGCCACGCACAACCCTCAGCCAATGATAGGTCTTCCTTTGACCTCAGTAAGGGCGCTGTCATGGGTTGTGACGTCATATGCAAAGGGGGCTATAAAGCACACTCATCATACCGCCCTAATTCAAAATGCACATGTTTTAATGCTTCTTCTCTAATAGTTTTTGAACATTTTAACTTCATCCGGCATTCCAAATGTCTGGAGCAAAGGCACACCAAAGCCAAAGGGCAAATTACAAAAAATACAACCAGCTAAGGTACTTTTAAGTTTTACAGATTGACGATCAGTAGGAAGTTAGTTTTCATTGCACCAGCGACACTGGTACAAAGACCTTTCAGTTGAAACGGAAATGAGTATATGTAGGCTATAGCTTAAAATATAAAGAGAACCAGTCAGTGGCAATTGAAACCGTCATTGATCAGATCTTCAGTTCCTGGAGTGAATCGTTACCATCCCTAGGATTTATCTTCTCGTCTTAAAAAAATAAACATCGCTTCATAGGGTGCCATCGGCCCACGTATTGTTGCATGAAGAGGCTGTGGAGAAGCCTGTGGCTTAGATCATCTGGGTCTAGTTTCATGGTTCTGCCTACTGCGGAAATCTGCGCTTGCGGCAACCGTTCTTCGGGTTACCGGGTTAGGGCAGATTTTTCTGCGATTGCTGTGTAAACGAAGAATGCTTCGGTATTAACGTGAAGTGCGCACGTGCTCTAGCAAGACACTGCTTTACGTGATATACGTTTACGTTTGCCGTAGACATTTCTGTTGAGTGCCGATTTTTCACTAACGATAAGCAGATTTTATCTAGTTCCCCTCTTGTCACCCCTCTAGTTCCTCTCTATTTTTTATTTTTTTTTCGGTTGTTGTTTTTTGATGAGATATCGCC
Organism: Pycnopodia helianthoides; assembly: GCA_032158295.1. NCBI lineage: Eukaryota > Metazoa > Echinodermata > Asteroidea > Forcipulatida > Asteriidae > Pycnopodia > Pycnopodia helianthoides. The sequence goes on along the minus strand of CM063248.1, from coordinate 11,041,064 downwards.
TAACTCACAAGGCCGAACGGCCACTCAAGGTGAGGGCTACACTTTACTGACTTGGGCTGCTGACCCAAATCAACTGTCACCAGAGGCACATTGCCACCTACTCATGGGACTGAAACAGGGTTACCCCCTTCACAGTTCCCCTTTAGTTCCCTATCTAGTTCCGCTCTAGTTCTTCCTCTAGTTCATAGTTCCTCCTCTAGTTCCCCTCCACTTCATTCTCTAGTTCCCGCTCTAGTTCCCCTCTAGTTTTACCTCTTGCCCCCCTCTCGTTCCCCCTCTAGTTCCTCCTTTAGTTTCTCATCTAGTTCCCCTCTAGTTCCTCATCTAGTTCCTCCTATGTTCTCACTCTAGTTCCCCCTATGGTTCCCCTCTAGTTCCCCTCTAGTTCCCCTCTAGTTCCTCATCTAGTTCCTTATCTAGTTCCCCCTATAGTTCCCCTCTAGTTCCTCCTTTAGTTCCTCCTCTAGTTCCTCATCTAGTTCCCCTCTAGTTCCCCTCTAGTTCCTCATCTAGTTCCCCCTATGTTCTCACTCTAGTTCCCCTCTCGTTCCCCTCTAGTTCCTCTTTTAGTTCCTCCTCTAATTCCTTATCTAGTTCCCCTCTAGTTCCCCTCTAGTTCCTCATCTAGTTCCCCTATGTTCTCACTCTAGTTCCCCTCTCGTTCCCCTCTAGTTCCTCTTTTAGTTCCTCCTCTAGTTCCTTATCTAGTTCCCCTCTAGTTCCCCTCTAGTTCTTCATCTAGTTCTCCCTATGTTCTCACTCTAGTTCCCCTCTCGTTCCCCTCTAGTTCCCCTCTAGTTCCCCTCTAGTTCCTCATCTAGTTCCTTATCTAGTTCCCCCTATAGTTCCCCTCTAGTTCCTCCTTTAGTTCCTCCTCTAGTTCCTCATCTAGTTCCCCTCTAGTTCCCCTCTAGTTCCTCATCTAGTTCCCCCTATGTTCTCACTCTAGTTCCCCTCTCGTTCCCCTCTAGTTCCTCTTTTAGTTCCTCCTCTAATTCCTTATCTAGTTCCCCTCTAGTTCCCCTCTAGTTCCTCATCTAGTTCCCCTATGTTCTCACTCTAGTTCCCCTCTCGTTCCCCTCTAGTTCCTCTTTTAGTTCCTCCTCTAGTTCCTTATCTAGTTCCCCTCTAGTTCCCCTCTAGTTCTTCATCTAGTTCTCCCTATGTTCTCACTCTAGTTCCCCTCTCGTTCCCCTCTAGTTCCTCTTTTAGTTCCTCCTCTAGTTCCTTATCTAGTTCCCCTCTAGTTCCTCATCTAGTTCCCCCTATGTTCTCACTCTAGTTTCCCTCTAGTTCCTCCTTTAGTTCATCCTCTAGTTCCTCATCTAGTTCCCCTCTAGTTCCCCTCTAGTTCCCCTCTAGTTCCTCATCTAGTTCCCCCTATGGTCTCACTCTAGTTCCCCTATAGTTCCCCTCTGGTTCTCACTCGAGTGTCTTGTTTTTGTAAAGAGAAGGGTATCCATAACACCTATTCAGACACCTTTTGCCAAATAGTAAACACTTCCTCGTCTTCACTGAGCCTCGGTCAAAGAAAATCCAAATCATTGACACATGAGAAATTTAATCCAAAAAGTTCAGTCAATCAACCCCGGCCACTTAAATTTATATATTATTTTTTTATACATAACGGTGAGCTGCCCTTTCCTCCAACTTACTTACACCCCCGTGTCTCTTGTCGACGGGGAAGGAACTGCATCCTGACGTACACGTGTCAGTGCATCACAACTTGGATTGGAGAGAAACGATGCTCTAGTTTAGTCTGTTCCCCCGACGCAAGAGGATGTATAACCCCTCATTGTACTTTCCCCCTTCCCTCCTCGGTGTCGCATTTCACTGGGGAGGACACTTCCCTCCCTTCTCCATCCCCTCCCTCCACAGACCCTAATCTCTGCTTTGCAAGAGATTTAGTCTTATTTCAAGGAGATTGGAGTGTTTGCTCAGCTATGAGTTCGCCCCTTGCGATGCGCTATAGCTGCTTATGTTGCCATGGGACGACTGCCGGAAAATGTTTTATTACCGGACTGGCACAACCTTTTTTTTCTGCGGGGCGCGCTCATGTTGCGCACACAGCTCGAGTTGAAGGTGTTGACATTTGGACGTTTAGATAAGAGGACGGCTTTGCTTTTTTGTCGTCTCGTGAAAGCTTTACCATCGGAGTGAGTGTTCCATCTCTTCGGGCTATATGCATCTTTCTCAGCATATAATCGGCGAGGTTGCGTGAAGCACTCTTCGCGTGCTGAAATCAGCTTCTATTTGTACAAACGGTCTTGAAAAAAAGGAATGCGACGGGACTGACAGAATGTGACGTCCCATTATCATGCCGCGCGCTCGCCGGCTTCATGCCTCCCTCTCTAAGATGTTCATCTCTCGTGTTCCGAAGTGTCTTGGCGATGTCGACGCAATTTTAGTATTTCTAAGGGGACATGGCATCAATGATTAGCTTTTTATTGACTAGCTGTAACATTGATTGTGACTGATGGTTCCCCATCTCGCATTTAGAATAAAGTGAAAAAGGAAGATCAGCCTAATGTCAAGCTGTCATCAACTCAGTATTAGAGAGCTCACAAGTTGCTGCGAAACAACCATCCTCGTGAGAACAAATCCCCCCCCCCCTCTAAATTACAGACGTCAGTTTTGGACCATGTAACTTTAAACAAAAAAAAGAATTAGAGTACATGTATTTCTCTCAATCGATGTGACCTCAAACGACCGGGCTCATGTCTTAACAATGTTGTTCTCAAGTTAGATAGGTGATTCGATTCTATACGAGGGCGAGATTATTGAATGGCGGCCACCCAGACATGCCCCCCCCCCCCCCCCCGTCAGCTAAACATCAAAACGAGTCCTAACCATTTCGACTTCTTGGCGATAACAATGAAGTGTTCCTTAAATTACACACCGTCCAACAACAGTGCAAATCAAATATGAGATGCATCACGTTCACTATTGCCCTTTTTTTCTTTGCGCAAGTATCATAAAGTCATATCCTATTTATTTACGTGGTTATATGATACCGTCGAAAGAGAACGGTCATACAACTTTATAAAGTACGAGTGTTGCCCTACCGGTTCTCTGGATGCTTCCAGCGTTCTCCACGTCTCGCTATTAAGAATAACAAAATAGATACCTTGGTGTCAGATTGCCATTGTTTCCGAAGAAATATAATAGCTCTATAATGTCCATCAATATAACCAACAGGGGAGCCCTTTCAAAATGATGTTACTCGAAGTCGAAGATATCCAAAGTTTTCGTCAAACACGATTCTGTCAAAGGTGCTTCGTGCTCCAAAGACGAACAAAACTGGAGGAACAAAAAATGGGTTATCTTTTCACCCTTAAAAGCTGTTCGACATTAATACCGGAGTCGTATGGTATTATAAAAAAATATTTAAAAAAAATAAAAATTACAAAAAAAAACTTTGAATGAACCTCTATACGTCCCACGGTTAATGTTGAGGGCAGTATTGAACCAACTGGCAGACGGTATAAAAGAGTGCACGCTGGGTCTTCTGACACCATTTCAATGGCTTTATGTACGCATTAACAAAGCGCTTAACTTTGGTTACCGGTGTGGATTTTTTAACATTTCTGGACCCTATTCACATCATCTGTCGATGCCGGGGGTGGATTTATATCCATGGGCGACCATCCATACAAATTTGTGCGGAAGAAATGGATCCTCAGACTCAAAAAGCATTCGAGGAGGCATGATGACCACCTGAGATGCAGCCTTAACGGATTATACATGAATGGAAACAATAAATACGAAACACTTGCATCTGAAAGTTTACCAGTAGTTTTTCTTATAAACTTTACATACCAGTGCCACATTACTATCCTCTGACAATGGCATAACCTCAATTCTTATTTCAATTAACCTAGTTGAAATAAGTACAACAAGAATGTATAGGCCCCCTACAGTCCACAACATCTCTGGCAGATCGTTATTGTTTCGGTCGGTGGTTTCTTAAAACGCAACCTCCTTAATTGGATTCACATTTACAGGGGGTTGTACGGTGTTTTTACTTAAACGAATTCGCTCTTCCAAGAACAAAAAACGTTTAAGATTTAAAAGTGGAGCAAATGAGCTCACTCGAAGAGACCAATTCGTCGCGTGAGAACTATAAGGTCCTTAACAAACGTGATGGACAAAAGGTCGTTAACAATTTTTTTGTTAAGCCTATAAAACAAAATAATAAAATACAACTATCAGAAATTAATGTTTCCTTATGAAAATCAATTTTCAGATTTTCATAAGGAAACATTAATTTCTGATAGTTGTATTTTATTATTTTGTTTTATAGGCTTTAAAAAAAAAAGTTAACGACCTTTTGTCCATCACGTTTGTTAAGGACCTTATAGTACTGAGCCGACGAATTTATGTTATCTAAAAAGACCGGAAGTTCAAGGTAGGGGAAAGTCCCCAATATGTTGCCTCTCGCTTGGTCACAGATGGGTCACAATGTACGGTCAAAATTCAGTCTGTCCCGAGCCAGTATGGCTCATCAGGCCGGTGTTTATATCCAGTTTTATTGGCATTAAACGACCGATAGTGTTTCTATTCCCCCTGAACAGGTTACTCCCAAGCTCTCACCGCTACCATTTGTACTCCTGGGTGGAGAGAGGCAATTATGATAGAGTATACCTTGCTCAAGGACACAAATGCCGTACAACTGACCAGGCCAGGATTCGAACCCACGTTCTGTAAAGTACAGAACTTGAGTCCACCGCCTTGTAGACCGCTCGTCCATGACATCCTAATCGCACAATGGCCACCGTCAACAAGAACGTGCGGCAAGCCCGACACTAAGAAATTAACGAGTCTCCAACGAAAAACTGGGGCACATTAAACAAAGCGTCGACAAGACCAAGATGGTTCAAGTATTAGATAAACATGCAATATCCAAGATCCTATACAAAACAACACGCGCGATGGTCATTAGTGAACACAAGCCCACCAACCACGGCGTTCCGACAAAACCCAAACCCAATATTGATTCTCAACCAACAAAGGCCAGAAAATTCTTTCAACAAATTAATAACCGTCGTTTTACAACTTCTCATATGAAATAGGATCACTTTTGTGTAATTTGATTTTACGAAACAAAATCCGTGATCGCCTCAATCAGTTCCGCGAATTCGTACGTATCAACGTGATAGGGCTGTGATATATTATGGCTCCCAACATAGCGCTGTTGTTATCAAAGTCTGACGTCTGTTTCTTGTTTTAAGAATTACCTCAAAGCGTATTAACATCCCAACCTAAACCACGCGTCAGACCGGACTGACTTCCCTACGCTGTCATCACCCCCCCCCCCCCGCACAACGGGTCCAGCTAAAAACCAATTTGTCTTTCAAAAGTGAGCCAGGGGCAACAATTTGATATATTTGTTGTTGTCTGTGTGTATTTTTCACCCTTACCAAAGCAATGTTTAAAGCCGGTGAACGTGTTCCCCGCAGCCCCGTCACAGAGACGAGTTAATTCAGCTCTAGCACACAGCACAAATCTCACTGGGGTTAAATCGGGTCCTCCAAAAGAGTCCATGCATAAAAGCCGAGACACGCACAATAATATATATAGTCCACGAGTTTTGTTTGTTTTTTTCTTTGCTCGTGAAGGATCTTAAAATATTCCTTCTTAAACGGTTGGTAATATCTTGGCGATAACCCTTTGGGACTTACTCCGAGCGGAGTGCGCAGGGGGATTCGCTGAGAGGCAGTCAAAGGACAACCCATTATGCCTCGCACCGCGAGGGAGCTGGACCCCCGGGCATTGAGTCAAGATTCTCCCCGGTGATTCGTGAGCGGCGGTTGCCGTATCCCTTTTTATCTTGTCGTTCACTTTTCTCTTTTAAAATGTATAGGAAAGGATTGGGTAAGAGCTGGCAAAGATAGTGGCAGACAGTGTTCATCTACATGAAATGACGAACCTGTACAAATTTGGACTTAATTTGTTGTGTATAAGTCAGGAGAAAATAGTGTTTAAAACAGGCACAACATTTTTCCTTAATTCTGGTGGTAACAACCGAAATAAGCTGTTGCATTTTTGTGGGAAAGAAAAGGTTCTGGTATGAACTTCATAATCAGGAAGCTTTTCAGACTAAAATATTAAACAACGATGTTTTTATCCTCACTAACTCTGTATAGTACCTTTAACTGGTGGGCTATTCAATATATTCACTGATATGCATGCTCTACCCCCCCCCCCCTTTTCCAGAGGTATGTTTGCTGTGTGTTTGTTCTGTTTAATCATTGCAAACTTTTTTGTTGTAAATGTACAATCAGCAAAACAAAACAAAATCTTTAAGTGAAATGACAATCTTTAACTTCGAGAACCACATTAAAGGCAGTGGATACTTTTGGTAATTACTCAAGAAATACACTACCATCAAAACTTATTTGGTAAGGAGCACCTGAGAGCTGCTGATAAGTATAACACATTGTGAAAAACGACTCCCTCTGAAGTAATGTAGTTTTTGACAAAGCGGTAATTTCTCACCAAAATATTTGAATCTGAGAAAAGCTTCAGGCATGAAGCCTTTCTTAAGCATTTTTTTTTTTGAAAGCACATATAAAATTGTATTCTATGCAACAAGGGTGGGTTTTTCCATTATTTTCTTGCCACTTCGATGACCAATTGAGCCAAAGTTTTCACAGGTGTGTTATTTTGTGTATTTGTTGAGATACACCAAGTGTAGATACTAGTCTTTGACAATTACCAAAAGATAAGATGTCAAACAGGCAAAGAAAAACACTTCTTTGTGATATTACAGCCTCTAGAATTTATTTGCACAATTTGTAATTTCAGTCCGTCTCTGACAAAATGAGAAATAAGAAGGAAACCGTATCGTTTAAGCTCGCAGTGCTTAATTTGATAAGGGGTGCATGGCCACTGAGGGTCGGGTGCGTTCCCCCCCCCCCTCCCCACCCCAGAAGGTGAAAAGCGTAACCCAAGCGGTGTTTTACTGCAGATAAAAGGGGGAGGGGTTTACCCGCCCCTTGGGCTTCTCGTCTGTAAGTTTAGATGCGTCAATTCGGCCCGGTGATTTGCGGTGTAACTTTATCACTGTCTATGACAACTTCTAAACCTTGCCACGGTTAGACTCACTCGGTGAACCAGTCGTCACCCAACACCTAAAATGCACTGGGAATTTTTCAGAAAATAATTGGGCCAATACGTTCACTCGAGGCAGAGCTATTTACGTCTCACCGAGTTTTTTTTTTTTTTTTTTGTCCTTCCCGCCTGGAGTCAACGACGATGCCAGCCACTATCGTCACGCTGACCGCCGTGACCGCGGTTTATTAGACGTCGACGGTCAGCGTGTCATGCGGCAGCTTAGGGGGGTTAAGCGTGGCAGTTTAATCGAGGCAGTGTTTACAGAGATTCATCATCTTTTAGAGAAACCATTCGGAAACCAAAACACGCTGGGATGGAGATTGCAATCATAGTGTCAGTGGGATAATCTTCAAGTGTCAGTCAGAAGTCAAGAGTGTTTTGTTTTCCCCGCGGGGTGAATTACAGAAGAGATTGTGGTCATTTGTACTTTCGGAAAGACATAGCTAAGAAAATAAGTACAACTCACCGATAGCCTGTATGTTGCAAGGGTGGGGAAGATTTGACTGGATTATCAAAGATTTCTGTGAGATGTCTGAGGGCGGGGTTCATGATTGTACGCTGAGAGTCCAGAGTTGGAGATTGAAGTCTCAGATTTGGACTCGAGTAGTATGTTTCGGGACATAATAGGACATGACTTAACTGACTTGAGACTTGACCTAAGACTTGCCATCTTTGTCTTCAGACTTTAAATAAGAGCACCTCACTCGAGCTCTGGTTGTGTGGGTTCGAGTCCCAGTCGAGGCATTTGTGTCTTTGAGCAAAATACTGTACCATAATTGGGTTTGTCCTTCGGATGAGGACATTAAGCAGGTCTCGTGTACTGGGATCGGCACTGCACGTAAAAGAACCAAGAACACTTAAAATCGTGGAAGAGTAGGGGTTAACCCCGGTGGTTCTGGTTCACATAGCAAGCACCTTTGTTTACAGGTTTCCTCAGGCTTGCGAGCTACAGTGATTAAGTTCACTTATGAGGCATCCTTGGTTTCATAACCAGAAATATATAACTATAATGGTAATAACTTAATTGCTTTTCAGGGGGACGAACTTTCTGAATGCCCCGTGCCTCGCGTGCACGAATTCTTGGGGATTGCCCTTCTACGGACCTGGAGCACTTAAATTTGATGCAATTTGATTATGCCCTTTGTGCATACATCTTTTGAGAATCGGAAGGTTGGAATGAAAGGAGCATCTTTCCACATCTAAGCCAGCCCTGTGAATACCTGACTGCGAGTCTATTTGTATCATGAGCATCGAGCGAGGACAGGTACCGACGGCTGCAATCTTGTTGATTGAAGGTCGGAGACACGCGCGTCAACACCCGCGCAGGAAGCACATCGCAATGCTGAACGGTGATGTTGTGCATTATACCACCAAGCGAGGAAAGAGGGGGCAGTGATGCCTGACTCCTGGGAGAGGGGGCTGTTTGCCTCACAATCGGCCGCCAGTCTCACCATCGGGCGCTCCGAAGTCCAATCGATCGTACCTGAAAACATCATAGGGCGTACCACATCCAACTTTGTTGCTGTTGTTGTTGTTGTCCCGCTGTTCAGTCGGGCTGACTTTATTGAAAACTCCCAAGGCTTGATTTCCCAAGCGACACGCGGTGGGGCTCAGTGGTCTCATACGGAAACATTACGTCTGCATCTCTCGACTCGAAGTGTTCTGAAAACTGTCCCGGAGTGTAGCCTGGTGTTTTTTTTGTGTTTTTTTTAAGAACTTTTGTTGATGCTATAGCATAAAGCTACGCAGATGCATGAACACTATTTTCTTTTAACGACATGGGCAGGATTTTTTTTGAAAGAACAGTTTTTATGTATTGGTTTGAAACTCACATAATTGATTACTTAAAATGGCGTTTGGTGGCATGTTCGGCCTATAGTGGTTGTTTTGGGTTTTTTCTGTCTCTTTTTTGTATGGGGGTTTCCCCAATGCTTCCTTTATGAGCCCCCAAATAAAGTTTTGCTAACTTTCCCATAATCAGCAACGTCAAGCCACCCCATCATACAACGTGTTCCGTCCAAAGGTGTGTGTACAAGAAAACTGCATGCCCCCCCCCCCCTTGCAGGCTTTCTATGCACATTTTGTTCACGGTCACTTTGTGAACAATCCGCCCATCACACGGCCAACACGCTGCTGTAATTACTCGGGTTCTTTAAGAAGTAACTATATAAATAGTAAACTTGCGGGTACAACCGTGTGTACAAATCTCTTTTGGGAAAGAGCTGGTGTGGTGTTGACGTTGGCAGCGCCAAAAACAAGCAATACACCCAGTCCCTTCCTCGGAGTTTAATGACTCCAATCTTGTTCCCCTGTAGCGAAGCAGGAAGGCCATTGTGTATTGCGAACAAATTAGTATACACCACTCATTCAATGATCCTTTCCAGCGTCAAATAAAAAAAAGGCAAGCGGATTTAGTTATGAAGCGAATGTCTAACAAGGATATAATTGAACGTGCAGATCACGCAAGCCCCTCCGGTCATGACTGGTGTATCATTTAATTACCATCAACGGCATCTGGGGATGCACTGCATTGCGTACTTGAAACGAGCAGTAAAACCTGTACGGGTCTCTTCGTCGTCGTCATCATCTACGGTAGTAGTTTGCAACGGTCATGCCTCGGCCAAAACAAGTGCATGCCATCTTCGCCGTTTCTAATTTGACATCCGCTGAAGATGTACACGTCGACCGTTCACCGGGTTCATGCTTATCCGAGCAAACATTCACCCTTTTCCATTTCGACTTCATTATATTCTCATAAACAAAAGAGCCTCAAATCTAATCGGACAATCCCTCCGGACGAACTCATCATCTTTCGCCGGCGATGTTTGTTTAGATTGTTCCATCACTAAACACCTCCGCAGAGGTACTCTGCTAGTCTTCCGTGACCTTCCCCTAGCGTATGGTATGTGGTACGGGGCGATTGAGTCGCGTGATCGGTCATGGATACGCCGTCGTCTACGGCCCAATGGTGGTGAGCCCCTAGGGACATACACGAACACGAGCCATTGATGAACACATGGCACGTTTTTTCGACTCTCCCATTTCGACTCCTGCGATGTTTCCGTAAAGACAGGGCAGATGGTTTGAAAAAAAACACCTTTATTCAATTTCCCAAGTGTAATACCAAACAAAGCTAAACTTATTACATGGTTTGGTTGGGGCGGGGATGGGTGGGGTAGTAGGACGGTGTGGCCGTATGCCTAGAACGTCGCACACGTATTTAGCATAGTGGAGTTAGTCACGGCACAAAGGTCATACCGAAACTGTTTAAAAGGCACTAGGGGGGGGGTTGTCTCCTCCCCCAAGTAAATAAATAATAATAATAATAATAATAATAATAATAATAATAATATCGAAGTCTTATATAGCGCACGTATCTACCACACAGGGTACTCAAGGCGCTGAGTTTATACAAACTTTCAGAAAGATAGGTTATTGCAGTGAATTTCAATGAATTCTGAGACTCAATTATTTAGCACCTTATAAGGGTTTACAAGGTGCTACGGCGCATACAGCAGCCACAGCCAGGAACACCGAGGCGAACCCCTTCTCTTTTTGATAAGTGCACTGGTTCTTTTACATGCATTACACAACACATGGGACCAACGGCTTTACGTCCCATCCGAATGACGAAGCAATGGTTAAGTGTCTTGCTGAAGGACACAAGTGTCACGGCTGGGGATTCGAAATAAAAAAAATACATAAATAATACAAGGCCATGGTTTACAGTGTTTAATATTGACCGACAACCCCACAGACATCATGAAAATGTAAGGCTCCCATAATTTATTTAAAAAAAAAAAAAAAAAAAAAAAAAAAAAATCAAATATTTTATAAGCACTTCCACATCAATCTCTCTAAATCAAATATTAACCAACACTACCCCTAAAATATACGAGGCAGGGCTCATCGAGTTACGCCGGTCTTATAAAGTTCTGTTGACCCTGTAGTATTTTCACAATTTTTCTAAATTCCCAAAGACTTAAAAGGTTGTGCAACCCTTTTAGATGGCGTCTTACCAAACTGTATAATTTCTGAATACAATTACCCGCGATTCTGTTGTTACCATCTACCCAAATTTTATCATTCTCGTCACGTTTTTTTCCCCAGTATTCTTTTAATTTTTATGGCCTGTGGTCCTTTTTTTAAAGTCAATAATCGCACACACACTTAAGACGCGAAACGAAAACCGATACCTCAACATGCTTATACAACTATTATTATTATAAGGGTTTTTTTTGTTACCATAGGAATTTTTTTTAAATCTTGCACATCAAAAAACACCTTGTGATAAAAGTGAAGATCACAAATTTACTCTTTTTTTTATAATTTTGGGTTGAACAAAGAAAAATTGATTTGGTGCCCGATGCGCTCACAACCGTTAACTGTCTTGTAGCCAGGGATCACACCCAAGTTTACGATACAATCCGGGAAGCGGCAGCCATAGGACCACCTTAACCCTCTTGCTTTCTGACCATTCAATACCATTCACTGTGGTATTGAATGATAGATAAGCTATGCCAGCCTGCAATATGATACCATGAGGGAATTCATATACACAGTACACAGTACACAGTTAGTCCTGTGCACAGTTGTGCCACCGTACACAACCTTGGTAGTCGAATGGTTTCAAATGGTTGGTCAACTCACTGGAAAATGTTGCCAAGAGTCACTGACAGTAGGAGGGTTAAGGAGATGCAACTTTTTTTATTTCGAATATCAAGTAATAAACCACAGGGGAAACTGACAGGGTAAATGTTTAAATAATTTGGGGTTTAACAAAGAAAAATTGACTAGAGCAGAATTTGAACCAACGACCTCTGGAAACGTGCCGGCGCTCTACCAACTGAGCTATCTAGCCCTATATTGGCGGTCTCACCATTGTGTCGATATTTTGTAGGGAGACCGGCAACATAGGGGCTAGATAGCTCAGTTAGCACTGCGGCAGGGCTTCGGCGACTCAATCAGCCTAGGCCTAACTAGATGTTATCTTACCAAGCCTTGTGGTTTATTACTTGATTTATTTTTTAAAATGTTGATACAACTTTAGGCCTACTCACTTATCAATTGAAAAATATGTTGATTTTTAATCTCAGAGCAATCATTTCATTTAATATCCGTTCACCACCATTACGAATTTGAACATTGTGTACTTCAGAAGCCATTTTGATCCTTCCGGAATACCCGGATGTTTTATTCATTTGCAAAGTACAAGAGAAGTTTGTGGAAATTGTACTGTTTATGGCACGTCTGATATTTCTTGTCACACACTCAGAGAAAGACCGTACATTATTGGCCGAATTATATTACTGAATCTCAGCGTTCCAACTGTGAGGAAGCATCAATACTGTAGGGAATTTTTCCCTCAGATTTTGGTTGCATGTATTTAAGATTGAATTTCGGTTCCCCCCAAAAATAGGACTTCTCCTTTTTTTCTTGTGAAAAACGGTCACTTCCGCAGTGGAGTGAATTCCATGGCAATAGTGTCGGGAAAGATAATTTGCCGTGCACTTTCCCGGTAAGATAACACCCAGTTAGGCCGAGTGAGTCGCCGAGGCCCTGCCGCGGTGCATTGATGGCCGACTCAATGCATTCGGAATACACAGGATTAAATCTAAAACATCTCCGCATGAACACGTAGCTGCCCAACAGTGCCACGCAAGATTGTGCGATCCATTGCGAGAACACGATGAAAATAAATCCCCTACAGGGTCATCTCGAAATTAAAAGCAATCATTTTCGGTATCGTTGACAGACTAGGCGTGCCATAGCCCTCTCGGGCGGTACGTGCGTGCACGTACATTGTATACGCTCGGTGGGGGGTACCACTTTAAAGTTTCCCGATGCACACAGGAAATTGAGCACAGCCGTGACTGACAGGGTGGGACGGTTCAGGTGAGTCCAAATGACGGGAGGCTATTTATTTTGCATTACTAACACTCGTAACTGAATTCAAGCCAACAGTTTTAAGACAGTATGTATTAGGCTAAACAGAGTATTCTCTCTCGCCATTCTACTTCTTCCCCATGGCGAAAAGACACCCCGTAGCATTTCAACTGTTGACAGTCCAACAAACAGCCCAATTTTCGATGTTGTCACGGTTTTGCAAAGTGAACGACGAAGGGTATACGGTTTAGTCAGAGGACGCGTGTACACGAACTTTTAACTGGTGTCTTCAAACTGTTTTTTAAGTTCTCCTGGAAGGAACGAAGAGGAAAACTACAATAGGCCTGTGGCGTGTCGTGGCCGAGCGGATAAGAGCACCGGATTCAAGCTCTGATGTTTCTGTTCAGCAGAGTGTGGGTTCGAGTCCCAGTCGTGACACTTGTGTCCTTAAGCAAGACACTTAATCATTATTGCTTCGTCCTTCGGATGGGACGTAAAGCCGTTGGTCCCGTGTGTTGTGTAATGCACGTAAAAGAACCCACTTATCGAAAAGAGAAGGGGTTCGCCCCGGTGTTCCTGGTTTGATTGGCAGCATATTGCGCCACAGCACCTTGTAAAACATTACATTGTGCTATGTAAAGGAATAGGTCTCAAACTTCAAAAAGTAGCTCCACATAAAATTATATACCTTGCAGGAAAACACTGACTGTTGAAGCGTCACTGAGTGACGGATATGAGCGCTATATAAGAAGCCACTATTATTATTATCATACTACTAGATCAACCGGGAGTTTGCTTCATTTTCCGTAACAGAAGAAAACAAATAAATAAATAGGAAATGGTGTAGCGTTGGCTAGTAGTTACTGCTTTAACACAACAAGCTCATTGGGATGCTCGTTCTAACGGTTGTCTCGTATTGCGCGTGAAAGCTTCGAGGCAAATTCCTCCGTAAGCTTTCAGACACCCATACAGTTCGTGACCAAATTTTACATCGGTTTTATAGATCTGTTTGACACAGTTTGCCCGAATATGTTATCTTCTGTACAAACCGGCTACAGGCATTTGTTGTTTGCACAATGTTTTCGCCATGCATCTTTTATGAAACAATATTCTTGTCTTTTCCCTAGAGAATTTGCACTTTTACAGATGCATGTATTTCCACAAGACCAACCCTTCCCGTAATACGCGCCATCCAAGGGTGATATTTTTTGAGGTCGAAATCCTTTTTGCTGAATATTTGGAAATAATGTATCACCTGGTGGTTTCTACTCTGCAGCCAAAGCGAACACTCGTTTCCCCAATATGACATTATGGAGGGGGATCTCGGGAATTTCTACTTTGGCACCTAAATGTAGCCAGAGACCTAAATGTAGCCAGATACCTCAATGTAGCCAGAGACCTAAAAGTAGCCCGGACCTAAATGTAGCCAGGATCTAAATGTAGTCAGGGACCTAAATGTAGCCAGATACCTAAATGTAGCCAGAGACCTAAATGTAGCCAGATACCTAAATGTAGCCAGAGACCTAAAAGTAGCCCGGACCTAAATGTAGCCAGGATCTAAATGTAATCAGGGACCTAAATGTAGCCAGAGACCTAAATGTAGCCAGAGACCTAAATGTAGCCAGATACCTCAATGTAGCCAGAGACCTAAACGTAGCCCGGACCTAAATGTAGCCAGGATCTACATGTAGTCAGGGACCTAAATGTAGCCAGAGACCTAAATGTAGTCAGAGACCTAAATGTAGCCAGATACCTAAATGTAGCCAGAGACCTAAAAGTAGCCCGGACCTAAATGTAACCAGGATCTAAATGTAGTCAGGGACCTAAATGTAGCCAGAGACCTAAATGTAGTCAGAGACCTAAATGTAGCCAGATAGCAACTGTAGCCAGAGACCTAAATGCAGCCAGAGACCTAAATGTAGCCAGAGACCTAAATGTAGTCAGAGACCTAAATGTAGCCAGATAACAAATGTAGCCAGACACCTAAATGTAGCCAGAGACCTCAATGTAGCCAGAGACCTAAAAGTAGCCCGGACCTAAATGTAGCCAGGATCTAATGTAGTCAGAGACCTAAATGTAGCCAGGGACCTAAAAGTAGCCCGGACCTAAATGTAGTCAGATACCTAAATGTAGTCAGAGACCCAAAAGTAGTCAGAGACCCAAATGTAGCCCAGACCTAAATGTAGCCAGATACCTAAATGTAGCCAGAGACCTAAATGTAGCCAGAGACCTAAACAGTGTATTCAGAGACCTAAATGTAGCCAGAGACCTAAATGTAGCCAGAGACCTAAATGTAGCCCGGACCTAATTGTAGCCAGAGACCTAAATGTAGCCAGAGACATAAATGTAGCCAGATACCTAAATGTAGCCAGAGACATAAATGTAGCCAGATACCTAAACAGTGTAGTCAGATACCTAAATGTAGTCAGAGACCTAAATGTAGCCAGATACCTAAATGAAGCCAGATACCTAAACGTAGCCAAAGACCTAAATGTAGCCAGAGACCTAAACAGTGTAGTCAGAGACCTAAATGTAGCCCGGACCTAAATGTAGTCAGAGACCTAAATGTGGCCAGAGACCCTAAACGTAGCCCAGGCCCAAATGGATCCGAAACCTATGTGCTGTTGTAAACCCTAACCTTATTTGGCCCAATCACAGTAACTAAATGTAGCCCGAACCTCAATGTGGCCCCTGTACAAGGTTAGGGGCTACTTTTAGGCCCGTGCTACAATTAGGTAAAGCTACATACAAAGCTGGGTACATTAAAGTCTCTGGCTACAATGATGTGCTGCACAATTATTAGTAACGGACTAATCTAACTAATTTTCACCCTTTGAGGCACGCGGCCAACATTGGTAATTGCCAAAGACCAGTATCCGCAGTTTATGTGACCCACCACGTACCGTGAATTAACAAACCTGTGAAAGTTTAAGCTCAATCTGTCATCGGGATCACACACAAAATAATGAAAAACCCCATCACCGTTTTAATTCTGTAAAAAATATATATATTCAAACACCATATTTCAGACTTGAGAGATCAAATCTACCTTTCACTTATTTTTCAAAAGCTATAACATTCCAGGCAAGCATATTTCATGGGAAGTTTTCCACTATAAACATCTCTGTATATCACGTGAGCAGTGTTTTAGTCTGTGAGCCTTTATATTTTAATCTTTCCAACGTTATGCACTTCCTGTACCCAAAGAGTGTACGCTGCGTCCTCGGAATGCTCACGGATTTTACGTTTTCATTTTACAAAATAAAATCGTTCCAGACCTGTCAGTAAAAGCTACATTTTTCTATCAAGAAAGAATGAAGTGTACTCCAAGTGTTTACAGACACTCTCAAGGCTGCGTCGGCGGTTGCTTCAGTTATTGTGAAGGAGAGCTTTCATGTTTCGCATGGCAGAAATACAAGCTGAGGAGGTTTGACGGTTGCCATTGCTCTCGAGTTGACTGGACAAGGACGAGGACATTTTTTTGTTACGTGGTCAATGTGGAAGTATTTCAGAGAAACGCCGGTGTGCAAGTGGGGCCTAACTGTTTCATACATGACTGACGATGACCGGAAGATAAATAGACAATTCTTTTATTTCTAAAAGTTTTTTGTTTTTTTTTTACATTACCGCCTGAAACACCGCCGTGAGAGGGAAATCTTCCCAGAATAGCCGGTTTTTGTTTGGATCGGTTCTTACTGGGGTTTTTTTCTTGTGTGCCGTGGCCGAGCGGTCTAGTGCACCGGACTCAAGTCCTGGTGGCTAAGTCATCGGGGTGTGTGTATTCGAATCCCGGAGATGACTCTGTATCATTGAGCAAGAAACCAATTGCTTCTCTTCACCCAGGAGTAAATGGGAGCCTTTGAGGGCAATGTCAGATGGTTATTGTGATGGTTTTGTTTGGTGTGCTATTTTATAGTCTGTTAGCACAGGCTGTATACTCCCCAGGGAACTGATATGGTTTAAGGAATGAAAAAGGTGACCCGGGTAACAAGTGATCATGCCCATCACCGACGCGTCATAAATTACCGGCTACCGGGGCTACATAAGTGTTTATCATTATTATTTATTATTATTGTTTTGAATTTCCAAATTGAAATGAACGCAACTTGTGCACAAATTCCTTGACTTTGATATTCCTCAAAACGTATACTACCGAATGTGATGAAGCTTTGATTTAGAGCGACTGTAGGATGTGTTTATGTGAATATAGGGTGTTGGAATGGATGCATGTACTCTCCAAAAAACCAATGGTATGCTCTACCTTTAAAATGTTAAAGCTCTCAATCATAACACATGTCGTACTTCAAGAAATCACGAATGTCTTGGAGTGCACGGAATGTACATGTACAGATCATTTCATTCTAGGAGCTTTACAAAAATGTGTCAGCGTAATATGTGCATTCATCAATCTCGTGGGAGAACTCGCTATACTGTCCATCGGGAGCAACATTTTTAATCAATCGTGTATGTTGCGATGAATGTGATTGATTATGTGGTTTCTGTTTACCGTCCAAAGTGCACATCCGTGAACTGCACAGACGATGTGTGGCTTTCTGACGAGACCGGTGCACGTGTCATGTGTGTCTTTTGACAGCGGAGTTGAAGGAGTTTGTTTGCAAATCCGTCGGCATGTAAATGTGCGTTTGTCTCGTTTGCAAGTATCAACGTCATTTTTCAAGTAATCTTTCTTTGCATGCTGTTATGGATATATCTGTTGTAATAATGTGTTGAATGTAGATATGGGGATACCAAGTGCGCCCTCGGTGTTCTTGGGCCTGGTGCAATTTTCTAGGTGCCAATGGAGATTGTGTCCGCGACCTTTGGACCTTTCTCTTTTCCGTTTGACTCTGAGCGGGACAAAGCACACCTTCTCTTATGGGTAATTCTCCATAATTTGTTGGGAGCATGCTCTTGCCATGCTCTTAATATGGTCATGGGAGGGATAGTTGTATAGAACCCGTGTACTGAAGATACCATTTGGATTTATGTCATCAATGAAATGTTGCATCTTTCAGGGATAGAATACTTTTTATTAATTGAAATTGTGGACTTGTAGTACAAGAAGCCCGTAGCCTGACACGGCGTGCTGATCTTCATAACTCTCGTGTATTTTACTGTGCTGTGCTGTTGTGTATACACACTCTACTATCTTGTTAAAGGAACATTACAGAATTGGTTTTTGCTAACAAAACAGTTGCTGGCAGTGTAAGCACTTTATGTAATCCACCATATACATAAGCTGACAAACCTGTAGAAGTTTGAGATCGATCGGCCATCTGGGTCACCAGAAAATAGTGAAAAACCGATTACACATTTGCATGAAATCATATAGGTTCAACTAATGAATAAAACGCTCACTGAGCGATAAACTCCAATCGGAAAATTAGTTTATTCATTTCTCATCAAATATGGCATTTCAGACAGAAATATTTCAAGGGATGCTTTCTACTATCATCATCATTAGACCGTGTAAGTTTTATGTAAATCTGTGATCAAAAGTATATTTTACAATTACCAATTCTGTAATGTTCCTTTAAGAAATAAATAAGTTGCAGAAAATATATATTTTCTAATTTCAGACATTATCGTGTGGATTCTGTATTTTGGGGGTGAATGCTCATTCTTTTTCAATACAAAACCGTTCCTTATTCCTCCCCCCTCCCTCATACAACGGGGGCCCGGATCACTTCCGAAAATCTACTCCGCGGTAGTAGAATAAATAGCAAGACAAGTTCTCTAAAGAACAAAATCTACACAGCAAAGTAGATATTTTTACACATGGTGTTACCGCAAACTGAATATATATTGAATATACCTCACCATGCAATGCCTCAAAAACCATATTCATATAACAAGTTATGATTTTTCTTAAGAACAGCTAAATAATTATCCCCACCAATGTTGTGTTAACAATTTTCCGCTAATGTACAAATTACACCGCACATTGTACATTTATTTTATGTTGGGACAAAAAAAACACTAGTTTTACAAAATTTTGCAAAACTCGCACGTGTTGCCACTTAGCTTTGTAATCCAATAATCTTTATCCTTTGATAGAAACAAAAACTAGCAAACAAATTTATAAGAAGGTGCACATTTTATTAATGTCCATTCTTGGGCACGACAATTTCGTGTTTCCTATTGATAACACAGGGGTGGGGCCACCAGCAAACATTCCTTTACGAGAGTTCAGACAATATAATCGTCACCATTTTTTTTTTGATATTTTAATCCCAGACAGTTGTATTTTCCTCTCACTCTCTTTGTCACTAGCATTTGGATATGCTTGCACTAGTATTTTTTTCGGGCTAGCCAGTGGTGGCGCTGTTTGTGTACTACACTACACGGGCAGCCGCGAGCGCTTGACTAAAGCCTCCTCTCTCATCAGGAGCAGTCGATCATAATTCATAACGCCCAGTGTGTCTCACAGTTTCAATACAAGTGAACAGTTTTATGGGGTGATTGCATGCACCACAGGTGTCCCACTTGGTGTAGTTCGCCATTCAGTTACTCCGACCATTTACCGTAACGCAGCCACGTGGCACAGTATGTCAATCATTTGCGCGCCAAATGTTCTTGAGTGCTAATCAATGGGCTCCAAAGGGTAATCACTTGTACACTGCTGGTGATTATGGGAGCATGGGGGCACTGGGCCGGGTTAAGTCGAGGTTAAAGACACAACTCGTAAAAGACCAAATGTAAGAAAATAATACAAAGCTTTTGGCTGCATAATAACGTGAGGTTGATAATGATACCTTAACTCTGGGAATTGTTTAGTCAGAATAAAGTCACTCATTTCTACAGACGTATTTTTATTAATGTGATTGTAGGCTACTGGTTTACTTTGAAATGTCATAGTTTTGCCGGTATTTTCTCTACACCAGAAGTTTAGATTCTAATCTAACGGTCACAGTGACATATGTTTTTCATGTCATCACCGGCAAATGGTAGGTTAATATATTTTCGACCACGTATGCTCTTTCATTTTGTCTACGAGAAGCTGGAGAAAACTTGACACTGGTATCATTAATTCTACCATTGTGAAGAAACCGAGGATAGATTAAATCAAGTATAAACTGTATATTTATACGTTTCCTGCATGCAGTAAATCATGACATTAAGGAAAACAGATCAGATTAATCTACTACTTGATAAAGTTAAGTATAACAGAGAGTCCCTAATCCCTATATCACCAACGGTTCCTCACCACTATTCGCAGACAATTTAACAAAATATTGACTTGCAGTGAAGACACACAACCATTATCATAAGACACTCGAGATCTGCAACTTTAGTTTTAAATTCCAACTTGATAAGAACAGTGTACATTTTGTTTTTAATCATAAGCGGTCGACCTGGAAGTCAAACATGTTTTATACAAAACATTTTGAGTAACACGTACAAAATCATACGAAAAGAATACAACTATTCTGCCGTTAAAGGTAAAGTCATAGATTGGTAAATATAGGCTACGCCAAAAATTAATGACCAAAAAAACTTACTTGGTAAAAAGTACTGCAGCTGTTCATAGCATAAACTACTTTGAGTTCCCTTCGAAGTAATTTGATTTTGATAATTTTTGACCACAAAACATTCGAATCTGAGGTTTCTCAAATTTCCGTGGTGTCCGTTTCCGAATTCTGCGCCCAGAGATGCGAATGGTGCCCGCTGTCCCCCCCCCCCACCTCGCTAAACGTGGATGGATTTCATGCTCTTGATGAAAATAGTTTTTTTTTGCTGTTCAGTCAACAAGTAGACACTCTTTTCAGCTGATACTTTCACAAGTGACAGTTTGATTGCGTCTCTGGTGATAGTTTTGCCTATAAATCAGCATTACTTTGACAAAACCAATCTATGACCATATACCCTTAAGGGTTGCTCTATTTTCCGACGAGGTGTATACACTGCCCAGAATACATTTGAAAGCCAGAATATAACAATTGATACGCCTACGTCCGAATTCATGTTTCCTAGGACGGTTCTTGAATAACTGTTGTTCCGATAGCCAAGATCAACATCATGTCTTTGATAACTTGCAAGTCTCATTATTGGGTGTAGAATTGGCAAAAAAAGGGGGCAATGTGCCGAACTCCCTCGTCCTAACAATACTATTAAATTCACTTAATAAGACCATTTAAGCCATACAACTTAAGACCCGGTGTTTTAATAAAGAGAGGTAACAAACTTAGAGGTGGGCGCGTAAATATTTGCCTTGTCGAGTTAATTTTGGAAAATGAGCTGAAAGGTAACCCAATAAATCAATCCTATGCAGGCCGAGCTCCATGATGACCAGCAACCTAAGTAACTTATCGGATTTCCCTCACACGGGGTCTTAGAGCATTGATCAAATCTTTGGACTAGGTACAATGCGGTGTAGCGTAAAGTAAAGCAGGCTTTTAACGCGGATTGTCGACTCTGCTATCCAGTTTTCATCTTACATATATTTGGTTTTTTCTCTCTCTCTCGAAAGACTTGGCTATACCTGACTATCTGATCATCTCGACTTGAAACGCGTCTCGCGGAATCTGAGAATCTTGAGATTTTTTCCAGAGTTAAATATTTTGTTTTAAATAAACAAAATAAATAAATGAATCGTGAAGGCTTTTTACTATTACAAAAAAAGTTCAACTCTAGTTCACTTGCTAGCGTGCCAATGTGTCCATGCATGGAGAAGTGATTGTGACCTTAGTTTCTGCCATGAATAGAGTTATGAAAATACCTTAGCGTTGTGGTAACAGCACCAGAGGGTGAACAAAACCATGTGGCACGGCCCGACACGCAAGAAGCATTTCTGGCCATTGAGAAAATGGCGCTGACCCATCGTATAATACAGGTCACGCACCAGTTCACACAAACGACATTTTGTGAGTGGACATCTGTATGTACCATGGGGATATGGAATTGCGGTTACGAGTTTGTAGTGACATTCAAACCGAAGACTTACGACAAAAGGGGACATAGGTCCACGATTGCTATCATAAAGGAAAACAATGGGGTCCACGCTTGTCAGGACAAAGAGTTGAACAGAGGGGGTCCACGATTGGACGTCATTACACACTTGTGTGTGTTTGTTAAATTAAGTGCTCCCTCTAGTGGCAAATACCCATTGCATAAAAAAAAACAAGCAAGATCAACATGTTCGTCTTTAAAAACAGCACTCTAGAACTCCACAAAGCTCAGTTATTGTTTCCTCTTTGTCATTTTAAAGGGGGGGGTAGACTTCTTTACAAATATTGGAAATTAATTCAAGGAATATTCAATAAAACATTTAAAGTTACTGGAATAACATGCTTTGCGCTGGCTACAATAGTATCGGCGGGGCGAGCTCCACTGTGTAGCAACACATCCGGGAACGTGCCACTGACAAAAACTGAAAAATAACTCAAGACGGCATCGACGTTATGTTTAACGCTCCTTTAAAAAAAAACGAAGAATAACAGTGATTGCAGTAAACAAATAGCTTCTTCAGTCTTTTTTTTCGCCACTGACATTTGGACAGTAAATACGTGGGTTGACCTTCGAGGATCTTCGATCAAGAAAACACTACTTGCTGCTTGACATTCCCGCTTCCCTTCCATCAGTCAACGGAATTACAAGTGATTCCACACTACGAGCACGTCACAGTCCTTGTAACGGGTAAACGTGCCCAATGTCCTCGTTTTGAAGCCACTCTGCCCTGTCATTATGTAAGATATTTCATTAGGGGCCTAGGTAACTTTTTGTATTCAAGTGCTGTCCAGTTTCAGCAGAGGGAACATTTCAAATTAAGTGTTTAATTACATCATTGCATAGAAACTGCGCCATTTTGGCCATTTGGCGCAGTGCGCGCAATTTCGGCTCTTCCCAACGAGTACCGTATGGCACAGTATGTCAATCAGTCTTGCGCGCCAAATGGTCTTGAAGGGCAAACCTCTTGTACGTTGCTGTTGATTACGGGAGCATTGGATACCGGGCTGGGCGTTTAAAGAAACAACCCGTTAAAGGCAACATTTTTTTGAAATAATTACCTGGTAATAAACAAAAATTGACTACGTACCACTAATTGGTGTGAGGTTGATTATGATACCCACAGTTTTGGGGGGAAAAAAATTCTGAATGGATTTATTCATTTTCAGACACTAACTAAATAAATTATTGTGTGTATATATTTATTGATACACCACTATATCACAAGTACTAAACATGCCTACCGGTACCATTCTGTACGGTATAAATAATATTTGAAGCAGTTTATACCGCACTAAAGGCAACCAACAGCCTTCTACATCACATCCAAGGCGAAAACGGAAGTAACCAATCAGAACAGACCGCGAGAGGAAACGTTCACCACGCGCGCGCTCCATCCGAGAGTGCACCTCATTTAATTAAGAAATTACTAAAGATCAATTGCCGGCAATTGAAACGGGACGCATTTTAATCACAATTAAAAATACGTTGTAATATCTTTAAACTATGCGGGAGGTATACGTAGGCCTACAGGCACATATTGAAATTCATTTCAGCTTGGGTGCTTACACCCAAATCATGCTTTACTTTATGTTTTTCAATTTTATTTTGTATAGATATTAATTTCAAGTTAAAGTACTGGTGCAAGAACATACAGCTCCGCGTTGCACACACTCTGTGGACATTCCTTTGTTCTGTGCACTTGAGACACAAATATACCCATCAACACTATACACAAAAAAAACACTGTGTGGACGAGTGTACGTCCACACAGTGTTTCAAGTCCCTACATTATGTGGACCTCTTGTTCTCAGGTCCACACTTCGTACGTCATGCTTAAACACTGCTTCCTCGTGCCTTATCTGTACGTTCATTTGATTGCATAGACATTGACAATTTTTTCATAAGAAACATTATTTACAGCAAGTGTGGTCATATTATTTGTTGCCATGCTTAAATAAATGTAATCATTGCATCGGGAATAAAGAATATTATTTAGGTTTTTACCCTATACACCGATGTGCAATAAGCGCACTGTATATATATACTCCAGTCATGCCGGAGAAAAATCCACATGCATACTACTACTTGGGTGGGATTCGAACCCCATGACCCTGCATTCTAGAGGAAGTATCTTCACCACTATAGCATCAAGCGAGTCCCGGTGACGAAAGAGCAGTTCCGAGTACTAACATGCTTGTTAGCATTAGCAGGACCATTCGATGCAAAACGAAATTAAAATAACGCAATTGTCAAGTAATTTTGCCTCTCCAGCCCCACCCAAGCCCCAACAAAGAAAATAGCTAATGCTACCCTTTTCGTACACACACAAAAATGTACATATGCATAATTTTGTTAACCTCGACAATGTGATGGTGTTAGTGACAGCCACCAATTTTCCATGTCGTGCAAAAGTGTCACGATGCTCGGAGTAATCTGAAATGTGAGTGTCACAATGCTGAAACTGTGAGTGTCACGATGCTGAAACTGTGAGTGTCACGATGCTGAAACTGTGAGTGTCACGATGCTGAAACTGTGAGTGTCACATGCTGAAACTGTGAGTGTCACGATGCTGAAACTGTGAGTGTCACATGCTGAAACTGTGAGTGTCACGATGCTGAAACTGTGAGTGTCACGATGCTGAAACTGTGAGTGTCACGATGCTGAAACTGTGAGTGTCACAATGCTGAAACTGTGAGTGTCACGATGCTGAAACTGTGAGTGTCACGATGCTGAAACTGTGAGTGTCACGATGCTGAAACTGTGAGTGTCACAATGCTGAAACTGTGATCATGTAAATGCATTACCGTGACACTTTTTTATTTCATTTTTGTTGGTACATGCTACCATCTTTTCCTTGATCGTTGACGGCATTTAACATGGTCTTGCATGGCAGCTCCCTAGGCCCTTCCTGCAATACGACACCTCGCGGTGTATGCATTGAAACCGCGCCATTCAACATTCCAGCAAATTGTTTACCAATTGTAAAACGGCGGGGTTGTCATGAATAAAGATAAAGGCTCTTGGGAAGGTACGCTGAATTTTCTGAAATCATTGTATATGGTAGTATAAAAAATATGATTAATGAATAGTCAAACCATTTGTGGTGACATTATATCGTGTAAGGTATATTTTTGGACTGCTTTTCACCCATGATATTTAAAACGTGGGGGATAAAGTAGGAACACTGTCGAGTACAGGGACTTACCTACATATGGAAAAGGCTTTGACCGGTTTTATCATGCTGTTTAATAATAATCTGAATGATTTTCTGAAGGCACAATTTGAAATCCGACTGCAATAGGTAGAATGAAATGCCTGACATTTCCATTTCTAGTAGGGTATCAATGCTTCACATGTTGGAGTGTCAGACAGATGGAACTCTAATTCTGATGGGTTGGTACTGCAGAGCCAAGCCAATCCTGCTTTGCATCTAGTGCCAATCAAACCAACCTTACGAGGTGCTGCGCGAACTTGGTGTGCTGAGGAAGGTTTTTAATTTTTTTTAAACAACCTCAGCAGAATATGATTATTCCTGGAATAATTTAGCTTTCAGACCACCAAGAGACTCCCCTACATCGAAGCTTGCCTGCCGCAGTCGAAAGCTACCGCCCTCTCTGGAGCGATGCGAGGGCTCAGAGAAGTGACGAGCACGGAGGCCTAATGGAGAACCACTGAAGAAGGGGTTGATTCCATGAAGGTGGCGAGGGGAGGGAGTCTGGTAGGGACGGTCACTGGGTACCCTGGACGTGAAACATCTGGCTGGAGTGGGCCATCTAGAATTTAAAACAAACACATCAAGGGTGCAGTAAATAAAACCGAAAAGTGTAATTTGTCATATGATTTTCATGTAAGCTACTGAGCTGCCCTCCAACAACCTATAAGCACTGTCTACAAAACACAGCATTCAGAAATCCAAAAAACAACTCGAGTGGGGACTCGAACTGAAGACCTACTGCATTCTTGAGTCTATAGACACTTGAACGTCTTGACCAATTGACCAACCGAGAGTTCAGCTACAGTCCTGTCTTGCAGATGGTACTGCTATTTGCATGAAATTGTCCAAGTGGGCAAGACACTCACTGATGAACAGTGAATGTCTTGCATTCAAGTTACCCTCACTGATAGAATTCAATACACATGCATACACCTCGTATGAAATGCCTTCACCTGTTTCTACAG
The DNA here is from genome assembly GCA_032158295.1 of Pycnopodia helianthoides. NCBI lineage: Eukaryota > Metazoa > Echinodermata > Asteroidea > Forcipulatida > Asteriidae > Pycnopodia > Pycnopodia helianthoides. The sequence goes on along the minus strand of CM063248.1, from coordinate 11,014,934 downwards.
ATGCCCTTTTCAGGTAAAAATGCATTAACCACAACCGATGACCCCCCCCCAAAAAAAAAAACCCTTAAACATCAAAACAGCATGTTTTGTTTGACTCTGTTGGACTGAGGACTGCTCTAGTAACCCAATTCTGCTTTACATGGGATCAGGCATACCACCACAATCAGATTCCAACAGATTGGGTGTTCAGTTACCATATAGTGTTTGGTTTTAGAGCCAGGTAGGACCTTAGTCAATTACATGTACTCAAGGTCAATAGGATTAATCAAAACATTTATATATTGGTCACACACCACAGGAGCTTGATGAAAGACATATTTAAACTGAGCCTCTTTACTCCCACTGTCAACATAACATTAAGAGAAGAATTGATACAAAAATATACAGCAATCTTCTACAGGATTCCTTATTAAAGGAACATTACAGAATTGGTAAGAAAAAAAACTTGTAAAATATACTTTTTGATCACAGATTTACATAAAACTTACACGGTCTAATGATGATGATAGTAGAAAACATCCCTTGAAATATTTCTGTCTGAAATGCCACATTTGATGAGAAATGAATAAACTAATTTCCCGATTGGAGTTTATCGCTCAGTGAGCGTTTTATTCATTTGTTGAATCTATATGATTTCATGCAAATGTGTAATCGGTTTTTCACTATTTTCTCGTGACCCAGATGGCCGATCGATCTCAAACTTCTACAGGTTTGTCAGTTTATGTATATGGTGGATTACATGAAGTGCTTACACTGCCAGCAACTGTTTTGTTAGCAAAAACCATTTCTGTAATGTTCCTTTAAGCTCTCATGTACCTGTCCCTTGTTTCACCAGGCACTGAGCCGACGAGCTGCTTCCACAATCGGGTACAGGGATAGCGGTCTGGTATCTCCACTTCTGCCAATGCCCTCCATACATGAAGGTCTGTCTTCGTTGGCTGGGACCTGAATAAGATAATATGGCACAAAAAAGAACATGAGGGAAAGAATCCTTTTTTTTTTACGTGACGTTTATTTTAAAACGGCAGAGTTGTTTTTTTTCCCCCAGCATGGCGTAGGCCTCTGCACAGCGCTTCAATATCAGTGGTTGAGATCCAGGTCTGATACTGCATTATTGCAAGAGCAAGGCAATTTTTTTTCATGAAAGGGGCACCTTTATGAGGGAAATTTTAATTTCTACTAAAACAATTGGAGGTGCACCAAGGCACCATGCCAGGGGATTGCCTTGATAAAGTACCAGGCCCGGATATCACACAGGTAAAAGAGATGAAACAACAATTTCTGAAAGCCCCCCTCCCTCACAACCAAATCAAATCTATGAGAAAAAAATACACATTCTTTTGCACACACACCGTTGTGGGGACTTCCTATTGTTGTTCTATTATTCCCTTTTCTAAAGAATTCCCTTTTGGGGAACCAGTTTAACCAAAAATTTCCCACCTGTTTTCACAAAGAAACAATTCCGTCAAAAGTCACAAATTTTGACAAATTGGATTTTGTTCTTCGCACATTTCAGATGTCTTCATTGCCACCAACACTTTCCCAATGATAGTTTTGTACGCACACTTATTAGCACTTATGTCTTAACATTTACAGATTCAAGTTTTCACAAAAAAGACAATCTTCGTTTTTGCACAAAATTTTACACTGTAGTACAAAGCACTGGCATGGTGCAAAAAACGAGTTCCATGGCTTTGGAGTTTTCAAGAAGAGGAAATTTGTGTGACCTTGACAAGTTTACAGTTATAAGCAACATGGTTTGTACAGGAGGCTCCACCCACAGACATGGTTTGTTCAGTTTTAACGAAGAGACAATCTTGTGAAGCAAATAACTACTCATCAATAAAAGACGCTTTGATAGATTTGTACGAATACCTGATTAGAGCATAGAGAAAGTGGTCTTTTCTCTAGAATTTCAGAAATCTACTTTCGTGGTTTGCGTCAAAGATCAAGTGACGAAAAAAATGGTATCACAAATGGTTTTACTGGAAACAAGTTTTTCGAAACACAAAAGCTTGGCTGCAGGAGCTAAAATGCTCTTCTTGAAAACAGTACTAATGAAATGTTGAGTTTTTCGCTTAAAAAAATGCTTTGAACAGTTACCTTGAGAGACTCCAACGATTCCTTCACACGAAACTTATTAATAAAATGGAACTTATTTAATGGATGAAAGGGTGACAAGAAACTTGCCAACACCCCATTCCAATTGCTTTCTTTTATTATTATTTTCTATTACTATCTTTTCAAGTTTTGATGTCTTAAAGGAACATTACAGAATTGGTAAGAATTTTGTTTTGTAAAATATACTTTTGATCACAGATTTACATCAAACTTACACGGTCTAATGATGATGATAGTAGAAAACATCCCTTGAAATATTTCTGTCGGAAATGCCATATTTGATGAGAAATGAATAAACTAATTTTCCGATTGGAGTTTATCGCTCAGTGAGCGTTTTATTCAGTTGTTGAATCTATATGATTTCATGCAAATGTGTAATCGGTTTTTCACCGTTTTCTCGTGACCCAGATGGCTGATCGATCTCAAACTTCTACAGGTTTGTCAGTTTATGTATATGGTGGATTACATAAAGTGCTTACACTGCCAGCAACTATTTTGTTAGCAAAAACCAATTCTGTAATATTCCTTTAAAAAAAAATACAAATTGTCACAAAAAAAATTAATTTATTATTTTTAATAGCTCAAATGTCTGCCGTGATTAGTTACAATTAAGATCCAATGAAGTGGCTTCATTTTAGTGTACAAATGCTATTTGCATCAGGTTACTCAATATAAACTCTTTTAAATTCTACAACTTTTACATAAATTTCTCCATCAGGAAAAAGAAAAGCATGGATTTACCCCCCCCCCCTCCTGATAACAAGAAGGAAATCTAATTGCTTTTTACATTGTTAACTCAAGAATGTAAGAACCACTTGAAGCAATGAAAATTTAAAAATTAACATGACATGCCAACATATGCGGCCTGAGTGTGTACGTTAATTCTATCATCTGCTCAACAAAGATAATTTGACTAGCGATCAAAAAAATACACATGCGATGGAAAAACAGACCTTGCATGCCGGATTGACGAAAGGTCAGTACCCGAGCTTGCTCAATAATCATAACATCCCCTTCTGTCCCCTTCTTGTTACCATAGCACTATGGAGAAACACAACCAGACTACACGGCTCAAAGAGAATCTACCAAAATAGGGTCAGCTCTTTTTTGCACTCACCCTAAAATGAAGCAAACCTCGTCTCTTGCACCTCTCACGCCAGCGACTTTCTTTCTTGATGGCATCACCTTTGGAGTGCTGAAAATCTCAGCCCTCCCATCGCCATTTCCTCGATGTGACCTGCCATCAACTGTTCCCTGCAACCTAGCTGGACTAACTGCTTCATTCGCTTCTCCGGTTCTGTGAGGACTTCTTTTGTCCGCTGCGGTCGTACTTGCATCTGTTGATGAGCTGCTTTTCTGGCTTGTGTTTAGCTCGGCTGGCGGGCCGTCGCCAGACACACCTTCTCTTGTATTGTCACGGTGTTCACCAGTTTCACTGGTTTCACTCGATGTGGCATTTTGATTCGAATCCGTAGACTCACTGGACGGGTCTCCTGACTTTGCGGACGTTTCATCTGGGATGACATTATTAACTACCTCAGCATTATCCGACTGTTCCACAGTTGTTGAGGGTGCTTCACAGTCTATTCCACTCTCTCCTTGATGAAGGCAAGTGCTCGTTAATTTTCCCTCTTCATCTCCAGCTGGACAGGTAACATTTTCCCTCCCTGAGTTGTCCGGTTTCACTGTCCTTTCCTTTAAACTCCCTACGCTATCGTCCTCAACGATTAAACCTTCCTTAAAGGCATCAGACAATGCGTTTGCATCTGAATCGGACGGAGTCATGGATCCTTCATCTTGTTTGCACTTTACCATTTGGTTCTCACTGTCTCTACTTGTTTCTGTTTCGCCTCTGGCGATTTCTTGTCCGTCCCCGGTCTCCTTGGTACTGGCAATGGTGAGTCTTTCATAATCTCCGAGGAGTTTCTTCATTGGAGAATCATCTGTTGGTACTGACACCCCCAACTTGACAAGGTTATCTTCCGAGGCTTCCTTTCTTAGACCTGCATTGTCTGGATCAAAGTGAAATAAAAAATCGCTGAGTTACGCTTGGAAAAGGTTGCCCATTGAGGGCAAGATTCACATTGGGGACTGCCAGTCTGAAGTCAAAGTTGACTTCTGATATTTAAAGAAAAGGTTGGATCCCCTTAACGTGGTCCCCTTGCAACGCCCTGAACGCTGCTTCCCAGGTTGTATCAAAAATTGGGTATGATTTCTGGCTTTACAGCAGTTTAAGGTTGTATGTTTTCTGACCATTGCCCCCCCCCTCCCGAACAAAGATGTTGACAAAATAGGGAGACCGCCAACATAAGGCAAGATAGCTCAGTTGGTAGAGCACCGGCATGTAAACCGGGAGGTTGCAGGTTCAAATCCCGCGCATAACATGGTTCAAAAATTACAAAAATCAATGGGACAAAACATCATTGGTTTTTAAAAGAATAAATAAATTTAGTCCAATCCTCAACTTTTCAATGAACACACCGAAGTGCAGGAGCAATCCTACCGACTGATTACCCATATTACTAATGGAACGTTCCAATGAAACGTTCAGGTGGTCCAACAGAGAGCTAGTTAGTTCAATTAGTTGAGCACCAACACTCGAAGGTCGCAGGTTGAAATTCGGCTTTTAGACAATTTGTCTTTGTTCACCCCAAAACTGATCCTTTAACCTTCCTACTGTCAGTGACTCTTGGCAACATTTTACAGTGAGTTGACCAACCATTTGAAACCATTTGACTGCCAAGGTTGTGTACGGTGGCACAACTGTGTACTGTGTACATGCATTCCCTCATGGTATCATATTGCAGGCTGGCATAGTTTATCTATCATTCAAAACCACAGTGAATGGTATTGAATGGTCAGACAGCAAGAGGATTAAAGGCAGGGAATACTCGCTCAAGAAATACATTACCATAAAAACCTACTTGGTATTAGGAGCACCTGAGAGCTGTTGATAGTATAAAACATGGTCAGAAACGACTCCCTCTGAAGTAATGTAGTTTTTTGAGAAAGAGGTAATTTCTCACTAAAATATTTGAGTCTGATGAAAGGCTTCAGGCATGAAGCCTTTCTCAGGCATTTGAAAGCACACAATTCTATGCAAGAAGGGTGTTTTTTCCTTCATCATTTTCTTGCAACTTCGATGACCAATTGAGCCCAAATGTTCACAGGCTTGTTATTTTCTGCATACGTTGGATACACGAAGTGGGGATACTAGTCTTTGACAGTTCCAAAAGTATACCCGCGCCTCTGTCTAACCCGTTGGGAACATAAAGTGTATCTATGACAAGCAAATCCACAAACCATCGCGGTACCTTTTAGCTCACAAGACACGAGACAAATACTACATGTGTACATTGAATGAGATTCCACTAAACTGATTCCTTTAGAACATGAAAAAGCTCACATCTAAATTTACAAAATGTGTAATTTCATATCGCCAAACAAACCACTCAAGTACATGAATGCAATCCAATCTTTCAAAAAGCATTAGGTAGCCAAAGGTAACTTAAGGGTTAAAGAATGACTCCCACAAAGTGCACTTTATAGGAAAGGCTTCTTGACTATGGACTTTTATCACGGTGCAGCCATCTTGATTTTTTCTTCCTTTCAAACCGGTCAATGTAACCAAACTGCCGCTGGAAGGGAAAATAGACTGGTCCCTTTTCATAAATTGAGAACTAGAACTATCAGTGTTATAGACCTTTCTATTGCAACGTCACAACCCAAGTTTTTGCCAACCAAGGTTGGAAAGCTACAGGAAGCCATGACTACAAAGCAAAAAACAGATGGCAACAGTTTGTAACAATGTCACACAAAGTATTCAAAAATACTGTTGAATTAGTTGCAAACAACGCAACCATGAATGGATTGTACTTCTTTTAAATGAAAGTTAGCGGACGTGTTGAAATTGGTCATAATATCTGTTAACACGATTGAATGTTTTGCTAACAATCGACCGTCCATGCCAACCAGCGCAGTATTGTTTCTATTGTGTACACAGGGAATCTCACAGTATGTATATAGTGTGATAAAGGTCTATAGACAAGCCTAAACACAGCAAGACTTTCAACTTTCCAGACTTTTTCAACTTACAAGACTTTTTAACTTTCAATGACGCAGCTGAGCGACCAAAAACCAAGGAGATAGCTGATCAGCAAGACCAACAAGAGCTGGGTTGTTGATTCTACTTAAAGAGGATGGGCCATGGTGATTATAGTTGACGTTATTTTTTAGTTTTCTGCTTTCTATAATTTGTTGCATCTTTTGTTACATCACATTAACAAAAGAAGTGATATTTGCAGGGAGTTTTTACTCCTTTCACTAGCGGCGCCGCCTAAATTTATCAAAATCCCATAAATGAGGGCAGCAAACAAAACATGACGTCACATACGTACTAAATCCCCGGATGGTCTGTACTGAACATTGCTTCAAAAGTAACAACACACAGCCGTTTGACAGAGGGGTACGTACTGCGACGTCACTATTCTTTTGAATTTTTGGAGGCAGCTTTCTGGCACCGACTGCTGTTGTTCAGATTTTGCCTGAAGGCGGGGGTGAAAAGAGGCTTGGAAACTGCGTTTTAAACGAATAACCATTCATTCTATAACTCTGTCACAGTGTTTTCTTGGTAGATATAGGTGTATTTAGGGATGTAAAACTTTTTTAAAAGAGTGACCTCTAGCGTGGCCCAACCTCTTTAAGGAAACATGAAAGAAAACACGTTAAGGCCAACCCTCACCTGTGCCAGTCCGAGAACACTTCTCAGCCAGATATTCTTCAAGTTTCTTTAGGCCCTTGGTTGAGGTGATGTCCACAAACTCATCTAGAAAGCTCCAGTACTCCGACCATGACACCTTCATTTTGCCTGCCAACTCCCTGTTCAGATTAAACAATTGTTTTCTTAACGTTCATTGTTTGGGGATCAAACCTCACAATAACATTATAACTATTAGTATTAAAGGCAGTGGATACTTTTGGTATTGCTCAAGAAATGCATTGCCATAAAAACTTACTTGGTAAGGAGCTCCTCAATATGGAGGCTTTTGCATTAGGCACTTTACAAATGTCTTTATTATTATTATTACTATTATTATTATGGAAGCTTGAATTGCCTTCACGTTACTGAGCTACTGAGATAGTTTATCTCAGAAACACGGACTATTTTATCAAACATTGTGAGAAACGACTCCCTCTGAAGTAATGTAGTATTTGAGAAAGAGGTAATTTCTCACTAAAACATATGAGTCTGTGAAAGGCTTCAGGCATGAAGCATTCCTCAGGCATCTAAAAGCACACAATTCTATGCAACAAGGGTGCTGTTTCTTCTTTCATTATTTTCTGGCAACTTCAATGACAAATTAAGTACAGATTTTCACAGGCTTGTAATTCTAGCCTACGATTGGGATACACCGAGTGGGGAAACTAGTCTTTGACAATTACCAAAAGTATACCCTGTCTTTAACCCTCCCTACTGTCATGACTCTTGCAAACATTCCCAGTGAGTTTGACCAACCATTGAAACCATTCGACTGCAAGTTGTGTACCGGGGCAAACCTGTGCACAAACTACACTGTTACTGTGTACATGATTCCCATGTACAAATTCAGGGTGCATGTTTTCAATCATTCAAACCACTTGAATGTATTGAATGGTCAGACAGCAGGAGGGTTAATAAGTGGGGGGGCAGCTGTGTTAGTTCTGAGGTGAATAAAATATGGAAAGAAAAGAATATAAGACTTTGATGACAATAAGGAGCCATTCAGATCAACCAATGTTAAAGATTTTCAAGCTGCCCACTCACCCCACCCCTAATTTTGATTTTTAAATACTGACAGACTATTTAAAGGAACATTACAGAATTGTTTTTTGCTAACAAAACAGTTGCTGGCAGTGTAAGCACTTTATGTAATCCACCGTATACATAAACTGACAAACCTGTAGAAGTTTGAGATCGATCAGCCATCTGGGTCACGAGAAAATAGTGAAAAACCGATTACACATTTGCATGAAATCTTATAGATTCAACAAATGAATAAAACGCTCACTGAGCGATAAAACTCCAATCGGAAAATTGTTTATTAATTTCTCATCAAATATGGCATTTCAAAGATGTTTTCTACTATCATCATCATTAGACCGTGTAAGTTTTATGTAAATCTGTGATAAAAAAGTATATTTTACGAGTTTTTTTTTAACCAATTCTGTAATGTTCCTTTAATACTGAAGAACAATGTAATGCCTCAAATGAAGCAGATATTGAATTGTGGGTATTTTTCCCTCGTCGTCGAGTCGTAGGACTAGGACACCGCAGGCTCAAATCACGGAGATTTTCTGTCAATTTTTTCTTGATACGTTTGGTTTTTATTTCAATGTTGCCTAAAACATGTTAAATTGGTAAAAAGTCAGACATTTTTTTCCAGGTAATTTTTTTCTTCTTTTTTTTCCCCCCTGTTTTTTTTCCGTTTCCCCGTTTTTTTTTTAAAGCCGAATAAAAAGTTTAGGTCGCGCGTAAAGCTAGGGTCAGTCGGGGAACCGGAAACACAACTCTTTTTTGGGGGGGCCTCTTGACTAAATCTAACAGGACTCAAAATAATCATACATTCAAGTGTTCTACTTTAGTTTCCAGTTTCAATTCCAATTTCAATCAAGTAAATAATTTCGTTTTAAGGTGATTTAAGGGTAACAAACAGGGCTAACAGAAAGGGGCCTGAAATAAGATAATAAAGTTCGATGGAGACAACTCATGTAGCAATAGCGAATATAATGGCAGTCTAAAAGTTTGGACGACCATATATTCTCCTATGTATCTCACACAATAAGGAAAAAGTAATGTGGCTGAACTTAGGCAAAGGAAGAAAATGTCAACACAACACACAGGACCTTTATGCCCATCCCCAAGGCATGAATCAATTATTGTTAAGTGCCGAGCTTAAGGGAAACAAGTGCAACGACCCGAGCCCACACTCTTCCCACAGGACCACAGCCTGAGCCTGGTGCACTAGTCATCTCAGCCACGACACTCCATATAGGATCGAGAAACTTTAAGGCAGGGTCTGGACTGAGCGGCTAGTCTGGACCAGGTATTCAAAGGCCTCCCACGCCCTCAAGACTTCAACTCTTCCCCTCTAATATAAAAATAGATAAAGCTTTGGTAAAGTGCATGTCTACGCTGCATTTTTTTTTTTTTTTTTCGGATCATGGCACTCGTGTCCTTGAGCAAGACACTTAACCATAATTGCTTTGTCCTTTGGCTTTTGACGTAAACCTCTACGTCACGTGTGCTGTGAAATGTACGTTAAAGAACCTAGTACACTTGTCGTTCGGAGAAGGGGGTTTGCCTTCTGGCTAGAATGGATCTTTTTATTTTACGTGGTTTTACTGTTGTTATTGATTGCTTTTTAAATATTCTATATATTTTTCCTTTTTTGTTTTAATGATCACACCTTGTGGATCTTTTCTTTTGACCTTTCCTGATTTTACTTTTTGTGGTTTAATGTTTTAGTTTTTCTTGTTGTAAAGCGCCTGGGAGCATTGTAAAACGGATTTGGCGCTATATAAATGTGTTTTATTATTATTATTTATTAATGGTTGCAGATTGCTCCGCATCCAGGCCTGGAATTACACACTGGCCACGAAGGCCACGGCCTCGGTTGCCCCTGGTCTTGGCCTTGGTGCCCCCCCCCTTTAAAAGTTTCCCATAATTCAAACATAGCTCTGCATATCCATCGTAATAAATTACAAACTCTTTGAGATGCCTGTCGTCGGGCATGATAAAGAGGTATGTAAGAACTGCCTATTTTTATAAAACAAAATTCACACTGAAACTGTGCACCTCATACACTATTTACATTTTACAAGCACTTCGGGAGTCTTTTCTCATCACAAAAGTTGAATTGAACATTCTGGGCTTTGACTAGTGAATGATCAGTAACAGGTTCTGCCTTATAGATAGTTCCCAGTAGACGCCATCTTTACGGGCAAATTGCACTTTGGCCTGCAGGTGCGTCAAACGCTCAACATATTAACGCAGCCGCATTGTTCACTGACCAATCCTGCAATGAGTTTCGTGAAATGCGCCGTGTTGCACGCCGTTCTCACACGAAACGCACTGTTTGTTCTAAACTGCCCGTAAAGATGGCCGACTTACGTCATACTGCAACCTATCTATACTGCGAGGGGCAATTTCAATGTCACCCGACTGTTATGAACACCGCAAATCAGACTCTGTGTAGCGAGGTTACCCCCACTCTCTGTAAGACCACTCATATCAAACCTACTGCAACAGGAAACAGGGGCCCAATTTCATAGAGCTGCTTAAGCACAAAAACTAGCTAAGCACAACAAAATTATGCTTAGCAGAATAAGGTTACCAGCCAAACTACCATGTCACATGTAAAGTTTGTGACTGGTATCCTGCTCATTTCTGCTCAGCAAAATATTGTTAAGCAATATTTTCGGCTTAAGCAGCTCTATGAAATTGGGCCCAGCTGGTTTAGCTTGTTGATCTCTGCTTGGGGCAAACAATATATCCAGCACCTCTCGAGTGTGTTTAAAGAATAAACAGCTGTAATAATAATCGTTTTGATTTGTTTTGCAGCAGATACAAGTGATGTTTTACAAAAAGGCAAGGTTTTTTAAAGGAAAATTTGCGAAATGGTCCTGTGTGGCCTAACGGTCTAGTGCACTGGACTCCAAATCTTGTGGTTAAGCCATCAGGGTTTGTGGGTTTGAATCCCAGCCATGACACTTGTGCCCTGGCGCATAGACACCGAACTATAATTGCTTCCCATCACCCAGGAGTAAATATGTGAGGGCAGAGATGGTTCTTGTGATTGATTTAGCTTGATGTGCTACTTACTTAGCCATTACCCAACTGAGATGGTTCTAAGGAATGAAATAAATTGCCAAGGGACCGGTGTAACAATTGCTCATGGACCATGAGCTTCAGCAATGGGGGATACCTGCCATATAGTGTCCATTATCATCATGAAATAAAGCAATCGATGTATACATGTTGAACACATTGAAAGAGTAAATAAAACAGTGATGTGGTACAAATTGTTTCCAGACCGTAATAATGGGTAATGGCTTCTTGTATAGCGCACAAAAGTGTCACTCAGTGAGGCTCAAACATTATTACCCCTGGGCCGAATGTCGTACAGCTGCTTAAGCAGAATTTTTCTTTACTAACACTTTCCTGCTCAGCTGAAATGAGCATGACACCAGTCACAGACGGTACAAGTGACTTGGCACTTTGGCTGGTAACATATTGGTTAGCATATTTTTGTTGTGCCTGGCTTATTTTTGGTGCTTAAGCAGCTCTATGAAATTGGGCCCCTGGTCACTGGGCCACTTATTTTCATTCCTTAAACCATCTCAGCTCCCACAAACTTGAGTTGATGCCCTGGACATACCTTCCGACTCTTTCCAGGCCTTTCTGTTCATCAGCTCGTTTAATTCTACCAACTCGCCTTCTCTCCGTCGATGAAGGGGTGTGAAGACTTCTTCTAAAACATTCAGCCTGTGCGTCAAAAACACGTATAAATCTATCAATCAATCAAAAGTCATTAAAGGCACTGGACACTATTGGTAATTACTCAAAATAATTGTTAGCATAAAAACTTACTTGGTAACGAGCAATGGAGAGCTGTTGATAGTATAAAACATTGTGAGAAACGGCTCCCTCTGAAGTAACAGAGTTTTTGAGAAAGAAGTAATTTCACAGTAAAATATTTGAATTGATTTTAAGACCTCACGCGTGAGGTCTCGAAATCGAAATCAAGCATCTGAAAGCACACAACTTCGTGTGACAACATGGACAAGGGTGTTTTTTCTTCCATTATTATCTCGCAACTTCGACTACCAATTGAGTTCAAATTTTCACAGGTTTGTTATTTTGTGCATATGTTGAGATACACCAAGTGAGAAGACTGGTCTTTGACAATTACCAAAGGTGTCCAGTGTCTTTAATAGAGTGTCAAAATCAACAACAAAATTGCTCTCTTAAGGCGCTGAGGCACAAGAAGAAGAACTACTGGTGGTAAGCCTCATGAAAAGCAGTTTGAAACTTTGAAAATGGCCGACGCAAAAGTGAAAAAACCGTTCACCAGCCTCACAAGGAAATGCCACCTTATGCAGAAACACAGCAGAGAAATACAACAGAAAAATACAGCATTGATGCTTTATGAAGGCAACGTCGCCCCTTCAATTTTCTGTATCATCTTGCCATTGACTGTATGCAAACCATGAATGAACAAAAACAACCTGGGTCGCAGGGCAGGCGGTGTGCAATGACCAAAACATTTTCAACTTTTTTTTTCTTTGATACTTTGCAAACAGCCTCTCCTAGGCAAACTGTAGCGAGACGCACTGAGAACAGCTTACAATGTGAACAGCTTACAATGTGAACAGCTTACAATGTGAACAGCTTACAATGTGAACAGCTTATAATGCCCTGACAAAGGATCTTTTCAAAACCACGACTTGGGCTTCGTCCACCTGTTTGAAGCCCCATCAGGAAAGCACATGTTTTCTAAATAAATGACAGAGCCGTAGCCCAAGCCCAAGACCAAGGCGTGGTTTCGAAAAAGCCTTAATATTCTTACCTCTGATGGAGACATGGGACCTGCACATGCATGCAGTGACAAGACAGAATCAAGGGGACTCTCTGGCGTTAGTCTGAAATCAAACAGGGGGCTTGATAGGGGCTCCGGTAGGTCAGGTGACCACGGCTCACCAATGACGGGCTGTGTACAGTTGTCTTCGGATCTGAACACTGGTACATAGTAGTGAGCTGAAATCAAAATAACTTGATTGAGTTAAACGACTGACTAGTGAGCATCGTCTGAGAATTTTTTTAGTCAGGAAAGAGATTGGATGAATGTGAAAACAATTCCTGAAAAATGGTTTGCTTGGTCCCTCTTATTCTAGACCCACAACCTGCCAGATGTTACAATAGATGGATTGCATATGGCGTCACTGACCACCATTTTTGATGAAAAACAATGGAAAAGTGCAAGTGCATACGCGCTGCACACAACTCTCGGCCAATCATAGCCTTTCACGCATGCACATTTCATCAAAGAGGGCGGCCAATTAAAGGTGTCTATTCAGGAGGTTTACAGATTATGTGCGTCACCAGAAATACAAAGCTATAGGTTTGGACACAATGTGGAAAATTTCTACATTTTTAAGTAAGTGCAAATAAAAATTTTCTAGAAACAATGACCGCAATCAAAGCATTCACAAGTTCAAAGCTGACTTCCCGAACTTTATTTCGGTCACAAGTCCAACTTTCACAAGGGTCATTTTAAAGTCACATAGTGTGTTGCAATCAATAGAATTGCAATGTAAATAAAGCCGATTATCCCCCCAACCGATACACAACCCCCAAAAATTGGGCCGATTTGATCGGCTGGGTAAATCTTAAGTAATTTTGGGGTGAACAAAGAAAAAATGACAAGAGCGGGATTTGAACCTATCATGAGCGTGTGTGTGATAACAAAGTGATCTTCCGGCAAACTTGAGGCACAGCTTCAAATAGCGCAGTACTCAGAATTAGAGCAGAACATTAGAATAGAGTGTGATAAGAGACGTGCAATAGAGGTGTATATCACACACTTGTTTATATGGATCGACCTATCAGCATCGAGGATTCAAGTTTGCTTGACGATAGAATGTAATACAAAGCATCTCAATAAACAGCTAGTGCAATGTCTTGAAAACTGACATGTCTTAACCCTTAGAGTGCCAGCCTTGTTTTAAAAATTCTCAATCCACAGGCCAGCCATTTAAAAAAAATATATATATATATATCCAGTGCACTTTCGAGTAGTAGAACGTAAAGGAACGTTGGCGGCCTGTGAATGGAGATTCAGTTTGACGTTTCAGAACGTTGGCGGCACTCAAAGGTTTCCGTACCGGTCGTGTTTTGGCCGTTCTTTATCCAGAGGGCATTTATATATTTTTTGGGGTCGACTAGTAGAACGTATGGGAACGTTGGCGGCCTGTGGATGGATACTTTGTTTGACGTTTCAGAACGTTGGCGGCACTGGAAGGGTTAAACTTACCACTCAGTAAGTCTTGAATTGCTTCTTGTTGCTGTGTAAGTGTGGCACCTGAAGCCCTACTCCACGAGCACACAATCTGGAAGGCGACACAACAATCAATACTGTACAACTAATGAACGTTTATGAGTACAAGGATGATTACAATTTGAAGTTGCAATATGGTTTGTTTCGTTCAACGAGGAGACGCTGAGTTGACTGGAACCTTTCATCTTTCAATGAATAAAAACAGTTATCTCCATTGCACGAATGCAAAACTTTTCTTTCATAGTAAGCATTACAATTAGCTTTACTAGTAAAGAGCTGTATACAAACTGACCCCAGTTAATGAGATCGCTCCTGTGTGGTACAAAACTCAGCCATACAAAATGGCTAAAACATTTGCCATTACGTGTGTAGACCGGTCTTGGGAGCCCCCAGAATCCTATTATTTTTGGACCACCTCGGCCAAATATCAAAAAAAAAAATCACAATTATTACACACATTTTAATGTGTGTAATAATTGTGACTTTAAAGTATACAAACTACTATTTAAAGTTCTTAAAAGAACTTTAAATAGTAGTTTGTATACTTTAAAGTCAAAAAATGAATCCTCATGTGAGTGCGTTTTAATATTTTTTAAACTTGTGGTTTTTGCGAGAACTTACTTCACCCGCCGTTTGTCCAGATTTGTTTTTCAGAGTCTTGTCACATTGTGGATGGTTAACTAGAACCTTAGTAACTTTCACGTTGCCAAACTTAGATGCAAAATGAAGAGGAGTTTCTCCGACCTGACTGAGACAAACAAAAAGTACATGTTGTTATCTGTGCATTTTAACCCTCCTACTCTCAGTCACTCTTGGCAACATTTTCCAGTGAGTTGACCAACCATTTGAAACCATTCGACTGCCAAGGTTGTGTACGGTGGCACAACTGTGCACAGAACTAGCTGTGTACTGTGTACATGCATTCCCTCATGGTATCATATTTCAGGCTGGCAGGTTTATCTATCATTCAAAACCACAGTGAATGGTATTGAATGGTCAGACAGCAAGAGGGTTAAACCTGTTAATTCAGCATCTCTCTTCCAATCAAATAGACACAGCAAAGCCAATACAAGCCAACCTGCATTGCATTTGCAGCTCATTTCCTCAAGACTTAAGCCCGGTTCATACTTCCTGTGAATGCTTCGAGCAAAGCAAATTTTCTTGCGTCACAATTTAAAAGGAAGCGCATACCGATTATTGTGTCGCCAAAATTCACTTCGCGTTCGCATTCGCAGGAAGTATGAACCAGGCTTTAGTGTCCAGCTGCTGTGTACATAAATGCCCCTCTCAAAGGTCAAAGGTCAACAACCCCCCTTCGTGGGAATTGAAGAACCAGGTTACATGAACCACGCCCTTAGCCCTCACCCCTTTGTCCGGCGAGTTCAGGTACAGATCAACCAGGTACTCCCTCCTGTTGGCGAGGGTGTCCGCTGGGTCATCAGGGTACATCAAGAGTATAAACTCTGGATTCTGGATGGTCTCCAGTATCAAGCTACACATATTGGCCAGGTTGCCCTTGGCTACGATATGTATTGCGTTGTACCGGGACCCTTCCTACCAGAGAAACAAAAGTCAAAGTGTATGATGTTATTTACAACATTAATATGGAACATGTGTCAAATTTCGTAAGACACTTATAGCATATAGGCCTGAACACTTTGTTTGTTAACGGCAATTAAAATAGCAAGGCAATCATTTTCTACTGAGCTAAGTGTTCCAGTTTGTGCTTAGTCTTGCTTCCAAGACCATGGTGATTTTTTGGCGTATACACAACCTAAGTTCGGATTTATGTACACTGCACATGTCTACATAATGAATAAACATAGAGGCCGCTGTGTTATTTATTACCCACGGGATCCAGTCGTCGGTTGGGGAAATTAACACAAGTCACAGCGCCCTCTACGGTTTATTCGTGACTACATAATCTGTCGAACGTTGGTTGTGTGTTCGCGAAAAACACCGTGGTCTTACTTGGAACCAAGACTAGTTTGTGATACAAATCAGCTCTAAGAAAAGCTACCCCTATCAAAAAACGAAAACGTGATCTAATTTGTGATCTATTTATGTAACATAGGATCGACAATAATAATAAACACCTTTAGCAGTTGAATAATTACACATAATGAACATAAAGACTGGTGTCTGTTCTTACCTACTTATTGCATACTAAAGTCTATGCCTGACACTACATCAATCAACAAATGTTATCAATAAATGACTACTATGCAAAAGGAAGAGTTGCAAATTAAAAGCAAACAATTCCAAATCATAAAATGAACATATTCCTGTAATGAAAGAAGAACGTGGTAAAACATTTACAGCAAACAACAACAAATAAATGACAATGTTCAAATGTACACATAAAATATCAATACACAATCTCAGAGTTTAAGCATTAAAAAGGAAACTCAATTTCTGAATGGAATAAGTATGTATACAAATAGTAAGAAATGCAATATGATGAGGTCACACAATTCAGTTAAGAGGTGAAATAAGTCAGCATTTTGAAAAATACAAACAAATTACAGGAAGGAAAATGGAACAACCAGAAAGAAAGGTTATTGTACAGTCAATAAACAGCAAAACATACAGTAGCAAAGATAAATAGTATTTATGCATCAATTTAGACAGAAAACACATCAATCGAATGCACAAGAAAAAACAGCAATTTGGGAAAAGACAATATTCATTAAGTACAGTCAATGTTTCAAAGCAATATCAATTCACACATGTCAAACAAAAATAAGAGCATGAAGTCATCAATATCATGAAACAATCTAATGCACATCAATCTAATGCACAAGAAAAACAGCAATTTGGGAAAAGACAATATTCATTAAGTACAGTCAATGTTTCAAAGCAGTATCAATTCACACATGTCAAACAAAAATAAGAGCATGAAGTCACCAATATCATGAAGCAATCTAATGCACATCAATCTAATGCACATTAATCTAATCTATATGTTCGGGGTGTTATACAACAAATATTGATTGCTCTTACTCATGCTAGGATTAAAACTGTGACCCCCCTCGATGATTCTTGGAGCAGTCCATTTTCCCTCGACTTCAACGCGGGAAAATAGAACGCGCCGAGGATCACCTCGGAAGTCGTAGTTCTGTTAAGGAGAATGGACGAGAAAGTGTAGATTCGTGAATAGAATGTGCGAGCCGAAGGCAAGTGCATTGTGTTTACGGATCTAAACTTTAGAGTCTATTCTCTGACTTAAACTATTTCCTGAAAGACTTTGATTATGTGTGATGAGTTGTTTATTAGATTCCTGCATGTGATACAGTTTCTATGGTAAAGTATATTAAAAGCTGTGTTTGGTGCACATCGTGTTATCCTTTCAATTTGGAAAGACAGTCATTTTCCCGTCAAACATTTCACTTTAGTTTGTAACGAATCCACTCAACTGTAGATTCGTTAAAGTGTAGATTCGTAACGAATCTACAGTTAAGTGTAGATTCGTAAAAATAATCTACACTTTGAACAATAGAGTGACGTTACAGAAATAGTTTAAAATAACCGTAATACTCAAAGCTGTCGTTATTCATATTCTACGAGGTTTCAGTGGTCAACCATTCCAAGCCATAATATCTAGATATGTAGTACAGGGGGGGCAAGGGGTTAATAATGATACCTACTTGCAAGATTGTTGGTGTGTCTCCAGCATTGAGCAGGTATCTAGGGTTACTCCACACGGTCTCCTGGAACTTTGTCTTGTTGTTTTGTTCAATGATACGCCGCAGCAAGACTAGCTCTTGGGGCTTCACTGAACGGAAGTTGCCAACTGCCTTTTCTGCAAATGGCTGAGGGGAGAGAGTTTAATTTGTAATTATTTTTATTTGTTTACACTTTCTTACCTATACACAAGCTCAATTTGTAAATTTCATAAATTTCTTTGTAAAATTGTTAGCCTAAAACTGGGTTATTTGTGGTTACATTTTTGAAAGACATTTGTCAAGAATATATCAATTAAATCCCCAACCACCCCTGACCAATCAAACTCCAACAGAATGTTTTTAATACATTCTGAGGAATGCACTGGTAAACCGATTGGGCTTTACATGGGATCAAGCAAAACCACCATAATCAGAGTCCAACAGTCTGGGTGTTTTTTTGACAGTGGGGAAGGGTCCTAGTAAATCACCCTGGGGAGTAAAGGTTCGGCTGATGATCATTTAGATTTTCCCCGGGTGTTGTTCTTCTACTTCCGCGTTGTAATTGGCAAAATCCGTAAGTCAGGATAACGCCAAGGCGCAATTGTAGGCAAGTGTCTTGCTCAAGGCCACAAACTGCCGGGACCGAGATTCGAACCCACATTGTGATGACTCAGCCACCAGAACCTGAATTTGATGCGCTAGACCGCTCGAGAATGCGCTAAAATGCACCGGGATGTTTTGTGTTCTCTTCCGAGAAAAATGTGGAATGCCTTCACAGTGAATCAGCCATCCTTTGGCTATAAGCCACAGCCAACCCTTGGCTATAAGCCACAGCCAATAATCAGCCACGGTACACTGGATACTTGGACATACCTCCTGCATGCAGAATTCAATGAAAAACAATGGTAGCAGCCTATCGATCTCTCACAATCCTCATTTTGTACTTAAAGGACGAAAGTCAGGAATCTGGGATTACACAATAACCCCACAGAAAAAGGGAGATTTTGAGCATGAACTACAGTACTGACGCATAGAAGGGTGAGTTCACGCCTGTGCACGCCACACAATGGAATGTTCGGGCATTTTAACGTTCTGGGGGCGGGTTCACCCAACTTCCATTCGTGTGTCCAAAAAGTTGTGAATGCATACATGCCTTCCGGCATTAGCTGGTTAAAGAAGCTTTTAGAAACAGTATCCCCAGCCTGAGAGAAGTAGATAATAATAATAGTGGCTTCTTATATAGCGCTCATATCCGTCACTCAGTGACGCTCAAGACGCTTCAACAATCAGTATTTTCCTGCAAGGTATTGTGGAGCTACGTTTCAAAGTATTAGACCTATTCCACAAGAGTCACGACCGGGACTTGAACTCACACTCTGCTGATCAGAAATCGATCTCATGAGACTTTCTAAGATTGACGTTTTACCTGAATTGACACGGGTTCTGATGGTGGTTTGGGTGTACTGAGATCCTGATTAGACTTGGCGAATGTCTCCGCCTCTTCCTTGGTCTTGAAGACCTTAAACCGTGCCCCTTTGTTCTTCTTGGCGATGGTGAGAGCCTCCTTGCGATCCTGGTAGATCAGAATCTCATCTAGATAAAATGTTAAAAACCCTCCTACTATCAGTGTGTTTCTGGGGACAACCAACCCATACCTTGTTATGCCACAACAGTTACACTTTGAGGCACACTGATCTTCAGAGCCGTCACCCAAAGTGCTTCAATGAGAGTGGTAAACTGGAAAAGCCACCATGCTGAATTGCAATGGAGTTTGGGCCACTGTTGGGAGAGATTAAGGTTCTCAACCTTGGTCAATTTCTGCATTGGAAATCTGGGGCAGTGATCGACCATACTTACAATGAAAGGAAAATGTAGTATGAATTATTTTACCATTATATACAAAGAAAGGGAGATTTTGAGGCATCTTGAAGTATGCACCAACTAAACAAACAGGGCTCGCCCTTAACACTAGCCCCAGCGTACATTGTCTAGTCAAAAATGCTATGGGTTAGTAAACACCAATTCTCAACTTGCCCTGTGGGCTACATTAAAAAAGTGTGCAACCTACTTGTTTAAAATGCTCATTTCTTCCTTTGAAGATGTGAATAATTAATGTATACAATGTGTTAATCGTTATTGAGTGTGTGAATATAACTTCATTTGATCATTAAACTGGTTTGTGATCGTTAACATTAACACATCAGAACATTACATTTATGGCAATTCCTGTTTAACCCTCCTACTGTCAGTGACTCTTGGCAACATTTTCCAGTGAGTTGACCAACCATTTGAAACCATTCGACTGCCAAGGTTGTGTACGGTGGCACAACCGTGCACAGAACTAACTGTGTACTGTGTACATGCATTCACTCATGGTATCATATTTCAGGCTGGCATAGTTTATCTATCATTCAAAACCACTTGAATGGTATTGAATGGTCAGACAGCAAAAGGGTTAAAATGTGGGCTACTAAAACTTCCTGGGGGCAAGTAAAATGCACAGTTTACTGGCCCGGCGGGCTACTTTACAAAAAGCTTAAACGCAAGGCCTGACCAACATGTAAATGTACATAGGACTTACTGGTTACTGGTTACAAAATGTTGCTACATGTTATAACAGCCCGCAGAGGCCACGGCCTCTGTTGCCCCTTGTATTGGCCTTGGTGCCCCTTCCAAAGTTTCCCAAAGGCTTTTAGATTTGCCAATGGAAGTGCCCTTTGAAAAATGAAAGTGGTCATGCCCTTTCAAAGATGGAAATTCCAGGCCTATCATAGAGATCATTCATTTACTGTTTAGTCCGCACAATATGTCCAGACATGACTATTATCATTGATTTTTTTTAAAATTCATTTAAAACAAATTGTTTAGTAAAAGCGTTTGGAAAAATAATGTGAAACAGAAGTTTGGCTTTATTTCAGAAATAAGCCTAAACAATATTAACATGGCAAACTTTGGACAAAATGTCAATTCAGGACGTGATTATTACTATCAATTTTAATTGATTGGAAGTTTTTTGGAGCAGCTGCTACGGTCTCTCAAACATGCAACTTTCTCTTTGAAAAAAAAGGAAGAAACTGTCCAGCACACAAACCTGTGTACAGTGCTTTTCAGTTTCCTTTGACTTGGTTCTAAACAAGAAGGCGAATAAGAAGGAAATCAGCTGAAAAGCTGCATGTACCTTAACCCTCGGAGAAGCGGGCCCTTTTGTATAACGCGTGTTCTCCAGGTGGAGGAATTTATCACCACTCAGTTTTGTAGGTCAATGACCCCCTCCTGCAAGCCCATAGCAATTTTGATCCCCACAGGGCTTTTGTTTGGGCCAGCAGTGTGTGGTATTTACGACCTGTTTTAGCTCTGGGCAGCACAGGGTTGACACAAAGAGATAATGGCACAAGGAGTTGGCTCACTAAGATATCCAGTTACAATTCCCAAGGACATTGCTGTCCCTTGGGACTGCTGTCATTCATTACTCCTTACTCGGCAGTGGTTATAGCCTGGCCAATGGGAGTCTACAGGCTTGTGGTGTATACAAGGGGTGAGGATTACAGAAAATCTTGGCTTTTTTGGCCCATTGAAAAAAAAAATATGACCATATTTGGAATATGTGGAGAATTTTTTCACCACGTTGCTTCCCTGAGGGTTTTAAGGGAATGACACATCTATAGTAATCAAAGCGGATGTACTAATTATAAAAGTTTGCATACCCGAATTTCTCAATGCATTTGTCGAGTCTAGTTCGTCAACTCCTGCACTACTCGCATCGATCTTGGAGGGAATGCAAACGGCAAAGTAGTTTGTCACGACGGGGATTCCTTTACTTTGGGCGTTTTTCTCATTGCAGACAGCGTCAACGTCTGCTTGCGACGCAGGAGTGAGCCTAGATTGTTCAATGTTTGTGGGAGTTGACGTCTTCTCCGAACCACTGTCTGTCGAATCGGCGTGACTTTCAGCGGCGTCGCTGCGACCCGCTTGGACCTTTCCGCCTCCTTGTTGCTCCCACAGGTAAGCAGCAATGCGGCGCTCCACCAGCTTACGGGTCGTCTTGGTAATCGGGATTGGCTTTTGACCGCACGCTGTATGCTCGGAGCATAATTCCTCTGTGGTGAGCTTTGAGAGTCGTGCTTTGATTTCTTCCATGGTGCCTTTCCCCTAAAATGTTGGTCAAAAGATGTTGAAAATATTTAAATTTCAAACAGCATGTCAATTTTCTACACTTGAATTTAAACAATTCACCAATGTGGTCTTACTAGCAGTTTCTGCAGAGTCAAAGCTATCTTTAATCTCATCAAAAAAGTACAAGTACATGTAGGCCCTAGTTGAAAAAATGAAAGTAACCACCTTTCATTCTACTTTCATTCTTTCACATAATTTAATTTTAATGCTGTCATAATGGGTTAACACAAACCCAGTAACTGGGCGCTGCACTCCTTTTTTTAAATTTTGACTCGACTCAAGTAAAAATTTTGAAAAAGGATTGCAACGCCCCAGTTACTGGTTACAGGTTAACAACACATCAATTACTGTGGCATAACCATATCAACATAAAATTTATGAAAAATTTTAATTATGGGCAATTTTTTTGGAAGGAAACTCTATGTTTATCAGGGAGGAGGGAATGACTTTGTGTCTGTGGTGAGTGAGGCGACTTTCTTAAAATTTGTTGGGGCGCGATGACCAGGGCCCAATTTCATAGAGCCGCTAAAGCATAAAATATTGCTTACCAGTTGTCTGCTAAGCAGCAATGAGCAGGATACCAGTCACAAATTGTACATGTGACATGGTAGTTTGGCTGGTAACCTTATTCTGGTAAGGTGCTAAGCTACTTTTTGTGCTTAAGCAGCTCTATGAAATTGGGCCCTGCATTCCGTCGACAATTATAGAACCTTCCTCCAAGAGTCCAACTCCAAGACTAAGAGTAAGACTCGTTAGATAGTCTAGTCAATCTGTGCCGAAAAACTTTTAAAATAAGATTTATATTATATATTACTGAAAAAAGAGGCAAAAGCGGCAATTTTTAATTTATGCACATTCCCCCAACTTCCTTTCATCTACTTTTTGTATTTGTTTGGGAGGGTTTCAAGAGACACTTGCAAAAAAAAAATCATTTCTGTTGCAATTTTGTCTAGGTCAAACCATAGATTGACTAGACTAGAGTCCACTCCAAGTCCATGCATGGTCTTACTCTAGTCTTAGTACCTCCGACCATAGAGAAAGGATGCTCTGCCTTACCACCACGGTCGTTTGACCAGTTCCGGATCACTTTCAGAATTCACGTTGTTTTTGTTGCAATCTCTTTGACATTTTAACAAAAGTCAATCAGTTTACCTAAAACATGTCATAAAACTCATCAAGTATCCATTGGCAAAAAATGATTAATACTTTTGAAGAGGCTTCGAGAAAAGTATCGTCACCCGTTTGACCAGTTCGGGACCGGTTGATTCTATTCTGAATCAGTAGCGCGCCCTCTATTGCAAACCCATATTTCTATTCTTAAAACTGTAGGGTGTCGTGGCCGAGTGGTTAAGAGCATCAGATTCAAGTTCTGGTGGCCGAGTCATCGGGGTGTGGGTTCGAATCCCGGTCATGACACTTGTGTCCTTGAGCAAGATGCTTTACTATAATTGCTCCTCTCCACCCAGGGGTATAAATGGGTACCTGCGAGGGTAGAGGTTGATATTGTGTATAAGAAGCCTTCGGAGCGCCACGGCAGCCCAGGGCTGTATACTCCCCAGGGAGCTGAGAAAGATTACAGGAATGCTATTGGCCCAATGACCAGGGCACTAATGTAAAGCGCATTGATACGTTATTGTGAAATGCGCTATATAAGAACTAGTTATTATTATTATTATTATTATTAAACAGTCTCCCAAGGACACAAACTTCAGTGTGTTGGCATGGATTTATAAGGATTTCCGGAGTAATTGCAGAATGCCCCGCTACTCTGAGGTAGCTTTAGATTGAGGCTCCATTGAAGCATGCAAGCTACAACAAGGTCATTTGAGTGGCGGGATATTCAGTGTTCTCCAACCTATAGAAAAGACACTTTCTGCGGCGCGCGCCACGCTTTATAATCGCTGCCAAGCTTTAAAATGTTGCCGCCACGTTTACATTTTTTGACTCTGCATTGTAAATTTACAACAGAAATAGTTTAGAAACAAGAAAGACCACAGTACTTTCTATTAAAACCAAAGTTTCACGCCATTCTCGCAGCCTACCTGTCTGCATTCATAAAGTTATTAAAATAACTTTACATCCACACGGTTTGACAGGAAAAATGGTTTGACAAGTCTTGATATTTGCTTGATATTCGCGCTCGCATTGGTCCCCGCCCCCAAGAACCAACCTTTAATCTTCAGAGTTGGAGAACACTGGATATTCTGCAATTGTGCCGGATTTCCTTTCTTCAGCGAATTTTATGTAAGTGTCTTCAACAACCCGGCGATAAAAACACAAAGCAACAGTGAGGCAAATGAAAAAGAGAAGCGCCCCTAAAAGCAACATTGATCCGAGTATCTATTCTTACAGTCCCAACTCCCTCCCCCAAGTTTCATTTTCTCATAAAAAAACAAAAATTTGTTGTAGTAGGCCTAATGTATCTCAAATGCAATAACTAAACTTTCTAACGCAGCCATACATGCCATATGATTTTACCTTTAACTGAGTGCGCCACCATTTGACGCAGTGAGATGTTTAGCGTTTCCGAACTGGTCAAGGGTACGATGCCCCCCCCCCCCCAACAAAAATAATAATAACTAGAGCTTAATTGCATTTGTGCACAAATGCCGAGCTGTTTCGCCAATAGCATTTTCAAATTACTCAAGTAATTATGAAAGTCTTTTTTTGTTCAAAGCAGATTTGACATATCGAGCCTGTTTAAAAAAAGAATTTAGATTATACAGTGTTCATTTACCAATTTATGACCAAAAAAAGTGCAAAAAATGAAAAAAATCATAAAAAATCATGTGATGACGTCATCATGACGTCATTTCAAAATTTACAAGAACTTGCCAATATCTAACAACCTACAAAGTTTCAACATGATCGCACTTATACATCGGGAGATATACAACTTCGAAAAAGGCATCTTTAATGCCGCGTCACGGAACCCCCGATGACGTCATTGATCTAAAACTTCACACAT
This sequence comes from Pycnopodia helianthoides, assembly GCA_032158295.1. Taxonomy (NCBI): domain Eukaryota; kingdom Metazoa; phylum Echinodermata; class Asteroidea; order Forcipulatida; family Asteriidae; genus Pycnopodia; species Pycnopodia helianthoides. The sequence goes on along the minus strand of CM063248.1, from coordinate 10,989,912 downwards.
TATGATGGCTGCCCGACGGTCAACATATGTGTAAATTTTGAAGTGATTACACAAAACTTCCCCACACACATCTTCAAAAAGTCCATTTTGAACAGTTTTCAACCTGCTGCTAGAGGGCGCTCGTGTGTATCATGACGTCATCGGTAGTTTTTTTTAAATGCACACCCTTGCCAGACACTAACATCGTTGAAAGCATGTTTCGCTGCGCTGCGAAACAGCTAATTATAGTAATACATACAAAATTTATCTCCTCATAAATACATGATGACGGCTCAGTATTTATGTGACATATTTTTTACACATTCTTACCATTTTACATAAATGTTGTTCGCCCTGGCATTCAAATTTGAAAGGTGAGAAGTTTTAAAAACCAGCGTTTTTCAACCAATTTTTGTGTGTGTAAATAATTATCATTATCGCTGACAAACTTCAGAAAAATTGACATAATTTATAATGTCTGTGTGATGTTTGGCACTATTGCGTTTGGTAGTTTATTGGATGTTTTGTTATTCTTCACATGTATCAACATAAATTGGTTGTGTGAGAAGTAATTTAACTATGTGGTTGTTGCAAAGTTGAAGTGATTCGGAACTGCAGTAAAGTTGCTGTAAAGTTTCGTGAAATCGCTTATTGAGCGCTGTTGCCGATTTCACGAAACTTTACAGCATAAGTTATGCACCGATAACACAAGAAATTTTGTACAAGTGGACTTGAGCAATTGCATAAAGTTTCCTGAAATCAGCTGCTGGTCAATGATCCGGAACTGGTCAAACAACTGTACCACCTGGTCCTGGCTACACCACCACAGGCATGATAGGGGTAGGGTTCTTCTGTAGTTTCCACTCCGATCCGCAGGCTAGCTAGGCGCAGCATACAATACATTCTGTAAACATTTCTATGTAGGCGAGAAGAATACAACATCACCTTGACTGAGAAAAAGATACTTTAGCTCTACCTCCATGTTCAGACCGTCAGATTAAAAAATTTGCCTAACCTCTGACCTAATCCATGATTAACCAATCATGATGTTCAACTTCATTTTATAAATCATTAATCTGAAATCACAGAAAAGTCAAGTTTCATGGAGTAAACAGCACTACAATGACTGCATGTACCTTCTTGGTGAAACGAAATTCACAGACACTATAGAGTCTCACATCACACCATAGAGCAAATTGAGCAGACTTTTCTTTGCATCTTCCTTTTTTCACTTCGTCCCTGTGTCGGAAAACCATGCAGAAAAGACCCACCATTAACCATGAAAAATGCGTAGGGCAAGGACTCAATCAAAGTCAAAACGTAAATGACGGAATGGCCACTTTTCAACAAGTGGGGGCGCATTTAAAAACAGCGCTCAATAAGTTATGCCCGGTATCCAGCACGTACAACATGTAAAGCGATGACATTCATTGGTTACCAGCGGTAGTAATGTGATGAAAAAAGATGCGACGCCCATTCGCCTTGGTAGATGTTACTTTCCAAACGCCGTATTCACGAAACTTAACTTAACTTAGTGGAGAACTTAAGTTTTAACTTAAGTCTTAAGCACCCTGCTAACTTAAGTGGGGCGCTTAAGTAGCCATTCACAAAACATCTAAGTACCCCACTTATCTTAGTACCCCACTAAGTCTAAAAAAGTTAAGTTGTTTAAATCAAGCTAGTGCACATGCGCACAAAACTTACGCCATCAACGGTTCAGACGCAATCAATCAATTATCTTTACCCAAAGACTGGAATGGTTATACTTTCGCAACAGCAGTACCACAGATGACAGGTACGGGGATTAATTTTTAATATTAATTTTTAATATCAAATGTGTTTACTTTATTTTTTTGTGCGTTAGCGTCACTTTGTATACGCGCGCGTGAAGTTGTTAGGCGCGCACCAATAAATTAATAAATAAATAAATAAATAAATAAATAAATAAATAAATAAATAAATAAATAAATAAATAAATAAATAAATAAATAAATAAATAAATAAATAAATAATAATAAATAAATAAATAAATAAATAAATAATAAATAAATAAACAAATAAGTAAATTTAATAATTGCATTGCTTAATTAATAGCTTCATTCATTTATTCTTAAACAAACAAATAAACGTATTATGCAACAGTTTGAAACATATGAATTGAAGAACTACATTGATTAAGTAGTATATACACTTTAATTAGAGAAGACGTTCATAACATTAATAAGTCAAACAAATGTTTGACAAGTCAATCAAAAACATCACTCAATTAACATATGTAAAAACCATTAAAAATTTTAATTAATAAAAGTTCTGAAAGAAACAGCATTTTTGAAATTGTGTTTGTAACTGACATCATTAAGGGCAAACTTTAAGTATTTGGCTACAAAAGTGTATGACAAATAGTAACAAAACATAAACTTGTTTATTTAAAGGAGGGGGACCTGCACCACCTGAGCCGTCTCCCCTCGACCAGAGACTGATCACACTGATAGGGGAGAATTCCCCAACTATAATAGGCATCAGTGGTGGAGTGGATAGCCTAAGCCTACCTGATGATGAGCAGCGGCGGCGCTACGGGGGGGCAAATGCCCCCCAGTTTGCCCCCCCCCCCCAGTTTTTTCCCTGATGGCGGAAATTGAGTTTAATCCCAAACGATTGCACCCAATTTGTTACAATGTTGTTTGCGCTGTAAATAATAAACTCAATTTCATCCATCATAATTAGCTGGCACCATCAAAAAAGCCCAATACACTTTCCATCTCCGGCAATGTTTAAATAAAATGTGGATTTATTTATCTGTACAAGCTTGGAAACTTGCTATAAAAAGAAATTCATTGTCTGCCCAAAACCGTATAAGCAGCCATTGTACACGCAGTTTGCACAAGACGTCGCATTCACACAGTGCAAAATCTTATTTCTGGAGTGAATTGTAGGCTTATACAGTACATTATAGACTTTTGTTTGCCCCCCCTAAATTTAAGTTTCCCCCCCTCTTGGCCCCCCCCCCCAGATTAACAGGTCTGGTGCCGCCACTGATGATGAGCATGCAGTGGCCGCAGCCGATCATGGTTTCAATGCAAAAACTCCGGATGAGAGGTAAAGGGCATTTGTTCTGATGCGCATCAAAACTTTAAAAAATGGCGGGGTAATGACGGAGGTTGACCAAATTTTCGTTTTTAACCAAACCATTATAGTGTTGTTTTTTTTTTTTTTTTTTTTTTTTTTAGGGAAGCGAAAAGTTTGTACTCCCAAAGTCTTTGAAACTGCCATACTCGCAAACATGCCATGAAAAGTCATTTAATGCATGACAAGACATCCATGTCAAAAGAATATATAAATGAAGATTCAAAAACAACAAATTTGATATTAATGATAGCTGGTATCCTGTGAGCTATTACTTGCTAAAAGCAAACAAGAAAGCTAATTACGATTATTATTGAAATTATTTTTTACATGGCACTGGTACTGATGAATTGCCGCCTTCAAACACCGTCCCATCGGCAGGTAGCCATTACCGTCAGGAAAGGTTAACGATGGTGCCTAAAAAAAGGAAGTCGGATGAAAACGATGAAGAGTATGGGAAGCTGATAATGCTGGAAAAAAAGAAGAAGTGAAATGGAAACGAGAAGAGGTCGATATGGAGAAGCTTCAGTTGGAGAAGGAACTGCTTCTTCTACAGATGGTGGTACTCCAACAGAGTTTTCAAAATCAATAAATAGCTTTTTCGGGCGAGCATAGTTTATGTGAAACGAAAAAACGAAAGTAAAAAACCCCAAAACGTTTTCTTTCTATCTAATTAACCAACTTCATGTGTTAAAGGAACATTACAGAATTGGTAAGAACAAAATTTGTAAAATATACTTTTGATCACAGATTTACATAAAACTTACACGGTCTAATGATGATGATAGTAGAAAACATCCCCTGAAATATTTCTGTCTGAAATGCCATATTTGATGAGAAATGAATAAACTAATTTTCCGATTGGAGTTTATCGCTCAGTGAGCGTTTTATTCATTTGTTGAATCTGTATGATTTCATGCAAATGTGTAATCGGTTTTTCACTATTTTCTCGTGACCCAGATGGCCGATCGATCTCAAACTTCTGCAGGTTTGTCAGTTTATGTATATGGTGGATTATTACATAAAGTGCTTACACTGCCAGCAACTGTTTTGTTAGCAAAACCAATTCTGTAATGTTCCTTTAAAAGCAGGGTATACATTTTATTCAAAAGACTTACAACCATGAAAACTAATACTCACTACAGCAGTTGATAATGTAAAACATCTTAGAATTGATTCCCTTCTAAGGAATGTGGTTTTAGAGACAGGGATTCAAACACCTTTCAATCTGAGAACTGTTTCTGCTTGAAACGTTTCTCAGATTTTGCATTCCAATTACGGATCATTATATCCTAAATCTACATGTATGTAAGATTTTTAAAAATGGACGCTTACAAAATATATTATATACTTTGCCTTTAAAGGCCCTGTACACTATTGGTAAGATCGAAAAACACAATGTTCACAGATTCACACATAACTTACATGATTTAAAGTAAGTAATGGTAGAAAGGGTTCCTTAAAATATTTCTGCCTAAAATGCTATCGTTTCTGAGAAACGAGTAAAACAATAGTAATTATCGTGCGTGATAATTTGAAAAAACAGAAAACACATAAGATCTCTTTTCACTATTTTCTCGTGACCTCGATGACCAATTGAGCTCAAACTTTCACAGGTTTGTTTGTTCATGCATACGTTTAATCACACAAAATGTGGGCACTGATTTTGAGCTGTTACCAAAAGTGTACAATACCTTTGAAGAGGAATGGAAATGTCAAATTCAATTTTGTGATATACTCATTGTCCAATAGATGGAGTCCTCATGTAGTGGGAGTGAATAAATAACAAGCCTCTGACATCACATTAAAATGGTGTAAATTGCCGGAAGGTTATCGAATTGGCAATTTACACCATTGTAAAGTGACTTACTTCATCTATTGGGAAATGAGTACAGGCCTACAGCAGAAAAGTGAATTTGATACTTTGCGATAGGCTACAATATTATAATCATTATTTTTGTTTGCAATAAATACTCAACAAAGTCAGTCCGAAATAGTAACGTTTTCAGGAAAGCAGCAAATACTGGTTTATGTCTGGCCTACATCTTGTTCAATCAGTGAAAAAATGTAATTTAAACTAATAAAAAAGTGATACCAAGTTGAGGAAAGGTATTTTGTGTTCACTATTGTTTTAATTATTCATTTATTTTGTAAATAAATAAATTGACTGAATCCCCCATCCCCAAACAACAAAAACTCCACCCAGCTTGGTATGTGACCGAAATCGGCTTCTCTGGTTGATGGTTCGAAATTGTGGCCCACTTTGTTTTTATTTAAGGCTGCTGTGGCTGCATTGTTATTTTACGAACTGACCTAGTTAATAGTTGTTTTATGAAAATTGTTTTATGAAATGTAATACAATCGGTATCGGTCGGAGTGCGCGTACAACAAACAACTCAGTATAGATAGGTTGCAGTATGACGTAAATCGGCCATCTTTACGGGCAGTTTAGAACAAACAGTCGTGCGTTTCGTGTGAGAACGGCGTGCAACACGCGCGCATTTCACGAAACTCATTGTAGGATTGGTCAGTGAACAACGCGGCTGCATTAATAAGTTGAGCGTTTGACGCACCTGCAAGCCAAAATGCAATTTGCCCGTAAAGATGGCGTCTACTGGGAACTATCTATAGTCACACATCACAGTAGTAGTATAGTACACTAGTAGTGTGTCAGTTGCCACCATTCACTCAATGGGAAGAACAGAGAGTGTCATGTCGGTAATCATTTTTTTTTAAACTCTTTGACTTGAACCATGGAGGAATACTTGAACTTACTGGAAATAAGTGTGTACCACATGGTCCCTGACAATGTTGCCGTTTTGATGTTGTGGGGGCTGTTCGGGTTGGGGAAGCTGACGTTCCATCGCCATGTCATCTTCAAGGTCAACATCAGGAAGACCCCGTTGTTTTGCCAAGTTGTGAAGGACAATCACTCGACATGTCCGTTCCGGAGAAAGCCTGATTTCGCCATGTAAGCAATGGAACCGTCTCTTCCACTGGCCGATGCTTCTCTCTACAGTGCTTCCTCGAGTTGTTCTATATATGACGTTCAACGGAAATTAAGATAATTTTCAATAAACTTAAGTGCTTGATAGGGTTTGCTCACGAATTTTTAAAAAAAAGATGGATACAAGTTGCAGTATGCCTGCACCAAACAATCATGAACAAACTAACTGAAGTCAACTATCTAAATAATTGGAATACACTAACCTGTGTGCTCCATTGTACCTTTCTTCGGCAGCGACTTGCGCCGTGAAGGAATGGTGTGAGAAGCCAGGACTTTGACGGGTAACCCGTATCTCCAAGGAGGTAATGTTGGCCGTCGACTCTTTGTCTCCCCCGGCCTTCGAACACCTCAGCCAATGAGCTCTCTCGGAGAACTCTCGAGTCGTGGGTACTACCCGGCCACTTGGCATTTAATTAGTGGATAAAATTACACTCATTGTCTACGACAACCTGTACATTAATTGAGTGATAGTTTTTTCTGTTAACAAATTGTTCTTCATGTACTGTTGGGGCTACAATTCTGATGTGAGTTCCGTCGATGAGACCAATTATGCCAGGAAACCCTGCAGCTTCGAAAAATCCCCTCTGAATATTCGGGATTTCTTCGTTTATGAATTCAGCAACCCTTCGGGATAAACTTGTTGAAACAATATTTACAATTATGGAAACAGATGATTGAGAAATCTTTATTGTGTCTCCAATGGTTCGTTGGAAGGTTCCACATGCATAGAATTGCAGTGCAATGAGTACCTTAATTTCAGCTGGAATAGCGCAGCTACGTGCAGTCGGCGAGTCAATTTCTTCTCTTATCAGCTCAGTTATATAAAAAATTCCGTTTCTGTCAAACCTATACCGTGAGTAAAGTTCACCGTGGACCTTTCACGAAACACTCTCTCCCTGCGAAGAATTCTTTCGTTGAAATTTCTGCGGTGCGCGACCCGTAAAAAAGCCACCATGACACCCTAGTGCCCCACTCAAGTCAGGTCGGACCACACTTGAATTTAAGACGCGAAAGTAAGCGGGGCGCTTAGCGCAGATGCTTTGTGAATACCACTTAGTCAGTGAGATTCGTCTAAGTTTGGTATTTAAGTGGGGTGCTTATTATTTGGTGACTTAAAGGCCCTGTACACTATTGGTAAGATCGAAAAACACAATGTTTACAGATTCACACATAACTTACATGATATAAAGTAAGTAATGGTAGAAAGGGTTCCTTAAAATATTTCTGCCTAAAATGCTATCGTTTCTGAGAAACGAGTAAAACAATAGTAATTATCGTGCGTGATAATTTGAAAAAACAGAAAACACATAAGATCTCTTTTCACTATTTTCTTGTGACCTCGATGACCAATTGAGCTCAAACTTTCACAGGTTTGTATGTTCATGCATATGTTTAATCACACAAAATGTGGACACTGATTTTGAGCTGTTACCAAAAGTGTACAATACCTTTAAGTAGTTTCGTGAATACGGCCCCTGTACATTATTTCCTGAAAACCTTTGTCGCATAATTAGCTGAGAGGTATATCTGATGATAACATAATCATATAAAATATCACTAAATACAAAAATTTGTTTGAAAAATTTGTCTGAGCATTCCTTTGATATGTCGTTATTTATTACAAAATAATAAATAATTTGTTAAATAACACATCATAGATTGAGTCATAAACCACAAGCATTATGATTTAAAGGCACTGGACACTATTGGTAATTTCTCAAAATTTCTCAAAACTTGGTAAAGAGCAATGGAGAGCTGTTGATAGTATACAACATTGTGAGAAACGGCTCCCTCTGAAGTAACGTAGTTTTTGAGAAAGAAGTAATTTCTAATTAAAATATTCGAATTGATTTTGAGACCTCACGCTTGAGGTCTCGAAATCAAGCATCTGAAAGCACACAACTTCGTGTGACAAGGGTGTTTTTTCTTCCATTATTATCTCGCAACTTCGACGACCAATTGAGTTCAAGTAAGAAGACTGGTCTTTGACAATTACCAAAGGTGTCCAGTGTCTTTAAAGCAAATTTTAGCCATTGACGTTCTGCATGTAACTCGCCACCTTTTCCTTCCTCCAAGATCAAATCCAAGTGCGAAACATATCATCAAGGACAGACAGTTTCTATTGCACTGCTTTTTTTGTCCGTCTTCGTTTTACTGTCGGATGGCTCGGTTGTGGCTTTGGCCAAGGTCCCTGCAACAATACCTGCAAGGATGATGGCACCCAGCCTGCGGTTGGAGTAGAACTTGTTCCAGCAGTCGTCAGGATTGTGAATGTCCACAGTCCAAACCTTGTAGAAAAAAAAAAAAAATATTCACTGGGTAAGGACAGGAAGACGGAGCAAATTTGATTCTTGAAATTTGCCGCGTTGACAATGAGAAATCTAGAAAAATTTGATAACAATTTCCTCTTGGTGTGTGGAAATGAAGCTGCCTGATTGTACAGACTGTGCAGAGGTTTACAGATCTTCTACATCATTTCAGATACAAAGCTCTGGTCATGAAAAGGGTCAACTCTTTCCGAATCGTGTTTGCCTCTTTCAAGAAAATTGGAGAGTGCAGGGAGATCGGTGAAAAATCCTGACCAATCCCATATCTGAATTGGGGTTTATTAAGGTATTTTCCGAACTAGCGACTTCAAATAACGACTGAAGCTTCTATTGACCTTTAGCGGAGGGCTAGTCTTGGTGCAAGACCTTACTGTTAAGTTACCAAACGTAGAACTTACTTCACAGGCATGTTGACCCGCTGTTAATATACAATTCACCAATAGTGGGAGTCATTCATGTTATGTTCTGCGAACCTGATTTAGCCCACCAATTGCCCCTCCTGTGGGATCGTGACAATACAGCGCCCCCTAGTGATAACTGTGTAACAAGGATCTGCTGATAACGTCTTGCACCAAGACTAGCTAAGGGGACCTGACTTGGACATCATTGTCATGTGCATAAGGTGTATTGTTCACTCGTCCCCAGTGCCTTGCCTTAAAACCAAAGGCGCTGGGATGGGCAAACGTATCGTTAACATTAATGCTCAGTCCCATGCTCAGTCCCATCATGCTTCACACTCACACTGCAAGCACTGCACGCATGACGTACTTCCTGAACAAGAATCTGTGCAAGCTGATTAGCCCATCCCAGCGGTCCTGGATAGGCCGCTGGGGCTGAGCGAAGGTGTATTGGTGATAACTATGAGGTATCAGGACCCAATGGGGGGACTTTTGGGACACTTGGTGGCAGCAGAACTTACCAGGTAAATCCATTGTTCTCAACCTTGTACCCATTCTTAGAGCTACGTAAACAATGGAGTTTTACCACAGACTCACGGGCTTTACAGGACACCATAAGCACGTAAATCCTTTATAAGAGGTGCTATGAAATTGGCCCCAGTATAAACCCATGGTTGGCCTCATAACTAATACGGTGATACCTGCACAATCAGCCTATGGTACAATTTTCTTTCATTTTTCATAACATATATATTCTAACTCACACGGCCCGTCGGCCACTACAAGGTGAGGGCTACACTTAACTTATTTTGGCTGTCAACCCAAATCAACTGTCACCAGGGGGCTCAAACAGGGTTACCCCCTTCACAGTCTGTAAGGTTGTAGGCATGGGTATCATCATTGAGGAGACTGGCTGGTAGAGCCTTCCCAACTTTATATGAAGCTATTATGATTAAGTGCCTGGTGCTCAAGGGCACAAGTGTCATGACTGGGATTCGAACCCACACTCTGCTGCTGATAGCACCAGAGCTTGGGTCCAGTGAACTAGACCACTCGGCCACGCATGTTGGGGGAATACTAAGAAAGGTGTACCATCATCATGATCTGTACAACAGAAGCCAGAGTACAACTACATAGAGCTGCTTAGCAAAATTAAGCAGGAAATCAGTCACTTACTGTGCACGTAACATGGTGTTTTGACTGGTAACCCTTTTCCAGTTAGCAAAATTGTTTGGTTTTAGTAAATTTTGGGGCTGAAGCAGCTCTATGGGCCCAGTGCCTAATTTCGTAGAGCTGCTTACGCACAAAACGTAGCTAGGCACAACAAAATTATGCTTACCAGAATAAGGTTACCAGCCAAACTACCATCTTACATGTACTATCTGTGGCTGGTATCTTGCTTATTCCTGCTAAGCAGACACTGTTTAAGCAGTATTTTCTGCTTATGCAGCTGTATGAAATTGGGCCCAGGACTGGCCCTTGAACATTCTGGAGTTTTATTACTCTTTACTTTACTATACCTGGTTGCCAATGTGAGCTGCAGTGAGAGCTACTGCCAGGTAGTAAGGCAACGTCTGTTCTGCCATGATGCCAACTGTGGTCAGACCGGACAACATAACGGCACCAAATCCTGTCAACCAATACTTGGTGCTCTCCCCCATCTTGATTGATGTAGATCTCAGACCCAATGCCATGTCATCTCTCTTATCCTGATGAGAATGGACATCAATATGGTCAATAAAGGCAAAGTATAGGATTGGTAAGAAGTGGGACTGATTATAAAGTTCATACTAGGACCATTATAGGACCGTATCAAGTTTATACTAGGACCAATATAGGACCTTATCAAGTTTATACCAGGACCACCATTATTATAGGACCTTGTAAGTTGACAAAAACCATTATTATAGGACCTTATAAAGTTCATACTAGAACCAACATTACAGGACCTTATAAAGTCTATACTAGGATCATAGTTCACATAGTAAGACCAACATATAGGACCTTAAATATAGTTCATACAAGAACCAGTCATACTAGAACCAATATTACAGAACCTTATAAAGTTCATACCAGAACCAATATCACAGGACCTTTAATATAAAGTTCACATAGTAAGACCAATATATATAAGACCTTAACAAAAGTTCACATACTAGGACCAACATAGGACTTTATAAAGTTCATAGGACCAATATCATAGAACCTCATCAAGTTCATACCAGGGCCAACATTATAGAACCTTATAAAGTTCATACTAGGACCAATCCTGGAGAAAATTGAGTGAAAATTTAGTGCATAACAAAACTCAATTGACCTTGGAGACCCTCTTTGAAGATGTCTACTTTTTGGCATGAGAATAACTTTTAAACTGGAAGCATGGAAACTAGGTTCAACATGCACAAACGCAGGGCAGCTATGGGGCTGGAAGTAGCGTAAAAACCTTAGTGGGCCTGATGATATACTGTCTTATATGCCATAAGATCAAGTTTACAACAGGCATGCAACTGTAACTTCACCAAAAAAGAGGAAATTACAAAATTTCAATGATTTTGTACAGTATTTTTCCATTTTGAATGGTAAAACTGAGAATAAAAAAAGAGGAAATCAGTTGATCCGAGGAAAAGTTGCATGGCTGTTACAAGTGCACAGCCACAATCATGAACGACACATAAATATCGAGTAACTTTTTGCAGATCTTGTATTCGACAAACTCAAGTACTTTCTACCCTTCATTCGCACAGCGCTGGTTAATTAATTTACAAACAACATTGAAATAACTGTTACATCACTTGTTTCAAACTGTTGTTTATAACATGGACACTAAAAAAAAAATTGTACCCATGATTGTGGCTGAGCACACAAGCATTGTACCAGGACAGTAAACAGCAGCACAGTCCATTCGTTTGACAGGGAACATTGAGTACTACATAATTACCTGATGTCCGTAGATCGTATCGTAGACCACAGTCCACGCAATACAAGACATGTAGAGAGGCAGTACAATGCTCCAGTCACATGACCCATGAACTGCTGAGTAGCCAATCAGAGCTCCAAAGTTTATTGTCAGGCCTGTGTCAACACACATTCAACAATAAAAAAACAATTCATTAATTTCGCACCACAAAACCCTTTACTTGCGTCAAAGGTTAATTTTGTTCCATCAAATGACCAAACTTAACCATAACCAGCCAGTTGGACTTAGGCCATATCCAAGTCAGCGGCTACGGACGGCTCTGACTGGTGCAGAGTGTTGCCAAGGACATCCTATACTTCAACGCATGATGATGCTGCGATCAAGCCGTAGCCATAGCCGAAGCCGCCAATTCGGACACGGCCTCACCCACGGATCCTCTACTCGGGTCAAAGGGTAATTTATTCCCATCACATGACCCAAACTGGCCAGTCAATCATACAAACACCAATGGACCCTCCATTCAGGTCAAAGTTCAAAGTTAGATAAGAGAGTCTATTGAGCTTATTGTTTCATTGTGATATAACATCTCAATGACCTGCCTGCTCATATTTTCAACAATTTCGGGTTGAACCAAAAATTTTTTATTAGAGCGAGATTTGAACCTGCGACCTCTGGATTAAAGTGCCGGGGCTCTTCTAGCCCTTTGTTGGCAGTCTCCCTATTTTGTCAATATCTTTGTTTGGGGGTGCTAGTCGAAAGCCATTCAACCTGTGACTGCCGTGTAGCCAGGGATCACAACCTGGGAATTGGCAGCAGAGGGATCACCTTAACCCTCTAGTCCCTGCACCGCCCAAGTTTGCTGCAAAAAATGTTTAGTTATCAAGGCTCTTGCAGAAAATTGCTAGAAACTTGGTTCAAATTTTGAAAGCTACCCAAGGCTTATAAGGTTATATGATTTACAAAAACAATGTTTTGACCTTTTCATTAATAGTGCCTCTCGTTAACAGTTATCGGTAAATTTTATGGTGATTATTTTTAGTGCAGTACACAATGTACTATTGTGAAGGCTTTTACATGGCATCAAATGCTCATACTAATTAATTGCTAAGGCATTAGTTTTTACAGTATCATCATGATGAAAGAAAATTAAATTTTTGGCTACAAATGAGCGTGGTGTTGATGAGAGCTATAATGACGTAATCATCATTAGCGTTACCATTCAGCAAGGCAACTGTGAAAGGGGAGAATATAAAAATGATTGCTATTGACTTGACCTAGTTCATTTTGATGTCACTTTTATTTCTCCTAATACACACAAGCTGGTGAGCGATTTCTCCTACAGCGTGTAACAGTGTACCGCTTTGGGCAGTCAAGTGGCTAAAGGGTCAAGGGGATGGGACTTTTAATTTCAAACATCAAGTAATCAATTCTCATCGGTCTGAGGCATCGGCAAGAGTTCATGAGGAACCATTTATACGGGGGGGGGGGGGGGGCAAATTCACCCTTCACTGCATGCAGTTAAACATACAGCAAATCCACAGAAGAGTGGAGATGGAATTAGCTTCTTCTCTGTGACTCCAATGCTTCATTCAAATGCCCGCCAACATTTGAAATCTTTGAAAAAAATCTGGAAAAGGGACACATACAGCAGAGCGAGAGGTGCAAGCGGATTGACTAATTAGCGAGGTCTTTGAGTTTGGCTCATTTTGACCCTGCAGCAGGCTGACCCCCGACCTCTGGCGTGTGAATTAGCACCCTCGTATTGCAGCGCCCTCTATTCCAGTTGCTGTCTCATTCAGACAGTGGGCTTTTTTCATGTGTGCAACATTCCTTCTCCAGAAAGCTGAGATGTCCTGGTTTTTAGGGTTTTTAAAACTCCAAAATCGGGTCAGCCCCTGGTATGCATTGGCAGGTATGCATTTACACAGCTACCATGAAGGCCTGGAGTTTCATCTTTGAAAGAGCCCGGCCGAATTCATTTTGCAGAGGGCCCTTCCATTGGCAAAATCTTAAAAGTCTATGGGAAACTTTTGAATGGATACCAAGGCCAAGACTAGGGGCAATGAAGGCCTGGCCTCTGTGTTATTCCAGGCCTGCCATGATCCATAGAAAAAGCATGCAACTGAGGAAAGTGCCAGGCACAGCAAGACTTTGTATTGTGTTTTCCAATTCAATTCACTTCCTTTCATTTCAATTGGCACAGCTGACAAAACCACAAAATGAGAAAAATCAGCTGAAAAGTTGCAAGCCTGATAGAATCGACCAAAGAATAGATCAACGACAAGAAATCAAGGGGATCAGGTTGGCTCAGTGGTTGCTTTCCCCTGCCTTTCACCTCTGTGGACCCCGGTTCAAATCCCACCGCAGAACGGAGCCATGCATGTGGATTGGGTTTCCAGTCCCTTCCTGATTGCGAGGGTTTTCCCCCATTTGAGGTTTTCCTCCCACATCTAAAACTGAACATTTCCTCTCGTTTCCTACTCATCCTGTTATTGGTGCTATCTTTCGCTCGGCCCCAGCGGCCTATCCAGGACCGCTGGGATGGGCTAATCAGCTTGCACAGATTCTTGTTCAGGAAGTACGTCATGCGTGCAGTGCTTGCAGTGTGAGTGTGACGCATGATGGGACTGGGCATTGACCAATGAGCGTGCTTGATACGTTTGCCCATCCCAGCGCCTTTGGTTTTAAGGCAAGGCGCTGGGGACGAGCGAAGTGCTATCTATGCTGTCGGATGTGTAATAAATGAATAAATAAACCTAGAAAATGTCTCACCTAAAAATGCCTGTGGCCAGTAAGTGACCCTCTTCATCAGAGGGTAGATGACGATCGGTGCAACAGCAACAAATCCAAGAGCTATACTGTATACAAAGACCAGATGGCAAAGAAACATATTTTTCAAAATTCAACACATCATTTACACCAAACATAAGTTCTAAAAGCCATTCTACCTCACCATTATAACGCCACTCCAGAGACCACGTTGCGTTGCATTGAAGTCAAAATGAATCAAAGTTAACCCCATGGATCATTATTGAACTCGTTAATTGGAATGATATGCAAGAACAAGAGTATTTTTTCATCTATAATGTTTTTATACATACGATCTTTCTTAGGTTATGTTGGTTTTTGTTCTTCAATATTAACTTGTCGGCGTATAAGCCGCCCGGCGGATAAGCAGCAGAAATTTTTCTTAGGACCAAAATCAGCATATAAGCCACAGCTTATACGTCAAAGATTAAGGTACAAACATTGTGTGATCTAGCCAGCTGATGAACGGACGCCTCTACTCTGTTCTCTCCAATCACCGTGTTATGTACATAGGCCAATGATAATCATACATGTACTGAAGTTATAGCACACTAAATTGTTTTAGTCTTTACATGATACGCCCAGTTCTTTAGTTGTAATACACCAAGCTATGGATAAATCTGTGACAGGGTTCTGGTTTGAATACCCATGGATCGAAGATGGCTCAACAGCCAACATTTTTTAAACTTCCGAAACGGACGTTAAAAAACCAGCAGAAGTTATTGGGAAAAGGACTTTGAAGTGTAAAGGTAAGACAGAATTGTCAAAAACTCTACACATTATCCCCAATACAATCAGTACGCCGTTCCAGGGCGTTGCCTCTATGTCCACGTCCAATGAACAACAAACTTGATGCAAGCAATGAAGGAGGGGGGCTTCGCCCAATTCACAAGTGAATTCATTGAGGCGACTAGCAAAGGGAAGGAATGCAAGCGTAGCGCCTCGAGCACCAATGTGCAGGACGCCAAACGGCTGAAATCAGTCGTGGTTGTCACCCAAACCAAGCAGATTCACAAAATTATTGAAACCTGTATACTTGGCTCGCAGAAGCCAAGGGTTTCAATCAGTTGCATACATTGATGATCCCTTATTGTTTGGAAAAACTTACGGGGAATGCTACAATAATACGGTGGTGACAAAACAACATATGGCCCAAGCAGGCTTCATAATTCACGACACAAAGTCGGTTTCTATTCCAGTACAGGAAATAACTTTCCTTGGCTTTGTGTTTAACTCGAATGATATCTAAAAGCTGAAAAGCTGAAAAAAAATTGAAAACTTGTCTTAAAAAGAATCTGTGCTAATACGAGAAGTGGCTCAGGTTATTGGCATACTGGTGTCAAATTTTCCAGGCGCAATGTTTGGCCAACTGTTTTACCGACAAGTCTAAAAAAGACCAAATAAGAGCACTGCAACAAAAATGACAGAGACTTTGATTCTTGAATGAATTTTTCAGAAGAGGCGTTAAACGATCTCAATGGGTGAATTGAAAATATTAAATCCACTGAAGCCACTAGACATTTACACTAGACACTCAAACTAGACACTCAAACTAGACACTCAAAGCCAAGTGTTACAATACTTTAGATGCATTCTTTAGAGGATGGGTGCTGTTTGTAATGACAACCGCACATGGGGGTCAATGGACACATCAAGAAGCACATGCTCACATAAACATTCTTGAAACTCTTGCCTCTTTCTATGCATTTAAGTCTTTTTTCGAAGGAATGCATGAACTCACATGTGGGATGGTACTTTGATAATACAACAGCCATTGCATACATCAATTAACATGGGCGGAATACAATCGACAGAGTGTGACAAAGTCACACGCAAGGTGTGGCATTGGGCTAAAGCCAACAATATTTGGCTTAGTGAAGCTCACATTCCAGTCGAACAAAACGTAGTGGCAGACATTGAATCAAGAAGAAAGAATGCCGATTTTTTGACAAATAAGTGCTAGGTTTATAGAGCCGAATATTGATCTATTTGCCTCTAGATTAAACTATCAGGTCAAGCCGTATGTGTCATGGAAACATGATCCAGAGGCTATTGAAATAGTTGCATTCACGTTGTCTTGGAACAATTACAGTTTCTATGCTTTCCCACCTTTTAGCCTTATCGGCAGAGTTCTTCAAAAGATTACACAACGACCAGGCAGAGGGACTTCTGGTTGTTCCAAACTGGCCAACCCAGTTCTGGTATCCGAAATTGATACATCAGGATTTCTTTAGTGTTGGAAAAATGTTTCCCAGGAAACCATTGCGAGATGGATCAGTTACACGGTAGATCATATAAATAAACTCAAATCAAAGGAGTACTCAAAATTAATGGCTTCGGATACCACTTTTACCTGTAAATACCCAATTTTCCATTTCGTTGAAAACTTTTAAAAGGTAATTGCAAGTGTAATTTAAAAGTTTGGAAAATGTGTGGTGGTCGGAAACAGAGAAAATTTTGGAAGTCGTGGTTGGGGAATCCTGAGTGCCGGGTGGGTTTGCCGGCACCGACCACTGTGGGCAGAACCTTGATACATATGCTGAAAGCAGAGCCAATACTCATCTCTGCACCCACTGTCACTACTGGCATGCCACGAATCCGAGAGCGACTTGCAAGAACAGGTATTTCAGACCGGACAACTGAAACAATTGTGGCTTCGTGGAGAAACTCCACACAAAAACACTATGCTTCGTATATCAGGAGATGGGAATCTTTTTGCTGCAGACACAGCATAAGTCCTACCAAGCCAAATATAGGCATTGCGTTACAATTTTTAAAAGAATTATTTGACGAAGGACTCAGTTATAGTTCCATTACTTGTGCCAGGTCGGCAATTTTGTCAATTACTTTGCCCATAGATGGTATTACTTTTAGGAGTCAAGTTCTAACCACAAGATTTATGAAAGGAGTGTTTAATTGGAGACCATCATTCCCAAGAAGAGGGTGCTTCATTGGCCCATCCTGAGGGGTGCCCCGTTCTTGGCTTTGCAATGCCATTGAATCATCATCGTTGAACCTCTAAGATGGTGGCAGGATGAGTCATAGGGATATGAGGCCAATGCGTCGGACCAGCCAGGGCTGGGCTGGTGCCAACAGACCGGCCAGTTGGGACAGCGCGTGGCACCCTCGCAATCAAAGAATTACATACCTGTATGGATTAAGAGTCAGCAGTATCCCCAATGCTACACTAAGCTGAGCTGCTAGGAAGACTAGGGCCTGTCTAGAGCTGATGTCACCTGAGGCTATGGGTCGTAAGCGCGTCCGTTCAACCTGTACAAAAATAAACATCAACGCTGCAGTCAGTCAGTTGCATACCAATAACTGTGAAGCCGATACTTGTCAAAATAATGTGCACCATCGACTAATTGGTTCATTTAACATCGGTATGATTGCTTCGTCCTTCGGATGGAGCGTAAAGCCATTGGTCCTGTGTGTTGTGGAGATCAAGTAAAAAGAAGCCAGTACACTTAAGTGTTAACAGAAGGGGTTCGCCCAGTGTTTTCTGGCATGATTGGCTGCAGATTTCGCCACAGCACCTTGTAACCCATTCCATGGTGCTATGTAAATAAATGGGTCTCAAGACTCTTATATTTCGAACATAGCTCCACATACCTTGTAGAAAAACAAGCACTTTGAGATGCCCTCGGGTGGGTGTTCGAGTAATATAGATGTTTGCGGGCTGACACTGGGCCCAATTTCATAGAGCTGCTTAAGCAGACAATTAGCACTTAACAATTTTCTGCTTAGCAAACATAAGCAGGGTACCAGTCACAGATAGTACATGTAAAATGACATTTTGGCTGGTAACCTTATTCTGGTAAGCATTTGTTGTTGTGCTCTGCTACTTTTTGTGCTATTGCTTAACATTTGCCTGCTCAGCAGAAATGAAAACACCAGTTACAAATTGTACATGTGATATGGCAGTTTGGCTGGTAACCTTATTCCTGTAAGCATAATTTTGTTGCGCTTAGCTACTTTTTGTGACTAAAGCAGCACTGTGAAATTGGGCCCAGGTCATGGTACTTACAGATTTATCAAAGTCTTTGTCCCACAAGTCATTGATGGTACAACCAGCTCCTCTAACCACGAGGGCTCCTAGTCCACAGAGACTAAGCATGTATAAACTAGGGAAATGACCCGGGGCTGTAGCCAATGCAATACTCCATGTGCATGGCCAATAGCACAACCACGTCCCTGTACCAGGAGAAAGGAAACAACACAATGAGATTGACAATAATGTTCAAGGGCTTTTCAAAAAATTATGCAATTGTATTTAGTACTTTGTGTCTAGACCATGAATAGCCGAGGTCAAACAATGGGTGTTGGAGTTGGCGTAGTGGTACCTTTCCTCGCCTTTCACCTCTGGGACCCTGGGTTGAATCCCGGCGGGGGCACTATGTGGATTGGGTGTTCAGTCCCTACCCTCATTGCATGGGTTCTCCCTGGAATATTTCTCCAGGTTTTTTCTGCCTACATCAAAAAATGAAACTTCCTTCCTTATCTTCTTTCCATGGGGTTCTTGGCTAATATAGTGATTGAGTTCGCTTTTCTGAGAGTCTTCACAACCAGAATTAACAAATGAAATGAAATAAAAATTATAATGTGCACGAGTGTACCCACAACGCATAACTCTCAGCCAATGGTTGGTTTTCTTTCAAACCTCAGTGAGGGCGCTGTTTGAGGTTGTGAATGTTTGACGTTTGCTGGGATTGGGATTGCACATAGACATGTCAAGGCCATGTAGAACCCTGCTACATGCTGCACAGTGCAACAGAGTAAAGGATTTGAGCTGACTGCTACAACGTCAAAAATTGACTGCTTAAAATTGAACGGCCGACTTCTAATAAAACTGCTTACCAACCGGCTTGTCGATTCTCATGAGCTTCATGTATGGTTGGATCTGACTCGGTGCCGCATTCACCACAGATGCCATCAGACTCATACTCCGCCTACCGCCGCATCCCAAGATCTGACTGCGCCCAATCTGACCACGCCCAAACAGTTCCGTGCTTCCTTCCTGTCTCCGTCCCAACACCGGCCCCAAACTGTGTGGTTCCCCGCGACGTTTCAGTGGAAACTCTGCTCTACCAAACTGGGTGGAGTGGTGAACATGCTTGAATTGCTGACTTGGTTGAAGAAAATTCTGAAGTTGTTGGGACAACTGACTACTTTGAAAGTCTAAGAGCGACCGATCTTTCTCAGGAGTTGGTAACCACCGATGAAGAAGTTGACAATCTTTAGGTGGATTTTTTTTGTGGTGGCAATGTCTTGGATGTCTTAAATCACTGATTTTTGAAGGAGCAACTGGTTTATAATGTTGTAATTTTAAGTTGCATTCTTGAAATGGCGTTAAATTCTGTCTGTCACGCGTGCGCCTGTTTGTTGAAAGGTGTGGTCCAAGATGGTGAAGTGAGGCGGGCACCATCAAACATCTTCCCTGCTCTGCTAAACCACTTAATGGATTGCTTACACTCGAACCACACAGTGTCTTGCTGGATGATAAAGAATGGTTCCTCCGTGCAAAGTACCAACACCTTCGATCGATAACCTGGTTACCTGATTTGGTTACCGTGGAAAGCACAGGGCACCTGCTGAATGATGAGAGATGCGTACAACGCCCGATAACCTTTGCACTGCTGAGTAACACCATGTTGTCATCAGTTGTTAAAAGCTGCGTGTATTTTGGGGTGATCTGAATTTACCTCAACTATCTGAAACAAATGTTAAAGGAACATTACAGAATTGGTAAGAAAAAAACTTGTAAAATATACTTTTGATCACAGATTTACATAAAACTTGCACGGTCTAATGATGATGATAGTAGAAAACATCCCTTGAAATATTTCTGTCTAAAATCCCATATTTGATGAGAAATGAATAAACAAATTTTTCCGATTGGAGTTTATCGCTCAGTGAGCATTTTATTCACTTGTTGAATCTATATGATTTCATGCAAATGTGTAATCGGTTTTTCACTATTTTCTCGTGACCCAGACGGCCGATCGATCTCAAACTTCTACAGGTTTGTCAGTTTATGTATATAGGGCCTAGTGGATTACATAAAGTGCTTACACTGCCAGCAACTGTTTTGTTGCAAAAACCAATTCTGTAATGTTCCTTTAAACAAAATTGAACAAGTTGATTCACATTGTAAAATCTATGTCCCAGTAAAGAATAAAGGATGACAAATAAGGTATATTAGGGCTCACCCTAAACACTAGCCCGATATACATTGTCTCATAAAAAAAAAAACACAAGCTAGTAAACGCCATTTCTCAACTTGCCCATTGGGCTGCTGTACAAACTGTTCAACATACTATTTCAGGTGTGAATAATACATTTTAAAAATGTGTTAGTTTAATTTTGAATGTGCGAATGTAGCTTCATTTAAAGGAACATTACAAAATTGGTAAGAAAAAAACTTTCCCGATTGGAGTTTATCGCTCAGTGAGCATTTTATTCATTTGTTGAATCTATATGATTTCATGCAAATGTGTAATCGGTTTTTCACTATTTTCTCGTGACCCAGATGGCCGATCAATCTCAAACTTCTACAGGTTTGTCAGTTTATGTATATGGTGGATTACATAAAGTGCTTACACTGCCAGCAACTGTTTTGTTAGCAAAACAAATTCTGTAATGTTCCTTTAACCATTATCAACTGGTTGCCATAGCTACCATTACTCACACAGACAAATTTGGACAATACATGTTTAAAATCTGGGCTACTAGGACTTCCTAGGGGAACTGAAATTGATGATTCTGAAAGGCCCCCAACACTCAGGTTTCTGACAGTAAAAAACCAGAGCCCAGAGGGTTTGAACGATCATCAAAATTACCCTGAATAAAAGTCCTTTCCATTCAGGGCATGAGTGTTCTAAATGGTGGTCTTTTCCATCCGGCCATGGAGGTAGAATTTCGACTGCCACTTTATATCACCCCCCCCCCCCCAATTATATTTTAAATAATATATATGTTGGGCGCGATCGGTCAATCTGCGCGATCAACCGATCACGCTGCACTATCGACCGATCGCGCAGCGCTATTGAAAGATCTATTGGTCGCGCAGCAATCGGTCGATCGCGCAGCAATCGGTCGATCGCGCAACAATCGGTCGATCGGCAACAATCGGTCGATCGCGCAACAAACACGCGCGATCGACCGATCGTGCAGGATTGGTTTGGCGCGATCGACCGATTGTGCAGGAATGGTTTTGCGCGATCGGCCGGATTGGGTTAGGGCATGGTTAGGGTTAGGGTAAGGGTTAGGGTTAGGGTAAGGGTTAGGGTTAGGGTAAGGGTTAGGGTTAGGGTTAGGGTGGGTTGGGTTAGGGTAAGGGTTAGGGTAAGTGTTAGGGTTAGGGTTGGGTTAGGGTTAGGGTTAGGGCACGATCGGTCATTCCTGCACGATCGGCCGATCGCGCAAAAAATACTTGTAGCGCGATCGGTCGATCGCGCAAAGATGTTCATTGCGCGATCGGCCGATTGTTGCGCGATCGACCGATTGTTGCGCGATCGACCGATTGCTGCGCGAACAATAGATCTTTCAATAGCGCAGCGCGATCGGTTGATCGCGCAGATTGACCCATCGCGCCCAACATATATTTGCATACTTAAAAGGGAGGACACAAGTTGACACAATGCATTATTACTTAATTTGTGTTGGTTTTTTCAATTCAAAGAAAAAGCCAAGCTAGCCTGTCATGCCTGTGAGAACATGGAGGTAGAATTAGAAGAACTGGGCACACAGGGGAGGATAGAGGCTTTTCAACAAATAGGCACAGCCTAACTCATTAAATGTTTTCAGTTTTTGTTTATGAAAATTACCTGCATATTAATGCATTCATCACCACATAAGTCAGTTGTTGGTTCTCCTACCTCCGAATAATGGCTCGAAATCAATTTTGAGTTAAGATTGACTATGGAATAGATTACTACTACTACTGACTAAAAGTTCCCCTAAACTAATAATAGTAAATACTGGCATATCTCATCAACTAAGCATGCTAGAGAGACGAAAGTTGTACCTGAATCTGCCTTGCATTGTCTTGCATCTGAAAATCAAACTTTGAGTCCTAGTCCACTTTTCTTCCTCCATGGTTGGTTACTTTAGAAGAAGTTTTGCGGTAATGTAGCCTCCCCCTCTCCTCACATGTCGAGTCACGAACGAACGTACACATTCGCAGTGTTACCCAATTACGGATTCCTAATTCGTCAAGTTCATTTTAACAACATTGCTGGGGAAGTGCAGACACAGTACTTTTCAGGCTTCATAGTCAATATAACTGTTCAAGTGTGAATTCTAGCCAGTAAGTTAGAATTAAAATAGTAATTATTTGTTATCCAATTTATATCATGCAGTGAATGTATTCTTATTTGGGCACCGTTTCCTTAATTTAGAGTGTTCCCTCAAGCTACCCACAATGCATCGTAAAACAAGATGTCAGCGCCCGTGAGAACGTACGTGATCTATTTGGCTTTTTGTAAACACAGACTGGGAGGGGGCGGGGAGGGCTGTTGTGTTCAATCATTCTAGTGTGCAAGGCATTTATTGTCCGGGAGGGTTACTTAAATATTAGTTCAATTAGTGTACGTGTTTCTAGACCCTTCCTTTTGCTAGTTTCATTTTTTAGTTGGAACTGGAGTGGGATGGCCTAATCATGTGTACAGTGTGACGGCTGCTGACGCAATGAATAAATTTGTACTACAATTTGTTGTTTGTTTTAAAGAAAGTTGATTCCTTTTCCATTATTTATTGATAATAATTTGTTAATATTTTATTAATTATAATAAAATGTAAAAATCATGATAGCACTTCAGACAAAAGAGTTCGAACTTTTGATTAAAAAAAGCATCCAATGAGGTCTCATTTATGATAAAAATAGAAATCGGTATAGATTAATTCATTGTTTTTATTTGAATTATTTGGCAACCCAATTTCTTTGCCTTTTTTGTGTGTAGCTTGGTAAGAGGGCTGATTGAAAGTCACCGAGTTATGGTGTTCTCCAAGTCTACGTGTCCATTCTGCCTGCTGGCCAAAGACACACTGAGGGAAGCTGGCATCAAAGACTTCAATGTCTTGGAGATTGAGCTGAGGCATGATGCTCCAGAAATACAGGTAGCAGAGTGGACCCAGTAACTGGGGCACTAAACTAGCTTTTTAAAATATTGACTTGATGTTGAATTGTTGTTTCAAATCACAATTTTTAAAAGCGAGTACAGCGCCCCAGTAAGTTACTATGAGGGAAGGTTACTTTTGGGGAGTTCATATCTTTGTAGAGATTCAGTGCCATTTCAAGCTGCTGATAATGGACATGAAAAATAATGGTCACTTGCATTGTTTAAAAAACAAATCTTTCTATTTCTCTGCTGGTACTCGTTAAAAGCCTGTGCAGCAAAAAGTGGAGACTAGTGCAAGGTTGCTCTAAATGTATCGTTTATGCAAAAAAAAGCTTGCGACTTTAGGCACTACATGTCCTGCTTTAAACAATAGTCATTGATTGTGGGCTTGGAAAATTTAAACTAGGTCAAATACCAGCAAGGAATGCCTTCTGGCTGCAGCCAAGAACACATCTGTAATGTTGTATCACAAATCTATTTCCTCCATGCATATTAAAGAGATTATTGTTTGTATAATTCTATTATTCTATGACTGTTGAGTCAATTACTCTGATTTGAGCTACCATCATTAAATTTAAAAGCAAAAACTAGTTGATGGCCTGACGTTTTTACCGAAGCAGAGTCAGCACATTAACAAATTTTTTGCATTCATACCATGGGTCATTTTGTTTGCAGTTTGCAACAGGTAATTCTATTTTCTCATCATTAAACTTAACTCTGTCAACATTACAGAAAGTGCTACATGACATGACGGGTGTGTCGACAGTACCCAGTGTATTCATCGACCAGACGCACATAGGAGGTGGATCAGACGTTCACAGCAAGTACGAGTCGGGAGAACTGGTGAAGTTACTACGAGAGAAAGGGTTAATCAACGGAGAGACCATGTTGTGATGTCGGATGGAAAAACCTCAAAATCACACAACTGCCATGGACTAAAATTTATATTATAATGAATACGGGTTTACAGATCTCAGTTTACAGTTGCCATCTATGTTAGATTCCTGTACATTGTAAGGATTATTGTCAGTGCATAATAATTATGAGAGAGACCAGACTATTTTTATTCCAGCCTTTTCTTGTAAGGATTTTAATGTTGTAAATGTCTGCCATAGCTCACCCACGGTGTCCTTTCGGTCTTAATAATGCATAACCCATCCAGTTAACACTTTGACTGCTAATCCCCAAAATTCTCGGGATAGACTTACCCCATAGTAGATGCTATGCCCAAGATTTTTCAGGCTGGTAGTACAACGTTGTGCTGCCCTCTGTAGGTCAAGAATTGAAATACATTTCCTGTATAAAATGTATTGACGTGCATTAGGGGACACAATGGAGTTATTTTTCGATGGTTTCATCCATTGGGCCTGGGCAATAGCGGAGGTGTAACAAAATTATAGCAAAGCGTTTAAGGGCAATTTCATGTGTCCTGTGCCAGTATTTTTCAGCTATTCCCAAGATGCATTTACACTTGCATGCATGCAGCGCGCAGACTTTTAAACTCGAGCCACGCTGGCGTTTTTTTAACAGTTGCGTCAACATCATTGGTCAGATATTCCTGTGATGCACCAAATGGGCGTAAATGCATCCCTGTGATGCACCAAATGGGCGTAAATGCATCCCTGTGATGCACCAAATGGCCGTAAATGCATCCCTGTGATGCACCAAATGGGCGTAAATGCATCCCTGTGATGCACCAAATGGGCGTAAATGCATCCCTGTGATGCACCAAATGTGTGTAAATGCATCGTTGTGATGCACCAAATGGGCATAAATGCATCCTTGTGATGCACCAAATGGGCATAAATGCATCCCTGTGATGCATCCCTATGATGCACAAAATGACCGTAAATGCATCCCTGTGATGACTGCTACAGGACCCCATCAATGGATTGGTCTACAGAAAGTTCCCACTTGACTTCATTCAGTGTAAATTCAGCCATCCTTGCGAGCAAAAAAAAAATCATTTATTTAGAACACACAACTATGCGCTATGCGTAAAATATCGCGTGCAGCATGCAGGCATTTTGTCAAATTCCTTCCATGATTGGTCGATGAACCTCTTGGCTGTGTAGAAAAGTTAGAATGAGGCAGCCCAGGGCCAAAACCCAAGTCGCCCAGAAAGGTGGCGTCTGTCGGATCTATAGGTCATCCCACATAACCCTTAAGAGAGCATGTACCCTATATGGCCACTAGAGGGAGTGACAATACTGCAGTATCCGAGACGGAAATCAGCATGGACATTTTGAAAGCATTTCTGCAAACACTGGCTTGACGGCAGCTGCTCTTGCTGCACTGCGTTGAACTAGTCATTTCTTCAGAACATTCAAATCTGTCCTGCCCTTCTGTTTGTGGCCATGGAATTCACTCTCTGTTCATATTTCGCGATTATCAAAATGCAAATGACATACTAACACAGTGACTGTTGTTTTAAAATAGTCGATAGCTATCTCTTTAATCCTGCAATAATTATTCACTCAAATAATATCCATATATTTAATACAGGAAAACCGAATTGCATGAGATGGAAAGTACACAGTGTCAAACACATTTTAAAATCAGGGTTTGTAAAAATTAATGCATTGCTGTAATAAAAACAAAATGTGTTTTTTCTTTTAAATTGTAAAATCCGTGCACAGTGGTGTGTTATTTTATAACGACACGGTTAATTCTGGAAGTAAGGTGGTAGAATATAATCAGCCGACTTGTAAGAATTACTGCCAAGTAGGTCAGTAGCGAAGTCATGCTAACATTATTCGTCAGCTTATAGCTTCTACTAATAGTGCTGGCAACGGAATAGTTCAATGGAGACTCTTGCCAAAATTATTCGTACAGGGATGTTGGGTCAAAAAAAGAAAAAAGGAAGGAACTATCGGAAGCCTCTATACACTCTAACACATATACTTAAAGGAACATTACAGAATTGGTTTTTGCTAACAAAACAGTTGCTGGCAGTGCAAGCACTTTATGTAATCCACCATATACATAACTGACAAACTTGTAGAAGTTTGAGATCGATCGGCCATCTGGGTCACGAGAAAATAGTGAAAAACCGATTACACATTTGCATGAAATCATATAGGTTCAACAAATGAATAAAACGCTCACTGAGCGATAAACTCCAAACGGAAAATTAGTTTATTAATTTCTCATCAAATATGGCATTTCAGACAGAAATATTTCAAGGGATGTTTTCTACTATCATCATCATTAGACCGTGTAAGTTTTATGTAAATCTGTGATCAAAAGTATATTTTACAATTACCAATTCTGTGATGTTCCTTTAAGACTTGGACTCAAAAACGCCAGATACAAGACTTGGATTATGTGGACTTTTATTCCCCATTTTAAAAGGGAAGTCATTCCCGTGTGGTTCCCCGTGCAGAGCATAGTTATACAATATGCGTATGAGAGGCAGCAGACTATCGTTTTGCTTCATGCCTCAGTACTATGGCTCTTTTCGAATCCACGGCTTCGGCTCCGGATTGGGCTTCAGGCCCAGTTTTCTTGTCTGAAACCCTGACCGCAAAGCATGCGTAAGTTAAAATAATTGAGGGAGCCTAGCTAGCCTGAGCCGATTTTGGAGCCGAAGCCGGTCATTTCGAAAAGGGCCTATGATGACTTGAACTTTTCAAGGTTCTCCTAATTTTGAAGGTGACTTAATAACAATGATCAAAATTTCACTCTTCTGCTTGAAAGGAAATGGATTGGAAATTTTGAGAAAGTATTAAGTACTTTTATACTCAATCAGCAGCAATCTTAGTAAAAAAAAAACACAACTTGATTGTCACCTTCCGTATTTTTTTCTCCGTAAAGTTTTACCTTATTTTGAAAGCCTGTATGTTGTTTTCTTGTGTGAATGGCCCCCCAACAATAGTGATAATAACAATAACAATGACAAAAGGAGGTTGTTTTCCTTGTTTCGCATCACGAAAAGTTGGTCTATACACACGCCCTCACATGGTGAAAAAAATACTGCGAATTAGGACTAATAGAGATTTTATAATCAAATTTTCAAATATCAAGTTTTCACTTTGCACTATTGTAGTGGTTAGTTTAAACAAGCCAGCGTTGTATCAGGCATGATGTTCTTCATACTTTAGTCTGATTTCTGATTGTTTGGACTTTGGAAAAATCAGAAAACTATGATTAAATTGCCTGAAAAGTCTAGTCAAGGCTATACAACATGTACATGTAGGTCAGCCCTTTCACTCAAAATTGTTTTCATTTTTTTTTTTCCAAAGGACCAAAACACATGCCTGCTGTACACAAAAGTACAATCGGATTATAGTACTTTATCTTTTGTATCACAACCTTTAACTAAACATCTGGTCCCCAGACTAACCTCACCAATAAGCCTCTGTCAAAGGCACCATTGTATGCACCGGACTACATGAAAACAGCCTCCCTTTGAATTGGACAGATTTCTGTGTACAACCAAATATTTGTTTAAAAGGAGGAAAAATAATGGCAATAGGGAGGTCTAACTTAAACTAAGTGAACTCTGGGTCAATTGTGAAGGGTTACTACAAAGTGCATGACCGTCAAATGAAACAAACCTAACATTTATATTGTGAATAATGTTAGTCAAAACTGGCCAGACTTTGAAGAAAAAAAGTATTGTTGAAAAGTTTTAGTGATTGTTATAATATTTTTTTTAACACCCCCCCCCTCCACAAACAATACAAAAAACATAGGAAATACAAAAAAACATAGGAAATATGGAAGTAAGAAGATCATAACACAATACTCTGATGAGCAACCAAAGCCCTCTGCACATCAATCGGTGTGCCTACAATTACCACACTTATAAATGTAATCATTTTAAAGTTAAGTTTGGCTAAAAGCGGCAGCAAACGGCAGGTCTTTTTTCAAAGAGACTACTGCAAGATTTCAAGCTCAATGGTTGGATTAGATTTTGATCGGCCCGATACTTCACTAAAACATCATCAGGCTTTGCAATGTTACAAAGAAGAAGCGGAAATTATGTTATGCTTGGAGTGGGCATCTTTTTATTCCATTTCTTTATTTGTTTTTCAGAGGAGGAGGGTTTGATATCAATCTTACTTGCTGAGTGTGATTTGTTTGAAACGGCACCTGTTACAGTTTACAAGGTGCTGTGGCACAGTCTGCAGCCAGCCAACCACACCAGAAAACACCGGGGGGCTAAACCCTTCTCGTATCGATAAGTGTACCGGGTTCTTTTACGTGCATTGCACAAAACACTGGACCTACAACTCTACATCCCATCGGAAGGATAAAGCAATAATGATAAAGTGTCTTGATTAAGGACACAAGTTTCAAGACCTGGCCTCTGCTGGGCAGAAACACCAGAGCTTGAGTCAAGTGCACTTGACACCTCGGCCATTATTACGCCATAAATGATGTGTCATATTTTCTGATGTCGCTGGTAGACCGAAGCGCACTGGCGCCGCGGCCCTGCGTTGAAGAAGGCTGTGTCATACTTTCTGATGGCATTTCGCTGCAAGATTTTCAAAAAACAAATTGAGTAAATATTTCGCATCCAAAAAATTTGTTTCACATGTGCAGTCAATACACCCTGGTTTAAAAAGATGCATGCATGCAATCGCAAAGATTGTAATAACTGCTACCCGTCACTGTTTTGCTTATTTTAAATCAACCAATTTTGCTAAAATTGAAATGTACATAAAAAGTCCTTAAAATTCATGTGAGAATTACGACTTTTGTTAAAATTGACAAAAAACAACTTTCATGGACTCTGGGTTAAAAGCATTTCCATCTTGCTGGGAGTGAGTTTGTCTTTTTGTGAATGTTTGTGCCAGCGGTCACAATACGATTAGCATATGACTGAAAGGAATTAGTGGGGGTTTCCTCTGAAGTAAGAAAGAAAGTTGCAAATCCCTTGTGGTACTCTCTTTACCAATAAACCATGTCACAATAGCTTTTAGAAAATGTTCCATTCGGAAATTACAAGTGGATAACTGCCGATTAGCATAAAAAAAAAAAAGGATACAATTTTAAAATTTATAATTAATATCAAATAATAGTACTGTACAATATACAAATTCATAAAATATATGGATTTATGCAAATGATTATTTATTAAGAACATAAGTCAGTAAAACCAGACACAAATCTTTAGCAAGGTACATGTGAACATACAAATAGTTATTGCTTCAATTTAGATTGTTTGCAGCCAAAAAATACAATTCATTTTTAAATTTTCTCTTTGAATCAAACAATTCTTTTTTGGTAGATTTTTATCTGGTGTCGGACAGTGTTTTAAAAAAAAGTACTGCAATATTTTGTAGTGTTCATAATTATTTCAATTTTGTTGATTTACTTAATTTTCTTTTGATCAGAAGTAACCGTTAATCCAAATTTGACAAGAGTAAACTTTTGCCCCAAATACCTGATGTCAACTAACCCTATCCAACAAAGTAAATACAGCATAAAAAATGAAACTTATCATGCAAATTACAAAATGGCGCCAACATGTATATTTACTAAGTACTGAGTGTCAACTTTTCTCTAACATCAGCTTACCTCATTCCAAATAACCCTTTCCCAATGATAAATGCACACTAAACCAATGCTGCAAAGGGCACGGGGCAGGAAGTGATAACAATTTTCAAAGTCATTCCAACATTTGACGGTTGACTTTTACAACATCCTGATTAAAGGTACTGTACACTTTTGGTAACAGCTCAGAATCAGCGTCCACATTTTGTGTGATTCAACATATGCATGAACAAACAAACCTGTGAAAGTTTGAGCTCAATTGGTCATTGAGGTCACGAGAAAATAGTGAAAAGAGACCTTATGTGTTTTCTGTTTTTTCAAACATCGAGTTTTTATCACGCGTGATAAAAACTATTGTTTTACTCATTTCTCAAAAAACGATAGCATTTTAGGCAGAAATATTTTAAGGAACCCTTTCTACTATTACTTTCTTTAAATCATGTACGTTATGTGTGAATCTGTGAACGTTTTTTGATCTTACCAATAGTGTACAGGGCCTTTAAGTTCAAAGAATCCGAGAAGCTTTCTAGTAAAAGGAAGTCAAGTCGACTCAGGTTTATCCCGTGCCTTTCACCTCAGTAGACCCCGGTTTGATTCCCAGACTGGAGCCTTGCATGTGGATTGGGCTTTCAGTCACTACCAGACTACGTGGGTCTTTCCCTACTTGAGGTTTGCCTCCCACGCCTAAACTTGAAACTTCATCATTGTCTTCTTCACAAAAAAAAGATGGTGCAATGTTTCCATTAGGATGCCTCATAAATCAGATGCAGATTCAGGAGCAGGCCAAGAGAATTGTGGTTCATAAAGTGCAGTTAGGTCCGCAAACCATTTGGTACTGGAAACATTGTATGTGGCATGGTGTAACCCCCTCCCACTGTGTCTTCATTGTGTTCTGGGAATCTCACAAATTCTTAAGAGGGTTTTAGGAGGGGGGGAGAGGGAGAGGGGGAGGGGGAGGGAGTGGGGGTTACATGTGTACAAGAGGGGAAGAATGTCTTTGAGTATAGGAACATTTGGGGGAGTCCTTCCTAGTTCTGCCACATATAGGGCAACAGAACAATGCACAACAGAATATACTCCAGTTTAAATATAAAAGTTTGCCAGCGTGGGTGTTAAGCCCAGTGTATACTTCACTGGAAAGCACATGCAAAGTGAATTTTGGTGACACAGGCAAACAGGTACATGCTGTTTTTTCCCAATTGTCAAGTAAATAACCACAATTTTCCAAGTGTGACAAAACAAAGTTTTCCTTTGACCTCAGTGAGGGCGCTGTTTGACCATGTGACATCATATGCAAGGGGTCAGTGACCCCTTTCTTCTTGGCAGTATGTCATGCTTCTTCATCTCTTCCAGGAAAACGTGACACACGACTTTGTAAATGCAAAAAAAAAGGAGGAGAAAATGGCACAAAACAGACAACTTTGCAGTGTTTTGTTTTTGTTTTTCATGTCACTGTTTTCTGTAGGAAATCAGCCGATCGCCTGAAAAGTTGCAGGCCTGAGATAACAGTACACACAGCACTCATATAAAAGCTTATTCCACAACCTTGACCTAATTTCATTAAGCCTGTAAGTACAAAAAAATGTTTAGCACAGACAAACCTTGCCTAGTAGTAACAGATTACCAGCTAAAATTCCATAAAGTTTACTCAGTTGTGACTGGTGCCTAGCTAATCTAAGCAGAAATTCACTAAGCAGTATTTCAGCTTAACAGCTCTATGAAATTTGGCTGTGAGCCCAATTTCAGAAAACAAGTATAAAGTACAAACAATTGCTTAGCACAAACCCATCTCTTAGCAGAAACAGGGTACCAGCCAAAATTCCATAAAGTTGACATAGTTGCGACTGGTGCCTCACTTTTGCTTAGTTAAGAAATTCACTGAAAGTTAAGAGATTTATGAAACTCTCCAAGGGTCCTACTCTTGACATCCTCATCAAATTTCTTCTTAATCAGACATTTCTAAAACAGACTCTTCAACAAACACAGAAACAAAATTCAGATACAAAATTGTAGGCGTGTATGAAAAATTACCCTGCTGGTTGTAGATTGAGAATGCATATAAAGGATTGGAAAGAAGATTTGTGCATAGATGTGTTTTAAACAATTTTAAAAGTGCTACCATGATGCATTTTCTACCAACAATTTGATGAGCTGAACTCTAACCTTTGACCATACACGTGGGATCCTGTTTGAAAGTGTGGCGCGATTCCGCTGTAAGCCACGCCCACTTCAAACTGGCTCCACTGATCACCAGAAACCCATACGAGTTGCATTTAGCTAGTTTCTAGTTAATAATTTATGCAAAAAAAAGTGTCATAACTGGCAGATGCACAGGCTGTTTACTCCCCAAGAGAGCCGAGATGGTTTTAGGAATGAAACTGGCCAAAGTGTTCCAAGTGTCATACATGGCAGATGCACAGGCCGTATACTCCCCAAGGAACCGAGATGGTTTTAGGAATGAAACTGGCCAAAGTGTTCCAAGTGTCATACATGGCAGATGCACAGGCCGTATACTCCCCAAGGAACCGAGATGGTTTTAGGAATGAAACTGGCCAAAGTGTTCCAAGTGTCATACATGGCAGATGCACAGGCCGTATGCTCCCCAGGGAGCCGAGATGGTTTTAGGAATGAAACTGGCCAAAGTATTCCAAGTGTCATACATGGCAGATGCACAGGCCGTATACTCCCCAAGGAACCGAGATGGTTTTAGGAATGAAACTGGCCAAAGTGTTCCAAGTGTCATACATGGCAGATGCACAGGCCGTATACTCCCCAAGGAACCGAGATGGTTTTAGGAATGAAACTGGCCAAAGTGTTCCAAGTGTCATACATGGCAGATGCACAGGCCGTATACTCCCCAAGGAACCGAGATGGTTTTAGGAATGAAACTGGCCAAAGTGTTCCAAGTGTCATAACTGGCAGGTACCAGCGCTATAAAACACATCATTATTCTTTGTCCATCATTAAATAATGAGCGGTGCACATTACTTTGAATACCAAATACAGAGTCGTTCCCGTTGCCAGCTTGTGACACAATTGCTTCGGAAAAAAAACAGTGGGTCAAAAGTTAAAACAAAATGTACATCAACTTGTCAAACTAATGAGTACATGTGTACCAAACACCCTGAGACTTTTGTTCACTTGAGTGCTCTAATTTTCACATAGACAGTGACTGACATTCCTAATTAATAAAACTGTTCAAACAGCAACATTTATAAGCAGTTGAAGAGCATAGAACAAGTCACCATCAGATACTTTTTCCTCATATTTGTTAGCTCCCACTTTAGCAAAATTTTCGCTGGTTACACATAGTAGTTCAAAATTACAAAGTTTTCCCTGATAATTTCGTTATTTGATTTTCGCTACTCTTCCAAAAAGACATTCCCTCATTACGCAGTGTTTGGTCATAACAGTTCTTTTGGCTCTAAGCCCAGACTGAAAATATATCTGAGAAAACTGTGAGTATTAGGATGAAAAACAAGAAATTTCTTTTTTTAGCAGTGTTTAATAAAAAAACCTTAGGACAGAAGCAAACACATTTTAGATTTCTGTAGTACTATCTATACATGTAGTTCAATGCACAACGCATCACTCATTCATTATTATATATCACAGTCGACTTAAAATATTATTTACAAATACTTCCTTTTTTATAATATCTGTTCCATTAAACCCTTGATCCATATATCTAACACATTTCTTACAAGATTATACTGTTTAATAATGTTACATAAAACCTCAAAAACTTGAGATTCTTTTTTACCTTTCCTTTATTTTGTTTTACAAGCATTGGCAGCCAATATTAGGACGAATTTCATTGTAGTTGGCGAGAAATATTACCTCCAAAGAAACACTTCATGCCATAAGTCTTTCTAGAAACACAAATAAAGTGAATGTAGAGCACTTGTTATTCATGGCATAAGTTGCAACACCCATTTTTTGTTCTCTTCGTGATCTTCAAAATCCTGTTCAAATCGAAGGTGTGACAAACATCCACAGTCAGCAGCGCCAACTTCACACAAACTGGCTCCAGTGGTTACCATAAGCCCAAAGGAAATGGATTGAGCTGGTTTTTCTTTGAGCAAGTAAGAAATAAATAAGTACTGGACTTGCCTTTCACAAATGTTTGTCAAAGCCTTAAAGTTTTTTGCCAGAACTATCAGTGTCCCTCATTAAGCAATGCCTTTTTCAGCGATGAAAGCGTACGCCAGCTTTGGAGCAATAAGTAGCGAAGACCTTCCACAAGACGCAGACGGGCATGTGTGAGGCACAGCCTTGCCAACAGGATTCTGGTCGTGAGGTACAGGACATTTTCAAGACAATTTAGGGTCAAGACAATTTAGGGTGAACCTTTTTTTGTGCCACTAGACTTTGGATTCCGGGAGATCAGTGAATTTTGAGAATTTATAAAGTCCCTCTTTTTGTGGGTACCCAATCTTTTTTGGCCCCATCAAAAAATGATTTGGAGGTGACAACTTTCAGCCCTCTATACATCTGTTCGAAAGAGAGAATACCCTGCCCTGTGAGATTTGACATCTTCAAGGCCCCCCCCTCCATCAGTGTAACCTTTGGTAAGGTGAGGATTACGTCCCCCCTACCCCTATAATTCTCTCTTGGTGAGGGTGCCTCGCCCTGTGATGCTGGTATCTTGGAGCTCCTCTTCCCTCTTCTCGGTGACCTTCTTGAGGGCCATCATCCTCTGGTGGTCCAGGTCGATGTAGTCCACCTTGGGGGAGCTTGGCTTGGGAGGCCTGGGCGGAGGTTGGCGGGGCTCCTCATTCTCGTGGGAAAGCTCCAGGTACTCAATGTCGTCGCTCTGCTGGGAGGGAAGCGAGGCTGGGATCGGTGAACTGGATATACCTTCTGATATTGGGCGCTGTGGCAAGAAGACAACAAAATAAATAAAACAAAAATAGGTCGATGTGGATTTTTTATAAAGTGACACATTGTCAACTTTTCTTTCTTAATTATCGAATTTGAATTCACCTCTTTGACTATTGGCTGATCATTTTTAAACCTGACCAATAAGGTCATTCGAATGGACTGCTCACGCTGAAACTAAGCAGAAATGAGCAGGACACAGTCACAAATTGCACATGTGACATGGTAGTTTGGCTGGTAACTTTATTCTGGTAAACATAATTTGGTTGTGCTTAGCTACTTTTTGTGCTTTAAAGCAGCTCTTTGAAATTGGGCCCTGGTGAATTGGGTCAATACAAACTTATACTGTGAAGATGTAAACTTGTCTTATTTCATTTTACTTCTCCTTTTTTTTTTTTATTGAAAAGTTAATTCTCTGTTATTGTTGTCCTCATAAATAAAATGTAACAAGAAACAAGGACAGCGAAATCGACAGAATTTTGTTTTCCCAATCGACAAAACAAACACTTCGGTGGATAGTGGGGAATGTCCCACATATTTAATACAACGAAGCAAAAGAAAACACTTCCTAAAAAGTAAAAACAATACAGAGGTAAATAAATATAAACGAGGAAATGAATATAATTTTTTTTTTTTTAATCCAACGAAATAAAGTAAAGCTAATGCTGTACTCCATTAGTTATTCTTAGTCAGTTATACACATACTGCGGCAGATAGTAGATTTCTCTGCAGACCTGCAGATTTTTTTCCGCTGGACTCAAAAAGTATACAGCGTTTATCATACGTCAGTGTAAGGGTAAAGCCAAAATGATATTCTTTATCCCTGATGCAGTTGTTTCTTCAATTAAGATCTCTCTGTGAAAATTTATGCAGTTTAAAAGCCAGTTTAAAAAACAAAAACATTTTCACTCGGTTTTCAAACACCTGTCTAAGCTTAGACCTTTCAACGGTGTGTTTTGACGGCGGTTACAAAAAAAAGCTGTTCCAGACAGTTGTCCTAAATCACAACCTTGGGTTTTTTCCAAACCTCGGCTCAGAGCTCCCTCTTCGGCTTCAGGCCGCGTTCGATGTTGGAAACACTGTGCAAATTTGCACACTGCTCCAAAATTGATGACAGAGCCCAAGCCTGAGCCCGGAGCCCAAGCCGCGGTTTGGAAAAGGCCCCTTGAGAGTTTTTCGGCTACAGGGTCCAATTTCATGGCTCGGCTTCTCCGTAAGCAAAAAATCTGCACTTATGTATTCAGCAGGAAATTCCGCACAAAACGTAAACATATTTGACAGGTTGGTAAGAAATTATTGCGGGATCGAGTGCTGAGTATTCTACACTTGCACTTGAACAGAAATTTGGCAGCAACCCTTTAAACAGAGAATGGCCACGGTAAGCTTGACCAAATTGCCACGGCACGCCCCACTAAAGTGTAGCGAGGAAGAATTATATCAGGCATGCAACTGTAACTTCACCAAAAAAGAGGAAATTACAAAATTTCAATGATTTTGTACAGTTTTTTTCAATTTTGAATGGTAAAACTGAGAATAAAAAAAAGAGGAAATCAGCTGATCCGAGGAAAAGTTGCATGCCTGTTATATTCAGTTAAACCCTCGGAAAGCTGCCAACAAGGGGCGGGAGAGCCATTGCTTACAAAATGTTCTGAAATTTTAAGAGGTGTATGTTGAAATGAAGGCATTTCCATGGTTTGGAAACTCATGAAATTAACAATTTCAAGAAGCTTCTATTAACAGTATCCTCAGCGCTAGAGTTGTAGGTCAAAGCGCAGGATTTCATGATATCTGGCCAAAATAAGAGCAGCCTTTTTTTCCCAAGGGAGAAATACAAAAGTCTGAGAAAAGTCTTACGGTTCTCATCTCGGCAACAATCAATGAGCAAAACCAACAGCAATGATAAGGCAAATAAAAGGTATATTATGAAACGCTTATCACATACCTCAAGTATAGCCCCCATTGCAGGTACATCCTTGTAGATGTACGTGTCCTCGTCGGGTATAGGGACTGGACGAGCCGATTGGTAGAAGTCTCCTTCGGCGCCGTACATGTCATCGTCAGAGGATGAGGTCGCGCTTTCACCTGTGTTGGTACGCCCTCGGAAGGGGTCTGAATCTGGGTCTAGCCTGTGGTTCCTGAGAGTTGCGGGGGGGGGGGGGGGGAGAGAATGAGGGAGAAAAGTAAGTCTAAGACTTATTCTTGCTAAATGAGCCGGAATTGGGTAGCAATATATCTTGTGGAAAAATAATCGGCTCTGAAAAGAACCGTTTGATTTGTTCTCAAAGTTTGGACTAGCATGCTCTAGTTGTCTTTAGGATATACATGAAGTTAACCCTTCAGAG
Organism: Pycnopodia helianthoides; assembly: GCA_032158295.1. Taxonomy (NCBI): domain Eukaryota; kingdom Metazoa; phylum Echinodermata; class Asteroidea; order Forcipulatida; family Asteriidae; genus Pycnopodia; species Pycnopodia helianthoides. Next base: position 10,952,507 of record CM063248.1, on the reverse strand, counting down.
AACCAAAGCGACGGCAAGCGGCTTGTACCAGAATGCCCATAGCAGCTGCAAACGGCTTGTACCAGAATGCCCATAGCAGCTGCAAGCGGCTTGTACCAGAATGCCCATAGCAGCTGCAAACGGCTTGTACCAGAATGCCCATAGCAGCTGCAAACGGCTTGTACCAGAATGCCCATAGCATCTGCAAACGGCTTGTACCAGACTGCCCATAGCAGCTGCAAGCGGCTTGTACCAGAATGCCCATAGCAGCTGCAAAGGGCTTGTACCAGAATTCCCATAGCAGGTGCAAGCGGCTTGTACCAGAATGCCCATAGCAGCTGCAAGCGGCTTGTACCAGAATGCCCATAGCAGCTGCAAGCGGCTTGTACCAGAATGCCCATAGCAGCTGCAAACGGCACCAGAATGCCCATAGCAGCTGCAAACGGCTTGTACCAGAATGCCCATAGCAGCTGCAAACGGCTTGTACCAGAATGCCCATAGCAGCTGCAAACGGCTTGTACCAGAATGCCCATAGCGGCTGCAAACGGCTTGTACCAGAATGCCCATAGCAGCTGCAAATGGCTTGTACCAGAATGCCCATAGCAGCTGCAAACGACCGCAAGATTTTATAGAGGTGCTTAAGCATAAAATTATGCTTACCAGAGTAAGGCTACCAGCAAAATTACCAAGTCAAATGTACAATCTGTGACTGGTATCCTGCTTATTTTTGCTAAGCAGAAAATTGTAAGCAATATTTGCTGCTTAAGCAGCTCTATGAAATTGGTCCCTGAACAGTTTCGGCTGAACTGTCTGGTGTCACCTTCTTCAACATCAAGCGGCGAGGTCATGTGACAAATGAAAAGACTGATGGCTATGATCGGCGACCGATGGTGCTTCAAGCTGCAGTAGTGCTGTGATTACAAGAAGGGCAGCTTGGTTGGGCCAAGCGGTTCGTCTGGGCGGCTTGGCTGCAGCTGTTGTGGATGGGGGTGCCAGAGGGACGCCAATCGGCCAACCAAAGATGTGCTAGGTGGACAGCATTCGAGAATGGTCGCGGTGTGATACCACCGAACTGAAAGCAGCAGCACTGAGAAAGGCGGGCTGTGGTGTAGGAGCGGTGCCAGCGATTCCCAGCGGGGTGCATTTTGAGGAGGAGAACACGGGCAAATGCCCATGGTTTAATAATGGGAGTACAAGGTCTAGCAACTTACTCATATTGGCCCGCTTTTCTGCTGAAGCTTTTCGTTCGTGATGATTGGACTGGTATTAGACCCGGGTCATCTGTGGTACTGGTGGCGTAGAAACTGCCCGCCATTCCAATGTTGTCTGTAGGAAAGGATTACACAAAGTCTCAGACACCGACATGAAATTACATAATTCTCCACAAATCCCTGATTTATTACATTGTGTGCAAATATGGAGGAGTACAAAACTTCTCAAATAAGCACTCCTTTGTACTGTACTTTCCTTTGGCCCTGTACTACCACTTCCCGATACTTTGTACACAAAATTGCTTGTGGATCATCTCTCTCTTTAGAATTCCCCTTTGGAGATGAAAAAATAACGTTGCCAAAAGAGTGTTGCTACATGTACTTCCTTCTTGAACATTTGGACAGCTACATGTGCAGTATATGGCTTTTGAGGCATTGCATGGTGAGGTATCAATGTATATTCGGTTTTCGGTAACACCATGTATAAATCTACTTTGCTGTGTAGATTTTTGTTCTTTAGAGAACTTGTCTTGCTATGTGTTCTTCTGCCGTGGAGTAGATTTTCGGAATTTGGGAGATTTCTCAGTTCTGAAATAGACTGTCCTGCTTATTAACTACAATCTGGGTGGAAGGTAGGAAATCGGCCGGGACTACTACTTTTGCTTAGTGGATCGAGGGGACTTCTCATTATTAAATCACTGCCGCAGAGTGATTTCTTTTGGTCTCTAAGAGACCAACATCACATTTAAAAGATGTGAAATTCGCATCAAGGAAAGTGAAGATTATTTGTGTTTTATCCTTCACCGATGCTCTAGTGGCAAAGGTCATGGGTTTGAATCCCACCCAAGCAATATACCTACAGTGTGGACAGTTTTACGCCCCATTTTAGGTCAAGTGTGTGATTCCTGCCATGTTCTTTTATCCAAATTAATTCAATTCAAAACAAATATTAGCAAAGCAGGGGTGCGGGCACATACAGCTTGTGCACCATTTTCATCACAAGAAAGCTTGCACAAGTGGACTTATGCAGTTGCGTAAATTTTCGTGAAATCGGCTGCAGAACTTGAGTTCCACGCATCTAGACCGCTCGGCCCTGACACTCCATAATAAGAGTAGGAAGTTATTGGTTAGTAACATTTGAGACACACTTTCTTCAAAGGATGATCTTTGACTGTACACCTTAGTTGAAACGGGTAAATCCTAAACTTTAAGGTGACATATATTCTACTTACGCACAGCTCCTTCACTTAGCTTCCGATCTGGCTTTAAGCTTCGGTCGATTGGTGGTGGCGGCCGACCACCCGAGAATGTCTGCCGGTGGAAATCGACGGGCAGCGCCCTCTTCTGTAGTGGGAAGTCCTTCAGCTCACCCACGGCACTGCTCATTATGGCGTAGGGTTCATTCTGGGCATCGGAGGGAAGACGCCCCTCCGGCCTCAGGCCCTCGTTGGCAGACTCCATGGGCATGTACAGGGAGCTGTCCGGGTATTGGAACACATTGGAAGGGCTGTTGCTACCGGTCATCGGCATGTAGCTCGTCTGCTGCTGCTGCTGCTGCTGCTGCTGCAGTATCATCTGTGTTGGGCTGTCCCGGCTGTCATACTCTATTGTGTTGGCCCTTTGTGGCATTGTGGCACCTCTTATATTGTGGTAATTGGCAGATTTGGGTGGAACAGACGTGGATGGCTTGGGGACAGACTGCTTGGCGCCGGATTGCTTGGTGTTGATGTAACCTGCAGAAGAACATCAGAGATATAATATTCACAACAAATGAACTATTGACATTTTTTTTTTTTTTTTTGGCCATTACTAATTTGTCTTGTCAATGAAACCCTGTACGGACGCCCATTTCAAAGACAATTTTTCAGTGACATTTGCAGATTTCAATGGCTCCTATTTTTGGACAGTCATGTTTCTAAACCTTTATTAGACCATCAGGAAGCGGTTATGTAATGGTTGATCATCCCGGTGGAACAAAAGGCATCCCTGAGAGAGAGGTAAGGCCTCAGGACAACACAGCATAATCCCTCTTTACAAAATCTTGGCAGGTACGTGAAAGGAACAGGTCTTCGACAAAGGCATTAGGTGCAATTCCATCCAAAGATGTGGCAGTGACCACAGGGACACAAACACAGTATTTTTTTTAAATAATATTCAAAAATAGCTAGGATAGTTTATCCATTCTGATTGGACAAAAGGACATCGCGTGGCTGTGTTTAAAAGGATGATCGAAACACGGCTAGAAGTGTCTAAACATAGACTGACAACTTTTTGTCAAAGAGGGCACTATCAGGTTTTGTGCGGAGCGCGCAAATTTGGTAGGTCGCATATTTTGCGCAAGTTGGAAAATTTGCAAGCGATAACTTGAAACTTAAGCGCGCAAGTTCGAAACTTGCGTGACGCGGTTTTCCTACACGCGTAGAAATTCAACCCCCGAGTCGAGGTGAGCTGAGGCTAAACTGTCAGATTTGTTCTCAACTTTTACAGGGTTTTTGGATATTTTTAGGGGAAAGGTGTTTATGAATGGGAATCAAAGTGTGTTGAATCAGTTTTAAACTAGTGTTTAAACCCGCCGAGGCCTGGTTCTTGACAATTTTACCTCGACTTCGTCTCGGTAATATCATCAAGAACCAGGCCTCGGCGAGTTTAAACCCCTAGTTTAAAACCTCCTCACCACACATTGATTCCCTTGCAGATGGTTTTACAGTCTCCAAAGTCAAAAGCCGGGTGTAATATTAATGCACTAATCAGACCACAGGAATTCCACTTTGGCAGTTGGATATAGAGGGATTCGGGACTGGCTGGGTTGCCAAGAGCATGTTCAACATACCTAGATAAATAAAACATCTAGACCAAGACCAGTAACTGTTCTTGAAATCAAAGTTACTGAACAACAAACCTTACCTATTGGTATCTTGCTATCCAGCCACTGGTGTCCGGACGTTGGTGTCTTGACATCGTTCCAGTTTGTGCTGGCAGCTGGGGGTGTGCAGCCTGGGGGTGTGTCATACACCGGAGCAACATGGTGGAGCCTGGTCTCCAGGTCTACAGGCGAGAGTGCCTTAGCAGGATGGGCCGGGAGTTGACTATACATGGAGTCGTCAAAACTCGGAGGCGGTGTAACTGGCATGGTCTTGAGGTGATTAGGCTTGTGTGGCCGGGGAGGCGTGGCCACAGGTTGGGACTCGACTACCGATTGTCTCTTCGGGGGCCTTGGCGGAGCAGCAGCTGCTTTCTGGGCAGACCCATTAACGGGCGAACTATAAAGGTCTGTGGCATTCCGAACACTTGGCGACAACGTGGGAAGTACATTGTAAAGGTCTGGCGCGACATCGGATGCCCCGACCGAGTTGCGGATAGAGATTTTCTGGAAGTCCTGCGCGAGTCTGTCAGTGGACTGGCTCATCCCCTTGTCTTGGTTCCTGATGAGGTTAAGCGCCGCCGGTGGGATGTCATACAGACCACCAGAGTCAAGCGGGGGCGGTGTGTCGTACAAATCTTGCGGGTTTTCGTTCAACCGATACGCTTCATCGGGGGAGATGCTTCGGTTCAAGTCGGTGCTCCGCTGTCCTGGGACAGGTTTGAAAATATCATCCTGGTGATTAAAAGACGACTCTCTCCGGAGCAGAGCCGGGGGTATGTCGTACGTGGGTTGCACGCTTGAAGAGGAAGGGTTTCCCCGCAACACCGGGGGCACGTCGTAGTTCTCCGAGGCCGCGGAGTCCATCTGGGTCGGCGGCAAGGGGGCCATCTCACTTGGAATGCTACTGCAGTTGCTGCCCGAGCTATCTGGCCTACACACGGCAAAATCAATCTGAAATAGCTCCTGGCTCTTGCTGGCACTGTCCCAGCCACCGTTTGCTGGAACACTCTGTGAGTGGAGTTTGCCTTCTCCAGTGCTACATTCATCCAGAGGAATGTAGGACTCGCCCGCCTCTGCGGGGTTGATAGGAGCAGAGGCAGGAACACCTGTGGGGTACCTGTTGGTAGAGTTCTGTGTAACATTGATTGGCTGGCTGGGCTGATAAGGTGTGCCCTCTTCTGTAATTTGAGGACAAAACAAAAAGGAGTACAGTAATAAGTCAACAGATCATTATTTATTGTAGTAATCAAAGGGAACCACAGAGAAGTTTATCAAGTCCTTAAAGGGACTTTAGCAGGCCTTTTGCTGTACATTGAGTTATGAACTCTGAACCAGTTCCTGCACAAGCGTGTGCGGCTGGCCGTCACATCACAATATATAATAATGATGATGCCTTTTGTGATGCGACTGCAAGCACTCGTGTGCGTGCAGTGACTAGGTAGGAGTTCATAATGTACATGTATTTATTTATTTATTTTTTCTTATTTAACCAGGGAAGCCCCATCAGTTTTCAATTAACTTTTCTCCACCGGGAGCCCTGAATACAAACAATAAAAATGCACAAGAATAAAATACACAAGCAGCTAAGAATGTTCAGCCACAAGTGTTTGTCTAAACAGTTACGATCCATCTTACAGTCCGCACGAGCTGAAAAATATTGCTCTTCTTTCTTAGTTACATAGTTTTTCAATTTTAAGTTGTTTCCCTTGCAAATAAAGAGTTTACAAACAGCAACAGAGTCCAGTACAGACCTCCTTAACCCTCTTGCTGTCTGACCATTCAATACCATTCACTGTGGTTTTGAATGATAGATAAACTATGCCATCCTGCAATATGATACCATGAGGGAATGCATGTACACAGTACACAGTTAGTTCTGTGCACAGTTGTGCCACCGTACACAACCTTGGCAGTTGAATGGTTTCAAATGATTGGTCAACTCACTGGAAAATGTTGCCAAATTGTGTTGGCAGTAGGTTATACTGGAGGGTTAGAGGGTTGGAGGGATTTATACTGACATCATCATCACACGTGACTACCGACCACTCACGGTCTGCCATTTTGGGAGTCAAACTGGTCTTTGAGCGCGCACGCGCGCCACCTAACACGGGCACTGCCCGTAAAAACGCAGGGAATATGGCTCTAAATGGGGTGATAAGACTTACCGTTGGCGATGACATCAGAATAATTGGGTCCACATATTGTATCTGATTATTTAAAATCTACATGTATTTGCTATTAATGGGACACAAGGCGGTTTCTCTGGTGTCTCTTTTATTTTCTATCCTTTTATTTGATGGGTTCCTCAAGAGAGGTTAAGGGTCAAGGTCAACCAGAAAGGTCACAGGTCATCCCAGAGTGGAAGAGCATCCTGGAATATCAATGACTTTGGTTGTGCCATTTTGAGAGTCATCGTCCCCTATATATATATGTATAGGCCAAGGTCACGCAAGAAGTATCGTTGACCGTAGTTCCACGAAGTTAGCCCGAACTCTGTCTAGGCGACGATAGTTGGACTACGCTACTCGACTACATGGAACCAGCCTACTGGGCATGGTCGGTCGCATCGCTGGTTATACCAGTAGCCGCTTTCTTAGCACAGTGCAGAGTGGACCAGTTATCGGAAAATGATAGCGTACGTGGAGCGCGCCGGTCGCATTGACATGAAAAGACTAGAGTCGTTCGCACTTCTATGCCCATGCCCTACGTATGTCACAAAACAACCACTAGTTAATCACTGGTCCTTGCGCCAACTTGACCACAGTGTAGTGGTCATTTTGGGCGACATGACGTTTACATGATTACCATAATTTGTAGGTCACGTCTTGCTGCCAGGGGCTTATACTGTGGAACTTTACTCCCCTACCAATATTGAAGGTTTTCTTCCGAGGTCCTCTTGCAGGCATTGTCAGGATCCAGAGAAATGCATTTTAGAAGAAAACTAATGTGAAACTCTGACAAACATTTTTTTTTTTAAATGTAAATGCACATGATTAGTGTTATGGAGGGGGCTGATTTCACAACGACCTTCGATTAATCTTAACTGTGTAACAATCTTGTTTGCTGAGCAAAGTGTGAGGTCACCTTACAAATCACTATGGCAATATTGACAACTCATCTTTGTGAAAATCGAGCCCAGATTAGGCACACCACAGAAGATAACTTTTTAAGTAATAAATAGTTTACTAGCACATCAACACACAAGTTGGCCTCCAAGACTTCCCCACCCAAGGGTCTCTTTTACATAAATGCGTTCCTCAGGAGAGGTCACACGTAGGTGTCAGGGTCAGACAGGTCGTAGGTCGTCCTAGAGCAGAGGAGCATTGTGGAAGATCTGGATCACAATGGAAAATAGTGTGAATTTTTTCCTTCATTTCTGTGGCTACCAGGCCTACATGTGTATTTACCTCATTTGATAACTGTTATCAGCAACTGGCTTATCAAAACCTTGAGGGTTGGCAGTCCTACTTTAGATGAACCCCCCCCCCCAAAAAAAAAATCACTCATTAGCTAATTAGTCACTAATCAGTTGGGTACTTTGATTGAGTTTGATTAAAGAAGAACAAACAAAGAAAGCCTCTGACTAAACAAGACCTTGACACTTAGTTTTTGTTTTGGACAGCAGAGAATTTTGGCCCGAAGTAAACCATGATGTCAACATCCTCGCAAACTTGTACTTAGTCATGCTCGCTAGTGCACTCTGCCAGTGAAATAGTTTCCCACAGGAAGGGACCACCATTTCCTGAACCAATGTCAAAACAAATACATCAGGCGAAGGCAGAGATAGAAAACAATCGCTCTGACAAACAAGTTTGCTTTATGTGTCAGAAGTGCTGTACTTGTACACATATTTTACAACATGTACAATGCGTACTAAGACATTGGAGTTTAAAGGGGGATCCTTTTGGTAATTGTCAAAGACAAGTGTCTCCCAACATATGCATAAAAATAACAAACCTGTGAAAATTTTTGGTTCAATTGGTCATCAAAGTTGCAAGAAAATAATGAGAGAAAGAACACCCTTGTTGCATAGAATTGTGTGCTTCCAGATGCCTGAGAAAGTCTTCATGCCTGAAGCCTTTCTCAGATTCAAATTTTTTTGTGAGAAATTACCCCTTTCTCAAAATTTACATTACTTCAGAGGGAGTGGTTTCTCACAATGTTTTGTACTATCAACAGCTCTCCATTGCTCGTTACCAAGTAAGTTTTTCATGGTAATGTATTTCTAGAGTGATTACCAAAAGTATCCACTGCACTTTAACGTATTACTTTGGTTTGAATTGATTTTCAAAGCCATCTCATAACATTTGACTAGCAAAGTAGGATGAAGTACATGTAGCGAGAACACCCGAGTAATGGTCAATGGAGGTTGTGTATAGATGGATTGCAATACGCGTCATTGACCACCATCTTTGATGAATTGTGCACGAACAAAGAGCTATCATTGGCTGAGAGTCGTGCGTAGCGCGTACACGCTTGCACTTTTCCCATCGTTTTACATCAAAGATGGCGGTCAATAAATTGCACTCCGTAATTGTACTCCGGCAGATCCTCAGACAATGTCAGAGGTGGGTTACAAGTACATATAGCAGGATTGGGGGAGGGGGGAGGGAGAAAGACAAGGCGTAATGGAGTGACATCCCAGAGATTGGAGAGAAGAAAAAAAATCAAAACCAATTTAATCAAATTGATGACAAATGTAGTGTTCACGTGTTATAAATTACTTCCTCAACCTTTGCAATCATGAAAACAAACCGACAAGGTTTAATGGGTGCAATCAATTACTGGAATCGATGCACCTCCAGTTGTTTGTTTTTAAAAAGTCCCTATTACATACATGTCATTTTGGCTCCCCTATTCCTTTGGCAAATTAACCAGATGAATTACGAAGGGGGCGGTGAGGGCTGGAAACTGAAGGGTATGTTTTTAACCAATTTACAATGAGCATGTTTACAAAGTGCAGCAGATGAGGGAGGGGGAGGGGACTAGGGGAGGAATTTTTGCTGAGGGTAAACTACGGGACATATGATAAAAACAAATTCACGCAGCAAGAAATAATTTGAGTTGTTATTTCATGCCCTTTAAATCATCTCCTGCTCACAAAGTCTTTCATTTCGTGCACTCGAAATAAATCATTTCGTGATGGAATCATTCTGTTTGCTCAAATTGATTTTGTACACTCAAAATAATTTATTTAGAGCCATGAACTTAGGCGTACAGTACACGTCCATAAGCAGCGTACTCTCTTACTAAATCTGTGCATGTTATTGGGAAAAAAAAACGTGTTTATACAGGCTATATATAAAATTTATTCCCCTACCCCTTCCCCCTCCAACTGCAGAAGGCTACCGCGTACATGAAGAGACAGATGCGACAGTAAAGACAGCAGAGAGAGATCTTTCAAAAATTGATCCAGTTTCATATCCTCATAAAAAAGTGACTGGGATGAAAATGGGATACATGTAGGTCTATCCCACTGGGATATCACTGTCCTGGTGGGATGCAAAGCGGGATACAAGTGGGATCGTGGTGAGGTCCCGATTCCAGGTGGGATCGTGGTGGTATCTCGGTCAGTTGAGGTGGGATCCTAGTTGAGATGAAATCCCACTTGAAACTGGAATCCCAACAGGGTTCAACTATGGTGCCAATTGCTTTGCACAAAAAGTTTCTTGCATGACGTAGAATTTTGAGGGGAACCCGTAGGAAAAAAGTGAACAGTGTGGCATTTCAGCCGAGTACTCATTTTTCCTTGACAACTAACATAATAAATAATGACTAAAATAACATTTGTATAGCGCTTTCCACAGGCGTTTCAAAGTGCTTTAGCATTGTCTGAAAAGATGTGTTTTTAACTGAGTCTTGAATGAGCTGATTGAGGATGAGTCACGGATGTGAAGAGGGAGCTTGTTCCAGCAAGTTGGTGCAGCTACTGAGAATGCTCTATCACCATAGCGGGTATTCGTGCGTGGACCATTGGAAAGTTGAAGATGAATGCTGGATGTTGATCGAAGGCTCATGGATGAAGACGGCAACTTTTGTGAGATGAGACTATTGATGTACTGTATGTGGGAGCGAGGCCATATATTGCTTTGTAAACAAGGAGAAGAATTTTGAACTGAATCCGCTTGAGAACTAACCACAACCAGACCCATCAAACTCCAACAGTATGTTTCGTTTGATTCTTTGAGGCTTGACATTGGATCAGGCACACCCACCATAATCAGAGTCGTCCAACAGTTTGGGTGTTGAGTGACCGTTTTAACCCTTATACTCCCTGGGCCCCTTTTGCCTACACGTGACCTCAATCCTCCAGTATCCTCCTCTTCTGTGTCACTCCGCACCAAATTGTTTTTGGACTCAAAAGAGGGGGCTCCGAGGTCCAATTCAGTTTTCAGATCCACTCATTCTCCGACAGATAGAGTTCTTATGAAAATGGGGAAAAATTACTTAATCGCTATGGTGTAATATGCCACTGTGTCTGATACCCTTGTAAATATGTTTTAGTCAATGTGCTCTTATTTCTTTCTAAGCTACGTAATTTGTAATCTTTATTGTTACTCTCTCTGTTTTTGTTTGGTTTTTATGCGCCTCGGAATAAGTTTAGTCTTAGATAGACGGCGCTTTACAAGTTTTAAATATTATTTATTATTTACCCGTTCAATGACGCGGCTCTTTTCATGCCACATTTCAAATATATGGTCTGTTAACTATGGTACAGAGAATTTTCTGTTCATTCCTGAGTTCTGATGATAGTCAATGGAAACAGCATTGAATTTGAGCCTATGACTGGCGCAGAGAAATTCTTCTGTGGAATGTAAACACCCGTTTGTTTTTTTGCTGCCCATTGACGTCATGTTTGAAATATCACTCTGAAAGAGTATCACATCAAATGATAACTAACACCACTTTAACATGACTTGTAAGTTTTGCCTCTATTTCAAGAGGGACTCTATCTATTGGAAATTGAGTGCAACACAAACCTCAATCTAACCTTGGAGCCCACTCTTTAAAGATTGTAATGCATGACCTAGTGATAAGCGAATATCATTTGGGCGTAGGGCCCTCTGTCCTTCTGAATCCTTCATTCTGGCAGAGAGTAGATAGAAAGATTTGTTAGAACGAGGAAGGATCCTAGTGCATGGCTCAAGGGAGTTAGGGATAACGTCAACAAATCTGAATGTGTTCCACAACTGGAAAAGTATAGTGCCCCACACTTTACTAGAGAACGAATCTGTGAACCTGAGAATCGTGGAAACCTGCCAAAGCATGGAAAGTACAATTCCCCGAAATTAGAAATCCATCGTACCTTGCCCTTCCAACTGGAACCCACAGGCCACGCAGATCTCCCTCACCCACCGGATCATTTCTATCTCGGTGTTGGTGACGAGGAAGTACTTCCTCTTGGGGGTCACAATGTCGAAGATGAAGTTCTTGGCCAGTGACCTCCTGGATTCAAAGGTCAAGCCCTGGTCCACCTGTTCACAGGAATTCAGGTCGATAGTCCCCTTCGGCTTGGCAGAGTTCTGGTCCTTGTAGTACTGTAGGTAGACAGCGTTGGGTGGGCTGCGCTTGAGGACAAACCACCTCCTCTGCCATCTCTGTCGGGGGTAAGCAAAATAGGAAATTCAGATTTTGACATAACGCAAAACAATTACAATACAAATGTATATACCTGACAGTGACATACAGTACACCAGACGTGAGAATTTGAGCTCGGCATCAATCATAATCCCCATGAGAGTTGGCTAGCTTGAGTAAGTTTTTACAGAATTTAATACATACATCATAAGGCCCAAAAAAACATGTTTATCGTCTTCGCCAGCTTCCTTTTTAGAGGCTGCCTCCTTTTTTCCTTTTTTAAGAGAATTTTTTTTACAAACTCTGACGAAAAAAAATAAATTTTAAAATAAATAAGATATTTTTAGACTTTAGCACACCCAAAGAAGCTTGCAACCATCTTGAAAAATAACCCGGCAGGTTGTCTTGAAAAATGTGTCGGGTGGCCATTTGAAGAGGAAAAAAAAAAAAAAAACCTCCTCCTTCCTTTTTTCAAAAAGGCAGGACACTAAACATTGTTTTTTTCAAATTTTGCCTAATGTACAAAAACCATTTTGTGTAGATAATGTGACTTCTAAGGGGCGTACAGTACATGAGTGATAGGTGAGCGGTTGAGAGTATTAAACCACAGCTGCTGAAGTCGCTGTCAAAAACAACAGAGACAAATGCAAAATGCAGATTTATGTATGACCTGTATGTTCCACAGTGTCAGAAAGCCTGTCTGCCAGTGATAAACCACACGACAGAGAAAATTCACGCCTGCCCCCATTGCTCTTACAACTGGATTGTTCAACAACAGTTGTTCAGACCAAGTAAGTCTTGCACATATTTGAAAAGCTTGGCTTTCCACGAACATTGTTTTAATGCCTGAAGGAAAGAAAATGGCACGCTTTAAAGACACTGGACACCTTTGGTAATTGTCAAAGACCAGTCTTCTCACTTGGTGTATCTCAACATATGCACAAAATAACAAACCTGTGAAAAATTGAACTCAATTGGTTGTTGAAGTTGCAAGATAATAATGGAAGAAAAAACACCCTTGTCACACGAAGTTGTGTGCTTTTAGATGCTTGATTTCGAGACCTCACCCGTGAGGTCTCAAAATCAATTCAAATATTTTACTGAGAAACTACTTCTTTCTCAAAAACTGTTACTTCAGAGGGAGCCGTTTTTCACATTGTTTTTTACTATCAACAGCTCTCCATTGCTCGTTATCAAGTAAGTTTTTATGCTAACAATTATTTTGAGTAATTACAAATAGTGTCCAGTGCCTTCAACGCTAGTGCCCAGCACCTGAAAATCCAGTCTCATAGCCTTATCGACTTTGCAAGTCTCGCGCATATCAAATGAGAAAACACCTCAAATGAAGACTGCATTTTCCTATGAAACCACATCTTCTTGTTAAATTATATTTCTACAAAATTCTTGAAAATAAAAATACCCATAGCAAGTTGTAACAAATAAAATTTCAATTCTTATATAGTACAAATAGTTTGTTCAAGTTAACATTGAAGAAAATAGAAGTACCTACAACAAGTTGTAATATTAAAATTTCAATTCTTATATAATACAAATAGTTTGTTCAAGTTAATATTGAAACAAAATTAAAACTTGGGATGGGAGGAGGATGCTTGTTTTTAGAAACCCAATTTGCCATCACATAGGTGGTTTTTTTTTTACAAGTAACCGGAAACAGCAGTCAAGTCTTATTCTCAGGTTTTCCTCATTATCTGGTTGAATTGATTTTACTTTCATATTGTTTATTAATTAGTATTACATTCCCAACAACATATCATGACCATAAACTACGTTTAAAACTAAAATAATTGACAAAACAAAATCCTGCCCAGGCCACGTAAAACTCCATATGGTTGGGACCACAATAGTCCTGGAAGTTCGAATACGCACGACACTTCACACTCTGTTCACTTTCTAATGGATGAGTTTGTTTATAAATAATGTGCAGGGAATGTGCAGAACATGAACAACATGATTAAAAAAAACAAATAAACTAAAATAATTGACAAAACCAAATCCCGCCCACGTGAACAACATGATTATTAAAAAAAACTGTGTTGGTTACCAGGAAAACCACAACAGCCTTTGCAACACTTTTGTTGTTATAATGGTATTTCAAACAAACAATACAAAAGTCAGATTTACAACAGCGCAGTGTTTACACTGTACCGTGTACCATTAAAATGCACTTTTTTTCAATGAGAGGTCATGCCACTGGTACTGGTGGGTACCAGTACAACTGGTAGAACCATGGAGGTACCCCCTGTAATTGAATTTGCAGACATATACAAAGTTGTTAAATGTCCCTCATGGATTGACTTTTTCACAGACCTTTCCTGAGCATTATATCCCCCATTTTAATAATACTAATAACAATACTTACTATATCACTTTATCACACCAATTGGCGTCTCAAAGCGCTCAGTATTTTTTCCCTGCAAGGTATGTGGAGCTACGTTTTGACGTATGAGATCTGTTCCTTTACATTGCACCATGTAATGGTTTACAGGGTGCTTTGGGGCAATTTGCTGCCAATCAAACCAGGAACACTAGGGCGAACCCCTTCTCTTTACGATAAGTGTAACTGGGTTATTTTACGTGCATCACACAACACACAGGAACTATGGCTTTACGCCCAATCCCAAGGACGCAGCAATAATAGTTCAGTGTCTTGCTCAAGGACACAAGTGTCACGACCAGGTCTCGAACCCACACTCTGCTGATCAGAAACACCAGACATGCCAGAGCTTGAGTCCGGTGTTCTTATCTGTTCGGCCACGACACGCCATACATTACAAGCGTATCTCAGCATAACCTTTGAGTATAGACAATTCGCAGTAATTTTGACCATGAGGGCGTATGTAATACATTTTTACGTAATGAGATTAAGTAAAACAAAGTTTTTCCCATATATGTTATTATTTTTATTATTATTTATGTGGCTGTTGATACAAGAAAACAACATACAGGCATTTAAAATAAGTTGAAACTGTAATGGTGATGCAAGGAAAATCGCCATTGAAAGCGCCCTCATGGGGTCAAAAATATGGTAAATTTTATAACTACACTGTGGACACATTATCCTTTAAAGTGGTGATAAGAATCTTCAACTGAAGAGCACTTACAGTGAAACAGAAACCAAGTTCCATTGTTTCAATTGACACTTATCTGTAAACACAGATGTAACTTGGCAACTGCTATTAAATTAAAGACGAACCTGCTCAGTACACCCTTCCCCCCCCCCCCTCAACAAAACGAGGAAGCGGCAGCAGAGGCAGCAGAGGGATCACCTTCTTTCAAATATAAGTAATGGCTTCTGACTGGCATCCCAAACAAAGATATTGACAAAAACAGGGAGACTGCCAACAATAAGGCTAGATAGCTCAGTTGTTGGTAGAGCGCTGGCACGTTAACCTGGAGGTCCGTGGTGCAAGTCTTTCTCTAGTCAGTTTTTCTTTGTTCATTCCTAAATCATTTCAAATTTAACCTTGTCAGTTTCAATTAACAATTTTGACAATTTTGGACGACCTCTTAAACTACATGCTGTTTCATGTATCCAAAGAAAACCATTACAAATTGTCAAGTGAAAAAGTACAATTGTACTGTTGCCAACAAATTATTACTGTTAAAATAATAAAGTACTCACAGTAAAGTCACATTCTCTGATTACAAAAAAAAGGTTTGCCTCAGCTTGGACATCTGTCGAAGGTGTCAGCATAGACCTTATGGCAAACAGAGACCAACTTGTCCTCTGTGGCCGCCTTCATAAATCATAGAGTTCCAAATCATACAATTCTCATCAATTGAAACTGCAAATCCTGGAAAGTGACGGGAATGATCCTCCGTGGGTGCTTCTGTAGTCTCGCACCAAGGTTTCGGTTACAGACGTACGTCAGACGTTTATGAAGCCCCCCGCGCATTCATTCATGCACAGGGTTTTAACTTTCAGGTTGTATGACCCCCGTATACAGTACAGTCGGAAAAAAGTACTGGTAACTCAAGACTGCAAACCCTCAGCCTTACATCATTTCAAATCAAAACAACTCTCGAAACAGTTTGCCGAGGGAATGCAAACATGTGCCTTTCACTCTCAACCAGACCATGGATCAATTTCATAAAACGCAAAACGCGATTTTACTTAGTGTTTTCAGCAATTAGCAGATGGATAGAAACCAACCAAAATGCTTCGTCATCAAGGCTTGATTGCTAAACTAATCTCCCCTGGACCACATGTCTTCTTGCTCACAAAATTTTACGCCACCAGAAATATTTTTACAAGACCAAATGAATATTTCTTTCCCATGCTTTTAATGATATATTTGCTAAACTTTTACGGGGAGGTTTGAACAGGAAAGTTTAACCACTTACATGTAACTGCGTAATTATTTATCGTTAGCTAAACCTCCAATACGGAATTAATTGAAGGAAAACAATGCAAAAAAAGGATAAATGGAAAGCTATGATCAGACCCAGAATTGCTCCGATTATCCCCACTTATATCTAAGGCTACTGTATCATCAATGTCTTCAGCACTTTGTAAACACGGCTCTTCAATTTGTGAATCATCATCACTATCAACAGACATGAGAGAGTCTGACAGTTCAACATCTGAATCCAAAGCTTGGGTCAAAGCTTGCACCCATGACAAGCGCGGTTGCTTTCGTTAAGTCGCCATATTTAGTAAGAAAACTCGCCGACTGGTGGCGCCACACAATGCCTGACTATAAGTTTGTGATGACAAGATATCTCGTCATAACAAGACACCTAAGAGGGGATTACCCGGGGTCACAGGCGTGTCTTTGACCTCATTTAAACCGCAAACTTGGTGACGAGATATCTCGTCATACGCAATATAAGGGTAAGGTTGTGATGACGAGATATCTCGTCATATGCAGTTAATACCATCAACAGATGACGTACATGATTTGAACAACTGTTGTAAACTTGAATCCAATAGATAGTTCACACTTGACGTCACACAGTGTACAGTCAGGCAAAGCAATCAAAATGTGTTCAACTATGCGTTTTGCGTATATACAATGTATGTGTTTTGCGGAAGTACGTATCAAGCCGATATGCTCCAATTGTGTGCCGATATGCAAACATTTCGGCCGATACGCAAACCTACCAAACTCACGAGTACATTGTACTGTGGACCATAAAGGAAAAGGACAACAGGCTTTCTCTTTAACTAATATAAGTGATAGCTAGCTTGATGAACTGATACATAGTAGCTTGATGAATTGATGGCAGCATGGATCCACTACCCGAAGGTTGAGATTCCGCGGGAGCGTTAATACAGTGTATCACTGTATAGGCAGAGGATCCACGATGACAGCATAGCAGGAAATTGAGTCATTTGCTGACAGGGACATCTGTCCCTAAACCAGGCAGGCCATAATGGATGACAAACTCATCATTTACAAATGTATTATTTTTACGATAAACAACTTAGGCTGGGGGGGGGGATTGGGACATTTAACCGGTTAACCATTAAACCGTAAACAAAAAGTATTGAGGATCCATTTCTGAATTGCCTTAACAGTTACACAAAGCTGACAGCAAAAAAAAAAAACCAAAACAGAAGCTGACAATAAAAATTAAAACATTTTTAAAAACCAATCTTTTGGACCTTCCTTTTCTTGAAAATGTTATCCCCAGAAGCTAATCCAGCAAAAATGACTAACAGATCCCTTTTGTTGGTGGAACTGTCTGAATCTTAATCCCCTTTAATTTTTAATACATTTTGCTTCTTTCCTTGAAAGTGTGTTGACATTTGCTATTTTTTCGGGTTGGTTTATATAGTTCAGATTGGAATCTGTAGAAACGGTTAAAAAACGAATAAACGGTTAAGAAACGGTTAAGAAACGGTTAAGAAACGGTTAAGTGTTTAACCGGTTAACCGGAAGTCACATGTTCCATTTAACTATTTTCAGGTTTTGGAACAAATAATCATAGATGAACAATCCTAACTTATACCAGATTTTCCCCTGCAATCACAGGTCCATACATGTACAGTGTTATGTAACACCACCTTCATTGCTCGATAAGCAAGCTTGAAAATGCTCATCCCAATTCTCTTGTCTGCGAATACATTTTTATGCAAGTAGAGTAAGGTCACAGTTATAATATATAAATATCTGAGGGTATGGTGGTTTCTATGTATTCAGTGGGCGTATGGCAGTTGGCAGATGGCAGAAGGCAGATGTAACCTGAGGCTTGTGTCTCACATTCACCATGTTCACCACAAAAATGTTTTCGTTGTATCATATTGTATCATGTACAGTGTACTGCATGCAAACATGTAGCTCAAAAAACAAATGTTTGGGTTTTGGGGATATGATTTAATGTTTGAGATTTTGGTGAATGTGGGGACAATCATACAACCATGGAGGTACTAATAATATTACAACACATCTAGTCTACCAGTTTTCTCTCTTAAATCAGTGGTCCGCTGGCCAAATGCTGGTTAGAACATCTGAGAACCAGTCAAAATTTATCTCAAAGTCCCAGGAGTTGAAAAATACTATCGCCCAATGCATGGTAAAATGCACAGAACAACCAAAAAATGGCGTTGGGCTACTGCTTTTGTCAGTGGCCAAGTCCAGCGGACACCCCTTTTTTGCACCATCCGAACAGCCGGAACATCGAACATCGAACAGCTCTCGAATCAGTTTTAAGCTAGCATGAGACCAAAAAGACCTTTCACTGGCTCAGTAAATCCAAATACATGTATGTAGGGAGAATTTGTGCAGAGGTAACAGTGTAGGATGATTTGATTTGGAAACAGCGCAGCAGACCACGATACAAAAGCAAAACATGGGCGAGATGATCACCGTCAGTAGCGAGGTGGGTGGTGGAACCACTGGTCTCGAGGAAAAAACGAAGAAGGCAATTGGGACATCCCCTGATCCAACAAAAGTTGAGATGGCTAACAGCCGGATCTTTTCACAGCCACCACAACTCTATACAGAGATTTCTTCCAAGGAACTACCACAAACCCCACCAGAGAGTTAAAAAAAACAACATCCAGAAATTATCACAGCTCACTTGTCAAGCCGAAACTAGCAATTCCCAGAAAAATGGGCACTGAATCAAGTTTTGTTTGGACAAGAGGTCAACCTTGCGTGGAATGTTTACTCTTTAATGAGCTTGTCAGTTCTCTCACACACACCTGCCGACCCATCCTTCATCTGCGTCTTATACAGTCTGGAACATTAATGAGACGATTGTCACATTTGTTACATGTACGTGGCATCATCTCCTGCCAACAATGTGTGATTTGACATTTAAACCACGTTAAAGGGCCATTCCAATTTCTTGTTAAAGGTAGGGTCGTAGATTGTTATTTGTCTAGATGTAATGCTGATTTATGGGCAGAGTTATACAGAAAGACACAATAAAAAGTCAATAAAATGTGAAAGATTCTTCCGAATACAGTGTCTACTTGTTGAGAAAACAGCAACAAAAACTGTCACGGTATTTTCATAAGAATGTCGAAACCATCCACATTTAGCGAGGTGAATAGTGGCTATGAAATTTGGCCCAGGTAACAGTGTACACAAAGTTGTAAACTTGAAGTACCCTAAACAAGTGTACGCTAAACAAAAAAACAAATTTGATGTGAACACAAAAATGTTCAACAGCAAGTAATGTACAATGTACATGTACACACTGGAAAGTTGTGTACATTCTTTTCTTGACAATATAGTATTTTCCAATGGGTTCCCTAAGTGGATAAGCAGCAGGCAAGATTTCTTCATGTGTAGTTCCTCCATGGGACTGGGTAATGGCAAATTATATCAGAAGGTCAAGGACATTACTGGATTAATGCTTTCTAGAGAAAAACAAAATTGTGCTCATGAATATTCATAATCACGCTCTTGAATAGCTAAAATCTTGTTCATGAGCAAGGCCTTTGAGAAAAATGGTTATGTTAATGTAACCCGACCTACCATAAAACAGGGGCCTACCCTAGATATTTTTATTTTTTCAAGGGAAGAAATTTACTGATTAAAATCTATGAATCAGTTATAAATACGCTTGAAACCGTTTCTCTCTGTTTTTCTTCAATTGTATGGCCGTATAGCATTCATTATACTTTGGAGTGCACAATGTTCTGCACAACATGCAGAAGATCGTCACTGGCTGATAGTACTTTAGTACATGTATAGTCTCGTTCAACCAGTCTGCAACAAGTTTTTAGATGATGGGAAAGATTTCCCCAAATCTAGGCAATTTAAACACTGAAGGTTTATATTGCTGGAATGTCCTACCTATTCTATCCTATCCTATTATAAAATAAAAAAATATTTTAAAATAAAATTAAAAACCCTATCTACCTACCCTATTTTTTCTGGCCCGTTACGCCAACATTACAATTTTTTGTTTTAGGCCCATGATAATCGCACTCATGAATAGTTATGAATAGTTATGATCTTGGCTCATGAATAGTTATGACTTGGCTCATGAATAGTTATGATCATGCTCATGAATAGTTATAACCATGCTCATGAGTTATAATCATGCTCATGCTCATGAATAATTACGATCATGCTCATGAATAGTTATAACCAAGCTCATGAGTTATAATCATGCTCATGCTCATGAATAGTTATGATCATGCTCATGAATAGTTTAAACCATGCTCATGAGTTATAACCATGCTCGTGAATAGTTATGATCATGCTCATGAACAGTTCTAATCATGCTCAGGAATAGTCACAATCTTGCTTATAAATAGTTAATGAGCCAGTTTTTAAACTTTTTCCAAAGAGAAATCCCTAAAAATTCACCCTTATTACACAATAAAAATAAAGCAAAATTCATCTAACTACAGGAAACTGTTATTTGCCAACAGTAGAGCTACAGTATTAGTTGCAAAAAGTTATTACTTATATTAGTCGCATGCACACTTGCACGTTTGCATTGTTTGACCTCAATTATGGTGGCGTATGTCAATGTATCAAGCGACTTTGCAAACAAAATCCGTGCGCAAAAAATATTTTCTGCCCATAACCCTGACAAAGTTCCCTTCGACGAAATCAATATTTCTACCTGGTACCTACCAGTCAACTGCACAAGAAGGAGTCTGTCTACGACGAAACTTCTAAATCCATTTCCGTAAAAAACGTCCAATTCCATTCACCAGAAACGTTGATTTCCATTAACCAGATTTACACAATGAACGCAAGAAAGCGTCAACCCAGAGAGTTTCAATACATAGTTGTTAGGCTCACTGCGATGCTCACCAGGTCACCGTTAGCAAACTCCAAGACTAACACATTGAGAATAAGTCAGAATGTTCAACCGGCACTGAAGAAGCTTGACGGTTCATACCCACGGAGCTCACTTCCCTGGGATGGCACGTTGAAAACAAACCCCGTCCGAGCAATGAGCTTTTTTACTGCAAACACATGCTCAGATCAAAATGTACAGTACACGAGTGCGGATCAATCCAATCCTACAACATGTGGACTTGTAGCCACAGTGTGTGGAGTGCGTACCAGACAAGCCGAGTATGACCGATCCCGTAAACATCTCTTGTTATGATTACAGGCTGACCTAGTTTGTATCAGCTTTCTTGTTCAGTTCCCCCATGGCTTTAACTCATCACCACTGGCAGTCAACAGTAAGCCTGCCCTCTAGTGGTCTGAGGAACATCAATCATTGTCAATGACGTCATGACTTTTTTAAAGAGTGCAGACAACTACTCAAACTACTCAAAGTACTATGTATTTGTTCAGATTGTACAATCATTCAGACCTAATATCCTTAAAAACATAGTTCTTGTCAAAGAAATTAAGACAATTTTCCACCTACTTTTAGTTACAATTCTCATGTTTGTGTTCATACTATACAAAAGGAATTCTTTCAAAGACAATAGAGGGAAGAATATGTGACTTTCCCTTCGGCAAAATTTCCAGATGAAATAAAGAGGCTCACAAGCCAAGAACAAGGGCCAGTCTCAAGAAACATTTTCCACAAATTTACTAAGCACAACAAAAAGTTACCAGCCAAAAGGCAAATACTGTTCAATGCTGTTTGTGATTGGTTCCCTGCTCAGTTTGGCTTAGCAGACATCTTCCTAAGCGCTATCTTTGCCAGGGTTCTCCCTATGCACAAACTAAACAATATGCATTATATACTGGCCAATATGCGCAAATTATGTGCCGATAAGCCCTGATTTATCTTCTTCTTTTTTTCCTCAGATTTAAGACAAAATTTACGTAAATCATAAAATAAAACCATTTAAAATGCTCCAGATTGCACAGTAGAGCTTTCAAAACCACTAAATATGAAGTAAAATAAACATATATCATTTCAATTCAGTGGCTTTGGCCAAACTGGTAAAAATTTTGGTCCAGAATGTTCCACAGGGAGAACGAACCCTGTGGCTCAGGACAGAGACAGAGAAACTTACATGTAATTTAATTTTGATCACACACCGCCAAACATCGACACTGATGCATCTTTAATGAAGCAATTGACCCACATTTTACCTGAAGGATAAACAATTCTAGGAAGGAAAACCTTTAAATCCTCAATCCCAGAGGGCACCCCCCATAATTAGCACAAAGTTTGGGAAACCAACTAGTAGCCCGATTAAACCATAGGCTGTCAATTTTTCCAAGAAAATTAATTCCATTTTAAACGCGAGACTGAGGTTTACATGGACAATTAATGTTAAATTGTACATTCAGTGTGAATACAAACTCAAGTTGTTTTTAACGAGCTGAAATTTAAGGATCATTACAGATCTGATTCCAGGAACACTATCTTCTTACCAAATCACAAAGAAATGTTTCAAAGAGTACTATAGAATATTAAAAGTACTGATTGCTTTTCAGGTGACAAACTTCCAGAGAAATGGTTTTCTTTTGAGGTTGTGTTACTTCCAAGAAGAAAAAAAACAACGAAAATGCATCAAAGTTTGGGTACTTTTAGTATGAAGAACAGGACTGGTAACAATCCTAAATAAATAAAAAATTATTAGATTTACATCTTGTCTGAAAATAAGAAGAAAAAAAAACGAAAATTTTGCACTTTTTTTTAGTATGAAGAACAGAACTGGTAACAATAAATAAATCAAAAAACGATTAGATTTACATCTTGTCTGAAAATAACAGTACCAATCCTCTGAATAAACATTTCATCCTGACCTGAAATTCTTGAGGGCATAGTCAAGAAAATAGCATTTGAGGACCCCGCCATACAGATGCTTATTTTGATTGCCGCAATACAGGTGATTTGTAATACAGTGCACCCTCTACATTTGCCATGGAGAGGGCATTTCTGCAATGCATTATGGGAAAAGGTTAAGAAGTTTTTAGCAGTCTCGCAGCGCCTGCCACATGACCCTGGTTGTTTTAAGTTTGTACGTGGTTTGCAAAGCAGCAAGGTTGTTTAATTCTGTCATTGTTTTGCTATTAAACCATGACTACCCAATTTGATGAAATGTTCACAGGCCGTTTGCATAGTGTGTTGAAAACGACCTGGAATTACACAGAGGCCACGGAGGCCATGGCCTTTGTTGCCCCTGGTCTTGGCCTCGGTGCCCCTTCAAAAGTTTTCCCATAAACTTTAAGATTTTCCAATGGAAGTATCTTTTGCAAAATGAAAATGGCCTTGCCCAATCAAAGATGAAATTCCAAGCCTGGAATAAATCTACTCTTCCAAAAAGCCAATACTGGGCAGAAGTTTAAAGTTATTCTGCAGCATTTTTTCAGTCTTTGTGAAATCCAGCTTAAAGGAACATTACAGAATTGGTTTTTGCTAACAAAACAGTTGCTGGCAATGTAACACTTAATCTAATCCACCATATACATAAACTGACAAACCTGTAGAAGTTTGAGATCGATGTGTGAATCTGTGAACATTGTGTTTTTCGATCTTACCAATAGTGTACAGGCCTTTAAAAAAATTAATTTTTTAATCCGTTACGTATTCACTTCTCAAAGCCTGTTGCCTCTTATGTTGCAAGTGCAAAAATAAAATTTCATAAAAAAACAGATCCCCTGTGTGCCTTCATTGTGATGAAATATCCATGCCACTTTATGAAAATGGGAGAGTTCAATCTCAGACTTTCCGTTGAAAGTTTTCCTGTAAAAACGAAAGTGAACTTCTCTATAAATAACTTTCCACACAAACATGACAAACAGATTTGTACGGCATAACAAATCTTGAAAACTGCGCATTACGTCACGTTTGTTTATACCAAATTCAGAAGAATTTTTTCACAGGAGAAATGGTTTCATTATCACTTTCTCAGAAAATACAAGTTTACATTTTTCTTTC
The DNA here is from genome assembly GCA_032158295.1 of Pycnopodia helianthoides. Taxonomy (NCBI): domain Eukaryota; kingdom Metazoa; phylum Echinodermata; class Asteroidea; order Forcipulatida; family Asteriidae; genus Pycnopodia; species Pycnopodia helianthoides. The sequence continues at coordinate 10,928,582 of CM063248.1, read as the reverse complement.
CAACGCCACTCAATGTTGCAATTTTCCCTTTGAAAATTCCTCTTAAAAGATGTTCATTAATGACATTTTAACAACCAACTTGATAATTTTTGCACAGCGGAAAGTTAGGTCACGTTTAGATACAAGCCATTTGTGTTGTACAGTTTTGTAGTTTGTCTGTCAGTCAGGCCTGACTGCAGGGCTCGAATTTGACACTGGACCACAGGCCCGAGGCCAGTGGTTGCATTATCGGGCCAGTAAACTTTTGAGTGGACAAGTCCGGTGGTCTTGTGTTTTTCAGTTTAGTAACAATACATGTACCTCACAGAAACAAATTAGTTCAAATGTTGATTTTGAGTCTGATAAATTACCTTTCAGTTCTATGTAATGAAGTATGTACTTAATACCCCAAAAGACAGATGAGATAAATCTTCTTTTACATGTCTTTGGTGCTTAATTGTTTGAAACAGTTAAATTAGTGTTGCCAGGACTCGGGAAGTTTTTGTTCATTTTGATTCTGGTCTTGTAAAATGAATTCTGGTCCAGTAAACATTTTGAGCTACAAGCCCTGTGGTCTGGTGGATTTTTTGCCCAAATTTGAGCCCTGGACTGTGATCTGGGCCTATTTTCATTGAGCTGCTTAAGCACAAAAAGTAGCTGTTGAAAACAACAGAGAACGGTTTTCGTGTTCTGCCATGGATTATGAGCGTGTTTGCATTTTGGTTTTCATTATTTCCGAGAAGAGCATCATTTTGCCATGGCGTGTCAGTATCTAAGAACATGTGCGCGTCTGGGAATGCAAATTACGCAGCGACAACTTCTTAAAATAAGATTCTGTGAAATTTAGTGCATGCTTGCCATTTTTTTTCCCCCACGCACCCTTGCATTGGATTGCAGTTGGCAAATACGACATCGTGTGAGAGCATTATCTAACCCCGAGAAATGTGCAAAGCATGTCAGTGTCAACCAGCAGCGTGTGTGTGTGTGTGTGTCGTAAATATTGTGGGAATAAAAAAAAGTACACTTGCTGAAACAAGTCTTGACTTTTGGTATTTGAATGGCAGACTCGCCAACATACAGATGCTCATTCCGATGAATCCATGGTGTAGTACAGCCACACCATCATGCAGAGTCAATGAGCTCCAAAGTGTTGCTTTTTTAAACACTACAGGCTACCTGCCAACTGCAACAAATAGCACCAGTTGATAAAAGCAGGCATGATATTTGGTCCTTGGAAAAAATAAAGTAGGAGCATTTTATTCAAGACCAAGGGCTGACCTACATTTGTGTACATGTAGTGTGGACTTTAAAGGGCAAAGTATTGGTTTTTTGGAACCACTCGATAGTTTTAATCATATCTAAATGTAAACATACAATCAAACCAACCTGTGAAAACTTTATTTCAAAAGATGGTAGCATTTTTTAAGATAATGCCAAATATTTTGAGTGCTTACATGTATGTCCACGCAGGTATCAATAATCCGCAATTAGTCTTTACACAATCTGAGAAAAGTTTCATGCAGAAATGAAACGTTCCTCAGGTTGAAACGTTTTTGAATCCCTTTCTCTAAAACCACATTCCTTAGAAGGAAATCGTTTCTCAACATAAATACATTATCAACAGCTGCAGTGCTTCTTCAGGGCTCGCCTTTAACGCTAGCCCGGCGTACAATGTCTAGTAAAATATGCTATGGGCTCGTAAACACCACTTCTCAACTTGCCCTGTGAGCTACTAAAAACTGTGCAACCTACTTGCTTAAAATGCTCATTTCTTCCTTTTCAGATGTGAATAATTAATGTATAAAATGTGTTAATCGTTATTGAGTGTGTGAATATAACTTCATTTGATCATTAAACTGGTTGTGATCGTTAACATTAACACATCAGAACATTACAAAAATGGCAACTCCTGTTTAAAGTATGGGCTACTTAAACTTCCTGGGGGCAAGTAAAATGCACAGTTTACTGGCCCGGCGGGCTACTTTACAAAAAGCTTCAGCACAAGGCCTGTTCTTACCAATGAAGTTTTTATGACCATAAACCAGTACATGTACCAAAGGTAATTACCAAAGGTATATCCTCCCTTTAATATACTTTTTCAGGTTATTTAAAGCACATTTTTAAAGTTATTTAATGTACAACACTGGTAATTTTCAAAGACTAGTATCCGTACTTTATGTGACCCAACATATACATGAAATAACAAACCTAATGTTAAGCTCAATCAGTCTTCGGAGTCATGACAAAACAGTGAAAAAAAACCAATGTGTTTTCACTGTTTTCAAACAGCAGGTTTTTGGACACGCGCGATAAAGACTAATTGTTTTACTCATTTCCCAAAAACTATAGCAATTCAAGCAAAACCTGTTTCAAGGAAAGTTTTCCACCATGACCATCTTTATACCTCGTAAGTTATGCGCAAATCTGTGAACATTTAAATTTTCAATCTTACCAATGTTGTACACACCCTTTAACTTATTAAAGGCCCTGTACACTATTGGTAAGATTGAAAAACACAATGTTGACAGATTCACACATAACTTACATGGTTTAAAGTAAGTAATGGTAAAAAGGGTTCCTTAAAATATTTCTGCCTTAAATGCTATCGTTTCTGAGAAACGAGTAAAACAATAGTAATTATCGTGCGCGATAATTTGAAAAAACAGAAAACACATAAGATCTCTTTTCACTATTTTCTCGTGACCTCGATGACCAATTGAGCTCAAACTTTCACATGTTTGTTTGTTCATGCATATGTTTAATCACACAAAATGTGGACACTGATTTTGAGCTGTTACCAAAAGTGTACAATATCTTTAAGCACAATTTGTTTGCTTTTTCCAAGGGCAAAATTAGGAAAATCTAAAGTGGGGAAAATATCACGCCTGTAAAGGGTGTTGTATTTTGTTGCATTTACAGTAGGAGTCAACTCAAATCTCATGCTCTGTTGCTTTGTGTTGCATTTTATGGCAGGGTACAAAGTCCCCAACAAACTTCCACACGGTGTGTTTACATGAAGCAGAATAACTGCCCAGTGCTGGTGTACACCAGTTCACTTCACGACGCCTGTCTGTTGCACGTAGCTGCTTTTACAGCACAGTCTGTGTTTTCAGTTCAACTGTGATCACATTTCGATGCGATTAACAAGGTGCCTAGAAACCACACCGGTGGTGGTTACAAGTTAACGCGCTTGGGGAAAAAATTGCACAGACCCATGCATTTGAAATGTGATGTCATTGGATGTTTTTTAGGATGTTAACAAACTTCGCACTGGAGTGGAAGGGTATTGAAATACAGGCCTGGAATTTCATCTTGGAGAGGGCAAGGCCATTTTTCATTTTGTAAAGGGCACTTCCATTGGAAAATCTTAAAGTCTATGGGCAATGGGAGACTTTTGAAGGGGCACCAAGGCCGAGACCAGGGGCAACAGAGGCCGAGACCAGGGGCAACAGAGGCCGTGGCCTCCGTGTAATTTCAGGCCTGAAATACAATGGCATTTACACCATTTCAACTTGAGGTTACACACTTGCAAATTGCTCTTTCCACTTTGATGATTGAGGAAGACTTTCTATTTGCATCACAAAATTGAATTTGACCTTGGAGCCCCTCTTTAAAGGCAGTGATGGATACTTTTTGGTAATGACTCCAGAAATACATTACCCAAAAAAACTTACTTGGTAAGGAGCACCTGAGAGCTACTGATAGTATAAAAACGTGAGAAACGACTCCCTCTGAAATAATGTGGTTTTTGAGAAAAAGGTAATTTATCACTAAAATATTTGAATCTGCTCAGGCATTTGAAAGTAAACAGTTCTATGCAAAAATTGTGTTTTTCTCTTCAACTTCGATGACTAATTGAGCCCAAATTTTCCCAGTGTGTTATTTTTATGGTATGTTGGGATACACCCAGTGAGGATACTGGTCTTTGACAATTACCAAAAGTCCACCTGCCTTTAAAAAGGCTCTGTCCTTGCTCGACATGTATGCTAAGAGCAGCTCAGAGCATTAACACTTTGCCTTCATGTCTGCAAGTCTATCGGTCTCAAAGTCAATGTTTCAAATACACCACAGACCACTTGTCCAAGCACTGGAAGGAAACATCACATGACACTTTCATTGTTTCACTGCAAGACGCATGACTCACAACTGTTTCCCAGTGTTATTGTTTGTCTCCCGATGGTTCAAAATCTACGTCCCTGTTTCCTTGACGTGTTTATTTCTGCAGACTATTACTGGACAAAGTACATTACAGTGCACACACGTGTACATGCCAATGTAAGGTCTGCCCACACTAATCGTTACAACTGATAACTTTGTAAGGGCACCGGTACGAGATATGAGGGAAGGACAGACAAAAGCAAGTATTTTTATCTCAGTTTTTCTGGGACACACTTGTACATGCACATTCCAATGCTGTTGGAATAGAAACAGAAAAAATAGAAAACAAAATCAAAGTCTTAGAAAAATTACATGGTCATAAAAACTTACAACGTTCATAGCAGAAAAACAGACAAGATGGACAGAAAAACTGAACTTGACCATGGAGCCCCTCTTTAAGTTCCAGCTATAAAAAGTCTCCAACAAGTACTGCATTGTACACAACTGAGCTCAATGTCATAGAGCTGCTTTATAAAAGCAGAAATATTGCTGAAAACTTTTCTGCTGAGCTTTAAAAAAATAAGCAGGATAGCAGTCATGGATGCTACATGTAACTAGTTTGGCTGGCAACCTTCTTCTGGAAAACATTATTTTGTTGTGCTTAGCTCATTTTTCATGCTTTAAACAGCTCTATGAAGATGGGCCCTGCAGTTTGCTGCCTTCGCAAATCCTTGTATTCTCTGTGTCAAAATGACGAATTCAAAAGGACCGAGGGCTGCAGGCCCAAATAACATTTGCTTATCACAGGGTCAGGCGTTCCAATCTTCCGGTTGAAAGTTCAAGTATGTCTGGTGTGAGGTGACATTGAAGAGGAGGATATTGGAAGAGTGTGGTCACCTGTTGGCACATGGGCCTAGGGGAATAAGGACTAATGAAAATGAATAAATAATACATTTATGAAATTTTGGCTGGTTACCTGTTTCTTGCCAAGTAACTTTAGTGTGTGTGTGTGTGTGTGTTAAGTAAATGTTTGCTTGACAGCTTCATAAAACTGGTCCCTAAGCCTAGCATGCCGAGCTGGTAAGTGAGCCTTAATGAAGTTGCCTACTGCCCTCTATTGTCTTGAGGTAGTTAGCCAATGACTTTCTTTTTTTTCAATTGTACAAAGCATCACGTGCAAAAACAAACCCAAGCTACCGTCTGTGGTCTGGTAGTGGTAGCAAAGTTAGAATAAACAGACAGTAGAAACAAAAATAGTTTTTGTAGAAAAAGTTAAGTAACCTTGAAAAGAACGGAAACTGAAAACGACAGGAAGTAAACTGGAGACTGACCAAAACCGCAATATTTTTCGGTGCAGAGTGTTCAATTCGTCAATCGAATGGATTGGTGCAATAGAAAATAATCTGACTTTTAGAATGAATTTTTATTTTTGGGAAGGGCGGGGGGCGGCAAGGGGGGGGGAGTGGAAAACTTGCGTCAAGAAATACACTAAATGTTAGCTTTATTTTCCTGTTGGAAGAGATACGTTGTACGGCTTCATCTAAGAGGTATCCGACACTTTAAATCTAACAGAGGGAATGGAACAGAAAGTGAATATAATGGGACACAACTTCTTAGTGTATATTTCCGTTTTCAGAGGTGAACCCTACTTTTTATAAATTTGTATTTATAAATCTTTCCATGTATTCTTTGAAGTATACCTATAAAAAAAATACATCAATGAATACCTTAAGCTGTTGTACATGTATGTATGCCTTAACAGACTGTTAGACTGTAGCACAATTGGGTCAGGTCACCAAACAAAAAAGACACTTTGTCAGCTGGTACAGACAGACCCGAGCTCCAGTCAACCGTAGATTCAACCAGGAAGTCAACAACCACGTTAGGTGCAAGTCAGGTCCTTTCCTTTGCCAGCTAAAATAAAGTGATAACATCTACCCCCCCAAAAAAAATAATAATTAAAAAAATAAAAATCCTGGGATTTCCAATCCACCAATACCACTGCCTGGGAACCATGGTACCATTCAGTACTAACCAACCACTGGTCGTTGATATGAGGTCAACCCAATGTAGGGGAGTTTATGTCCTGTAACCTGTTTGTTTTGGTAAAAGTACAAAAAACAATTGCCATTGTTTGGGCGGGCTCACAGTGGAGAAATAGATTGATGTCATGAGGACTGATTTATCTTTCTTTTTCCTTTCATTTCCTTCCTTTTTCCTATAATATTTTTCAACCTTGTAACTGTGGCCGTATAAAGTCAAAGAACAATGATTGAAATTTGCAACTTGATTTCCAAATAAAAAAAATTTAAATTTAACTAAAAAGGTTAGGGGGGGACCACATTCTTCTTGTAAAAAATGTAATCGCAAATTTGAATGTTTTGGTGAGTTGGTCAATTTCTTACTGTTTTCCAAATCAAAAATTAAAAAATATTGGTACAGTTTATAAATGGCCACCTACAAAGAATTTATTGGTATGGGTTTTCCTTCATGATGTGAGTCATGGTGTATTGGGGTTCACAAGTTTATTTCTGTAAAACAATACACTTTAAAAATAATCAAAGCTAACTTTTTCCTAACTCACTTCCATTGTCATTGTTCAGACCATATTTGTATGGAAATGAACTCTGGTACATTGTGAGGCTGTGAGGTGTTTTTCCAGAACATTCTTTGCCACTCTGTCGGGGAATCTTTCTAAAAATGCAACATTTCCACATTTAACTCTTTTAATCATACATGTACTGGAGTGGAAAAGTCTTACCCCAAAAATAAACTTTTCTTCCTTTATTTAGTCTCACAATTGATATTGTTTGGGCTCTTAATGGTTGGGGATTTTTTTCTTCTTCCTACCTAACAGATGCCTATGACATGAGTAATGTATTTATGGTACATTCCAATTTGTAAACAAATCTGGATTGCGGCATTTTGGAAGTCAGTTTGGGGTATACTGTGTAGTGTGCATTTTACTAGGCGTATTTTTTTAAACTTATTTACACATTTACTTATCAAACTTGTAAAAAACCTCAAGGGAAACTGACCAGGTAGATTTTAAATAGTTTTGGGTTGAACAAAGAAAAACTGACTAGAGCGGGATTTGAACCAACGACCTCCGGCTTGTTAATCCAGATGTACTTGGTTCCAATCCCGCTCTAGTCAATTATTCTTTGTTCAACCCAAAACCACCATATCTTTACACGCATTTCAACTCCAAAAACGGCAGACATAAGCCCAAGGGGTCAATGCACTGTGTCCATAAATGCATTTTTTGTGCAGGTATTGTATTACATAACTATACAATTAGTTACATAAACTACAGCTTTTCCCTGGGCAGAGATGGCTGGCCAAACGCTTGTTAAAGAACACCTGAGGACAAGTCAAAGGTCGCTGTAGAGTGGTCTGGCTGGCTTTTCAGTGTTGAAAAGTGTCTCTATTTATTACCAAATAATGGACTAGTGACAACGCTGACTGGACTAGCGAAATGACATGCTATCTGGTCCTGTTGACTAGTCATTGAAAGAGTTGAGGGCAACCCTGAACTATGCAATTATTATGTATATTTATAATAATAATAGTGGCTTCTTATATAGCGCTCATATCCGTCACTCAGTGACGCTCAAGGCGCTTCAACTGTCAACTGTCAGTATTTTCCTGCAAGGTATATATGTGGAGCTACTTCTTGAAGTTTACATAGCACAATGTAATGGTTTACAAGGTGCTGTGGCGCAATATGCTGCCAATTAAACCAGGAACACGGGGCGAATCCCTTCTCTTTTCGATAAGTGCACAGTTGGGTTCTTTTATGTGCATTACACAACACACAGGACCACGGCTTTACATCCCATCCGAAGGACGAAGCAATAATGGTTAAGTGTCTTGCTTAAGGACACAAGTGTCACGACTGGGACTCGAACCCACACTCTGCTGAACAGAAACACCAGAGCTTGAGTCCGGTGCTCTTATCCGCTCGGCCACGACACGCCATTTATGACCATTAATACCACTGTGCATACAAATGTCGGTAACTTTCATGCTTTCCTCTTGTTTAGAAAAAACAAACAATTGTACAATATTTCCCATCAGGTAAACCTCTATAATTTCAAAGAAATTTTGCAGTTATTTACACAAAACACTTGCAATATGTTTTAATAACACTATATATAGTACCATGGAGGTAGAATTTCCTCCATGCTCGTAGTTAGTACACATTTGAACATGTGCCCAATACTAAAGATAATGTAGGGTAATTGTTTGGTTTTGTCAACTTAATGCTGATTTACATGTAGGCAAAACTCTCAAGCAAGATACAATAAAAGTCCCTCAGTAAAAAGTCAGCGACTACAATGTACTTGTTGAGAAAACAGCAAAAAACCTGTCACAGTTATTTTCATTAAAGGAACATTACAGAATTGGTAAGAAAAAAACTTGTAAATATACTTTTTGATCACAGATTTACATAAAACTTACACGGTCTAATGATGATGATAGTAGAAAACATCCCTTGAAATATTTCTGTCTGAAATGCCATATTTGATGAGAAATGAATCAACTAATTTTCCGAGTGGAGTTTATCGCTCAGTGAGCGTTTTATTCATTTGTTGAACCTATATGATATCATGCAAATGTGTAATCGTTTTTTCACTATTTTCTCGTGACCCAGATGGCCGATCGATCTCAAACTTCTACAGGTTGTCAGTTTATGTATATGGTGGATTACATAAAGTGCTTACACTGCCAGCAACTGTTTTGTTAGCAAAAAACCAATTCTGTAATGTTCCTTTAAGAATGTTGAATCCAGCCACATTTAGCCAGGTGTCAGGGGGTACCTAGAGGAGCATCTCTGGCTGTATTGAGGGCAGCATTCAAACGGACACCACAGAAATTTCCAAAAGTTGCCTGCTGGCAATCTTTGGAGATTCAAAACATTGACCTGCTTCTATTTATTTCTAATCAATAATTTCGCAGGATGCTTTCTATCATTACTATCTTTATAACAAGTAGGCTTATTGGATAAAAATTACACAATTTCTTTTGGGGGTCATTACCAAAGTATGACCCTACAGTTTAAACTCCATTTTAGTTTTGATTGTACAAACAACTACTACATGTGTATAAGGACACATGCAGGTATCAAGGCTGGAATTACCCACTGGCCTAGAGTCCAGTAAATGTAGCATTGGGCCAGTAACCCCACAATCCCACAAGTCCTGCAGTCTAGTAATATTTTTGAAGATACCAAGTACAGGTGTAGTGTACATTGAAAAGTTTCCATTCCGAACAATCTCCACCAGCTCTAACAGCTCAGCAAATTTAAATAAAGAACAACATACACGCCTGGATTCTGTCTCCTGTAACAATGATTAAAGGCCAAGTGAAAGTGCCACACTGCCAGACCTACATGTATCAGGCCTGGAATTACACGGAGGCCACGGAAGCCATGGCCTTCGTTGCCCCTGGTCTTGGCCTTGGTGCCCCTTCAAAACTTCCCCATAGACTTTAAGATTTTCCAGTGGAAGTGCCCTTTACAAAATGAAAATGGCCTTGCCCTCTCCAAGGTGTAATTCCAGGCCTGATTATGCAGGCCTGATGCTTCATGGAGGCAGTGGAGGCAATTGCCTTCATTTCCCCTGGTCATTGCCTTGGTGCTCCTCAATAAAACATTCCAATAGAAATTTACAATTTCCCCAAAGAGGTGCCCTTGCCCTTTCAAGAACAAAACATCAGGCTTGCCTTATGGTCTACTGGAGATTTCTTGAAGCTCAAGCCCTGTCTCCAAAACGGACGACGATTAAAAAATGTGCGCCATTACATTCACTGTCCAGTGTGCACTTAATGCACGAGATGTCATTGAACCTCTCCACTGATTTGCATGCGTGATTTTATGAGTCACACCATCGCAATACGCAAGAAATTACACATACCTTTCTTGCCGCCATACATGTACATGTAGATTTCCCTATGATGCACAAGCTATGACAGTGGAACACATGATGTACACACAATGTATGTAGCTTGAACATTTCAGGCCGACTGACAAACACAAATGTTCAGAAATTATACATGAAACAAATTGTAATCTTTGCATGACCAAATTTTGGGCCCTTTGAAAAAACCAGGGCTTGGGCTTTGAGGCCTTATTCAAATTGGCGCTAGAGCTACGGCTACGACTGCTGCTAAATATGTTCCTAAGGACGTCCTATACTTCAGCGCATGATGTCGCGTCGATCTAGCCGTAGCCGCAAATATATGGACACAGCCTTAGGCTTCGACTTTGGCTGTGTCGGTAATTTTGAAAATATGCACACTTTTGGTTACGGAACTTAAAACAGGCCAGGTGGTGCTCCTAAGCCGGAGCCTGTGTAAGTCTAAGCCATGGTTTTAATAAATAGCCATAATAGAACTTTCAAGCGGTTACACACCTAGTGTATGTTCGACAGCCATGTTCCTAACCCTAACCTTCACCTTCACCCTAGCATACAACATGTATGTAGATCACGAGAGGTTATCAGTCCATACAATCTACCTCTTCACATCCGTCCGGCATCATCTCTTGAATCCTTCAAAGCCAGTGTCAAAAAACACAATTTGCATTTATTCTACATGCAAGTTAATACAATTTTTGTTTACTCTTTGTCGTTTTGCACAGGGGTTTCAAACCTTTGCACACGGCGCTTAAGAAATATTGTAATTATTATCATCATTATGTAGGGTTGTTGGAACGTAGGGGCGCCGGCACATAGAGCAGTTATACCCTCTCAAGCATTTAACCAATTCACTGGGCACTGAAGAAAAATGCTAAAACAGGAGTAACCAGAAAAGAATTAACATGGTTACCAGCAGCCCGCGAGAGCAGGGGGTGCTGTTGTGGGTGCTGCAGCACCCCCAACTTTTTGGATGGGGGTGCTGGAATATACTAAAGCAACCCCTACTTTTAGTAAACAATGTTTCATAAATTCACCCTTACTAGTGTATACATAAACGGAAATCTTGGAAAAGGTCAAACATGTATAAACACGTGTAACATGTCAGAAACTACATTTAAAAATATTAATAAAAAATGGCTTTTACAATGCAAATTCAAAAAATGCAAAACTAGACCAGAAGTGACCCCTAGAAAAAAATGGTGCATCCCCTTGTGCCCTTGAAATATAGTTTCAAATGTACATGTAATCATTCCACCAAAATCTTTTGGGGGGTCAAAAAAGTGATGTTACAAAAAACAAAATCACACAAAATTGCACCCCAATAATCTCCCATAGCTGATGGCTCAGAGGTGCCAGGAAGCTCAATGGTGACCTTATCGTCACGAGACTAACACGCTCTATTGAATGTGACCACAGGGTACCTAGTCTACCTATTGCTTACTCCATCTTGGTCCGAAGACCTTCATGGTCTGAGTATTTTCGACCCCATCCCTAACGCTCGAGTTTGCTGAAAATATGTTTAGGCCTAGTTTTCAAGACTCTTGCAGTAGATCACTAGAATCGGTAGTTCAAATTTCAAACGATACCCAAGGCTTGTTATTTACGTACCATATTGTCCTCCTCGTTAATATTGTCGTTGAAAAAAAATTATTTCAGGTTAAGAAGAAGTCCCTGTAGGGAACGATAATTGCTCTCATTAACGGCTACCGGTAATTTTTATGGCGACTATTTTGTAAAAGGATGAACACATATAGTTTTTTAAAGGCTTTTACCTGGCATCAAATGCTCTTACTGATTAATTGCTACAATGTAAGTCATTAGTTTTTGACACTATGAAAGAAAATTACATTAAAGCTAAATAATTTCATCGTCATTTACATTTTACAAGTCAACTGTGAAGGGGGAAATTAATTATTACCTATCAAAGCCTTTAAAAAATATTGTGTTCATCCTTATTAAAAAATAATCGCATAAAAATTACCGGTAGCCGTTAACGAGAGGCAATTGTTGTTCCCTTTGGAGTTATCACTTCTAAACCTGAAATAATTTGTTATTCAATGACAATATTACAAAATTGTTGTTCCCTTTGGTCTGCATCGTAAAAGCAATTCTTGTATCATTTTTTGTTATTTCTATTTTTAATAGTTTTTATACGCAGCATTATTAATATTATTTTTTAACTGTAAATTACGTGCTTATCTTTGAGTTACTTTTATATATGTATCCTCTAAATTCATTCATAGGCTTGTTTTATTTTATTTTACAGGAGTTGGAAAACAGTTTTCGGTTGTATCTATGTATTTCATATTTATTTTTTACTATTATTATTTTTATTATGATATATATATATTTTGCATTTCATTACATGTTTTGAGATTTTACTTTTATGTTTATGTAAATTCTTTAAATTTGTGTGATTTATTGTCTGGTTTTGTTCTGTTTGCTTTTGTTGTTGTATTTTTGGTTATATCTTTTTCGCCCCAATGGCCTCCCATATCCCAGCAATGGCAGTGCCGCGTACACCACTTGCGCGTACAGCCGGGCTAAAAAAGAAAATTGGTTCATACTGCCCATGGGGCCATCAATTTTGAACGCGCCCAAGTTATATATAGGAGTCCATTGAAGGGCTTTTTTTCAAGCCTCGGCTTGGGCTTGAGCTCCGGGCTTCGTTTGATGTTGGAAACACCGTGCGGAATGTCAATGCTCCAAAACTGATGACGGAGCACAAGCTGAAGCCGGAGCCCAAGTCAAAGTTTGGAAACAGCAAATGGTAACATAGAACGCTTTGCAGGGTCGTTTCAAAAACAATCGTCCCCTGCCCGTTTGCCCAAACGAGGCGCAAGGTGGTGTCACGGTGGACAAGGTTGGTGTCTACATGGAGTTTTCCAATTTGTTGTTTTTATAGAAAGTCTTTCTTTCTTTCTTTTTTCTTTTTTTTATCGAATTTTCAGAGGGTGGGTTTGACGAGTTTCCGTGTCTGTTTTGTGTTTATTGTGAACAGATTTCTAATGACAAGGATCTATGTGTGAGTTTAAATAAAAATAACATTGAATGCATTCCGTTCGTCGCGCATTGTCAAATATATTCACTCAGTGAAATCTGGCTTTTACATGTCACCCGGCTTCGCCTCGTGCACAAAATCTTTGTGGGGTAATAATTTTGAAAATCACATTTATAATATCCCGCCCAAAAAAGAGATACATGTACTACACAATGTAAGTGCCAAATAGTGTTTCAGATTGCACGACAGAGCATCTAGGAACCAAAAGCTTCTGGGGTCCTTAAGCGGGCCCCGAACCCCACGCCGTAATGGCTTTGTGCGCCCAGTACAGCGCACCCAGTACAGCGCACAGCAGTTGTCTTTGAAAAAGCACCCCTTTGGCAAACTTGTGTTCTCGCGGGCCTGGTTACCAGCCAAAAAAAAAAAAAAGTGTCATGTCATTTACATTGTTGTGACCGGTGCTACGTTAGCAAAAATAATAACAGCAATGCTTCCTGCTGAACAGCTTTCTGAAACTGAATCAGGTACATCGCGCCTGGCGCTTCATTTTGTTTTTAACACGTTGACTGCCACCTACGAGTATATTCGTACTAACAGGTGTAACGGATTCTGCCACTACGAGTATACTCGTAGAGAATGAAAGGGCTTCGTATTGTTATTTAAATACACTGGCATCACTGAGCGCGCAACACATGCGCTTCTGGCAGTGGTGAAGACATACATGCTTAGAATGTGTATGTTCAATTTTTTGTTTGGTATAGTACCTATTTGGTATGCACGCATGCGCACCGCACTTGGCAAATGGGAACGCCCTACGAATATATGACTGGCAGTCAACGTGTTAAGGCAAGGGTACAACAGAGGCATTTTCTCCACGGTAAACGGCACCTCTATGAGGCCATTGTCAATTTATATGGAATTTTCCAAGGGTCATTCATCTAAGGCAATGTAGGCAATTGAAGTACATGTATCAGGCCTGATACGTGTACACAAATAATCCTTTGATTGCGGGAAAAAAAGCACTAAGCTGCACAGTGTATATGTAATTTTTTATGAAGTGAAATGTTGACTGATGTTGTAACAGACCAATAATATTAGTGATCAAACAACCAAAATTCTTGAAAGTCCTTAAATGATCATCCTGACATTATCACATCCTACATGAGCGATCCATTTAAGGAGTTTCAATTATTTATTTTTTTACAGTAACTGTTTATTTTTTGTCTGTGACATCAAGTAACAGACACTAATTATTTCCCTTTTCATTTTCTATCCCAATAACTTTTTAATTGAAATTGTGCAGTTACTGTTCATGAATGCAAACAAATCGGAAGGAATTCCGTGGTTGTAAAAATTGTTTACAAAAATAGAAGTTATTACAATTAGTTAAACTGATTCATGTAACATCACAAACATTGTTTTGTTCGAAACCTCACATGCAGACATATAGATTTTGTCAGCAATTTTCGAGGAAGGGCAATCAATTACAATGTGAACTTCTTATAGAGACACCTGTCATCAATGAGTAAACAGTCGTTGTCCGCACGTGTTTGATGAGCCTCATGGCAAAATGCCAAACTCATAATCAGAAGGCGGCGGCTACGTGGCAGCGTGGCTTATTACACTCTGTCATGTCTGTACATGTGCGTTTTCACTTGAGTTTAATTGATGCAAATTGATGGTACTGTCATGACCGCATTTACTGACTGCACTAGGCTGGTGCAAACACGCAGTTAGGATAGGTCATACTACATGAACACACAAGTGTACACTATAAGCATAGTGTTAGCCAGAGGGGTGTCTGGGTGTCCAATATTTGAACAAATTGGACTTGTAACCAGTTTTTAAATTTCCAGCAAAGTTGGACACCCTTTTACCAAATCCTGGCTCAAACCTCGACTATTAAGGAACAATTTACCTTTTAGTATTCGCCGTCTAACTCACCGGCAGCTTTCAAATTATCTCTAAAAAAACTCACTCAATTTAATTGATGTGTTTTGCTTTTAAACGCTTGCCAGGCGGCTAGCATCGGGAAAATATTGGGCAGCATTTGGTGAGACAACTGGGGTGAAAAAATTGCCAGTTTTCCCCCAGTTCAGTTTGTGACGGGACTTTCATTTTTTGTTTATTCCCTGTATTGACCGAGGCACACGCGAAGTCAAGCACCTTTAGCAGACCGTGCCATTGCCACCACACACTGGACAGAACTTACATTGATTTTTAGTATAATTTTTGGCTGGTGGTGGTCAAATTCTCAACTTAGTTTGAAATTATCCTCCAAAGGCCCGACATCAACTGTTTGTTTCTCTTTTTGCTGGTTTTTTAATTTTTTGTTTAGCGCTGTGTTACCTTCCCTGGTAAGTTAGAGAGCTACATGTATGCTCTGTATTTTAACTTAAATCAATTCAAGTTACAATTGTACATTTTATTGTATCCAGATGGGCTTCAGACTATCAAAATAAGGTGAAATTCTCCTAAGATAGTTTGTTTTTAAAACATTTACAAATGTAAACCAGCGGTCCGCAAACTTTTAGGACGGCGACCCTTTGAACATTTCTATACTATGCCCTATGGGATAGAGGGTATCCCCCAATGATCCCATACTCTTAACACTCTATTTACATTGTACCTCTTGTACAGAAGTACCCCCCCCCTCTCTTAAAATTATCTAAAGAATTCCTGAGATTCCAAGCACACAATGAAGACACAATAGAGGGTTACACCATACCCCCATATCGAGCACCAACTGAAAACTGAACTGCAGAGGTAAATGTCATAAAAATAGGTTTATCTTAAAGACACTGGACACATTTGGTAATTGTCAAAGACCAGTCTTCTCACTTGGTGTATCTCAACATATGCACAAAATAACAAACCTGTGAAAATTTGAACTCAATTGGTCGTCGAAGTTGCAAGATAATAATAGAAGAAAAAACACCCTTGTCACCAGTGCTGTAGTCGAGACCTGGGAGTCCGAGACCGAGACCGAGACCGAGACCGAGACCTGGAGGTCCGAGACTGAGACCGAGACCGAGACCCTAAGGTCCGATTCAAGACCGAGACCTTTTGGTCCGAGACTGAGACCGAGACCTCGAGACCACATGTGTAAATTACATGTAATAAAATTAGACACATAAAAAATGAAATGAAAGTCTTTTATTGATGTAAAACAAGCTGCGTATGTCTTTTGCTGCTAGATAATTACTGTGAAATCTTGTGTGTACTTGTTTTACAACAATACTGTACTGGATAATACAATATTTATCAACAATCAAATATAATAAGTTTGTTCTTTCGGATTCAGGAATGTGCCCAAACAGTTGTTTTCTGTCCATTTACAGAATATCTTCATTACACTTCAGTTCAGAAACATCAACATGGACAAACGTGCATTGTCAATGGGGTTTTTTCTTGATCATAATGTAAAAACGTTACATTTTTATCCACTTTCATGAATATCATATACAAAAGTGAAACTAAGATATGGCCTAATCAGTGTTATAATTGACATTCAATTTGCAGTTTACTGAGAATCATGAGCAATGAAATCAATTTGAGTAATGTTAATTTGTGTTACTTACTTGGCTTTATAGGCCCGACTTAAAATGCATAATGAATACTGAACTTGTCCCCGATAATCCGTGATTTGATTTGTCGTTGAGCAAAAAAGGCGAACTGCAGAATGTTTCTTGTTACCTTCCTTTATGGTCCTTACAACCAAATCTTATTACTGCAGAATTACTGGACATCTTGTGATAATCGTTTAAAAAAAAGCGAAAACTTTATTTTGTCATGCCACTCTAGCGAAATTGTACTGTAGTGTATGCACCTGTTTGCACCATGCGCAATGCACCTGTTTACCTTTCACAACGAGTAGTGCATGTTTTGGTCATAGCTAGAAACTCGCTCCCAATTTTATCGAACTCATGATGGGTAAAGCCGATGGCACAAGCACACACATGTCACTATGTACATGTACAGTACATATAGCTTGCTGAGTGCAAGCTCACACAACCACAAGCGAGGTTGTCTGTACAAGTTTTCTTAAACTATTTGCTATCTGAATAAATCAAATAAATTTGCATATTTTGCTGGTCTCGAAGCGAGACCAGGCAAATATTCGAGACCGGAAGGGTCCGAGACCGAGACCAAGACCGAGACCACAGGGTATCGAGACCAGCCGAGACTGAGACCGAGACCAGCAAAAAGTGGTCTCGAGACCGAGACCGAGACCGAGACCGGTCTCGAGACCTACAACACTGCTTGTCACACGAAGTTGTGTGCTTTCAGATGCTTGATTTCGAGATCTCGCGCGGGAGGTCTCAAAATCAAACTGAGAAATTACTTCTCTCTCAAAAACCACGTTACTTCAGAGGGAGCCGTTTCTCACAATGTTTTATACTATCAACAGCTCTCCATTGCTCGTTACTAAGTAAGTTTTTATGCTAACAATCATTTTGAGTAAACCAATAGTGTCCAGTGCCTTTAACTAGTGTACATTATTAGTTGAAGTCGTTTACATTGCACATTTAAGAGTAATTCCATTTTTATTGATAAGAAAATTTAAGGGAAAAAAAAAAAACATTTGATTGGATGATTGATAGATCAATTGAGAGGCTCTCCTTGTTGCTGATGGAAAGACTTAAAGCGTTTAATTATGTCAAATGAATTTTAGCATTTCCGACAAAATTTGGCGACCCAACTTAATTCTTATGTTAATTTAAAGATGCTACTAAAGATCAGTTTTTTGTGACGGATTTGAACTAAAAACTAAGATTAAATTTGTAAACAGCTATTTTTTATTGATTCCAAAAAGTCTTTCGTTCTCCTAAAAAAAAATATATTTTTAAACATTTAAAGTAGCGCTCTTCAAACTTTTTTCGACTGGTGACCCACAGAAGATTTCAAGCACTCACTCAAAGCGTAATGTACAACACTGAATGTTGCAGAAACCCTTCTGCAGACGGAAATCCTGGATGTCAATAAATGCCTGAAACAATGTCTCATGAGACTAATCTAGTCCAGCCGGCATGTTGGGTTTTTTTTTCCTTTCTTGAGTTGGTTTACCCATGTACTCTCTGAAAACATTTCCGCTGAACTGCTGACCTTTTGAAATCACATGAATACCTAATGTAAAACTTAAAATTGTCGGCTTTCAGCATCAAGTCAGGCAAACATAAGCACTGCATTCTGTACAAATATAAGTAGATTCTTCTGCATCAAATGAAAAACATTCCTATATTCTGTCAAGAAACTTGACTTTCACCCCCCAAACATAAGCACTGCATTCTGTACAAATGCAAGTAGATTCTTCTGCATCAAATGAAAAACATTCCTATATTCTGTCAAGAAACTTGCCTTTCACCCCCCAAAAAAGAATGCCGAGGGAACGTGTGTGTTCAAAAACATAGTAAGATTTTAAGGAAGTGAGTTAAGTGCAACATTTGCCAAAACTCTTTTGACTAGGAGGCAAATCTATCTTAAAAGGTGTGATTGCCCAGAGATATACTCTGGAGAATCATTTTCTGGAGACTCATCAGAGTTACTGATTGAAATTTCGAGAAAAAATGACAACAAATTCCTCCAGGCTTCTCAATAAGTGCACTTTCCACAGGAAATTTGTTCCTTGTACCTTTTCCACTATCCACAAAAATCAGTCCCTTGTACTTCTTACACGATCCACAAGAAATTTGCTGCTTGTAAAACAATATCCAAAAAGTTAGTCTCTTGTACATTTTCCCACAATCCACAAGAGATTATTTCCTCATACTTTTTTTACAGTCCACACAAAATTATTCCCTTGTATTTCTTAAACTATCCACAAGAAATAAGTTATGCGTACAAGTACTTTTTACATTATCCACAAGATATTAATCCCTTGTACTTCTCAAACTATCCACAAGAAATAAGTTATGTTGTACTTTTTACATTATCCACGAGAAATTAATCCCTTGTACAAGTACTTTTTACATTATCCACAAGAAATTAATCCCTTGTACTTCTCAAACTATCCACAAGAAATAAGTTATGTTGTACTTTTTACATTATCCACGAGAAATTAATCCCTTGTACAAGTACTTTTTACACTATCCACAAGAAATTGGTCCATTGTAATGTACCTTGTACACTATCCACAAGAAATTATTTCCTTGTTTTTTTTACACGCTATTCACAAGAAACTAGTTCCATTTCTATAAGAAATTAATCCACAAGTAGATTAATTTTTTAATGGTGTAAAGTAGCTAGTGTAAAGTATCAACTTTTCACCCTTACCACATGTGTACAACCCTTGACAATAGTAGTACCTTGTACAACTACTTGTATGCCACTACAGACTTTACACTTTGCAGTTAGATTAAAGTTTAATTGATGTGACAATTGCATGGCGATTATTTTAACATTTTCAAAGTCTGTCTACTGTACGTGTACCTCTGCCCTATAAATATACTCATGTGCAGTTAAATACAGATTACAGACAGGCCTTGAACTGTTTTAATAAAGGAGGCACAACAGCTTCCCCTAATATGAACTTTATCTTGATGTAGAAATTGTATTCTTTCTTTTGAGACTCTGGGTACCCTTCCGCAAATGGCCAAGAGGTCAGACTCCTCATCCGTTGTCTGCTCTCAATCATCAGAGTTTGATTCTCAGTCAAGACGCTCATGTCCTTAAGCAAGGCACTTAACCGTAATTGCTTCTCTTCACCCAGGTGTACAAATGGGAACCTGTGAGGGCTGAGATGGTATTATGTTGGATTAACCCCTCAGCGCTAATATAAAGCAGCTTGGAGTTGTATGGTCTCCAGGTAGGTCTCAGCATAGAGCAAGGGTCTCAGTATGCAGGATGAACAGAAATAAAATGTAACGTTGTATTTAAGCACCTTTCGATCTAGCTTACAGTACTAGTAGGCTTCAAATAACAACCAGTTATTACCATTTTAATTATTATTCATAAATACCCCGCACAGTTTATCCATTCTGATTGGTTGAGAGGAGATCACATGTCCATGTTTTAACTAGCCTCGTTTAAACGTGCGAAACAAAGTGAGGAGTGTTTAAACATTGCCTGAGGAATGAAGTCAAAAGAGGGCAGTATTTGCAGCAGGCGCAAATTTCACAGCCCAAATTAAGTTGGTACATGTAGGTCTCTTAATTGGCTCGAGTAAGTTTGAAACTTGCACGCATTAGTTCGAAACTCAAGTGCGAAACTTGCACAAGTACATGTAGCTAGTAAAATATAGAGCTCAACATGAATAGAAATAGACCGATCCATTAAGCTCCGCCCCTTACGTGTTGACCAATCACAACCTTGGCTATACGCCACCGAAAGTCCGACAAAGTCCGACACGCTAAAATCCCATTAGAAAAGTAAACATGCGTGCGCGCGTACTTAAAGCGCGCACGTTCATGTCGCGAGTGTGGCATTGGAGAGACGCACATGTGCTGCACACGTGTGCAGTGGTGAGGCAGCCAATGCTGTGATTGGTCAATATGCTAAAGGGGTGGGCTTAATGGATCGGTCTATTCAACACAGAGTCGTGGCGAGCTGAGGCTAAACTGTCAGATTTGTTCTCAACTTTGAAAGGTTCTGGGATGTTTTTAACGAAAAGGTAATGTATTGACGTCATCTTGTTGATGAGGTTTGAAACCACAATTTATATTTCACCTACTAAGTGGCGATTCAGGGTATAGCCTAATTTATGAATGGGAATAATCGAATGGTGACTCTGTCTTAAATGACCGTTTCAAACCTTGCAGGGTCAATGCCATGCAATAAAGAACCTCACCTTCAGCTCAGTCATTATCGCACGGCCACAACCCTACAAGGTTTTAAACGACCGTTTAAGACATCATAGCCTGTATTCTTTTACTCCTTTTAATAGAACCGATCCCCACCCCTTAAAGGAACATTACAGAATTGGTTTTTGCTAACAAAGCAGTTGCTTGCAGTGTAAGCACTTTATGTAATCCACCATAAACATAAACTGACAAACCTGTCGAAGTTTGAGACCGATCGGCCGTCTGGGTCACGAGAAAATAGTGAAAAACCGATTACACATTTGCATGAAATCATATAGATTCAACAAATGAATAAAACGCTCACTGAGCGATAAACTCCAACCGGAAAATCAGTTTATTCATTTCTCATCAAATATGGCATTTCAGACAGAAGTATTTCAAGGGATGTTTTCTACTATCATCATCATTAGACCGTGTAAGTTTTATGTAAATCTGTGATCGAAAAGTATATTTTACAAGTTTTTTTTCTTACCAATTCTGTAATGTTCCTTTAACGACCTGGATCAGAGCCAACACACACCCCAAAAATCAGACACAAATTTGACATACTAAAATCCCAGCAGGGTATAATTAGCGTCAGACATGCAGTGTGTATATGTATGTGTTGCCATAGTAGAACTGTCTTGCTGTCATTGACTGACCATGACTTGCTGTTATTGTGATAGGAAATGAACAGATGAATTGAAAGAGTTCAATTGCATGTAGAGTCACATCAACTTTGGTTTTGATTGTCAGTTTTGTACACCACAACGACACTTCACCGCCGATGAAAGACTGTGCAGCGAAACAAAGCCAATAGGAATCCAGTGACATCCAATGAAAATTTGGCACCATTTACATTGGTAGACACAGTTTCACCTACAGTGTACTTATCAAGTCACGTATTGAATACACACATTATTTAATTTTATTTTTTGTTTGAGGGGTGGGTAATAAACAAAACTTCTAGAATTTGAAAAAAGCAAAGGTAATTTGAGATATGTTTAAATATTATTTCCTCGACTTTGACAATTTTTTTCCCTGATCCTTATTAGTACCGAACTTGTTATCAGTGCTGTAAACTAGATTGTGACCTACATCACCCTGCAGTTTAGCATCGGACAACTAAGCGTGGCGTGTCGTGGCCGAGCGGATAAGAACACCGGACTCAAGCTCTGGTGTTTCTGATCAGCAGAGTGTGGGTTCGAGTCCCAGTCGTGACACTTGTGTCCTTCAGCAAGACACTTAACCATTATTGCTGCGTCCTTCGGATGGGACGTAAAGCCGTGTGTTGTGTAATGCACGTAAAATAGCCCAGTACACTTATCGTAAAGAGAAGGGGTTTGCCCCGGTGTTCCTGGTTTGATCGGCAGCATATTGCGCCACAGCACCTTGTATACCATTACATGGTGCTATAAATGCATAGGTCTCATACTTCAAAAGCGTAGCTCCACATACATGGCAGGTAGAAAATATCAGCGCCTTGTATCCTTTGGCAAAAGGTACTTTATAAATACAGTTAAGCATTAAGCATACTATTAAGCATTCGAACTTAACCTGATCCCTGTGTTATACACCTATGTTTTGACACCCCTACAGTATGTTTCCAACACCCCCATGTGCCAACACCCCTACTGTATTTTCCTAATCCACACCCTCACCCCAACCCTAACCCTAGCATAGGTCATGTAGGGTTAAATCGGAACGTAGTGTTGTCCAAACATATAGCAGTCACCGATCCCTGCATAGTGTAACTGTTATTTTCCCCCCATTTTTTACAGTATCTAGCTGTTCTTTTCTATTAGTAGTAGCACTAAGATTCAATCAAAAAGTTTGATCTATCCAATTACCCCAGTACATTAAATTATCTCAATCTCTTTCAATTAACATAACAATAAGAAATACTGATAATGCTTTGATAATATACAGTAATTCTATAAATAACTTGAAATAGCAATAACCTTCGTTTTCAAAACTCACCATAAATACAAAGCAAACTCGTAATCAAAATACTTGGTTTCAACAATCACAGTACAGGGGTACAATTAAGTGAAGGTTTTGTTTGATCATAGCAGGCCTGTGGCTGCACATTGGAATTATGAAGTCCAACCCAGTTACTGCAAGTACGCGTGCTGACCGTCACATCACAATGCATTAATAATGGCGGTGCCAATTGTGATGTGAGGATGTGACGATGCTCCCTAAGTTTAACTGAAAGTGTCAGATGACAGAACTGAAGGTACAAATACAAGGCTACAGTATGAGTTTACTTTAACTGAAGTATGAGTTTGAAAAGGTTTGAGTTGATTCATACTCGAAAGTGTAACTGGCAGTGAAAACCCGCCCAGCACTCAGGATTCCCCAACCACTACTGGCAGAATTTTCTCTGTTTCCGACCACCACACATTTTCCAAATGTTTTAAATTGCAAATCTTCCTTTCAAAGGTTTTCAACGAAATGTAATTTTAATTGGGTATTTACCAGTAAAAATGGTATCCGAAGCCATTAATTTTGAGTACTTCTTTGATTTGAGTCTATTCATATGATGTACTGTGTACTGTAACTTATCCATCTCGCAATGGTTTCCAGGGAAAAATTTTTCCACTTCTAAAGAAATCCTTGGCAGAACCCTGAACAGGGTATCGTTCTTAACTGTTTTTGTGATTGGAGATGGAATAAAATCTAGGCCTTAGTTTTCCGTTTAGTTAAAGTTTTAGAAACTGTTATTTTAGGACTGGATTTTGCCATAATTGCAGAATACCCCCGCAACTCTGGAGTGAAAGCTCCATATGCTGCAATTGTAGTATTAACGATTAACTGTTTACCCTGCAAATGTGGGCCTGTCATTCCGAGGGGAAACAAGTTGGGGTTATTCTGCAATTATACACCTAGCCCAGCCCCCTGGTGGGGATGCCAGTCTCCATCCGTGGCAAAGAGTCCAACCTAGGTTACAATTATTACATCTTTGTTTTGCAGTAACAAACTAGGCCCCATACATTTAACACTTCAAATATTATTCTTCAAAGTTATTTTTCAAAGTACTTTTGACTTGAGTGTCTATCTTTCACTTTCATATCAAAGTTGACAGTGACACCGTCCTTGTCACTGGCAGAGCTTTCAGTTTTTGTTCTTGTTGATCCTCCTCTTCCTCCTACCTACTCCTACCCCTAGACTCATCTCTTGCCTCTCAAATCCCAAGGGCCTTGTCTCGATCTCCCTCGAGTCGTCTTCAATAATTTGAAATTTAATTAACAAATTTTCTGCCACAAGTTCAATAAATTTATTGCTGAAAATTAAGCATTTAATGTCGAATTCAATCAGACTAGTAGTAGTAGTAGAAGTCTTCAGACTGGGGACGATTTAAGAAGGAGATGGTGGGGTAAAAGAAAAACATCAGTGAAGCCTCCGTACAACATGCAAACCGGAAGTACACCGCTGCTGGCGCACCGCTTGTTGTTGCCGATGCACTTTGATTCATTTTTGTGCAATAAGATTTTTTGGTGTCATCGGAATGTGGAGCAAAGTCCCTAGCATCCAGAGTTTTGACTTACCGCACGGTTAATTTTTCTTTCGGGTGGAGACTTCGTCAGGAATCCGGTGAATATCACTTCCTCCATGATAGCACGTGTTCCTTAAGGATAACTACAGAGAGTGCAGCCAAAATGAGGAGATATAAATCACGCTCTACTACTACGACACGGAAATCATTTTTCTCGAAGGTGACTGATAATGTGTTAAATGATTGTTGTGTCCAGAGCACGCGCACAGAGTCTCTAGGTATAAAACGTATCCACATCCCCCATCAGCAGCCGCGCCACCACCAGTCGACAGTCATCCTTAATCATTGGTATCCGGTCGTTGCTATTAAATAGAGCAGGACTATTGCGGTTACCAACCATCACGGATGACAGTGGAAATAGGATCCGTGTTTATGCGGAAATCGCATCAACACACACGCATTTAGTATTTTTTCTACGGTGGCCTCGAGAGAACAACATTCGTCGTCGGTTTTTAAGTAAAATTTGTAATGCATCGTCCCGGATACATATTTTCAGTTCTTTGTTTAAACAAATTATTGGCACAACTTTATAAATAAATGGGCGATAGCACGTCGTTGGAATGTAATTTTGTTTGCGTAATCCAACTCGATGGCGCCCCACACGGACGG
Source organism: Pycnopodia helianthoides (assembly GCA_032158295.1). Classification (NCBI taxonomy): domain Eukaryota; kingdom Metazoa; phylum Echinodermata; class Asteroidea; order Forcipulatida; family Asteriidae; genus Pycnopodia; species Pycnopodia helianthoides. The sequence goes on along the minus strand of CM063248.1, from coordinate 10,903,637 downwards.
GCATTCCCCTTTAAAAGTTGCCCATCACATACGGGCATTCCCCTTTAAAAGTTGCCCCACTTAAAGTATGAACGTTGGTGGCGCTAGTGGTTGTTGATGTTGACAAGACTGCAACTGCAACTGCAAGAAGGTGCTTGTCATGTGTGGGATTTCCATGGAGGGTGTGATGTGATGTCATCTCGTGATGCTCTTTACTGTGTGATGCAGGTGGTACAATTTCACTTTTGATGTAGATTGTAAGTTTTATAATAGTAATGACCTATTAATAGTTGCAACTGATCCAACTCGGGAAGTCAGCTGCTGTAGATCATGTGTTTTCAATCATTCAAGGAAGGTCCCAAAAAGTTGATCTCGTCGTAGATATGGCATGGGGTGGGAATGCCCGAGTTCGAAATCCGGGTTCATTGGACCATGGAGGGTAGAATTTGGATTGAGTCCCACCTCACAATCTGAACATTGAGGTCGACATTTCCGTGGTCTAGGTTGTTCATTCTGATTCTGAAGTAAAGGAATGTGATCTCTCTTGCTTGGGAGTCTGAATCTAATGTTTTAAAGTTGATTTAAAGTTGGTGTGAATGTGATGTTTCCATTTGGATAATTTTGTGTCAGTTGATAAGCGGAAGGCATTCTACTGAGCCCTACAATTTAATACGTAAATGATAGTGTCGGCTACTTAAGTACGCTTCAAAAGAAGGCGCTACAAGATGTACCGGCTTTATAACGTTTAGTCAAATTTAGCCGGTGACGGTGTCATAGGTACATTTGTCTCCCGGTCCCGGAGAATCCGTCCCCCATATATGGGAAATTAACATGGGCTGAAGGAGGTTGATTCAAAAGAAAGCGCTATCAGAAGAAGTTTGTACACAGCTCGCCGTATGGGGGACAGAATTTCCTGCCACACAGGCAATATCCACTATCTTGTTACTATACTTGTCAAGGAAAAACTGCAAATCAAATTGCTGTTTGAAGTAAATAATATTTTTTCAGATTCTATTTCACTTTACATACTGGAACAGGGTAAAATTTCATGGCTCTGCTTGCCACGGAATTCTCAATTGGTAAGCAGAGTTTTGAAATTGGGCCCAGAATACATATTTTGTTATTTGAGGTTCAATTAAACAATTTACATAGTAACTTTTTTTTCTTCTTCCTTAGTGCAGCCATCATATGAACATGATGAATGAGGAAATGTATTGCCTTGTGAAGCAATTGTAGTAAGGTGTCTTTGCTCAAGGACACAAGTATCATGACCGGGATTCGAACCCACATCCCAGTGATTTAGCCACCATAACTTGAGTTTGATGCGCTAAATCGCTCGGCCACAACACGCTACTTAAAATTAATCTGTATATTTGTCATTTTCTTGTTTGCTGTAGATTCCACTGTTGAGTCTGGACGGAGCCCTTTGATGCTAACTACGTACGATGGCCACCAATGAAATTCCCTCCCAGTCTGACGGTGTTGTGATGGACAGCGACTCTACCTCGTCTCCAGGCTCTAGTCCGGAAATCATTGACTTGGACTCGCCAGGGTCTTCGACAGACTCCCTCTCAACAAGTGAAGCTTCACCATGGCCCTGCAAACGCTGCACCCTCCTCAACCCTCCAGAAGCCCCTGTGTGCGCTGCGTGTGACGCACGCCGCTTTGCATCCTCTCCATCAGCGGCAATTGAGCTGATGGAGACGGAAAATGATGTCACTCCAAAGGTCGCCCGACGGGGGCGAATAAGAAGCACCCCTGTAGAAACAGCCCCTCAGGGTCAAGATGCTGAGCCAGGCAGTCCGAAGCCACAAGCATCTAACAGAAACTCTTTTATTGACTCGGCAAAGCAAGGTATCGGACAATTCATATCCAATCTGATGAGTGGTATGAAGCCAACCTCGCCAGAGCCTCTTTTTACTCACTCAGAAGATGAAGCAGCGGGGGTTGTCAAGCAACCAGAAAGTAGCCCCGCTGCAGAGAGGCGTCAACCGTCAAACCAAGAAGGTATATGGTCCTGCAAGATCTGTACCTATCTTAATCCAGATGAGTTTAAGATGTGCCAGATGTGTGGGCGCCCAAGTGGAAAGGGACAAGTCGTACGAAAGAAGACTGTTAATACTGAAGCTGACTACTTTCAGTTTCCAAAACAATCAACACAGGATGACTCAGGTGCGCCCGGCAAGACAGCATCATCCAGCAACGCAGTGGTGTCTGGTCAGGGTACCAGACAAGGAAGCGTGGAGGCTCCAAATTCAAGGGACAATGACAGAGACAGTACTGATTCTCCCAATTCTGCTGCAGAGCCCATGGAGCAGGAGGTAATTGATCTGACCGATTCCGCAAAGTTGAATTCAGAAATGTGTAAGTCGTGCGGGATTAAGTCTAAAAAATCTTCAGGCCTATGTCAAAAATGCGGTAATTCTCAGGTTGGGTACAGTGGATTGGCTGATGCATCTGCGAAAGCAAAAGGGCCAGCAACTGGACAGACCAAGGCTTCAGACGTGGGCCAGCAGTCGCCCAAAGTGCCCAATAAAGAGCGATCGCAACGTGTGGCGCTCAGACGCAAACGCTGGACCTGTGCGAAATGCACCCTGGTGAACGATGACGACCGTGACCAATGCAAGGCTTGTGGGGAGGCCAAGGTGTCGGCAGCATCGAGGGTACAGAGAGAGAATATTCTCAGCCAGTTCATTCCCCGGGAGAACGAGTGGGCCTGTCCGCAGTGCACCTTTGCCAACCCAAACATGCTCAAGTCCTGCTCAGTCTGCGGGACGTGGAGACTGAAGGGACCAGGAAAGAAGAGTGAACACTGGCTCTGTCCCCAGTGTACCCTGGAGAACTCGTTGCAGTTGACTCACTGCAGCGTCTGCGGCCTCAAGAAAACGGAAGTGGAGAAAGGGGCGGTGGAGGTCATCCAGGATGGCCGGATGAAGCGACAGAAGAGTGTGATGTCGGATTCCAGAAGGAAGGAAGATGAAGAGAATGCGAGGGAACAATTTCAACGAATCAGCCTTTTCTGTAAACATGTGAGTAAAAAATCAGCTTAAAATTCTACTCCTGAAGATTTTCAATAAAAAACATGCTTTAAATTTGTTAAGCACTGTTTGCTCAGTACCTTCCTGATTCCTGTCCACAAAAATTCACAGGCATAATTACTCGACTTGGATTCAAACCCTTGACCTTTGCCCTTGTGGAGCAGATCTCTGGCCACTAGACCACCAAGCTTGTCTGATAGGTAGAGGCAGTTCGAATCCTGAATGTTAGAAGTGGGCACCTCAACATTTTAGTTAAATTTGCAATGGAGATGAAGAATATTTTATGGGTAAAACACAAATAGTTTTGTTTATCCCCAAAACAAACTGAACATCTTTTAATAAAATTTGTTGAACAAAAATTATTTATTTACTTATGCTTTTGTGCTGGTTTTAACTTGTTTAAATTTTCATTTATTTACCAGAACACAATGCAGTTTGTCGATGATTCCTTCCCACCCGCACCAAGATCTCTCTCCTTCAAGTCCGGTGAGCCGGGAGTCCACACCAAAGTCTCGCAGTGGCTCAGACCAGACCGCATAACATTCTCAAGCTCAGAGACGGTGGAGACGGTCAAGTGGGAGGTTTTCCGCACCCCACTTCCCTCGGACATCTCCCAGGGTGTCTTGGGGAACTGCTGGTAAGGGTCACAACAATGGCAGTGAACACTTTGTGGGTGAAAAAGCTAGAGGCAGATTGACCCCCCTTCTACTGTCTGACAATTCAGTATAATCCACTGTGGTTTTGAACTATAATCCACTGTGGTTTTGAACTATAATCCACTGTGGTTTTGAACTATAATCCACTGCGGTTTTGAACTATAATCCACTGCGGTTTTTAACTATAACCCACTGTGGTTTTGAACTATAATCCACTGTGGTTTTTAACTATAATCCACTGTGGTTTTGAACTATAATCCACTGCGGTTTTTAACTATAATCCACTGTGGTTTTTAACTATAATCCACTGTGGTTTTGAACTATAATCCACTGTGGTTTTGAACTATAATCCACTGTGGTTTTGAACTATAATCCACTGTGGTTTTGAACTATAATCCACTGTGGTTTTGAACTATAATCCACTGTGGTTTTGAACTATAATCCACTGTGGTTTTGAACTATAATCCACTGTGGTTTTGAACTATAATCCACTGTGGTTTTGAACTATAATCCACTGTGGTTTTTAACTATAATCCACTGTGGTTTTTAACTATGCCAGCGGGCAATAATGATAACATGCGATGACTGCATCCACACAGTGCAGTCAACCCTTCTGCTGCCTGACCACTCAGCATAATCCACTGTGGCTTTGTCAAGGTCTTTAACGACCATTTAAAACTGGCAGGGTCGTGGCCGTGCGATAAAGGGCCGAGCAGAAGGCGTAGCCCTTCATCGCACGCCCTGACCCTGCAAGATTTTAAACGGTCATTTAAGACTGAGTTACCTCTCTTTTATTCTCATTCATAAATACCTATTCTGTTAAAAACAATTTACACAGTACACAGTCAACCCTCTTACTATCTGACCATCTAATATCATCCACTGTGGTTTTCATATAAAAAATCGTTAAAACTAAAATAATAATCTACTCTGGGTTATTGGTATTGCTCAAAACTAAATTACAGGTAACTTCAGGGTACATTTATCTTTTAAAGAGAGCATCATATGTTGTTTTGTGCTTTACTAGGTTTCTGAGTGCATTGGCTGTCATCGTTGAGCGACCAGAGATCTTGGAACATATCATGATTTCCAAGACGGTGAACAACGAGGGCGCCTATCAGATCAGACTGTGCCGAGATGGAGTATGGGAAACCGTTCTCATTGATGACTTGTTTCCCTGTGATGAAAGGGGCAGACTCGTGTTTTCCAAGGTAAACACAAACTTCCATCGACTGGATACATGAACATGGGCCAAGATGGCACAAGGACTGTTTGTCGACAAGCGGCTGATACTATCTGGTACTCATGCTCAAAATACATGTGATGGGCACCAGGTTATAATATCAACTACAAGCCAACAAATTGTCCTGGTGCGAACTTGTCTATTATTGCAAACGGCCATTTTGTAATGATGGACATTATACAAGTGTCAGGCAGGCATAACAAGTCTGCAGGCTCAACGAGGGCGCTTATCAGACTATGTGAGCATTGGTACAACAGGCATGATATTCTTCCTACATTAGTCTGATTTCTGATTTCTGATTTGTTTGCCCTTGGGAAAAATAAGAAAAACTGTGATTTAAAAAGTCTAACGCTACACCATATGAACAAGTAGGTCAGCCCTTGTACTCTTGTTACCAAGAACCAAATATCATGCCTAGAGCAAGTTTAAAAGTGTGCAAGATTGTTTTCTCCTCACAAAAACAGACCTGGAAGTTAATCTTTGAGAGGGCAAGGCAATTATCATTTTGCAAAGGGGCACCTCCATTGGAAAGTCTTATAAAGTCTGCATGGTCTATGGGTAACTTTTGAAGTCACACATGTAGATCATTTAACACTTGTATTCACATCCGGAAAAGGAAGAACTATTGAGCATTAAAAAACAAGTAGGTTGCACAGTTTTAAGTAGCCCACAGGGCAAGTTGAGAAATGGTGTTTACTAGCCTATAGTAGTTTTTACTAGACAATGTACGCCGGGCTAGTGTTAAGAATGAACCCTGCATAGATATTGCTTTCTCTTTTTTCCTCTTTTTCTTCCAGGCTAAGAGGAAACAGCTGTGGGTTCCATTGATTGAGAAAGCTCTTGCCAAGATGAGTGGGTGCTATGAGGCACTGGTAGCTGGTAGGTGCTTGGAGGACTGGCTACACTGACTGGTGCGCCCTGTGAGAGTCTGCAACTACACGGTTAATGTTCCTCAACTATTATTTGTGTATATTATTATTTTTTTAATTTTCTGGTAATGAAAACAAGGGATGCCTCATCAGTGAACTTAACCACTGTAGCTCGCAAGCCTGAGGAAACCTGTAAACAAGGGTGCTTGCTACGTGAACCAGAAACACGGGGGGGTTAACCCCTACTCTTCCCTGATAAGTGTTCTGGGTTCTTTTACGTGCACTACCAATCCTAGTGTATGCAACCTATGGCTTAATGTCCCGTCCAAACGACAAAGTAATGATGGTAAAGTATCTTGATCAAGGATACAAGTGCCAAGACTGGGACTTATACCCACACTCTGCTGATCAGAAACGCTAAAGTCCGGTGTTCTTAACCGCTCAGCCACGACACACCTTTAGAGCTCATCCAAAGATTCAACATTTTTAAGGTTACACAGAGATTTTTACATTGTAAGAACCAACCACCCCCCCCCACCCCACCCCACCCCAACCAAAGTATACAAATATTGACTGCTTCGAGTGCTATGGTTAAAACTATGATGCCCGAGGTGATCCCCGGTGCGTTCTATTTTCAAGTCAAGTCCGAGTCACCGAAATGGTGACTCGAGACGGACTCGAGTCCGAGTCCTGGACTCGAGTCATACAACACTGGTTTCTAGCAAAACTAAGACACATCATGTGACGCGCTCTAAACCAATCAAAAGGCAGAATATTTGTAAGGGGTGTTATAATAGTACTTAATCAACATTGTTTTCGTGTATGTACAAGTTCTTTATTTTCTAATTTATTTATTTATTTATAACCAACTTTATTCGGGGTAACCCATCCAGTTTAGCTGACCATTCGGGGCCCTCATATAAAAATTCAAAATATCACAAAATAAAAACACAAAAAGAGGAAACAACAACCAGAGTTCCGATATGTATGAAGTGTAAAACACAAAGAAACAGCATCAACAATCTGCATGCCTGCTGTACTGTCTGGTATTTTTGAGGGGAAAGTCCCTGCAGCATTTATAAACCTTTGTCTTTGATAAACCAGCCAAGGGGGAAATCAAAAATCTGACCTTTCTGACCTCAAACCATGAATGCATTTCCAGAGTGTTTTCCGGCCTCCGGTTTGTCAAACTTCATGAATGTTTTTTTTTTATAAAACTGTGATGCAACATTTCGAGGGAACCGATCCAAGGACCATTTGGCAGGCCAGACTTTAGTAGGCAGTTCTTATACAGCGCTTTATCACACCCAGTGGGGGTTCCAAAGCGCTCGTAAATTGTTTTGCCTGGTATGAAGACCTGTGTTTGAGTTATGAGACCGATATAGCACCTTGTAAGAGTGTACAAGGTGATGTGGTGAAATCTGCTGCCAGCCTTGCCAGAAACACCAAGGCAAACCCACCCCCCCCCCCTCCTTCTCTTAACAGCATCAAGCTACTTTTACAATGACTACCTTTAGTGCTTTAGAGTCTCTTGATTTACCCAAGTCCGAGCAATTGATGCTGGTCACTGTGTTCAAAATTTGCCTCAGAGTTAAAGACACTGGACACCTTTGGTAGTTGTCAAAGACCAGTCTTCTCCCTTGGTGTATCTCAACATATGCACAAAATAACAAATCTGTGAAAATTTGAACTCAATTGGTCGTCGAAGTTGCGAGATAATAATGGAAGAAAAAACACCCTTGTCACACGAAGTTGTGTGCTTTCAGATGCTTGATTTCGAGACCTCATTTCGAGGTCTCAAAATCAATTCAAATATTTACTGAGAAATTACTTCTTTCTCAAAAACTACGTTACTTCAGAGGGAGCCGTTTCTCACAATGTTTTATACTATCAACAGATCTCCATTGCTCGTTACAAAGTAAGTTTTTATGCTAACAATTATTTTGAGTAGTTACCAATAGTGTCCAGTGCCTTTAACTGCTAAACAGACTTATGTCGCACCTCCTCCCATCTCCCAAATATCACAGGGTCCTTAGCAAAAATAATTTGATATCTCAGCCAGAACTACACAATGTACCAGACTCAGAGAAACTGCTGTCTCTTATTCAATCAATTTTTTAAATTTTCAGTAATTTACACACTCTAGTGATGCGATAGTAAAGCAGTGCACAGCCACAATCACGGGTACAATTTTTGTTACAAAGACACCAAATGAGCAACACATAAATATTGGGTAACTCTTTGCAGATCTGGTATTCGACAAACTCAAGTACTTTCTACTCTTCATTCACTTAGGTTAATTAATTTACAAAAAACATTGAAATAACTGTTACATCACTGGTTTTCAAACTGTTGTTCAAACATGGACACAAAAAAAATGTGTACCCATGATTGTGGCTGTGCAGTTTCTCACTTTTTCAACTTTACTTGTTATGACTTATATATTTTTTCAGATTTTAATATGTAATGTTAAAATTTTCTTTAATGTAATTATAATTCCCAGCCGAGTGTTTTTTTTTAAACTAAAATCTAGTTTTCTGTATATGTATACCTTTTTTATTGTAAATTGTTGCAATTCAGCGTGTGGCTGTGATCAGACAGCAGAGTGATAAAGGCATTTAATATTTTGGGAGAAAATCTGTTATTAGTCAAAATCATTGAAGTTGTTGATCAATGTTTCGTATCAAGTTTTGATGAACTGTTTGAATACATTTTGTTGGCAGCCAGCAGTGCCGTACGGGGTGAAGTCATAGACAAGGACCTGGTGTGGGCCAAGCTGCTCAGTTCCAAGGAGGCCGGGTAAGTCCCAATAGTACACCCAGAGTTGGGTGGAGCCGAGGGGGGAAATGTGTCAAATATACCCCCCCTGGCCGTCTCTGGGTCTGTTTTTTTGGCCTTGTGAATCAGCATTCTTTCTCAACAGTGCAGGGCTGAGAAGTTATAGACTTTTATCTGAATTCAGACTTGTTATGTCTGCCCAATTTTATAGAGCTGCTAAGTACAACAATTTGCTTAGCATGAAATTTCTTCCTTGATAAAAACAGGGTTACCAACCAAATTTCCATGTGTTGCATATTGCTTTGTTACTGGTATTCAGCTGTTGTTTGCTTATCCTGAGAATCCCTTTGGGTCTGATATTGTTTTAGATTCTTGATGGGTGCGTCGTGTGGAGGAGGAAACATGAAGGTTGATACTGAGCTCTACCAGACTGTCGGACTGCGACCCCGGCATTCCTACTCTGTGCTGGATGTTCAAGACATCTGTAGTAACAGGTGTGTTAAAGGAACATTACAGAATGGGTTTTTGCTAACAAAACAGTTGCTGGCAGTGCAAGCACTTTATGTAATCCACCATATACATAAACTGACAAACCTGTAGAAGTTTGAGATCGATCGGCCATCTGGGTCACGAGAAAATAGTGAAAAACCGATTACACATTTGCATGAAATCATATAGATTCAACAAATGAATAAAACGCTCACTGAGCGATAAACTCCAATCGGAAAATTAGTTTATTCATTTCTCATCAAATATGGCATTTCAGACAGAAATATTTCAAGGGTTGTTTTCTACCATCATCATCATTAGAACGTGTAAGTTTTATGTAAATCTGTGATCAAAAAGTATATTTTACAAGTTTTTTTCTTACCAATCCTGTAATGTTCCTTTAAAGGGGAGTCATCTTTAATTTGGTTTTACCCTTACACCGATATTGTATTAAACACTGTATTTTCCCGAGCTCTGTGAAAAAAAAAAATCCACAGGCAAAACACTCGGGTGGGATCAAACCCAAGACCTTTGCATTGCTAGAGCAGATGTCTAACCACTAGACCACCGACCTAGCCCTATGGCTAGAGGTAGTTCGATTCCTTCGCAGCGGGTACTACAACTGATTTAATAGATGTTTGGAGTCATCTTCTTCTCTTTTTTTTTAAAGTCAATCCTTGTTACAGCAATGTTTGCACTCGTCTTCCGAAACTGGAAACTCAGATCTGTGGACTTTCAACTCTTTTAAGTCAAGTAATTCTGGTTTCTCTTAATCCCCCTCCCAAATCTTCCTAAATCTTCTGAATTTGACTTTGGAGCCCTTCTTTAGGCACTGTATACTAGGTGCTTGAAAATCTTGAAAATCTTTACAGGATTCGAACTACCCTCTTGTAACGGGGCACGCTCGGTGGTCTAATGGTAAGACACTTACTCTAGAATAGCTGAGTTCGAATTCCAACCGAGTAGTATACCTGTGGGTTATTTTTTTCCAGGACTCGGGGGGGGGGGGGGGGGGCGGAACCACTGAGTATATTTCTGAGTATGTTTATCACACGTGAAGGGTAAAAACCAAAATACAATTCTTACGATGTTTAATCGCTGGTGTTATTCATACATTGACAGATTAATTCGTCTTCGCAACCCATGGGGGCGCTATTCATGGCGCGGGGACTGGTCGGACGATTGGCCCAAGTGGACCCCGGACATGAGGGAGGAATTAATGGCCCATGGTGCCGGGGAAGGTGTCTTCTGGATGTCACTCAAAGACATGATGAGGTGAGTGTTATTGGCTGCCAGCAGGGTCACAATGCCAACATTTCAAAAAAAGTGTTTGTTTTCAGTATATTTTTGTGGTTTCACAAAAATCAATGAAAATATTCATGTTATTTGACTGTCAATGGGTGAGGAGGATGGAGGCACGAGTATTTGTTCATGGCCACATAGCCAATATTTCCAATAAGTGTTGGTTTTCAAAATAACCTGGTTTTTTTCACTTCATGAAAAATGATGACAATGTATTTGGCTGATGGTTACTGGGAAGGGGGAAGGCACTTGTTTGTCATAATAGACCCAGGGGATTTTAATAAAAACTAGACAAGTTAAATGTCAAAAATGTCTGTGCACGTAACAAACCATTGTGAAAGACAGTAAAATAAACCATAGAGGTATGTTTTATATGAGATATTTTTTAAATGATACCCTAGCTGAAATATGAAGGTTGCGTACTTCAAGGGTCATCGATCAAGTTTCTAAATACCCAAACTTCCAACAAAATAACATTCAGATGGTTTTATGTAACATCGATACTAATTTTGTTGCCTAGATTCTTTGATTGTGTGGACATTTGCAAGCTCCACGCCAACTGGGCAGAGGTCAGAGTTGAAGGGGTGTTACCCAACTTTGCCGGGGGGCCCATGAAGGTGACCATGCTGACGGTGGACAAGCCAACGGAGATTGACTTCACTCTCAATCAGACATGGAGGTAAGGCACATCAGAGCTGCAAACATTTGCAATTTGCGATCAGGGAGATTTTGTGCAACAATCAGGGAGATATTTTTAGAATTACATTCAACATAATAGGGAGAAATATTTCACACAATCAGGGAGATTGTCAAATTTGTTCGTCAGAACATGGAGAGATTGGTTTATTTTCAGGGAACTTTCTGCAGAAACAGGGAGAGTTGGTAGCTCTGTGTACACGTTTCACAGAAATTGAGTGATTTTATCTGATATGAAAACCGTGGGCTTGTTTAATCAAGCTGATCATAAGTAGAAAATATTGCTGATCAAACTTCTTCCGATCAAAATATAGTGCTGTACAAAGTTTTGAGTTCTCAGGCGTCTCCTCTTCTTTTGTAATTACAAAGTTGGATGTCAGAGACATGATCACTTAATAATAATAATGGATACGTATATCGCACCGCTATTTTAGGCTCATGGCTCGTGAACATTTTTACCCCGGCCATTAAGCCATTTATTTCATTCCTTAAACCATCTGAGCTCCCTGGGGAGTATACAGCCTGTTCTACCAAAATATGTAGCGCACCAAGCTAAATCAATCACAAGAACCATCTCTGCCCTCACAGGTACCAATTTACCCCTGGGTGAAGAGAAGCAATTATAGTTCAAGTTCCTTGCTCTTGGATGCAATTGTAATGACAGGGATTCAGACGGACACCCTGATGCCTTAGCCATCAGAACTCAAGTCAAGTGCACTGGACTGCTGACCACTATGCCAAACCACTTAATTTCACAATTTCTTTTTTGAAAGTGGCACAAACAAGACGTGATTCCTTCAAATTATTTTTTTAACCATATTTTTTTTACGTCCTTGCAGGAGATTAGAGAAATCCTCCCGAAACCCCCTGGACCTCACAATTGTAGTCCTGAGGGCCTGTGGTATGACGACCTCTGGCATGTCAAAGGTCACGACCTACTGCAAGAGGCAGCTGAGGGCGTTTGTTGGCTGTAGCGCATTCTTTGAGCCTGGTCTGTATGTGGTGGTGTGTATGGCGTTCAATCACTGGAGTACTGGTGTGAATATGAGTGGTACGTTGGGACACTTGTGTCCTTAAGCAAGACCATTATTGCTTCGTCCTTCGGATGGGACGTAAAGCCGTAGGTCTTGTGTGTTGTTTAATGCACGTAAGAGAACCCAGTGCAATTATCGTTAAGAGAAGGGGTTTGCCCCGGTGTAATCTGGTATGGTTGGCTGCCAATTGCGCCATAGCACCTTGTAAAATGTTACAACGGTGCTATGTGAGATAAATGGGTCTTAAATTTCAAACATAGCTCAGCATACCTTGAAGACAAAATATTGAATGCTTTGAGATGCCCTCAGGTGTGATAAAGTGCTATATAAGAACTGCGTGTTAATATTTATTATATTAATTCAACCAAATATGTTGGTGATAGGGGAAAAATTACAGGTATGTAATGATTTTAGTTAACCCTCTTATTTGACCTTTTTAACAATGTTTGGTGACTTTTATTTGACCTAGGTCTACGGAGTCCTACAGGCGTAAAAAACCAGCCCCCCTATGCACTGACTCTACACAGTTCCCATCCAGTCAGTGTCAGTCAGATCAAGCCAACAGAGCATGCCATTGCTGATGCTCTGATCATGCTGGCTGTACAAAAAGGCAAACGACATGAGGTACTAGACTTGTTTAGTTTTGGGGTTGTTTCATTTATTTGTTTGTTTGTTTGTTTTGGGGGGGAGGGTTTTCCACTCTCAAAAAACACTTGAGCTAGAACACAATTCTTTGTACGGTCAACCATTTGCATGTATGTAGAGCCTCGAATTGGGGACAGCAGTGTACAGAAGCATTATATAACTCTGTATGGTCACGGTAATGTAATGCCACTTTCATCCAAACAGATACATAAATACAATACAAATGAAGCATGACGTCGAGGCTCTACATGCACATGGCGGATCCGTGCAAATAGCAAATGGCCCTTTATTAGATTGCTGTGGCTGTGTCTGTGCTCATGATCCACAGCCAAGTTTACATCGGTAGTCAAAAAGCATATTATACAATCCTCTTATACAGTCCTCTCATAATGGACTGGAAAGATCTGAAATGGCAAAACACCTACACCTTGTATTTTAAAGTCGTTTGAGTTTACAGATCACTAGACTTGGGAAAGAAAGTTTGAAAACTTGACTATCAATAACGATAACGATGTAGCTCTCACGGTAAATCCATTGCAAATAATCATTGTTGTTCTTTGCCTTGTACTACACATAGGGCCCGAATTGCAACATTCTTCTCACTTTGGTTTAAGACTTGGGAAAGAAAGATTGAAAACTTGACTAGCAATAACGACGTAGCTTTCTCTGTAAATCCATTGCAAATAATAATTGTTGTTCTTTGCCTTGTACTAAAAATAGAGCTCGAATCGCAACATCCTTTTTTTTTCAAAAAAGGGATAGTTAACATTATCCATGATGGAGCCTCTATGCGCATTGCGCTGATTAATCTAATCTAATCATTTATTGTTTAGCAGTACAATGGTTCCCATCTTGCATCACTACATCCTGAACAAGAATTTGTACGAGCTCATCAGCCCACCCTAGCGGTCCTAGATGAGACCAGTGAGGCCGAGCGAATAGCCAGTTGGGCAAAGGATAAATTCACGATTGTACCTTATGAAAATAAAGAAACGGCATTTTGATATCCTCTCTACAGGGTCGGGAAGGTGTGACGTGTTACAATTTAGACCATGGATGGTCGGGTTTCATCATCGTGGTGGAGAACAGACACTCCGACTACAGTCTGCACATGAAGTGTGACTGTAACGGGAGCTTCAACGTAGTGTCTACTAGAGGTAGCCTGATCACTGTAGACTGTATACCACCGCTTCACAGGTCAGTTTGAAAGAAAAAAATGTCCGCAACGCGGTCTTGCTTCTTGTTGACAAGTTTCACTCTGTGACTTCATTCATGAATTCCGCACAATGAAACGGATCCTTCTTTATCTTTCAGGCAAGTTTTGACCGTCCTGACCCAAGTGGTGGAGTCCAGCTACACCATCTGCCATCTGACGACCCACCGCCTGTCCCTAAAGAGAGACCTTCAGGACTGGGGCCCTCGTAGGGCGAGTCATGTCCCAGAAGTCACCCCAGACATCATGGGACTGCACCAGCCGCGTCCCATTTAGTGTTGGTGTTCCAATTGAGGATGCTTCAATCTCTAGGCTTGAAGAAAGAACCTCCAGGAGTGGGGTCTTCTTAGGGCAAGCTATGTCCCTTTTAGTGTTGGTGTTCCAATTGAAGATGCTTCAATCTCTAGGCTTGAAGAAAGAACCTCCAGGACTGGGGTCTTCTTAGCGCAAGCTATGTCCCTTTTAGTGTTGGTGTTCCAATTGAAGATGCTTCAATCTCTAGGCTTGAAGAAAGAACCTCCAGGACTGGGGTCTTCTTAGGCAAGCCGTGTCCCATTAAGTGTTGGTGTTCCAATTGAAGATACTTCAATCTCTAGGCTAGAAGAAAGACTTCCACTGAGGGTTGGGGTCTTCTTAGGCAAGCCGTGTCCCATCTGTTGTCGGTGTTCCAATTGATGACAAATTACTCTACTCTTGTTGAAGAACCAACTGTGCATGTACAAGATAAGGGACTCAAAAGCTGATATATGCCCCTACACTAACCTTTACATAGGACTCTACCAACTCCGTCCCATTTGGAGTTTTGTGTGCCGATTGAAGATGCATCACTCTCTACCTTTGAAAAAAAAAAAACTGTAGGAATTCGAAGGCCAAAATCCACTGTACCCACCTGAATGATCACTAACATGGGACTGTGCCAGCCTCTTCTCATTTAGAGTTTTCTGTCCCAACTCTCTACGCTTGAGGAAAGACTGACTGTTTATGTACATGACCTTTGATTTAAAGGCCGAGGTACTCCCTTGCCTCCAATTAGTGGACCCTCACATGAGACTTGTACCTGGCCTCGCCCATCTAGAGTCTTTAGTACAATTGAAGACGCATCACTTGTTGTGTTGGAAGACAGACCAACTGTGCATGGTTCAAGATCTGGGGGTCAAGGGTCAGGAAATACCAGTCCTATCCCATTTAGAGTCTTTGTTCCAATTGAAGACGTATCGTTCTTTATGCTTTAAGGACTAACTGTCCATGTGCAAGACCTGCAACTCAAAATGACTAGATATGCTCGGAGTTAAGACTTTACACCTGCCCCTTTTAGTGTCTGCGTACATGGAAGACGTACTGCTCTCTCTGAGCATATGACATGTATGACCACGGTACCTGCGGGGCAACAAATGCCCCTAAACTCACCTCAAGACGAGCCCTACAACAAGCCTTGTCTCATTACAGATTGTCATCATCGTGCTGATGCTCCACAAGCATCCACAAGGTCTTCCCAAGATGCTGACCTGAGCAGTTGTAATAGTTATAGTTTGATGAACTTGTTTTGGTTTTTTTGGTCAACGGAAACTGTATATATGATGGTAAGTCCAACGAAAGGCTAACTTGACCTTTTACCTCACAGCCATGAATATTTGCATACATATAAAAAGAGCGATTGCTTACATTTGAGGGCATTTTAACATGTTTGCACCAGCTTGATGGTTGTTAAAGATTTTAAGTTTTGTTACCGTCCCTGTATGTATGCAGTTGCAGGTTAACTCAGGGTACTGAGGCTAGTTGTGGTTTAAGTTACATGTACATTACTGACCCTAGTTTGTGGTTTAAGTTGTGGTTTAAGTTACATAATATTACTGACCCTAGTTGTGGTATAAGTTGTGGTTTAAGTTACATGTAAATTACTTACCCTAGTTGTGGTTTAAATTGTGGTTTAGGTTATATGTACTCTACTGACCCGAGTTTTGGTTTAAGTTACATGTATGTTACTAACCCTTGTTGTGGTATAAATTGTGGTTTAAGTTACATGTAAATTACTTACCCTAGTTGTGGTTTAAATTGTGGTTTAAGATACGCGTGCTCTACTGACCCCAGTTATGGTTTAAGTTACATATATGTGATTGACCCTAGTTGTAGTTGCGATTTAAGTGATATGTACATTACTGACCCTGGTTGTGGTTTAAGTTCCATGTACTCAGCTGACCCCAGTTGTGGTTCAGGTTTAATATACTTTACAGATCCTAGTTGCAGTTGAATTTTCTTTGTACGTTTACTGATGTACATGTAGTTGTAGTGTGGTGTATGTGTGTCATGTTGGTATGGGATGTGTGTAATTGTCCATGTGTTTTCACATGTGTTTTCACATGTGTTTTCACATGTGTTTTCACTTGTGTTTTCACATGTGTTTTCACATGTGTTTTCACATGTGTTTTCACATGTGTTTTCACATGTGTTTTCACATGTGTTTTCACATGTGTTTTCACATGTGTTTTCACATGTGTTTTCACATGTGTTGTGAGCCCTCCTCTATAAACCGTGCAAATCTTGCGTGTATTCGACCATTTTGGGTCCCCTGAAACTAACTCGCGCGCTTTAACGGGTCCCAATGTTTGAATACGCGCGAGACATTGCGTATAATATTCCTTGCAATAAAGCTGCCATTTTCACTGTACATAAAGGATTTATTCAGATAAGTTTTATAAAAGTCAATATTTACTCAAGGAGATCACTTTATTATTCACAAAATCATATTCTGCTATTCTATTCAAAGCCTTATTTAGATTAAAAGTATAAGCTATGTATTTCTAATACCTTCAGACCTGGAATTACACGGAGGACATGGTCTCTGTTGCCCTGGTCTTGGCCTTGCTGCCCCTTAAAATGTTACCCATTAAAGATTTTCCCGTGGAAGTGCCCTTTGCAAAGTGAAAACAGCCTTGCCCTCTCAAGGATAAAATTCCAGGCCGATATCTTTTATAAGATGGGGGTTTTGAATTCTGTTTTTTTGTTTAAGGTTTTGTTTTTTTGTGGGTTTTTTTGAGGGGGAGGGGGGTTGGTTTAGATATGAGTTGGAGTGGAGAACCTTTTGTATTTACGCGTCTGGCCATTCCAAGACCCAAAGACTTAAACTGACACTGGTCTGTTCATGTGAGTGGTGTCATCCTGCTCGTGCCTGGCAAACAAGTAGACTTGATCACAGGTAAATGAAAAAGAGTTTACTAGAATCTTTTATTCAACAAAAGTTGCCCCTTTGACCATTTTTTAAGAGCTACACAGCAATTGCCAGCATCTGCCTTATTATGTATTGTTACATGCATATCGGATATATTGAAATAAAGCAAAACTAACTGTGTTAAAGCCAAAGCAAGCTGGGTGTCTGGCCAGGTGCTGTCCAAATAGATAGTTCCCACTTGATATCTCTGGGCATAAAGTCGGCCATCTTTACAGGGAAATGAATATGTGTCTGAACCCTCATAAATAGACTAACATGTCTCACACTCTTCAGTCTCCTGAGGATGACTAGAGCAAGCTAGTCGAAACGTTGAGACCAAAAGAACTCATCTCCGCGGCAGTGAAGTTAATAGCAAGAAGTCCCCTCGATTTCCTACCTTCCGCCCAGGTGGAAGTTAATGAGCAGGACAGTTATTTTGAGAACTGAGAAGTCTCCCGAATTCCGAAAATCTACTCCGCGGTAGAATAGATGGCGAGACAAGTTTTCTAAAGAACAAAAATCTACACAGCAAAGTAGATATACACATGGTGTTACCGCAAACCGAATGTACATCAATATACATGTACGTAACAATAAATACCACAAGCATACAATCAATAACACTCCGCACCAATGCTAAAGAAACTCAGTACCACAATCTCAGACAACGGGTCAAATTTCACTAACGTACGCACGTGTACATTTCTCCGCTCGGCTTACTCGTGTGTACTGACTGTACTACTATATAGTGCGGTTTGGCGCGCCGATGATGCGGCGTTTGCGCAAGTGATGAAATGTTCGTCTGACAGCCAAGGGTTTTTTGTGCAAAAGTGACGTCAATATTGCTATGAATGTATCGCAGGTTGTGTGGACATTTAGTCCAATTCTAGGGCGGACTGTCTCAGTAATATAAAACAGGCTTTGTGAAACTCGTTTTTACACTCTATTCTGAGTACTGTTGAATAAAATTAGGGCAAAAGTTCAACATCGAACTGCCATTTTTGTTTTTTTAAATAATTATGACCCAAAATAGTATTTTACTCGCCCAGATACGATTATGGTTTGAGTGAAAAAGTGGCGGTCGGATTTTGACTTCTTCTCCAGCAAAATTAGAAATGGTACAAAGTATTTCCCAAGTTGTGAGACATAAACCAAACCAAGTACAGATAGCTACGGGAAGATTCCCAGTCTCGACTCCCTTTAGTGCCTTAGTGTTCAAGTGTGTCATATTTGTAAATAATTTTTGCCACACCAAAGTCTTGGTGAATTTTCTCACATAGTAACATTACCTTCCAAATTCCATATTTTGCTGTTATGTTATAATTATTCAGGAAATAGTTTATTATACTTAAATACATATCAAGGGCTTGAAGCAGCAAATTTTGATTCAAAAGGTGTCATTTTTTTTATTCCGCCAGAGGTTGGTCTTCAATAATCCCACTGGTTCCCAGGTAGTTTTATACAGAGTTGTAGATGAGTCATCTCTGTGCACCAGTGAGGTGTACACTGGTGAATGTTGGTTCAAAAGAAGGGACTTTGGTCATCATACAAAGTACTAGTGGAAGTTGTATTATGTAATCATACCATAGACATACAACCCAGAAAATGTTGTGTGCTTAATTATCTGTGCAAAACTGCTTTTATGAGGCAATTCACGCCATTTTAGCTGTATGGCAAAAGATCAACCAATAATCCCATTGGTTGATCTGGATAATTTTGCCATACAGCCATGTCACATGGTATTGATACTCCATGTTTACAGATGACATAGCGGCTCAGCATGAAGACATGGACAACAAGTGAGCTGGGCAATGTCAAACCCAAAATTTAATTGTCACAGTCAATTTATCTGTCTCGTCCTTTTTCCAAGAGGGTATTTTTGAATATTGATTAAAGTAAAGTCTTTTGTTGTTTTGCATAAACATTTAACTTAAAGGTTTTTCGGTGAAAGGTGTATACTAACTAATCAACAAGAGATCAGTATTTGTTTCATTGTATCGGGTAATGTTCAAGCCAACCTTGTTCCCAGGGGTGAAAGGTGTATATTAACTAATCAACAAGAGATCAGTATTTGTTTCATTGTATCGGGTAATGTTCAAGCCAACCTCGTTCCAAGGGGTGATCGATCTCGCCACGCCATTTTCTTTTCCAGCAATGCTCATAACCCCTGGTATTACTTAATTTAAAAGTGCCAATATATGGCACATTTTCTTCATTAGGCATTTGGCCGATCCACTTGACGGCACGCTCCAGTAGGCTAGCCCGCAAAGGAGGCATCAAGTCATAGAGCAACTGGTCCCCTCCCATTCTTCAATGATTGTGACATGTCTATAAACTGTATGCAGTTTAGGGTAACCGTGTACAAACAAATTTTACATTTGAAAAAGAATCACATCAAAATACTTGCATCTTAACATGCATGTACCAAGTGTTCTACAAGCGCCGTACAAGCGCTCGAAAGTTTTTCACAAGCATGCGCCCAAAGCAGACACTCTCGGGAGCCAACCAGTGTTTTTTTTTTGACACATCCCTGCCAGGGGTTAGTGGTCAAGCAATTGTAACCTTGCAGCTTTTTATGATAGAAATGTTGGGCATAAAAGTTTTCCATATATTTGTACGATTTATATCAATTTTTGTTAAAATTTGTAATTAAAACAGGTGTTTTTTCAAAGTAATGGTTTGGTGAATTATGGATAATCACTAGACGCTGTTAAACAGTGCCAATTTTCTATCATTGTATAACACAAGAGGAATATGTCTTGTCAAAATCATTTATATTGTCGCATCAGTGTAAAAATGTAGCATTGTGAAGACAACAAATATTGAGTTGTATGTAAAAACCAGAAAACGTACAAAACCATGTGACACGACCCAAGAAGAAGCACTTCATATAGCACATGTCACGCAGATTTTTGCCCATGGTGGGACAGTGCGGTTACATGCATGACATAGTAAATGCTCCCTCTAGTTAAACTATTTAACTCTACATAAAAATTTAAGAACAGCCTTGCAACGTCAATATCTTTTTGAAACCTTGTGACACGACCAAAGAAACCTTGTGACACGACCCAAGAAGAAGCACTTCATATAGCACATGTCATTACGTGCCCATGGTGGGACAGAGCGGTTACATGCCTGACATAGTAAATGCTCCCTCTAGTTAAACTATTTCAACTCTAAATTAAAAAAACCTGCCATGCAACGTCAATATCTTTTTGAAACCTTGTGACACGACCAAAGAAACCTAGTGACACGACCCAAGAAGAAGCACTTCATATAGCACATGTCACACAGATTTTTGCCCATGGTGGGACAGTGTGGTTACATGCATGACATAATGAATGCTCCCTCTAGTTGAACTATTTCAACTCTACCTTAAAAAAAAAAACTTTGCACTGTCAATATCTTTTTGAAACCTCAGATATAAACATTAAAAACATCACGATATGACCTCGTACTGAACCACGCACTGGTGTAAAATGTGCAAGGTATGATCTTTTCAACTGGATGGACGTTTTCAAAACCATGGTTTGATCTTGGGCTTTGGCCTGGGCTTGGGCTGAGGTTAAAGGGAAGGTATACGTTTGGTAATCACTTTTAAAATTAATGGCAATAAAAACCGACTTGGTTAGAAGTACAGCAGCTTTCGATAGTATAAAGCATTTTGAGAATCGTTTCACTTCTGAGTAATGTGGTTATGGACAAATATATCAGTGTTCATCAGGAAAAAAAATTGAATCTGAGAAGTGTTTCTGTCAGAAACGTTTGTCAGAAATTTATTTTCAGATTGTGTATTCCAATTGCGGATTATTCTTCCTGTGTGGACATAACTGCTCAGGATTTTGGGCGATATCTCAAGAACACGACCACCTTTTGAAGTGATATTTTCACAGGTTAGTTTTATTGTACATATCTACTTTTAAATAGGGTTAAAACAATCGAACAGTTCCAAAAACCAAAGGTATACGTTCCCTTTAAGGCTTGAGCTTAGGCTTCGTAAGTTTGAAGAAAAACATGCGCTTTTGGTACGGGACTTGAGACAGGCGGAAGTAGGCCATGACTAACGACCTTTTGCACTGAAGAGACAATATCTGGTATATATTATATATATATATATAAGCTATGGATAGTTTTCCAGAAATAATTGCAAATAAATTGTGAAACTACAGCAAAGTAAAATCTTAAAATAAAAAAGGATGCAATTGGTGTACAAAATAATAATACACATTATTAGCTGTGGATCTTTGTGAAATTCTGTTTCTTTCTCTATACACACGATTCCTCCATTTTAGCTCAAAATGTTGTTATAACCAGGCACGACATTCTTCCTGCTTCGATTGTTTGCCCCAAGTTGTGTCGCCATAATTCTTCTTAAAGACACTGGACACCTTTGGTAATTGTCAAAGACCAGTCTTCTCACTTGGTGTATCTCAACATATGCACAAAATAACAAACCTGTGAAAATTTGAACAATTGGTGAAGTTGCGAGATAATAATGGAAGAAAAAACACCCTTATCCACGAAGTTGTGTGCTTTCAGATGCTTGACTTCGAGACCTCACACGTGAGGTTTCAAAGTCAATTCAATATTTTACTGAGAAATTACTTCTTTCTCAAAAACTACATTACTTCAGAGGGAGCCGTTTCTCACAATGTTTTATACTACCAACAGCTCTCCATTGCTCGTTACCAAGTAAGTTTTTATGCTAACAATTATTTTGAGTAATTACCAATAGTGTCCAGTGCCTTTAAAACCCTGTGTGATGCTATCAGACTGTTGACAACAGTCTGTTGGTTAAACAAATGTGTGTACAGGAACTACCCCACCCCAAAATGTTGCCCA
Organism: Pycnopodia helianthoides; assembly: GCA_032158295.1. Taxonomy (NCBI): domain Eukaryota; kingdom Metazoa; phylum Echinodermata; class Asteroidea; order Forcipulatida; family Asteriidae; genus Pycnopodia; species Pycnopodia helianthoides. The sequence goes on along the minus strand of CM063248.1, from coordinate 10,881,648 downwards.
AATTCTCAAAAAAAACTCATTCCCTACAGAGACCTAGTCAAATAGAATGGAAAATGTCAAATTACTCTGGGTCCATTCTTTGACTTTAAAAAATCCATCAATGATCATCCCTATAGGAATTCCCACAGGAATTGTAAACAAATATCTTAGTTAGGGCTTTAAATAGCCACTCCTGCCTGAAATCGATCTTGTCTTCAAGATTGCTTCCACATGGGGCAAATACCATACGTGTATGGCCTACTTCTTACCAACTTCGGTTTCTTAACATGAAGATGTTGACATCCCAAACGTTTGCTACCATATGATGTACTACCCAAAAAAATTAATTGAGGGATATTTACAGTGTTCTGTCGTTCTTCAGGATGGTTTTAGTTTGTGTTACACACACATGTACATCACGTGTGTATCCTCAATGTCAACGAGCGTCGCTAATCTGGTATGGGTCCATAGAGATGCTCAACGGCTGATTTTGTGCTTATTGGCGATTCCCATATCATAGTGCTGCTAACCGTAAGCACGGGAAAATGCATGCTAACATACCAGCGCTTTCTGTAGGTAAGTGACTGGCATAACAATGCAAATCCGTGGTGAACGCGCAAGCTGGCCGCTTAACTTGCTTGCTAACCTGTGAAATACACTTGCGCTAAAGCACATGAGGCAGTGGGGATCCTACACAAACTCACATCAGTTGATTTTGGAGGATTGAGGCAGTAGGGATCCTACACAACTCATATCAGCTGATTTTGGAGAATTGAGGCAGTAGGGATCCTACATAACTCATATCAGTTGATTTTAGAGGATTGAGGCAGTAGGGATCCTACACAACTCATATCAGCTGATTTTAGAGGATTGAGGCAGTAGGGATCCTACACAACTCATATCAGCTGATTTTAGAGGATTGAGGCAGTAGGGATCCTACACAACTCATATCAGCTGATTTTAGAGGATTGAGGCAGTAGGGATCCTACACAACTCATATCAGCTGATTTAAGAGGATTGAGGCAGTAGGGATCCTACACAACTCATATCAGCTGATTTTAGAGGATTGAGGCAGTAGGGATCCTACACAACTCATATCAGCTGATTTTAGAGGATTGAGGCAGTAGGGATCCTACACAACTCATATCAGCTGATTTTGGAGGATTGAGGCAGTAGGGATCCTACACAACTCATATCAGTTGATTTTGGAGGATTGAGGCAGTAGGGATCCTACACAACTCATATCAGCTGATTTTAGAGGATTGAGGCAGTAGGGATCCTACACAACTCATATCAGTTGATTTTGAGAGGATTGAGGCAGTAGGGATCCTACACAACTCATATCAGTTGATTTTGGAGGATTGAGGCAGTAGGGATCCTACACAACTCATATCAGCTGATTTAAGAGGATTGAGGCAGTAGGGATCCTACACAACTCATATCAGTTGATTTTGGAGGATTGAGGCAGTAGGGATCCTACACAACTCATATCAGCTGATTTAAGAGGATTGAGGCAGTAGGGATCCTACACAACTCATATCAGTTGATTTTGGAGGATTGAGGCAGTAGGGATCCTACACAACTCATATCAGCTGATTTTAGAGGATTGAGGCAGTAGGGATCCTACACAACTCATATCAGCTGATTTTGAAGGATTGAGGCAGTAGACATCCCACACAATTCATATCAGCTGGTTTTAAAGGATAAGCCCAGCTGGGATTGTCCAAGGGGTTGGGTTTAAATAAACAATCAACACACATTGTTTGGTTTATAAAATATATTCTTCTTTCTTCTGAAAACATCTCAAAATCATCGTCACATTAACACAATAATAGTCAATAATATACAGGCCTCAAATGTGGATTATAAATCCTGAATATTAACAAGTTTTTTTCCTGTTTTTCTTAATGTACGAATTGAAGAGACAAATCTACTTCTGTAGGGAAGAAACACAAAATAATCCCATCATGGTTAATGGCAGTCGTGGTGACCATGCAGCTTTGGGTGAATCTTGGAAGAAAACAATTTTTTTAATTTGTTTTAATTCCTTTTCAACAGAAAGAAAAAAGAGAGGAAATCAGCCGTTCATCTGAGAAGTTGCATTCCTGTTTACCGGAGTAGATATTCAGACTGTGATTTGTCTCATCTTGTCTTTGATTGATACTGCACAAACACCCCCTTCTCAGGGGGTCAAATTAGGTATGAGGAACAGAACAAACTTTGGATACCTAATGTTCGGACCATAAGCCGCGGCTTATCGGAGTAGATATTCAGACTGTGATTTATCTCGTCTTGTCTTTGATTGATACTGCACAAACACCCCCTTCCTTGTATAAGGAACACAACATCTTTAGATACCGTAACGTTCAGATCCTAAGCCGCGGCTTATCGATTGATTTTCATGCCTTCAACATGCTCTGCGGCTTTATATACCAAGCGGCTTATACACCAACATGTAAAGCAAGCTTCGGCAGTTTCGAGGGAAGGGTTTTGACTCACCAATCCGTAGATTTTCCGGTGCTGCGGATTATAGTCCGAAAATTACGGTACATGTGATTGGGTTTAACTGGACACAAGTGTCACTACTGAGTTTCAAACCACACTATGAGGACTCAACCACCAGAACTTGACTGTTCGGTCACTACATCTTTATCTTTTTTGAAGTTTTGCATGCAAACGTAAAGAAGAGTCATTTTTGTATAGTAATATCCTGGGCATTGTTTTAAACTTAACCAAAATTCCTTATCAATGTAATGTTGTACTGCAACTTATTTAAGCCCAACTTTTACAAGAATTTAATAACAAGTTATGAAAAGTGAGAGCACATTTTGCTCACTCTGGAACACATCTAAAACAAACAAAAGCTTTCCTTCACAAGAAAAGCTGGACAATGTTAAGAACTTGATGAAAAATGCCGGAAGTCATGCATAGCAGCGGAGTTGAATGGGAAATCTTTCTTTTTAAAGCATAAATTTGAGGTCAGCCATCAGGTTATCAGTAAAAACTTGCTTTGGGCAAACAATCCCCAACAGACAATGTGCTACACGGGACACTGCTGCAGACATCCTGAGCTGTCGAGAAGCAAAGCATTGAAAAAACTTGGAACAGCGCTTTAGTTCTGGGAAAAATGCCTGCTCTTTTTTTTCTGCTTGTAACAGCCGATGCTGTACTGATGTCTCGAGGGAAACTACCACCATTCAGAATACTATTAATTACAAAACGATATTCTTGATTAATGGACCTAGGGCATGGTTTTTTAAGCGGTCCTGAGGTTGACTTGTGATTTGCTTGTGCTGTGACGGAACAGTCAGGATCAAGAAAAGACAAAATTAAGCTAGGTCACTATAAACTGAGAAGTCGGTGAATCGCGGAGAACAAACGACACCCTGACTAAGCCCTGCTCATATCACCCACAATGGATCAGCAACGAAGATTCTGTGACATAGACACAAGTGCAATCTTTTTACTTTTTTCAACATGGCAGCGTAATTTTGATGGAATGTTACGAGACAAAGTGTGTATTTATCATATTTTTTTTTTCTTTTTAGAGGATTAAAAAATTTGAATATATGACGTTTGTAATGTAATTTGCTAGTCCATTCAGCAGCCGCCATTTTGATTGCTTACTTTTCCGCACGATGATTGGCTAGCCACAACTTATATAGACACACGGCGTCGTAACACACAGGTGACTGCGATTGATTCCCATCTGTCAGGAACACCTCACGGAAGATGGAATTTTTCTACCCTTGCAACTGTTTATTTCTTTCCGAGCGGCTACTGATGCCGATCGCCGTTACATCATTGTAGTATTCTCAGGTCGTAGACAATTGGCGACTGTTATGTTCCCCACAGTCTTAGCTTAGGCACAGCATCATCCTGAAAAGTGGGTCGCTGACAGTTTTCATGTCATCGCCAGGTCAACCTGAGGACGGCTTCAGAGTTGCCCGATGGGAAGATTTTTGGTATCGAACCAGTTACAAGTATCTAAATCACACGATATGTTAAAAAAAAACCTGCTTCTGCTACTAAGCACCATTTGATTTTTCTTAGTAACTGTTTAGTGCTTTAAAGGTGCATCCCCACTTTTTTCGCGAAAAAGAAAACAACAAATTTAAAATTTGGGCAGATGCTACTGTTTCAAAACAAACAAGCACAAACTACCTCCACACACTGTCTGGAAATAATTGTCACACTTAACAGTCGGTAACAAATAATGTTCAGTCCCGACAATGATCCATTCAAACTTTAACTAAACATTGACAGATTTTATCTCGTTCAGAGTCTCAGATGAAAGTTTATAACTTCCTCAGCTTAAAAAATACAAAACCTTTTTCCGATATTTAAATCCATTTCTTACAATAAATTTTGCAAAAAGTCAGGTGATTCATCTTCAACTTGAAACTGGATCCAGATTTTCCTTCCACTGCGATTGGGTCAGATATTTTTGAACATTTGCAGCAAGAACCTGAATAAAATTGCACCCAATTGATTGGCCGATTTAATCTTGATTGTTGTGACAACCACACTCAACTGGTGTAAAACGTGGAGACGTTTAAAAAAAAAAAAGGAAATTGAAGTCTTAACTTGTGATTCTTGCTCTTAACTGATGTGTCCATTCGGTGGCTGTGCTAACAGCTACTCCTAACCCCCTGTGAAGATCAACGCAATACCGATTTGTCTTGTCACTCTCACAGAAGAAGTAGACACCGAGACAAATGGCAATGAGGGCGACAAACAGGGTGAGGAGTACCACAAGGCAAGAGGATCCTGCGGGTGGGGAATGGAGAATAAATTTTAAGTGTGAAAAAAAATATACTAATAATAATATATGGAATGGAACTTTACTTGCCCGGGGCTTGTCCTAAACACTAGCCCAACGTACAATGTCACCTAAAACTGCTACAGTGGCTAGTAAACACCACTTCTCGACTTGCCATGCAGGCTACTAAAACCTGCACACCTTACTTGTTAAAAATGCTAATATTTCTTCCTTTTCAGATGTGAAAAATACATTTTTAAAATGTGTCAGTTTTTTTGAGTGTGTGAACGTAACTTCATTTGACCATTAAACTGGCTGTGATCTCTACTAATAATACATCAGAAAGATACATTTAAGACAATACATGTTTAAAATCTGGGCTACTCAAACTTCCTGGGGGCAAGTAAAATGCACAGTTTACTAGCCTGGGGGCTACTAACTAAAAACTTAAGCCCCCTTACCCATTCAGGAATCAACCCTAGCTGTGCCCACGTTTCAAGCTGTAAATTACCAGTTCTGCTTTGAAATTGAAATTCTAAATTCTAGGAACATTCATTGCATGAAAAACCACAAAAGTTTAAAGCTAGCTTCCTAAACTTTATATTGGCTGCAACTTGGGCTTCCACAAAGGTAATTTTAAAATCCTGTGGTGTGTTGTTACCAATACAAATGCATTATGAATATGGGCAATTATAAGGTCATGTGGTTTGTTGAACCAATAAAAATGCAGTATGAATATGAACAATTATAAGGTCACATGGTTTGTTGTAACCAATACAAATGCATTAGGAATATGGGTAATTATAAGGTCATGTGGTTTGTTGTAACCAATACAAATGCATTAGGAATATGAACAATTATAAGGTCATGTGGTTTGTTGTAACCAATACAAATGCATTATGAATATGGGTAATTATAAGGTCATGTGGTTTGTTGCAACCAATACAAATGCATTATGAATATGGGTAATTATAAGGTCATGTGGTTTGTTGAACCAATAAAAATGCAATATGAATATGGGCAATTATAAGGTCATGTGGTTTGTTGTAAATAATACAAATGCATTAGGAATATGGGCAATTATAAGGTCATGTGGTTTGTTGTTAACCAATACAAATGCATTAGGAATATGAGCAATTATAATGTCATGTGGTTTGTTGTAACCAATACAAATGCATTAGGAATATGGGCAATTTAATCATCCCTGACAATACAATGTCAAAAAAATTGGTCCGATTCAATTGATCCGAGACAATGTTAGGGTCAAAGTCACAAATCGTTCTGTTTTCCTTCACGCACTAGCACACTGCATATAAACAATTTAAACGATAAGTCAATCACATCATCAACGCTCTATATTTAAAACTATATATATTACAGGTCTATAGCTAAAGCGGTCTGGTGTGCTGATGCGTTGATCCCCTGAGAACTAGTGGTGGAATGCTCATCTGACATGCCAGTATTTTGAGCAAAAGTGACGTCAAGAGGGTTAAAACCACAATACAAATTGGTTTTCTACAACCACGTTTAAAATTAAAGCAGAAAACACTGCTTAACAGTTTGCAGCTAAGCAAAAATGCGCAGGATACCAGCCAGAGACTATACATGCGACATCTCATTCAGGCTGGTAACCTTAGTGGTAACCTGGTAAGCATTATTTTGTTGTGCTTAGCTAACTTTTTTGCTTAAAGCAACTCCATGACATCGGGCCCCGATTCACGAGAGGGTCAAACAACAATCCCATTTGATTTCCTTCTTAAATGACCTGGAATCATCCTCCTGGATCAAAACGAATCAACGTTGACCATGCATCTTAATACTTCAAGAAGTTTGATTTATTTGATTTACCTGATTTGCTCTGAGCTGGTTTGTGTTGCACACCGTTGGCCTTTTGTTGGGATGCTGTCACACACACAAAAAAGTAGCGAATAATAAATCATTATCTAATTGGTTCCAACCTGAAACAACATACATAGCCATCAAATACAAGCTGGTAATAATTTCAATCATTTGAAACGAGAGGTAAAATGTCTAATGGCAGTGGATACTTTTGGTAATTGCTCAAGAAATATATTACCATAAAAACTTACTTGGTAAGGAGTACCTGATAGCTGTTGATAGTATAAAACATCGTGAGAAACGACTCCCTCTGAAGTAATGTGGTTTTTGAGAAAGGGGTAATTTCTCACTAAAATATTTGAATCAGAGAATTTTCTCCGGCATTTGAAAGCACATAATTCTATACAAGGTTTTTTTTTCTTTCATTATTTTCTTGCAATTTCGATGACCAATTGAGCCAAAATTTTCACAGGTTCATTATTTTATGCATTTGTTGGGATACAAGTACAACAAGTGAGGATACTAGTCTTTGACAATTACCAAAAGTAAACCCTGCCCTTAAAGTAATATAATTAATTACTGATTTGTTGTATCGCATGTAAATCATTTATTAATTCCCTCAGGTATGGGAGCATCTCAAAAAGTCGGTTCTCTTCTCGGCGCCGAAGTACATTCCCGTGGGCACACGCCCTCAATCCATTGGACCGCCTCAATGTTTCGCTGGACAACATCATTGTGCCAAAGTATGGGAGCAATCCCACACAAGTGAATATGTGTACAGTAATTTAGTAATTTTGAACGTTCCAATGAGACGTTCCAGCGGTGCGACAGAACGGTCCATGAGCACGCGCTGGAATACTAATATCCGATCCAATTAGAACAATCCTACCGGTCCGACTTTTGAATCGCTCCCCTATGTCTCCTGCCACCTAAGCAGGGTTTGCCGTAACATTTTCAGCGACTAGCCAGCAGGACCAGTTAGCTTTTCATTTCACTGGTCCGCCAGCTTTTGCACTTTTTCATAATTCATATGAAATAGGGGATACTTTTCAACATTAAACTGGCCAGCCGGACCACTTGAGGAGATTTCTGACTGGTCCTTAGGTGTTTCAGCTGGCATTTGGCCAGCGGACCACTGTTAAGGAAGAACACTGCCTAGCATCCCCCTAAAGTCTCCCATTTCTATTGATTAGAAATTCGGATGGGACGAAAAGCGTTGGTCCCGTGTGTTGTGTAATGCACGTAAAAGAACCCAGTGCACTTATCGCAAAGAGAAGGGGTTCGCCCCGGTGTTCCTGGTTTGATCGGCAGCATATTGCGCCACAGCACCGTGTATACCATTACATGGTGCTATAAATGCATAGGTCTCATACTTCAAAAATGTAGCTCCACATACATGGCAGGTAAAAATATCAGCGCCTTGTATCCTTTGGCAAAAGGCGCTTTATAAATACAGTTATTATTATTTATTATTTAACAGACGCCGTGATACCAACCCTTTGCCATCTTCCGCTCTTTCTTCTCTTCCTTCCTCTTGTTGGCCGCCATGGCTGCCTCGTACTCTTCCGTCTTCTGTTGTCTCTCAAGTTGCTTCTGGAGTTGCTTCTCCTTCCTCAGGGCTTCTAACTTCTTCTCTCTGTCTGCTTGTTTGGCTGCAGCTCTCTCTTTATTCACAGATAAAAAGCAAGAGTGAAATATGAAAAAGACAGGTCTCTCAGAGGCTCAAATTTGGGTTATGGGTATTGATATTGGTTGATTCACACTCCACTCGTGGCCTACAGGCCAAATTACTAGAATGTTGAAGTACAAAAACATTGAAATAGTACATTTAAAGATACATGTAAAACAATAAAACACTTAAAATGAGACGGACAAAAGTTATGGTCCTTCCATAACAAACAACCACATCAAAATAAATCAAAATAATAGGAAAAAGGTTGACACCAAAAAAGTTCTAAAAAGGAAAACATGAATGCTACAAAAGAATGGTTCAGCCACCAATAACAAAATATATATACATGTAAATAAATACATTACTACACAAAAATATACACAGTATTGCAAACGCACACAATTAATGAGTTATATAAATCAATGAAATGTGGAATCTGGCTCTTTCTGAATGGATTGTACGATCTAACAGTAAACAATTACTTTACTACCGGTACAATTTATACATCTGTTCTGGACTGGTGCCAGACAATCAACTCCCTTACATTCCTTCTGTCTGGTTATTCTCAAGTTATATTTACAAATAGAATGTCAAAATTACACTTCATTACACTAGATAAAAAAGCACAAGTGAAATGTGGAAAGACAGGGCTCTCAAAGGGCTCAAATTTTGGGTTATGGGTTTTGGTATTGGTCGATTCACATTCCAATCATGGCCAAATTGGCCAAATTACTAGAATGTTACAATATAAAACATTGAAATAGTACATTTAAAGATACATGTAAAACAATAAAACACTGCTAAAAATCAATAATATTGATGATTGTGCAGGTGCGCGATGTACACACAACATTCTTTACATCGCACACCACGTATCAATTATTATATAGCAGGTGCGCTGCATACCTAATGCAAATTACTGATAATCAATAGCTGATAAATCTATCACAATTCCTATTGAACTGTGTGTAATTTCACAACAATATCAACATTCGTTGATGAAACAGTTGAATGTGACCAAGTCACAAGTCTGGTATTTCATCTCTGAGCGAGGCAAGTCAAGTTTCATTTTTCAAAGGCATTTCCATTTTGAGAGTGTTAAAGTCTATGGAGCACCAAGGCTAAGACCGGGGTAACAGAGGCTTATGGCCTCTGTGGCCTCCGTGTAATTACAGGCCTGCAGTCAAAACTTACTTTTGTCTTTCTCAAGTTTCTTCTGTTTCTTCATTTCAATGTCATTTTGAATGGCACTCATGTAAGCCACAACCTGTGAAAGGATAAAGACATTACATATAAATGATCTGCTCAACAAAATGTTTTTTTTATTTTCCTTTCTTTCTGTACTTTTGTCTGCAAGTTAGGCTAAAAGCCACTCTTAATAAGGGGCTTCAGGAAGAAAAGATTTAAGATGAAAATAACTCAGGAGAGCTGAAGGTAGGATTTCGATGTCTTCAAAACAGTCTAAGATTGTAGGATGGAGGGAAACATGCACTAGGCAATGAGTACCAAAAAGATGTACATGTAGTATGCAGAATAAAGCTGTTGGAATGGCTCTGGCATATATTCAATGTAAACAAACATTGAGACATGTAAGACAAGAATTATCTCATTTGTTTTTTCATACAAAGTATATTTTGTTACTCGACAGAATTGAAGGGTATTTATCCGACCCAAAGTCAACATTTGAACATAATTTGTTTTGTTATTAAACAGTGAGGTATTGTTATTCAATTGAAAAAACACAAGACAGCCGGACTTGTCAGGTCTTGAGTTTACTGGCCCGACACTGAAATCACTGGCCTCAGGCCTACGGTCCAATGTAAAATTCGAGCCCTGTGCTACAGTTGTAATAACTATGGATTTACAAACAACAGTTTCATACCAAGTCAAGTTCCCCCGAGTGTAACTGCAATCATGATACCAATTATAAACCTACAAAAAGGGGTCCAGACTAAATGTCCTTCCAGCCTCATTTTGGTTAGATTGATTTATTGTTGACCTACCCTTTTGGCACATTCTTTGCACTGTTTATCATCTAAGCAGTCACCGGCAACCTTCTTCAGTTCCCTGTCGAGGTTTTCGTTATCCTTTAGGTCCAGCCATTTCAGGTTCCGAAGATTGGCGAAGCCGACTGGGAGTTGCTCCAACTGGTTACCTGGGCAATGGAGACAAGGCTAGAATTAGAGAGGGAAATTCAACTGACTCTCCCACTCCTCTGCAACTCCACCAGGAGTCAACCTGGATCAATCCCTGTCAATTAGCTTGAGCTAATCACAAATCAAACCTGAAGATTTCTTTGCCTCTGAAGGCTATAACAATAATAATAATAATAATAATAAGCATTTATATAATGCCTTATGAAAGGCCTCATAACACTTCACAAAAATACATAAATCAGCAACTATACAGAAAGTAACCCAAATATGCAGACTAAAGCAATTAAAAATACATCAACAATCAAATTTACAGGATTTTAGTAAAAAATATCAATATAAATCATAAGAGGGTCGAGATTACCAGCATGATTCACCCTCAGCCAAGATCCTCAGCACCTGACTATTTACAGTTACAACAATACCATTAGGCTTCAAATAAAAAACAAAACCAGTAGTTTTGATCGTAGCATGCAACTTTGAAGTTTAATATTTCACACAAAAAAAGCAAGCCACTTCTTCACAGGACACAAAAAACAGTGGTTATTTTTCACTCAAATATCACAAGGAAATAGAATTAGCTGTTGCAAACTGCTTTTACCAAACAAAGGGACCTATGGTGTGAATGCAATATAAAGTTCATGGTCCAACGATTCAATCCTAACATGGCCTGATGTCTCGACCCTTTTGTGTCTTTCTTAATAAAGGCTAAATGCATTTTAGGCTCTGCTACAAGTCAAAATATGTCAGGCCACGACATCTGCTCCAGAATGTGGGGGTTGTCGTTTGAAGGGAAAGCACTGAGTATACAGAGCTTATCGAACACAACGGTATAGGGTGGAACACAAAATAGACAGGGTAGAATCAGCTTATCAGCTAAGTAATTGCACGTCTGCCATGGCTAACATTGTTGTGTCTGTTATCGATGTTTTAATGCATAACTAAGGCCGTCAAAAAACAAGCAGACTCCATCATTACGTCTGGATGGATTGTGGGTGAACTTTATACAATAAACACCCTTTTTGCAGGATTGTGCAGCATATTTGATCATTACATTTTGAGTAAATACCCAATCAAACATAAAGTCCACAGAGAAGTAAAGACACAACTCTCAGATTCCTTCTTACCGAGAAGATCGAGGCGCTGAAGGTTGCGGAAGTCCCCAAAGTTATCAGGGAGGGAGGCCAGCTGATTCTTACTCAGGTCCAGCTTCACGACGTGAGTCAGCGTGGAAAAGTTATCCTATGGAAATGGAAATAGGCGGGAAATAACAGTCAATGAAAAATGAACATGTGATATATGAGACCCCCTGTGGCAAACTTCTCCCAATTTACCAATAATGAGGAAAGACCTTGAAAAGTAAAACAAAATGTTACCCCCGGGAACAATTTGATTTCACCACACATTTAAGGCAGTTTCTATAGATTCTGATGGAATAACAACAATTCTAAACCGTTATTGGGAAATCAGTGTTAATTTTCACGACAAATACCCAAATCTCACTTCTGCAAATTGGGTCAAAGTTCAGTGTTTTGCAAGAGACAGTCACATTGTATATCACACTCTGTTACTATGTGCCGGGCAAAGCTACTACATAATGGCAGATTCCAGAGACTTCTACCAATTGATGCCATAAAGGAAACAATCCACAACTCAGTGTTTGATATTGTTACTATTTTTTGACATTTGTTTTTAATAAACAACAAGTTTTGACCCATCAAAACTTTTAGAAAACCATATTTCTGATACCTGAGACCAGTGTGACTTGACTAATCATGCACTTGCCCACATGGTAACATACCCTAATCAAACAAAAATTTAAATACAGTAAGTTTGAAGTTCTATGCACTCATTTTTAAAAATTTTTTTTACATTGCATACTCTCAAAGCTCTTGCTCACCAATTGGAATAATTTACTTATAAATACAGCAACACCAGGCCTGGAATTACATAGAGGCTAGGGAGGCCAGGAAGGCAATGGCCTCCGTGGCCCTGGTCTTGGCCTTGATGCCCCTTCAAAATTTTCCTATAGACTTTAAGATTTTCCAATGGAAAAGCCCTTTGCAAAATGGCCTTGCCCTCTCAAAGATGACATTTGAGGCCTGCAACACCCATGTATCTCTTCAGTTACAGACCTGTCCCAATTAAGCCAGAATTTAAATTTTGAGTTTTGACAAAAATGACAGGTTTAGAATATTACATGTATCTATAATGGGACGAGCCATTTTCCATTTTGCGAAAGACACTTCCATTGGAAAATCTATTGCCTCCTCTGTGATTTTTACCCCCATCTCTAGCCATTTGTCATCACTATTTGGGTTTATTACTTACTGGTAGACTTGTGAGCTGGTTGCAAGAGAGATCCAAACATGTTGCCTTCGGCAATGCTGCCTGCAAGAAAGATTCCGATTAAGAAATTAGGGTGACAGTTATCGGTTTAAAATTTGAATTCCTTTACCCGATGCATGCAGGAGATATTTATATTTATATTTACATTTATTTCATTTCTCGGGTAGATAAAAAGTACAGTAACGCACATTAGTTAGGTAACAAACATACAAAGATACAGCAATGAGCAATTAAAATACAGAGGCAGGAAAAAGAAACAGCTGGAGCCCGAAGGATTGCCTAAAAAGAAACACAGTTCCTGTCTAGAGGCTCTCCTCTCCAGCTGGTCCAAAAGAGCACAACAATAAATTGAATATAAACATATATATAGGAGATGCTACATTCTGTATCTTTTTTATTGTTAGTGTTACCCACATTGGTGTATGGGTAAAACCAAATAATATCCCAAGTCCAATTTTAATTTTTAACAATAAATAAATAAAGCAAACTTAGTAAGGAAATCAACACTGGAAAGCAGGGTACTGAGAAATGAACAATGCACTGCTGATGAATTGTACAAGAAAACATCAAAAGGAGAATATTGAGCCATGGTCGACTCTTAAGTCAGAGTTTTTGCCCCTCGTCGTCTGGCAATACATGATGATGATGATGCTATAAATAATTTTCTTTGTGAATACAATAATTCATCAAAAAAATAAATAACAAGATTTATATTTTAGCGCTTTTGGTTGTTTTTTTCAAAGTCCTGACAGCTTTTCATCCTTGTAATCGTTTGAGCTGCCTTAGCCCCATAAATAAATAGTGTCATAATCAGCTGGACTCCCTCTCAAATAGTCCCTCCGCTTCCTCCACTTCTTGATATTGAAGGGGCGAAGTGGAGGGAGTCATTGGCACATTTTGAGGGGCTAGAGCTGTGTTGAGGGGCTAGAGCTGTCTCTACCTTCTTCCTTCTCCAACATTCCTTGGCCGACAAGCTGACAAAACTAATTTTACTAAAAACCCAAGTAGGAATAACTTTTTGTTATTTTGAGCGGTTCAACCTGAGGTTGGAAAAAAGCATGACGGCTAGGATGTCGGACACTTCGTACCCTAGACACTTCGTACCTTCGGACACTTCGTACCGTATCCAAATTGGTCACTTCGTACCGTGGGCTGAGTCACTTCGTACCTTCAGCCAAGTCACTTCAGTAAAATGGGTATTTCCTTAATAAAATAATGTTCGTCACATGCACAAATAAAAACTCGGCACCCTGTCGAAAACGGCACCTAGCAAACTCGGCACTCACAAACTCGGCACATGAAACAAGGAGCCGATGTAAGGATGTAGGCTCTTCTGATCCTCTTTATGTTCGTCAAATCACCCCCGTCAACCCCTGAAAAATGTGTTTTTGTATAATCTAATCACGTGATGAACAACAGTCGCGATCGCGGGATCACTACCGCGGCCACAAAATGCAAGAATATAAGAGGATGGTGGCCCCCTGCACTCTGCAGCACGCGTCCTCCTCCCAGAATAAAAGCATGACCCCCACCATTGCCAAACCCATTCCCCCTGCCCCCAGTAGTGCACCCCACCCTAGTGCACCCCCGCCCTCTTTTCACGCGACATTCCACGTTTGCACATTGTAAATCGAAATATTGAGACAGGATCGAAACATCCCTCATTTTTATTGTGCAAGTACATTCACGTTGACCATTCCAACGAACACATTGCTTGGTGCCGAGTTTGTTAGTCAGAAATAGGCCGGTGCCGAGTTTGTAAGGTGCCGACATTCTGGTGCCGAGTGGGTGCCGAGTCTGCAAGGTGCCGAGTTTGTGGGTGCCGAGTTTGCGAGGTGCCAAAGTGTCCGGTATTCGTACTAACTTTAGTAGTAAATTGTAATGTAACTTCAATTTCAATGTATTAGAATACGTAACGTATCTGACTGGTTCAAAAACATACCAAGTCCTTAACAGGTACTTTGGTGAGGTTACTCAGGCTCAAGTCCAGCTCGTTGCCATCTAAATGGTCTCTCAGTGAGTCTTTCTTCATGTTTTCCACAAAAGTTTCGCAAATTTAAAGCTCATAAGTTTGCACACCAGCTGTGTTTAGGTAGTGCGGGGATTTTTTATCAACGTTGCACCTCTCTAGAGAGTCAGTAATCTATTTGTTTAAACGCTTTTTTATGCATAAGAAAGACTAGGTACCAGACATTTGTTAGACCATACTATTTTGTTAAACCATGGTGGACGGAAATAATATATAGGAATTATGTGATTATAATTAACCGTTAATTTTAAAATAATTGTTAATTTTCCTTGAATAAAATCATATCGTTAAACTACTGTATAATTATATTATATTTAAACTTGTATAATTATGCTTTATTATGAGTATTTGTAAATGTTGTTACCTTTTGATAAAATGAACCCGTCATTAATTTATTTGTGCAAGTAATCATTTCATTGGCTTAAACTTAACGCAATTCTTCCGATTAGCCAATAAACTGTATTGTACCAAAAAAGCATTGCAATGCAGCTGATGATGTAATTGTGTTGTAAGTTTTCAGTTCCAGCATGTTGATGTGCAGAGAATCTGTGAACAAAATGTTTACTTCGAACTAAACCATTTTTCCGATCGAGAATTGATTGTGTAATTATAATTATGCTGTGATATATGCATAGGTGTTTGTTAGTGAAAAAGTATCAACTAAAAAACTATGGTGAGTATGATAACATCGCATTTCTTGTTATTGAGTTACTGTTGGCGTTGCGAATGGCATGGTTAGTGTTAATGGAGATTACACAGCACCTAATTCGTGATAAAACAAAATGACACTGCACAAACAAAAGCACACACAGTCTCTCAGTCTTACTGACATCACTCACAGTGACACTGTGTGACACTAGATGTCACACTTGCTTGCCACACAACAATCGACATCCCATGTGATCTATTTTCAGTCATTGGAAATGGACATCTAATTTGTAAATTTGCGCGGTGTGCCATTTTGACAGAGCGAAAACTCTGATTTAACACTGCTGCGCAATCTTTGTCGTTCAACCCATAATTCTCACAAACACCGATTAGGCAATATGCTGTGTGTCAGAAAGAATTTACCTCCAGAGGTTAAAATTAAGTAGCCCACTCACTACCACTAGTCAAGCGTGAATAATGTACCGCTGTAACTCTGACCAATATTTCAATAGATTTACTGATTAGTGATTGCCTGAATATATTTCATAAAAAATGAATGGAGGAATTAATATAGCTGTGATAATCCTCCCGACGGTCGGAGACCGGAAACTTTAATGTACTGCAACTCTGACCAATAATTCAATAGATTTACTGATTGCCTGAGTATGTTTTTAAAAATTGAATGGAGGAATTAATATTAGTCACTTACTCATTTACTGTCCCTGACAATGCCAAACTTTCATCACACACTGCTTTTCTCTCTACAGGCTGCCCGGTACCTTGCACAGATCATTGTCCTAGGTGGGCAGTTAGTGGGTAGAGCGTTCACAAGGGCCCTCCGTCAAGAGTTCCAAGGTATAGTATTTCAATATCGGACTTAAGTGCTGACAGATTTGCACATAACTTACATGGTATAAAGATGGTCATGGTGGAAAACTTTCTTCAAAATATGTGTGCTTGGAAACGCTTCAGTTTTTGAGAAATTAGTAAAACAATTGGTTTTGAGATTGTATGTATGCTCGAACAGTTGGACGCACTGTGAGGTATGGGTTTGCGGCTGTTGTACATGCTTATGCTGGGAGCAAACTATTATTGTTATTGTATTTATTTTGTTATTAATTTGTTTGTTTATTTAGTTTTGTTGGGGTTTGTTGGGTTGGTTTTTTTTTTTTTGGGGGGGGGTTAAGTTGTGGCAAATATTGTACCAAAATGACAATTTTCATAAACTAACAACAAAAGGTAACCACTCGTCCCTTTTCGTTTGATTTCAGCGAGTCAGCAAGCAGCGAAGCGCGCCGGAGGAGGCAAAGAGGGCGCAAAGTCTGCAGCCAAAGACAACCTCTCGGGGATCACCTTACAAGAATCTATGCAGATACTCAATGTCTCCAAGTTAGACGCCCCGACCATCGAGAAGAACTTTGAGCATTTATTCAAAGTGAACAACAAGAGTAAAGGGGGCTCATTCTACTTGCAATCGAAGGTTCGTCTGTCTTGGTTATGGTGTGTCTGTTATAGAAGCCGCATAGTAAGCCTCGTTGAACTCGGGGGTTTTTGATCGACACACACGTGTGGTTAAGCGCGCCGGACTCGAGCTCTGCTGTTTCTTACCAGCAGAGTGTGGGTTTGAGTCCCGGTCTTGACACTTTTGTGTCCTTATGCAAGGCACTTAATCATTATTGTTTCGTCTTTTGGATGGGATGTAAAGCCTATGGTCCACTGTGTTGTGTAATGCATGTAAAAGAACCCAGTGCACTTATCGTTTGGAGAAGGGGCTCGCCGCTGTGTTTCTGGCATGGTTGGCAGCCGATTGCAAACCATACAAGGTGCTATACACATATTTCAAAAACTTATCATACCTGTCTTAAACATAATGAGCGCTTTGAGATAATAGTGCAATATAAAAACTGATTATTGTTATTCTTTGAGAGACACAACTGAAGCAACTGTCTAAATTCCCTTTGTTAGAGTGCTTTTTTGGTTTCCCTTGAATTACTCCAATTTAAAATTGACGCTTGCCTGATGAAGTGCTCTTCACTGAGGATTGATTTTTCCTTCTCTTGTAAATAAAGCCCAAAACCTGGGCCTAATTTCATAAAGTCTCTAAACACAAAAACTTGCAGAGCACAGAAAAATCTTGCTTGGCAAAAACAGTTTACCAGTCAACATGCCATGAAGTGTCCATTGGTGCGACTGGTGCCGCTCTCATTTTTTGCTAAACAGTTTTATGAAATTGGGCCCTGGAAAGTCCACTTGGTCTGACAAAAGATTAGGAATTGAATGCATTGACATTGTCATGATTGTGTTGAGTGCAAAGCAAGTTCAAAACGTTTAAACTTGTGTGCATTTCTACTTTGCGCTCAAGAAATGTAATCCCAAAGTATGTGAAGGACTCGAGTAGTCAGGTTAACGCAACTATTAAATAATAATAATAATAGTGGCTTCTTATATAGCGCTTATATCCGTCACTCAGTGACGCTCAAGGCGCTTCAACAGTCAGTATTTTCTGCAAGGTATATATGTGGAGCTACTTTTTGAAGTTTGAGACCTATTCCTTTACATAGCACAATGTAATGGTTTACAAGGTGCTGTGGCGCAATATGCTGCCAATCAAACCAGGAACACCGGGGCAAACTCCTTCTCTTTTCGATAAGTGCACTGGGTTCTTTTACGTGCATTACACAACACACGGGACCAACGGCTTTACGTCCCATCCGAAGGACGAAGCAATAATGGTTACGTGTCTTGCTTAAGGACACAAGTGTCACGACTGGGACTCGAACCCACACTCTGCTGAACAGAAACATCAGAGCTTGAATCCGGTGCTCTTATCCGCTCGGCCACGACACTGCAGTTTATCAAAACTTAATAGTGCCAGGTACAGCAAGACTTTGACTGTGTTGTTCAATTTTCAATGGCACAACTGAGAAACTAAAAAACATGGAAATCAGCTGAGAAGTTGCATGCCTGATTGAAAGTAATGCAATAATTTCTTTTAACATCAAATAATTGCACCCCATTTTGACACACTGTATCCCATCATGAAGGCCATCTACTTGTTGAAGAAAATGTCCTGCTTGCCAACTGAATTTGCATTCCTTTGTTTTTTGTTGTTCAGGTGATTCGAGCAAAGGAGCGACTCGACCAAGAGCTAGTACCTAAGAAGAACATTGACAGTGGCGAAAAGCAGCAAGACACAACAGATGCACCGCCACCGCCCACGTGACACGCCGCATCGCTCCAGACAATTTTTTATCTGTACAAATAAAAACCTTAATCGTAAACGGTCTTGATTTCACTGATTGATTTGTCGCTGGAATGGAGACTGAATGGAGTAGATTGGATTCCTCGGCTCTATGCAGGAAGTTTGAAAGATCTGGATTGGAACAACAGGGACTTACACCAGCAGGAAGCTTCAAGAGCGAACTTTTAGTGAATGATTTAGTCGTTTAAAGTCATAACCTACCCTCCTTTGTTATTATTTAGAACAGGCTTTGAGTTAGTTTGCAGGCTTTGATGCTTTGGTCTAGTAAGGGCAGGGTAGTTTTCCTTTAAAGACACTGGACACTATTGGTAATTACTCAAAATAATTGTTAGCATAAAAACTTACTTGGTAACGAGCAATGGAGAGCTGTTGGTAGTATAAAACATTGTGAGAAATGGCTCCCTCTGAAGTAACGTAGTTTTTGAGAAAGAAGTAAAATATTTGAATTGATTTTGAGACCTCACGTGTGAGGTCTCGAAATCAAGCATCTAAAAGCACACAACTTCGTGCGATAAGGGTGTTTTTTTCTTCCATTATTATCTCGCAACTTCGACGACCAATTGAGTTCAAATTTTCACAGGTTTGTTATTTTGTGCATATGTTGAGATACACCAAGTGAGAAGACTGGTCTTTGACAATTACCAAAGGTGTCCAGTGTCTTTAATAAAGGGCATCTCTGTGAGGAAAATTTCAATTAGATCACATCAAAGGTCATGACACACGAGGCAATTTAACACGCAACCAGTTTCAGGCAATCTCCGATAAAAAGTTCACACACCTTCAGTTTTCTCATTATATTCCTGGGGATAGTGAAGTTACAGCCAGGAGAATGTCTCTGGTGCTGCCGAAGTGTTCCTTGTGCATGCAGTGCGGTTGGTTGCAAAAATTGCCCTGTGTGACACTGTCTCAAAAGGGACACCAAGGCAATGACTAGTGCCATGGAGGCGATTGCCTGCTGGAAGTACTGAGCCTGAATCTGTATAATGACCTAAATGACATGAAAGTTTGCACTCCGCCTGGGAATGTTGGGTCCTCCATGCAAATACAGGGATGTGATTATTTATTTAGGGGCATGCCCCCCCCCTTTGTGTTATAAAACATACAAGCAAAGTTCGCTAGTAAAAACCCAGTGTTTAACTAACGTTGTGAAGATATCAAGAGTGTTGCAAGTTATTAATTCTCAAAATTCTTTCTGCTGTGATTTCACAAGGCAATCTGTAATTTTATCAAATCAAAATGGTTTGTTTTAAATAAACAAGTATGAACTATACACATAATCTGAAATGCTTTCTGTTTTTGTTTCCTTTGGAAATTGGGGATGGTTATAAGAAAGAAAATATTTAACCAAGTCGCATTTTTAATCATACCACAAATCAGTTTTCTGGATAAAATGTAATCATCTTTATTTGATCTACATTATAAATAGTTGAAATACAACACAAACAAAGTAAACTATGTAAGTTGAAAAGAAAAAAAGAAAAAAACTCTAGACAACACAAAAGGGAAACTCGGTCTCAATCATGGTTTAAAGGGAGACTGTCATCGTAATAGTAGTAGGCCTGTGGCTTTACATCAAATTGGGAACTCTTCACCCAGTTGCTGCATGCGTGCTCGCCCTGGCCGTCACATCACAAAGTAATAATGACGCCGTCCTTTGTGATAATGACGCCGTCCTTTGTGGTGTGATGGCCAGTGAATGAGTGCAGTAACTGGGTTGGAGTTTTTAATTCCATGTACAGCCACAGGCCGGTTATGACCATGTCCACAGTCCCCTTTAAATATGGCATTCATCAATCAGCAGGCACCAAACAAAATTGTGTTAAAAAAAAAAAACTCTGTGTTAAGTCTTTTTACAAATAAAAATAAATAAGTTAGTACAAAACAAAAAGTCCCTCCCAAGAAGAAAAACAACACCCCCAACAAACAACAAAAACACACAAAATGTTGCACTGGTTAGAACAACTTCTAAATTTGTATGGTTACAAACTGAACAAAAACAGTTTAGACCACAGACCAAGTCACAAAACATGTAGAAATAATACACAAAATATCAAGTAAAATCTTGGTTAAAGTGAAGACACATCTGGTTTTATCAAGAATAGAGTACTAGTATAACAATTTCAATTCATGTATAAAAAAATATCACTCGGAACTACAAATGCATGCACTAGGAGCCCCCAGTACACTGTGTCGATGATACAGGGAAACCAAACACCTTTGCCAAGATTCCACTGACCTTCTAACCTTAGGTATTCTCTGCCTGCTTCCCACCTACCAGAGTGAAAGCCAACCTCCTGTGCATGATCAAGAAGTCTTTGAATTATGCCAAGGATCAGGAGTACAACTTCTCGGCTGATTTTCTGATAATTTTTTTTTCTTATCAGTGCTATAGAAAACTGAAAACAGTTTTGTATGGTATCGTTTTACTTTTACTTCAAGTGTGCATATCCTCAAACCAAAAATCAAGGTTGTAAATGTTGCCATTTTTATTAAGCAATAAACCACAGGGAAACTGACTGGGTAAGTTATAATAGTTAAAATCATTTTGGGTTGAACAAAGACAAAAAATTGACTAGAGCGGGACTTGAGTCTGCGACTTCCGAATTAATGTGTCGTCTCTCAACCAACTGAGCCATCTAACCCTATATTGGCAATCTCCCTATTTTGTCAATCTTTGTTCGGGGGCTACCAGTCAGAAGCTATTCAACCTGTAACTGCCGTATAGCCAGGGATCACAACCAAGTTTACGATTCAACCTGGAAGGTGGCAGCAGAGCACCCAAACAAATGTTTCGCTTAGAGCACACACCGTCATGACATCAAGCAGCGAACTAAGCTCAATTTCAAGTTGTCACTATTTACTGATTTTAAAAAATGGTGCATACGAATACACACCCCTTTCTTCTGTGACACAATATGTAAAATTTCTCAAATGACCAGTGTAGTATCTTGCCTGCCCGGAAATGCCATTGAATGTACTCTTAGTATTTTGGTAAACAAGCTGACATGGTCTACACACCTACTGTGTTAAAAACCTCCTTTTGATACATAAACTATGCTTAGATACTAGCATGGATTTTCCCTCCACAGTGAGCCTCAAGGCAGACTCGGGCCTTGTTCGGACGGTTTTAAGGTGAAAATCAAGGCATATGCTTAAAATAAAATCCATAAATGTCCCATTAAAAAAAAACGATGTCCATCATTTTCAGTAGCAGCTTACAAAACACCCTAGTCAAGCAGTTGTCAACAGACCCATAAGGCCAAAAAAAAAAAAAAACATGTTTAGTGTCCTCGCCTGCTTCCTTATTAGAAGCCGCCTCCTTTTTTTTTCATGCAATAATTTTTTTTAAATGATCTCTGACCCAAATTTTTTTTTTAGGATAAATAAGATTGTATTTTTAGACATGAGCACACCAAAAAAAATGGAAACCATCTTGAAAAATAGCCCGGCCGGTTGTCTTAAAAAAAAACGACCCTCCCTACTTTTTTCAAAAAGTCAGGACGCTAAACATGTTGCTTTTTTACTTTGCCTCACATGCCAAGAATGACCCGCACCCAATTATGCATTACTTACTGATCATCACATACAAGTTTATACAAAAAATAACATTCATATTATGTTTCAAAAGAGTAAAAACTGGCAAGTATTGGTGGTAATTACACTTTTAACCTTACATTGGAGCTCTGTGTCAGATCAAAGTTTAATGTCATTTTCATGAATGTGTAAAGTAATAAACCACAAGGGAAACTGACTCGGTAAAATTTACTTAAATTTGAACACACACAAAAAAACTGACTAGAGCAAAATTTAAACCTGCCGGCGCTCTATCAACAGAGCCGACTGCAGGTATGATATTTGGTTCTTGAGAATAATTAGGAAGATTTTACAAGGACTGACATGTACACATACATTGGAAAACAGAATGTAGGAAGAACATCATGCCTGCATCTAGGTCAAGAAAGATTTTTTCTTAAACGGTGTGCATAGCATTGGTACGATTGAACATATAAATGTTCACAGATTATAGACATAACTTACACGGTATAAAGATGGTCAAGGTGGAAAACTTCCCTTGAAATAGTTTTTGCCTGAAATGATGTAGTTCTATCCCCCTGTCCAGCCCCAACCCCTGTTTACACCACTACATGTACCTGACTACCTATGTAGCTTCAAGATGGATGTGACCATTGCATAGACGAGAGTAAAACTGTGGTACAAAGCAAAATACCATAAGGTGTTCATAACATAAACTACAATACTCATGTAAAAGAGACTTAACTATATACCCCGGTCCACTTACAAAATTGCTAAGCACTGACAATTCTTACTATAAAAAAAAGGTCACCAGACAAAATCCCATGTACTAATCAATGTGTATGACTGGTTCCCCGCTTAATTTTTGCTAAGCAAATTTAAACGTTAACCCTAGTAGTGTCCTGGGATGCATTTCAAGCTTTAAGTTATTGGTTGTTGTTCAACTTTTGCAAATCAAAACTCTACACACAATGACCGCAGTCAAGTCACACACAAGTTCAAAGCTGATTTCCCGACCTTTGTTATGGCCGCACCTTGACCTTTCATCAGGATTATTCTCAGGT
Source organism: Pycnopodia helianthoides (assembly GCA_032158295.1). Taxonomy (NCBI): domain Eukaryota; kingdom Metazoa; phylum Echinodermata; class Asteroidea; order Forcipulatida; family Asteriidae; genus Pycnopodia; species Pycnopodia helianthoides. Next base: position 10,858,357 of record CM063248.1, on the reverse strand, counting down.
CACGTGGTGTGCTGTCATCAGTACTCAGTACTCAGTACTCATATGGCAGATTTAAATGCACAGTCCGAAAATAATCGGCCTGAAATGCTGCTAGGGTAAAAAGCATTATTTTTTTATTTAAATCCCATGTATGAAATTTGGCCCAATTAAAGATGTTAAAGAATGTGCACAACATTGGTAACAATAATAATAATAATAATAATAATAATAATAATAATAATACGCAGTACTTATATAGCACTTTATCACACCCGAGGGCGTCTCAAGGCTCATATTATTTCTTCTACAAGGTTCGAGGAGCTACATTTGAACTATAAGACCCATTTGTTTACATAGCAGCATGTAACGGTTTACAAGGTGCTGTGGTGCAATCTGCAGCCAACCATACCAGAAAACACCGGGGCGTGAAAAATAAATGTTCACAGATTTGCACATAACTTCTATATTTTGAAGATGGTCATGATGGAAAAACTCCCCTTTAAATATTTTTGCTTGAAATGCTACTGTTTTTGAGAAATGAGTCAAACAATTTTTGGGGCCGGGTAAACAAAGAACATTGACTAGAGCGGGATTTGAACCAACGACCTCCGCATTAACGTGCCGGCGCTCTACTGACTGAGCTATCTAGCCCTATGATGGCGGTCTCCCTACTTTGTCAATATCTTTGTTCCAAGGTAACAACGGCAGATTTCTTTGGACACTAGGTGGCAGCAGAGTTACCAGGTCAATCCATTGCTCTCATTGTGCGCAACAGTCAGAAGCCAAAAACTAATTTTTGACGGTTTTTATCTTGTGATACTAAAACTCAACGTTCCAAAGCAGTAAGAACATATAAGATTTTTTATTTTTTTTTTTTTCCCTCACTATTTTTCTCCGATGACTGCAGGTATACTGTATTATTTGTTGGGTCACATAAAATGCGGATACCGGTCTGTGACAATTACCAATGTTGTCCATTTCGCTCGGCCCCAGCGGCCTATCCTGGACCGCTGGGATGGGCTAATCAGCTTGCACAGATTCTTGTTCAGGAAGTACGCCGTGCAGTGCTTGCAGTGTGAGTGTGATGCATGATGGGACTGAGCATGGGACTGAGCATTAACGTTAACGATACGTTTGCCCATCCCAGCGCCTTTGGTTTTAAGGCAAGGTGCTGGGGACGAGCGAATGTTGTCCATAACCTTCACACAGATATTTGTAACAACGACAGATTCCTTTGGACACTAGATGGCAGCAGACTTACCAGGTCAATCCATTGTTCTCGTTGTGCGCAAACTCAGAACAACGTAAACAAAGGAACCAAGTAGGACTCAAAAGTCTGCCATTGCAGTTCTTAATTAAAAACAGGCGGGAAAAACCCCAGTCACAATCTGTGTATCTTTGATACATAACACTTTGTCCCATTCACGTCAGCAAAACCAATAGTTAATATTTGTCTGCTTCGTGAAATTGTACTATGATTACATAAAAACTATACAATTTGAGACAAATTCTAATAAATAACAGTACTCACTTGATAGTTGTTTTTTTATGTACATGAGAAAATACATTATGTTTCGTCTCCAAATACAAAAATGTCTAGTAACGTGTGGTGGGAAAAAAAAGATATCCCATTGTAAAGGAATACCAAATACAATTTCTGTACATACTTACAGAATTAAAACCTTTCTTTATTTATTTATCTATATTTATTTATTTATTTAAAAAAAAAAATAAAGTGGGATCAGAATTGTAAAAAAACAACAAATCCTGTCAATCATGGTCTTTCCTCAGGTCAAAGATCAAGAGGTCAAAGAGCAAGAACTCAAAGAGCAAGAACTCAAACACAAGGGTCAAACAGTTGAGAATCGAGGTTTCAAATTTCAAGGTAGCAATTCCACTGACCAGACAGAACCTGAACCTATTTTTGAGAATCAAGTGATGCTGAAAGCTTTTCATGGAGTTGATAATAAGAGGTTAGGTACAACCTTGTGTAAATCTCTTTTGGAAGGAGGGCAGAGCTGCTAACATTTGCATCTTGCAATCAGGGAGAAATTTGTACAACAATCAGGGAGATATTCAGAATTACCTTCAACATAATAGGGACAAAGTTTCCATAATCAAGGAGATGATTCAATTTGTTTCATAATAACATGGAAAGATTGGTTTTATTTTCAGGGGGAACTTTCTGCAGAATCAGGAGAGTTGGCAGCTGGGAGGGTTGGCTTTGAGAAGATGAGGCTAATCATCCTTACTTGCAGCTGAAAAGCTGAGCAGCAAAGGGTGTGGCTACAATGTGTTCGAGCTGCAGGTATGAAAGGGCGGGCGCCTTTGGCAGTCAGCCACAGCGATACAAACATGACCATGGAGCACAGCCAGAGATCAAAAGTGTTTGATTTTTTTCCAGAGGGAGAAAAACCGGAGGGCCTGGAGGAAAACCCTTGTGGCACAGGAGAGAACCAAAGCACAACTCTACTCACATACGGAAATCGAACCAGGGCCACAGTGGTGGGAGGCACCAGCGACCCACGCCGACCAGCTCCAAAGCTGGCATACAGGGAGGTATCTACCTGCTGACACCAAGGACTTTAACAAAAGGAATCTGGGTGTTTTTACAACTAGCGAGGACGTCCTTGCTTCACTTTTGAGTACAAAATGAACGAGGCCGTCGCCAAATGATGGGAGAACAGTGTGAAAGTGCATGTCATTTTACCGAAAGTATTTCCATTGCTCAAAGGAATTTTTCATGACAGAAACTGACATCTCAGACAAGGCCTCCTGTATTTGCCAAAGGTGAAAGGCAAAACCTAGGATTTTTATTTTCTTATAAAAATCCTTGAAGAAAAGTTAGCTCAATGCATTTGGTTAGCAGTGTTTATGAAATAGAAATTGTGCAAATGGCTGCTACATGCAGAAAACATGTGGCTTTTTGAAATTAGGCCGGGAAATAAAGCCTTCAGTTGATGCTAGGAAACAATGTGCAAAATGTACACTGTTCCAAAATGGATGACGGAGCACTAGCCACAGCGGGAGCCCAATTCAAAGTTTGGAAAGGCCCTGCTGGTCTATCGAAAGCACACCTCAAAGTCTACTTTGTGTACTTATTCACTTCATGTAATTCATACAACCTTTATCTTTCTGTGTACTATATATTTCGCATATCTTTCTAATGGCAATTTACATTGAATCAAATAAAAACAAAATTGACATGGAAGATAGTTTTAGTAGTACCAAATAACCTGAGAAGTTGTTCAGCCTGACATGTTGTTTTGGAGAAATCCCGCAATCAGCCATTTTTGAAACCACAGTTAGGGCTTCACCTCGGCTCAGGCACCGTCCACCTTTTGCAACCCTTTTAAAAAACTACTAAAGGAACTGGAGCTGGAACCAAGAACCAAAGCCAACGCCCAGGTTTTGAAAAAAAGGGTCATAAATAAATCAACTTGAATACTTTGTTACACACGTCTGGTTCAACGGAATCAGCTGAAATTTTGTCCAGATTTGAGGATGTCTTCAGATTTTGATCATGTATGGATTGGATATACCAGAGTTGAATATTCCTGTGAGTTTTCAAGTGAGCCCATCAGTACAGTTTTTAAAGTAAATCGGGTAAATGTTACAGATGATTCACTACTACTACTGCTATTACTACTACACCGTTTAACCTCGCTCGTTCCCCCCAAACTCAAGCCTGGCTTGATCGCATTTCGAAATGCCTCCCGGGTCTCCTGGATATGGTTCGGGTTCGATGCACTTGGGGTCGACTGGGGTGTCATCCATCCAGCGATTTCTTGCACGACCACGTGGACGAACGCCCTCAACCTGTGTTTCAAGCACCTTCTTGGGCCACTTTTCATGACTATAAACGCAGTCTACCTGACTACTTCCTTGAACACCAAGAATACCTAGACGCGCTCTTAGTCCAGTGGCACTCTATTAGAAATTTCGCGGAGCACATCCATCGCACCATGGCATTGTCATTTCAAGACAATTCCTGCACAACTGCATTTCATGTCTGCCATCTCCCTTAACTTTCCACAGTCAGGACTGTGCTGATTTATGGACTAATTACCTCGACCTCCGGTAAAACTTTCATTGCTGATCACAGTTAAACATCGATGGATTGCCTTGATCAAATTTTCAGCAGCAGTAACCCTAACCTTCCTGTGACTATGACCCTTTTTTTTAAAGTATAATTTCATCTTCAGCTCCACCTTGACTCTGTCACTTATTTTGAAAACATGTATACTTGGTAGGGGTTTCAAGTGAACGGCCACAGGGGGGCACCTGAAAGCGCGTGTGTTATTTATCGACACATTTCTATACTTTAAAAGTGTGTTTCATGTGTACATGTAGAAGGGTGACTAAAATTAGTGATCCACAAACGTTAACATAAACCTCATAAGGGTTTTGAACATGTGCATAGGAACCTAAACAAAGCTGGCCTCATGAAGGAAGACTCTATATTATTACTTTCTCTTAGTTTTTAACAAAATTTCGCATAGTACCAGTTGACAAACTAACAACTTTCGCTTTTGCATTCCATTGACGCCCCCTCCTGATTCAAGCAGAACCTCTGTGACCCCTCCCCGTCCTTGGTCGTGTCATTATTATGCAAATTGGCCATGGAGAATGACGCTGAAGTGTTCCCGGCAAAGTCCGACAGGTGTCCGGGAGCGTGACATAGCTGTAGTGAGGCTGCAGCGAGGGGGAGTGCACCAGGATCGGATAAACGATCACCCCCTCGGGGAGTCCTGAAACGTTACTCGTCGGGGCGACTGTGTCAGCCCCGGGATGATGGGGACGGGCGAGGGCTTCGAGGGCGAGATGCGTTGGCTGGGCCTGGCAGGCGGTGGGGACGCTGCGGGTGGCTTCTGCGATATATAGTGATTGAGGTGGTCGCGGTTGGCATAATGCCCAAACGTCTTGACGTGCTTCCGTAGGGAGCTGGGGTCGGTGTAACGTTTGTCGCAGCCGGCTACTTTGCAGAAGTAAGGCTTTTCCTCTAGGTGGGTGCGTGTATGCTTGAAGCGATCGCTGGAGTTTGAGTAACGCTTGTTACAGCCGGCAACGGGACACACATACGGCCTTTCCCCTGAAAGAATGAATGCAGAATATATACAAATATTTCAATTCAGATTCCATCACATGCAAGTGAATATTATTAAATCAATTAATAAACCCACTCCGGAAAGTAGAAACTAACTAAAGTCTTGGCTGTTACAAACTGCAAACCATTCTTATTGCAACATAGTACAAAAAGCTGTGTGATTTAAGATGGCAAGGGTTAAAGGAACATTACAGAATTGGTAAGAAAAAAACTTTAAAATGTACTTTTTGGTAACAGATTTACATAAAACGTACACGGTCTAATGATGATGATAGTAGAAAACATCCCTTGAAATATTTCTGTCTGAAACGCCATATTTGATGAGAAATGAATAAACTAATTTTCTGATTGGAGTTTATCGCTCAGTGAGCGTTTTATTTATTTTTTGAATCTATATGATTTCATGCAAATGTGTAATCGGTTTTTCACTATTTTCTCGTGACCCAGATGGCCGATCGATCTCAAACTTCTACAGGTTTGTCAGTTTATGTATATGGTGGATTACATAAAGTGCTTACAACTGCCAGCAAAAAACAATTCTGTAATGTTCCTTTAAAGGAAGCTCTGGTTACTTTTTAAAATATCCCTCGACGGTAAAACCAAAATGACATTCTTTCTCCACGATGCAATTATCACATCGGTTAAATTGTTGCTGTACCAGCTGCTTATGGCAGGTTCGTACTGGCCAGTCACCACGCATGCTCAGTGGTCTAGAATGCCTGGAGATTTTTGTCCGCAGGACCCTGGACAGCACCGAGTATACCCTGTTTATTACACATTGGTGTCAAGTAAAAAGCCCAAACAATTGTCTTTATCCCGATGCAATTACATTGTATCACATCTACTAAATCTTTAAATTTGCTGAAAGCTGACAGCATTCTGTTTAAAATTCATTTAATCTTTGAAAAAAAAATGTGAAAATCTCAAACGTCTGCCCGGAAAGGCAATGGAAACTAAAGCCAACAAGGCTCTGTCAACCCTTCCAAAGCACCTCATTGTATCTGTACTGCTATTTCTTTTGACCGTTTTAGTCCTCAAACTGCCCCCCCTAAACCCCCCCCCCCCTGCCTGTTACTTCTCAAACCAACCCCCAAACCGACCCAAAAGTTTGCCAAGTTGTATTTTGAGTTTTACACATGAAGCCGTAGATGGAGCACAACTTTCCATGTGAAAAAAACATTTACGTCGCACTCAAACACTGTTCCCTAATATTTGAAAGGTAATTTCATCCTCTACAAAAATAAATCAAACTTGCAAAACATAAAAATAATCGCAACGAAAGTTATGTAAGGATTTCTAGGTACAGTAGAAAGTCTTGTCACTTTCCGTGCCACGTTCAATGAGTGCTTGACCTGAGTGCTAAAAGTAAAATTAGTTGACAGAAGAAAAATGCTGGGAGTTTTTTGGCTGCATTTGAACCCCCCCCCCAAAAAAAAAAACCTCCCCAAAAATTTGTTTTAAAAAGGACATCAGCACTCTTTTCATCTAGTTTTCTTTTCAATATTCAAGCCCTACTCTTCACAACTTAACCACAGGCCTATATTATATAAAACTCCCTCAGGCGACATGCATACAGTTACCTACACCCCAATGAGCACCCAAACAATCAAGGTCAGTTCATTCATCAGCTTTTCCAAAGCTTCATTTTGGGGGAAAAGGTCTCTCGCCCTAAAGCCCAAATTTCGAAATCAGGCTTTTCATCACAGCAGAGTACAACCATTTGATAAAGAATGGCTTACTAAAACAAACCAAGAGTAGCAAACATTACTGGTAAATCTGTTTTACAACAAAGTCTAATTTTAAAAGGTTACGTCAAGTAATAAACCACAAGGGAAACTGACTGGGTAAGTTTCAAATAGTATGGGGGTTGAACAAAGAAAAATTGACTAGAGCGGGATTTGAACCAACGACCTCGGATTAACGTACCGGTACGTTAATCCGGAGGTCGTTGGTTCAAATCCCGCTCTAGTCAATTTTTCTTTGTTCAACCCCCATACTATTTAAAAGGTTACCATACACAATTGAAAAAAAACCTTTGAAAAAATGTTTAGTCTCAAAGCTTTCTTTTTACAAACTAGATACCGGTGTCAGTTGTACTTAATAATTATATTTTTTTATAACACCCCATACATAGTTTCTGCCTTGCGATTGGTTTAGAGCACATCACATGATACGCCTTTTTTCCAACACGGCGAACTATAACCGCTAACCAGTGTACTATTCCCATAACAGCCAGTGTACTATTCCCATGGCAACCAGTGTACTCTACCCGTAGCAATGGCAGCTTCTTCTTAGTACCTACAAGTAGATGTTTATGTTAGTGTATCATATGGGGTGTTATAAAGCAATTATTGACTGTTTCTATTTGTGTTCACACCAGTTTTAACCATATCACTTGAAAGGTTGCGGCTCTACAACTTGGGCCAAGCTGGACATAGTCTGGCAGCCAGGGGGGTGAACCATGTTTTTTGGGATGAATAATGTTTTTTTGCATATTCCACATAAGAAGGTCACACTGTTTAAGAATCCGAGTGATGACCCCTCCTCAGGGTTGGGCAATTTGTGATATCGATTATTTAATGTTTTTATTGATATTTCTCAATACCTATGGAGTTTTCTGCTGCGACTTCCAGAAGCTTGACAACCTACCTGTATGGGATCTGTTGTGTATCTTGAGGTTTTCTAATCTGGAGAAGGACTTGTGGCATATCGGACACTGATGTGGTTTTTCATTAGTATGCGTTCTGACGTGGATCAACATCTTGTACCTAAAAAATACAATCGGCGCAAATAGTTATTTCAACAATTATTATTACAAGTAAAAATTTCTGGTAATGAAACCAAGGATGCCTCATAAGTGAACTTAATCACTTTAGCTCGCAAGTCTGAGGAAACCTGTAAACAAGGGTGATTGCTGCAGTATGTGAACCAGAAACAGCTGGGTCAACCCCTACTCTTCCAACATAAGTGTTCTTGGTTCATCTACGTGCACTACCAATCTTAGTACACGGGACCTACGGCTAAATGTCCCATCCGAAGGGCAAAGCAATTATAGTAAAAGTATCTTGCTCAAGGACACAAGTGCCACGACCTGGACTCCAACGCACACTCTGCTGATCAGAAATGCTAGAGCTTGAGTGATCTTAACCGCTCAGCCTTGACACACCAAAATGCCAATGCCTGGTTAGGTTAGGGTTTTGTGGTTCATTTTTTTAGATGTAAGCAATTAGTTTTGTTCACTATTGTTATTATTATTATCAGGGCTTATAATTCACACTGGACCGCGGGCCCAAGGCCAGTAGTTTTAACACTGGGCCAGTAAACTCATGACTGGACAAGCTCGGCGGTCTTGTGTTTTTTATCTAAAATTAAACAGTACCTTACTGTGTAGTATCTTGAACAAAAACAAATTATGTTCAAATGTTGACAAATACCTTTCAATTCTGTTGAGTGATGAAGTATACCTAAGACTTAAAGAGACAAACGAGAATAATCTTCTCTTACACTTCTTAGTGCTTGTTCAAATAAAAACAGTTAAATGCATGTTAAACTGTGTAAGTTTCTTTTCTAATTTTCGTTTTGATCTTGTAACAAAAACTCTGATCCAGTAAACATTTTGAGCTACATGTACAAGCCCTAAGGTCTTGTGGATCTCCCGGCCCCCCACCCCCCCCCAAAAAAATAATAAATAAACAAAATTTGAACCCTGATTATAGGATATCGGCAAAAAACAATTGAAGTTACTTAACCCTCTTGCTGTCTGACCATTCAATACCATTCACTGTGGTTTTGAATGATAGATTTTATGCAAGCCTGCAATATGATACCATGAGGGAATGCATGTACACAGTACACGTTAGTTCTGTGCACAGTTGTGCCACCGTACACAACCTTGGCAGTCGAATGGTTTCAAATGGTTGGTCAACTCACTGGAAAATGTTGCCAAGAGTCACTGAGAGTAGGAGGGTTAAAAGACGCACTAACCTTGCATTGAAGCCTTTCCCTTTTCGACTACATCCTTCCCATCTACAGCAGTACTCCCCTTCCACCAGGATCACGTGCTTCTCGTTGACGTGATTCACCAAGTCCTCCATCTCCACAAACTTCTGGCCGCACGTGTTCCACTTGCACGTGTGGCGGGCGAGGTGGCTCTCGTTGGGGCGTAGGTTGCTCTCCAGGGGGACGGTGACTGCGTTGAAGGGGTGCGGGGTGTCCCGGTCGTCTACTGGGAAGATGGAGTTGTACTGTGACTGTTGGGATGCCGCAGAGTTGCTGATGTGGTGCGCGGAGGTATTGAACTGCGTTCGTTTTTTAAATTGGGAGAAATCAAAAAAAGTCTGGCGTGAACTTACAATTTCACGAAAACAAAAAGATCTCACAGTAATTAAATTCTGTTGTCTAATCATTCAATCCTCAATTGTCGACAGGCATATAGTTTGATTGTTGCTGTTTTAACTGATAGTCCACTGGCAGATATAAGCAGAATTATATGCAGAGCTTCATCAGCTTTACTGTTTTGGCAGACCCTGGGTAAAGAAATGTAAGGGGATCAGGTTGGCTCGGTGGTTTCTTTCCCTGCCTTTCACCTCTGTGTACACCCGGTTCAAATCCCACCACAGAACGGAGCCTTGCATGTGGATTGGGTTTTCAGTCCCTACCTGATTGCGTGGGTTTTCCCCATGGAGGTTTTCCCTCCCACATCTAACACTGAACATTTCCTATTCATCCTGTTACTGGCCCCAGTTGTGCTGTTGGCTGTGTAACAAATAAATGTACACACAAACAAGCATAACCCTAACCCCACCGTCTGTAACAAGAGACCCTCCCAAATTTTTTCAAAAATACCCCCCTCAATGTCTAAGGTAATTCAAAAGCTTCAGGCGGGCATTCAAACGTGTCTGGCACAGCAAGCCTTTTTCAATACTCAACGGCACAACAGAGAAACCAAACTGAGGAAATCAGACAATCAACTGCACGCCTGTTCATGACAACTTCAGCCAATCAAAGACTAAACTTATTCAGAGCACGTTCAGCATTCTCTCGCCTGGGCCCAATTTCATAAAAAATGCGTCAGCAGAAAAATATTGCCAAACAAATTTCTGCTAAGCAAAAAAAATAGCAGAAAAAACAGTCAAAAGTGGCTCAGCTAAATTTTTGGCTTAAAGACACTGGACACTATTGGTAATTGTCAAAGACCAGTCTTCTCACTTGGTGTATCTCAACATATGGATAAAATAACAAACCTGTATCAATTGGTCGTCGAAGTTGCGAGATAATAATGGAAGAAAAAACACCCTTGTCACACGAAGTTGTGTGCTTTCACTCAGATGGTTGATTTTGAGACCTCAAATTCTAATTCTGAGGTCTCGAAATCAAATTCGTGGAAAATTACTTCTTTCTCGAAAACTATGCCACTTCAGAGGGAGCCGTTTCTCACAATGTTTTATACTGTCAACCTCTCCCCATTACTCGTTACCAAGTAAGGTTTTATGCTAATAATTATTTTGAGTAATTACCAATAGTGTCCACTGCCTTTAAAGGCATTGGATACTTTTGGTAATTACTCAAGAAATACACTACCATTAAAACGTACTTGGTATAAGGAGCACATGAGAGCTGCTGATAGTATAAAACAATGTGAGAAACGACTCCCTCTGAAATAACGTTGAAAGAGGTAATTTCTCACTAAAATATTTAAATCTGAGAAAGGCTTCAGGCATGGAGCCTATCTCAGGCATCTGAAAGCACACAATTCTATGCATTAAGGGTGTTTATTCTTTCATAACTTTCTGTCAACTTCGATGACCAATTGAGCCAAAATTTCCACAGCTTTGTTATTTTATGCATATGTTGGGATACACCAAGTGAGGATACTAGTCTTTGGCAATCTCCGTAAGTATACCTTGCCTTTAAGCAGCTCTATGAAATTGGACCCCGAGGATCAATCAAAAAGCTCTTCAAGAGGTCCGTCTGGCTAGTCAAGGAAAAAGTTATGGGCAAACCCTGTCTTTAACTCTTTTTGTTTCCTTTGTCAATCACATTGATCTACTTCATAGGATACATGCAACGAGTAGTATAATTATTAACTTCATAAAAGCAAAAAAGGGCTTTTCAGGATTTGGGACTGTTAGGGATAATAAACAATTCATACGATTGCATGAAATTGATTGTTATTAAAAACAAGACGAAAACAAGTCACCATTCAATCTGAAAGCTTTCTTATATCAAGCTGAGGAAAATAGAATTAGCTGTTCAAACTGCTTGTCAACCAAATGACTTGTGATATAAATATCACCAAAAAAAAGGTTTTTGAATGGCGTCATGTTTTTGATCTGAGCAGAGTCTTTCACCAAGGCTTAAAAGGCTTATATTTCAAGTTGGTAGTGTTCAGATCATTCCAAGTATAACTCCATTTTAAAAAAAACAGTTTTTGACTCTGCTACGTGATAGTGTAACTTGCCTGGCCGTGAATATTCAACCACAGACACAGAGTAACAGTGTGTAAAAAGAAGAGCTGTAACTTTTTGTGCCACCCAAAACCCTTCATTCCGGTATTCTCCAAAGCAGTTTTTTTAAATGACAAAAATTCATTGTAAAAATGTTTCTCATGCGAAAAAGAAATTGGAATGGATGTCACGAATCAAGACTAGGCTGGCACACTTTAATTCACGCTTGGCTTGGTATCATTTGAGGCTCAATATCTGGGAAATGGTGGTACCTCCCTCTCTCTTGTTGTGTCTTCATTGTGCACTTGGAACATAAATTCTTTAGAAGATTTTAGGGGGGATTCTTCTATACAAAAGGAAAATAGTGTGTTAAAGAATGGAACAATGGGGGGGGTACCCTTTGCCCCCAAGTCAGGCATGGTGTACTTGATATGCACACATGACTTGTACTGTACAATTTGCACGCACACAGGCCATGTACGCAATACTGTACGACTAGTACGTGTACATGAATATTTTTTGTTTATTTTGGGTTGAGCAAAGACAAACTGACTGGAGTGGGACTTGAACCTGCGACCTCCAGATTAACGTGCCGGCACTCTACCAAATGAGCCATCTAGCCCTAGATAATGTTGGCGGTCTCCGTCCCTATTTTGTCAATATCTTTGTTCGTGGGGGCAAATCAAAGCGTTCAACCTGAAGCTTTGTTCTATCACCTTTTCTCAGCTAGACACATGTACCATGCCTTTTCGAAAAAAAAGATGAACAGAATTCACTTTTTTTAGCTGGGTTATTTTAATGACTTTTTTGTAAGGGTCTTAAGCAATGAAGTGTGTCATTGCTTTACATTTGGTGCTCGATACGCGGCATAGTGTGCCCATAATGGTGTACTCATAACATCATAGCTCTGCTCAAAGAGCAATGTTCTTCTTTTTTTCCTTCTCCCCCAATTCTTTTCCTTAGCAAAATCTAGAGGGGACCAATCGCAGTAAAACACCATGGTATCTCACATCACATTTTGGCTGGTTATCTGGATTTTGCTCAGTGCGGTCTGACAGCTGGTCCGAGAGAGGGTTAACAATGTGCAGACAAGCCTTACAGACGAGCCTTGTAAGAATCGGGCTGTATGTTATGCACCATGCCGTTAGACATGCACACGTTGTTTGTTCAATATACTGTCAACTAACACTTTCAGGAATCAGGTATACACCACTGGATCTGTGAATCGATCCACTTTACTTGATCCTCGCGTGATTTTGTCACAATATAAATAATAGGGAACAATTTGTAGAAGGATACGATACAATTTTTTTATTTATCGACAAATCTCATTCATGCTTCTTTCAGTGAAATTATCCACCCAGCTAAACATTTCCGATTAGCATGCACACGTTGTTTGTTAAATACACTGTCACTAACACTTCAGGAATAGGTAACATCACTGTGGATCCTGTAGAATCGATCCATTTACTTATCCCTCACGTGATTTTGTCCACAATATCAAATCACAGAGAACATTTTCGTAAACGGATACGATACAATTTGTTTGTTTTATCCGGACAAATCTCATTCATGCTTCATTCAGTTGAAATTGTCCACCCAGCATCAAACCATTTCCGATTAGGACTCTGTGTCAGTGTTTAGTCCTACTCGGGCTAGGGTCTTGTAACCTTTGCTGAAAAAAGTTTCACTTGATTTCACTATTGATTCACTTGAAGGTTACAAGTAAAAAAAATTGATAGTATAGGCATGTTTTCAGGCCTGGAATTTCAAGAGGCCATTTTGATTTCGCAATGGGCACTCCCATTGCAAAATCTTAAAGTCTATGGGAAACGTTTGGAGGGGCACCGAGGCCATTGAGGGCAACAGAGGGCAACAGAGGCCATTGCCTCCGTGGCCTACATGTAATAAGTCACTTGCGAGTTAGATTTGAATAATGTCTACAACAATCTATAGAGACAGCTACTATGTCACTTGATTCAGGGCAAGCTTTTGCGTGGTTACGTAAGAGACGGCGAACACCCACACACAATTTTGAATGACTGTGTATGGTACAACGGTACCAGGGTTTGCGTATCTGGAGGTTGCTGTACAAAAACTCGCCCAGACCACTGCAGCCAATTTCACGAAACTTTAAGCAACTGTGTAAGCAGGCATGCAACTGTAACTTCACCAAAAAAGAGGAAATTACAAAATTTCAATGATTTTGTACAGTATTTTTCAATTTTGAATGGTAAAACTGAGAATAAAAAAGAGGAAATCAGCTGATCCGAGGAAAAGTTGCATGCCTGCGTAAGTCAACTTGTGCAAGATTTATTGTGGTAGTGGTGCACAACTTACGCAAGTAGACTTACGCAGTTTCGTGAAATCGGCGGCTGGACAAATAGTAGGATCTGTCTCTGTAGTCTGAGGAATTCAAGTTCAAGTGGTAACATGTGACTAAGGAAGTCGTGGTACCAGACACTATTCAAATGTAACTCACAAATAGCTCATGCCAGTCCTGTTTTTCTACACAGAAAACACAATCTAACACATCAGTGTCACAGGTCGGTCTCCCTCTCCAGACCGAAAAACAGGTTTCAGGAAATAAAGAAAAACGGGGGAGGAAAAGGAGCTTACTTGAGAGATGGCATTATTAACTGGCTCCCCGCTGCTGTTGGGCACGCCATGGCTGCTGCTGATGCTGGCCCCCAGGAGTGAATGTGTGTCCAGCACCAAGGCGCCGTCAATGGAGAGATCCAGCGGCTTGGTCGTCATGCTTCTGGTACCAGTCAGTAGGGCACTGGCGTCACTTACATTAAGATGCACGTTGATCAGATCCCTGATGGTGGCGGAAGATGCTGCAAATAAATCGTTTTAAACAAATTTTACCGAACGTTAACCCTCTTGCTGTCTGATCATTCAATACCATTCACTGTGGTTTTGAATGATAGATAAATTATGCCAGCCTGCAATATGATACCATGAGGGAATGCTTGTACACAGTACACAGTTAGTTCTGTGCACAGTTGTGCCACCGTACACAACCTTGGCAGTCGAATGGTTTCAAAAATGGTTGGTCAACTCACTGGAAAATGTTGCCAAAAGTCACTACAGTAGGAGGGTTAATAGGAACAACTTAAATTTGAACTCCAGAGCAACACGCAACAGCTTGAGGAAGGGAACCCAACTAGGCTATTCTTCCTCTCTGATTAGAACCAGGTTCTCCCTATGGGAATAAACATTCTCCTGATTTTGGTAAACATTATCCAAACAGTAATCATACAGTATGTGAGATACCAGCAAAAATTGTTTAATCTTTCACGAAATGCGGCGACCCGGCGCATGACAGGAAGTTTCAGAAAAATGGCTGGCTCCAACTCAGGCTACAGATTGGTGTGCCGTAAAAAAAAAAAAAAAGAAGAGAGAGACTCTTGTCTAGCACCAACCACCGGACCACGAAGCACTTTACACCTCACAGACACACGACTGGTGTCAATTTCTACACATTGTGTATACATTTCACAAAACGGATGGATGCTCACAGACTTGCTGTGTAGAGTGTGGGTGAACAGCCTTTTTGTCACCACCACCTTGGTTGTGACCCCCTCAAAAAGGGCATTACAAACAGTGCTTGGATCATTTTAACTACACTACTACGCATCAGTGAATTCTTTCCTGTTGGTATTTTTTACACCTTCCCCCCCCCCCCATTTCTTTCTGATGAATGGAACTTGATGGGGTGTTCCTGTGCCAGATCCCCTGGAAATTCTGCCACCGAGGGCAGTCAACAAGGTCTCCTATACCTAACTTGAAAGGGGAAATAGTACACTCTTTGCTTTAAAGGGAAGCAGGGTTCTGCCCACAGTGGTCGGTGCCGGAAAGCCGGTGCAGGATTCCCCAACCACCACTGGCAGAATTTTCTCTGTTTCCGACCACCACAAATTTTCCACATTTTTTAATTACCTTTGCAATTTCCTTTTAAAGGCTTTCAATGAAATGTACAATTGGGTATTTACCAGTAAAATGGTATCCGAAGCCATTAACTTTTGAGTACTTCTTTGATTTGACTGAGTCTATTTATGATCTACCGTGTTTCCAGGAAAACATTTTTCCACCACTAAAGAAATCCTGGGCAGAACCCTGGTGAAGGTATACGATTAGTAATCACTCTAAAAATAAATGGCAATAAAAACTGACTTGGTTAGAATTAAAGCAGCTTTCGATAGTATAAAGCATTATGAGAAATATTTCAATTTAAAATACTGTGGATATGGAAAAAGATGTCAGTTCTTGTCCCCCAAAATTTGAATCTGAGAGTCAGAAACGTTTCTCAGATTGTGTATTCCTATTAGGGATTATTCTTCATGCGTGGACATATTCGCTGCGGATTCTGGCGATATTTCAAAAACGTGACCCCCTTTTGAAATGAAATTTCCACAAGTTAGTTTTATTGTAGGATTAAAACAATCAAACGGTCCCAAAAACCAAAGGTATACTTTGCCTTTAAGGCAGGGTAAACTTTTGGTAATTGTCAAAGGCCAGTATTCTCACTTGGTGTAAAAAACCTGTGAAAATTTGGGCTCCATTGGTCATCAAAGTTACAAGAAAATAATGAAAGAAAATAATGCATAGAATTGTGTGCTTTCAGATGCCTGAGAACCTGAAGCCTTTCTCAGATTTAAATATTTTAGTGAGAAATTACCTCTTCCTCAAAAATTACGTTACTTCAGAGGAAGTCGTTTCTCACAATGTTTTATACTATCAGCAGCTCTATATACAAGGCTCTCCTTACCAAGTTTTTATGGTAATATATTTCTTGAGTAATTACCAAAAGTATCCCCCTGCCATTAACCACTTTCCTAAGCTGAGGTTAACAACTTCCCCCAAAAAAATTAAATAAAAAGTTGCTAACATCAATTCAACAATTTTGTAAATTCGGAAGAAAATAAAAAAAATCATCAGTTTAAAACTTGAACCCATGTTGTATGTACAACAGAAGTGCATTACAAGTCAAACATGCAGCTGCATTCAATGTGAATTAAACCGGAGAGTTGAACCGGACAGTGTTCTCGTCTGCTAATATGTGTCCATGCCGATGTCATGGATGAGCCAGCCCATTGTCAATGAGATGTCACCATTGAACAGTCAAGGCCGTCTATTTTTTTTAGCCCCAATTCGGTCTTGTTTGATCAGCTGTTGTTCTAGCGGATATGCAGGAGAGCGAACAAAGTTTTGCAAACTATTTTTTGGCTTATTGAAAAGAAGACAGGGCTGTTAGTGCTACATGACAGCATGGCAAAACTTCATAAACATTTGACAAATCTTGCTTATTTAATTGGTTTTATTTCATTTTTTTCCCAATTTTTCCAATGCAGTGGGACATGTGTACATTGAAAAATGTCATTGCTTTCTCCAATGTATTGATGTGATCACACCACTGTGGATAGCTATAATATACAAATATTGAATGCATTTGGTCCAAAGTCCAGTATTTCACCAAGTGGTTATAATCTGCACAAATGCACAAACAAAAATGCATTCATTGTTTGTTTTATATAATAAGTCACACATAGATTCATTTAATTTAATTTTTTTTTTACAAAAACACCTTCTTCTTAACAACGTGGATGACACCAAGTAAACACCAACCTTATCGGCCGTGACCGGACCATACCTCGTTTGGACAAACAGGCGGGAAAAAATATTTTGGAACTGATGCATCCTATAACTATCCTTATATGACTCCTATATAGGACTCCTATATTAAATTTTGGAGCATTGCGGCAGTATACTGTAAATGGCTAAATAAAGGATGACATGTGACACGTGTTCCACCAATCAAATGACAAGGATCTGTGTGTGTGCTCTATACAAAACACAAGTGGCACTTTTTAATGGATGTGTTTCCCTTTTTACAATGTGTGGATTCAACATGTAGGACAATAGAGGCAGAGGGCATAGGACGATAGAGGGTGTAACTACATGTATGTCAACCCCCCCCCCCCTGTAGCCAACATGCAGTATATATATGGTAACGTATTCCAAATGTACTCAATTTGTTTGGTGTAAGACTGCAAAAAAAGAAACAATAATACAGGACGAATATGATATTCTTTTCTTTTTTTCACTTTACAGAGGGAAACAATTTTCCAAAAGTAGAAGCAGAAGTTGTTCCCATTTTATCCAAAACCGTGATATATGAACTTTCCCCACACATTCATAGCTTGTCCAACATTTACATTGTGGTTTACAAAATGGTTGTTAACTGTAGAGGATGGTCTGAAGTGGTTTTCACTGTTGTCATTGAACACTGGCTCTATTTACACGCAGCACCCAGTAATGAGGGGTTGGGCCCCATGACCTTTGACACCTTGGCCTGAGGGTAAGGTGGGCTTTCTTGACCTCTGACCTCGAAGAAGGTTGTCAACCGGGAGTGCACAGTGCATCAACCCTGTTCATACTAGGGTAAGGAATTGGCATTGCACTATGATGTCCTCGTTCGCAAATCATGTTTAATTGACTCATGGAGAGGACATAACATGGAAGCGAACTCTCCCGTTCAAAATAAAAATCAGGTAGGGTTGGGTTGGTTCCAACTTATTGAGTTTAGTCAAAGCAATAGGAAAAGAGAAGACAATGGTTTTTACATAAATTGAGTTTGATATCCCATGACTGTCACATGACTTGACATCCTTACAAGGTATTGCGGGCGTTAGAACTAAAAAAAATCGGGTTCTCAACCTGTTTGAACCTTGAAGATAAATCAAATGCTAATTCAGTCAGAGAACGAGTTGATCTTTTGATAAAACGGAAGACAAGGCGTCTGCTCCTGATGTTTGTTTTTGTGGGTCTGTTTTTGGCTTCAAAAATATCAACTGGCACAGAAAAAATCTGACTACATGTACTTTGAAATATGTTAGCAGGGAGATCAGGTGATTAGAACATAAAACCAGGTGTCTTTGAACGTTCCTGAACCTGCCCTGAAACACATTCCAAGATTGGATAAACAGCATCGTAAAGTACATGTGACTCGGTCCAACCAACACAAGAGGTGAAATTTGTTTGCTGAATCGTTTCTATGGATTTTGGGCAGTGTGGTGGAAAACCCATCTAGGGTGACGTCATCACGTTGCCATTTCGTAGACCCAAAACTTACAGGATGTCGCAGGAGTGTTCAGCGCAGCGGGGGCCGTCATACTCGGATAGTGTCTGATGAGTGTACACGCATGGGCGTTACCACTTTCCCAGGCTGCACTTTGGGGTCTCGGAGACGGTGGCGTAACTGACTCGCAGGCATGAAGACTGTCCAGTCTTGGTATCTTAGAAGGTGGACTGGGCCCACAGAGTTCCATCTGGAAATTATAAGACAAGTGCACCAATTGTGAACAAAAAAGTTGCTAATTTAGGGATTGTCACCCTATTCAATGGAGTACACAAAATACAGGCCTCGAGTTGGGCCCACAGCATTAAGCATGAAAACTACAGCAGGTGATGTCTCTTGCTTCTGCAGTGGTGCCCTTTGTAATGTTTCCTTTGTACAATTTGGGGCTCGGTATGTGGCATGGTGTACCCCCCCCTCACCCCTCCTATTGTGTCTTCAATATGTTCTGAGAATCTCAGGAAAGCTTCAAAAGGATTTTTTTAGGGAGAGGCTACTTCTGTTCAAGAAGAAAAGAGTGCGTTTTAAAAGTATAGGAACTATTTTTTTTGGGGGGGGGGTGCTGGGGGACACCCTCTACCGTATATTGGGCATGGTGTACTTTGTACTAAGGGAAACTTGTCGAGCCTTCAAAGTATTAAGTCCAAGGCCCTGAGTACACATACCAACGAGGAAGGGGGGTTTTGATTTTGTAAAAAATGATTTATTTTAAATGATTTATTTTAAATGTACAATGGAAGTACTTTCAGAGAGAATGAAGTATGAACATGAATACCATGCCTGGTATGAGGGCAGAGAGTACCCCTATCCAATTTTTCCATAGGCCTCCTTTAAAGACACTGGACACTATTGGTAATTGTCAAAGACCAGTCTTCTCACTTGGTGTATCTCAACATATTATGGATAAAATAACAAACCTGTAAAAACTTGAGCTCAATTGGTCGTCGAAGTTGCGAGATAACTATGACAGAAAAAACACCCTTGTCACACGAAGTTGTGTGCTTTCAGATGGTTGATTTCGAGACCTCAAATTCTAAATTATGAGGTCTCGAAATCAAATTCGTGGAAAATTACTTCTTTCTCGAAAACTATGTCACTTCAGAGGGAGCCGTTTCTCACAATGTTTTATACTATCAACCTCTCCCCATCACTCGTTACCAAGTAAGGTTTTATGCTAATAATTATTTTGAGTAATTACCAATATTTTCTCTGAAAAGGACTTTAGAATGATAAAAAAGAAAGTAAATCTGATAATTAGTGCCGATATTTTTAGTGTCCACTACCTTTAACACACTATTTTCCTCTTGTACAGAAGTAACCCCCCCCCCCCATATAAAATCCCCTAAAGAATTCCTGAGATTCCAAGCCCACAATGAAGACACAATAGGGGGGTACACCATGCCAAATATCGAGCACCAAAATGTGAACAGGCAGCGGGGCTCCTTAATATCAAGTTTTCTGTTTGTTCAAAAGTTTCAAAGACTGTTGCTTGGAGGTGGATATAAGGGACATAACCTTTGTTACTCCAGATTGTTCCCCTATCTAAAGAGTTCCTAAGTGCAGTACAACCTGAACAGAGAAAACCTTGTGGATAGCTTTGTTCAATTTCTACCTTCTTTGTTTAAAAAGGACCCCACAGGGACCCCCCCCCCCTTGTGTTAGCCCACTAGTGTTTGGTAGAAAATTATTCCACAGTCAAACTTACAACACAACTTGCAATATCATTCTAAAGATGCAAGCTTTTTGGGTGAGTACGTATAATAACAATGAAGAGACATTAGGGCTGATGACTCGTCAGAGTTTGTTTACCATTTTGTGAGAAGAATTTTTACCAAGATTGAGAAACCATTGTGTCTCTGCACAGCTGTCGGAAATGCAGTCCCCAGGAATAAAGCACTTTTAAGCGCTGCAGTAAACAAACCATGAACTCGCCAGTACAGGGGGTCTACTTCCACAACAAGATAAGGTTGTGCTCAAAGTCAAAATATGCCAAGTTAGCATCCCTTGCTCTATGGTACTACTACACACACGTCAATAATGATTTCTCCCGACTATGAAATGTTTTCTGAAGACTTGCACAAGTCTAAGACAGGTGGGACTTTATAGATGACACCCCCCTGAGTGGCCACACACAGGGGGCAGGGGATTTGTTTCTTTACAAATGATTTGTGCATCAACTACTACTAGCCACTCAACCAGCTGATTATTTATGATTTGTGGAATTGGTTTTTTCAAGTATACTTGGTCTGGGGCCAGTTGTAGTTCTAATCCGGTACTTAAAGGTCTTACTTCATTGGTTACTGTATTGAACCGTTTCCATCCTCTAGTTTTGAATTAAACTAAAAAAAAAAATACAATCCTGCATTTTATAACCCTCTCATTACCAAATTGTTATGACATAGGCCTAAACAAACGCTGGTAACAGAATTCGTTGACCACTCAAGCATTTATGCCCATTATCTGACATAGCAGCTCCCATTGAGTTCAGAGCCCCATTTTACGATCTCTATAATCACCCTGAATATGTTTCATTTTAGAGCAAAATAAATAATGAAAAATTTCTTGTTTGTTAAATTCCCTTTCAAAGACTACAAAAATTAAAGAGATCGGTCGATCTGGATTTTTTAATTTTTTTTGCACACAAGAATTTGGCACTCCCAAGTGGCACTTTCCACTACATATTTAGAGGAACGCGTAACGGCAACCATATCTATATAGAAAGATACAATCTTTCTCTTTCCAACCATTGTAAGAGTGGCTCTGGAGGTTGAACTTGGACAAAACTACAGCTTGATAACAAACGGCCTTCGCGCTCAGGGTTGAGTGGTTTTTGTGTGTGTAAGCTTCAACGACGACTAAATTCGCCGATGGTAAAGAAGAGGAGGTATGAGTGCAGTCGATGAAAGTTGCCCACGGTGAGGAAACGATTTTGGGGGGATCCTGTTTTAGTGAAACTAAAAAAGACTTAATGTTCTGTATTTTTAGCACCACACAGTTGTATGCAAGCTTGTTTTAACTGCAGTCATCAAAGCAAGCAAGTAAGCAAGCTTGTTTACTGCAGTCAATCAAGCAGCAAAGGTCGCAGGCTGTTTCTTGGTCTTCAAATGTTTTTTCTCCCCCTAATAAAAACAGACTATTAAAAAGTCAAACATAGTTCAAATCAAAATACATTTGAATTAAAGTAAACGTGTAGATTTAAGTCTTACAGACACAATCAGATCAATCCAGTTGTACTTCTTCTGTTTTAAATGTCAAGTTATAAACCACAAGTTATAAACCACTCTATTTTACTGAGTTAACAGAGTTACTCAATCATTAATATATAAAGGACAGTTAGAAATCAAATTTTATGTGAACAGCCCCCACTGTATGCCCAATAATACCTTTGTGCTCATAAAACATTTATTCCACGTTGAATTGTCCAGGCTGTTCAGGAATGTGCACTATTGTTTGTACACTGTACACACTTGCTTTTAAACATCAATAAATGCCTATTCTCACCATATTACCAGGGTTCTGCCCACAGTGGCCGGTGCCGGAAAACCCCCCGGCACTCAGGATTCCCCAACCACCACTGGCAGAATTTTTTCTGTTTCAGACCACCACACAATTTCCCAAATTTTAAAATTACATTCCAATTTCCTTCCAAAGGTTTTCAACGAAATGTAAAATTGGGTAATTACAAGTAAAAATGGTATCCGAAGCCATGAATTTTGGGTACTTCTTTGATTTGAGTTTATTTATATGATCTACCGTGTTAAACTGATCCATCTCGCAATGGTTTTTTTAGGGAAAAAAATTCCACCACTGAAGAAATCCTAGACAGAACCCTGATTACTCAGAGGGAATGGATTAAACTATGACATTGCACCACAACCCACAATGTAGGTAGTTTACAAAAATAAGGGAATAAAAGAGTAGGCGACAAGGTCTTAACCGGCTGTTTAAAACCGGCAGGGTCGTGGCCGTGTAATAAAGGACCTTGTAATATTGTTTGAAAATCTCCACTTTTCTGTTAACTTTCAATTCCTGTCACGTCCTCGAAGGAAATGCATGCCAGGCTCAACAGTTGTGCGTACGCGCGCGTAATAACACTAACAGATTTTAGATTGAATACCTGTATGTATTGATTGCGTTTCGCGTAAATTAGCCTTGCGCGCCGCAGGTATGTTTAAACACTTCCGTGTCTATATCATCCGTTTAAACACGGCCACGTGATGTCCTCTCGACCAATCAGAATGGATAAACTGTCCCGGGTATTTATGAATGAAAGAAACACGCATTTCTTTGAAATGCCTTTTGTGTACTCTTCATCGGTGCATGATCACCAGAGACAAACTTTTAAACACGCAATCTGAATCAACCCGAAACTCAAAAAAAGTAAACTTGAAACTCAGAATGCTAGCTAACTCCATTTAAACTCATGAAACAAACTTCAAACTTTCAAATGTCCTTAAAGAGAACGAGCAGGATTTGAAACTTCGCATGGTGGGAACACAATCAACTGAGGTTTGAACTATGTAATAAACTCTCTCTAAATGAGCCTTGGTGGTTATCTAGTGCCTGGCCTTTACAAAATCACGGCTTGGACTCAGGTTCGGGCTTGAGCTCAGTCTGCCTGTTTGAAGCCCAGTGAAAGGAAAGCATACGTTTTCTTAAAGGAACATTACAGAATTGGTAAGAAAAAAACTTGTAAAATATACTTTTTGATCACAGATTTACATAAAACTTACACGGTCTAATGATGATGATAGTAGAAAAACTCCCTTGAAATATTTCTGTCTGAAATGCCATATTTGATGAGAAATGAATAAACTAATTTTCCGATTGGAGTTTATCGCTCAGTGAGCGTCTTATTCATTTGTTGAATCTATATGATTTCATGCAAATGTGTAATCGGTTTTTCACTATTTTCTCGTGACCCAGATGGCCGATCGATCTCAAACTTCTACAGGTTTGTCAGTTTATGTATGGTGGCTTACTTAAAGTGCTTACACTGCCAGCAACTGTTTTGTTAGCAAAAACCAATTCTGTAATGTTCCTTTTTACTTGACAGAGCCTAAACCCAAGCCTTGGTTGCAAAAACAACCATGTTAACTCAGAAAAAAAGTTCCTACTATCCAATACACATTTTGATTTGTCGAAATGGTGGTGTCCTTTTTCTTGCCTTCAGCGATTTGCTTAGCAAAATATTTTAGACTGAATATTTATTAAGCACACTGTAATGCAAATATAGAATTGCTAGCAATGGTGTTCGAGCAGCAACGCAGGCTTGATGCTTTATTCTTGAAAGGACAAGAGCACCAAGGCGCTTTCTCCTTTGTTAAGGGTACCTCTATATAAGGAAATTGCACATTTCTATTGCAACACTTCAAGGGGCACCAAGGCAAAGACTAAGGGCATTGAGGCACTTGCTCAGTTGCCTTTGTGAAGCATCTGGTCTGGCAAGGATATATTTTTTTTTAGCATTTCGCTATAATGCTATACAAGGAAATGTGTTCACTGTGTAAATATACTGACATCAAGAACGTTTTTCACATTTATTTAATCAATTGTAAAATGTAGGCCTATATTTGATCTTGCACGTAAAAAAAAGTGAGTGGAAATACTCATTGAGGTGTGTATCAGTGCATGGATGTAGGGATCAGTTTGTACAGCAGGCAAAGAGAATCAGACAAGTAAACATTAAACATGTGCTTACAACAGAGCAGAGGGGTTGAACAGCTACCATCCAACATCTCACTAAATTCACCACACTCATTCATTCTGAAGCTTAAAAAACCCTTTAGGGGGTATAGGCCCTTCATCACTTTTTGATTTGACCAGTCCATGACTTTGCAAACTGAATCCATGGGTGGTCTGGTTTGGTGATGCCTCATGGAGCCTGTGAACTTTGTTTCCCTCACATAAAGTTTGTTTGCCTAAAGGAGCCAGCAGTGGGTTTACTTGGTGGTGTTCCGGTGTATAGATGGTGGTGGTCTGAGCATCCCTGAGCATTGAGCATTGCTCCCACCACATAAAACACCAGGCTTAATCCCACGAGGGCTGTCCTGATGCTCATAATGATATCACAAAAGAGCACAATGCATTGACTCAGTCTAAACCCATCAGGCCAAACCCGCGCATCATTAAAGTGCACTCTCAAATAGCACTATAGAGGTACATGTAGAGGGCGCACTATAACGCGCCGTTAGTCGCGGGTCTGAAAAAAAAGTCAGACTTGAGTCAAGTCTAGGTATAAGGTTGACAGGCACAAAGTGTACAGAGGTTTATGGTCTGATTTATACCTTGAGTATGCATTGACATCATCATACTGTAATCTTTGCAATAAAACGATGATGAAACAAAATGGAAAACACACAGCTAGATATGTACAAGCACAGCATACAGGATGGGGCAATGAGAAGCCTCCTTTTGTGGTCTACTTGAGGGCGCCCTACTGCAGTAATGTGATATGAATGTGCATTTTTCAGGTCTATACAAAGCCATGGGGCACAATTTTTGCTCAGGTCTGAAATTACATAGCATTGCATAGTGAGGCCACTGAAGCAACTTCTTGGTCAAAATGAACCTGTTCGAAAGAACCATGATTACCAGCCAAAATACTATATCAAACGCACCTCCTTTGAAACGCACCTTCTTTGACTGGCAACTCCAAATGAAATTGGGCCCATCGAGCCGCTTCGAAAGCAAAAACTTACACAGGTCCTGAAACTTGTTGAAAATGTTAACAATGACCAGGTTCTCCCTAGGATTTTTCAAAACTCTGGGGCCTCCTGGACCCAAACTTAAGCACGCTGAATTTTAAACACAAGGTCCTTGGATGTTCTACTCTGTGTTTTAAAAACTGTGCAATCTGGGGGATTTTAAACAGTTTTATCTTGATGATTTTTGTGAAGTCTCCCCCAAAAATATATACATAATAATAGTAATAACAATAATAATAAATATTTCATCATTATCATTTTTTTATTATGCGTTTCCGCCACAATTCTTGCATATCGGACCAATACGTTAGCTTAGTGCAAGGGGATAACCCTGAGTTATGAGTATAAACCATTCATTTGTACTCGAACCAATTTGCAAAATGTTGTTACTTTTCACCAATACATTGCCCCTTTTACTTATTGAACAAACAACATCACCCCTGGTTACAGGAACTTAACTGCGTACTACAATGATCATTACGTGCTACCAACAGAGAAAAGAACAAAAGATTTACCTTTTCTTTCGTCCTTTTTACTGGTTTTAAAAGTTGACGTGACAGTGTTAAAATGCTATTGTATTTTTGCACCCAACTTTTTACTTGAAAGTTCAGCTCACCTCACTTAAGAAAGTGCTGGCACATTTTGTTAAGTCCTGAGTCCCGTATATGATTGATAACAGTTATTTTCTTTATGTATAGACTAGACAAAATAGTTTTTAAAAAAAAAATTCTTTAAAATAAGAACTGCCTCCCTTACTTCCTTTTAAACATGTGTTTTTTTAGAGCACGCTGACAGGTATTGTCAAAACTAGCTGGGTGACTGGTATGCTGGTATCCACACGTTGTGTGACCCAATTGTCAATGAAATAACAAACCTCCGAAACTTTACGCCCAATCAGTCGTCGGAGTCACGAGAACACAGTGAAAAACCCTGTCACTGTTTTCAAAAATCAGATTTCACACGTTAGTGAGATCAACACTAATTGTTTTACTCATTTCTCAAAGACCATAGCATTTCATGCACAAATATTTCAAGGGAAGTTTTCCACCATGCCCATCTTTATACCATAAGTTATGTGTACATATGCAGGTCTCTGAACATTAAATCTTACCAATTCTACGGACACCCCCCCCCCCACACACACACACACACACACACACCCAACCCCCCCCCCCTGTTTATTGTCATTTATTACTCTCTTTTTTTTTACAAAGCTCTTTTAGTTCAAAGTTCTTTTTGAAGTTGGGAAATCTAAACCACATGGGACTGGGACAAGTCTATGCCCAGACCATGTGTGTGCTGTACTGGCACATACCCCCTGGACGGCCACCCCATGAGGTACTTTCCATTGACTTGCACACAGTTTCTTTGTGTGCCAGGTATGACCTTAGCCAGGGATAAAATTAACAAGCCTGAGAAAGGGGACCCCCTGGACAGTGGTGAGGCAGTCATTAGGGCTGCTGTGGTGTATTACAGGTCTATTTCTGTGCAAAGTGCATGCAAACATGTGATGGCAATTTTCCCCCAAACCGGGTGTAGGCCCTACAGTTTTTTAGAGAGGCCGTGAAAATGTTGTTTAAATTTACAACAACAACAAAACACTTCCTGAGTTCACATGACGAGTGTGAAGAGGTATTGTTCCCGTGGGAACTGTTCATTCATTCATTCATTTATTCAATCAGCATTTATTTCAATACATAAATCAAAATAAACAACTGGTTAGTTAACAGCTAAACTGTATGGAGCAAGAGGCAAGACCCATAAAAAGCAAAAGATTGCAGGCTGGGATGTCTCGAACAAAACAAAACCAAAGTTGGACAGTTGCCATAATTGTCTATTTGTCAAGAGTTTGGTTCTGTTATTAATTAACTTTTGCGCCGAGCTATTTATAATTAATATTTTTGAACTACTGTTGTGAATGTTTGCTAAACAGCATGCACATGTACATGTATGAGATACATGCAGGCCTCGTGTTCAAAAGGGCATGGCAATTTCCCCAAAATGAAGGGCACCCAATGAGGAAAATTTGAATTTGTATTGAAGGTTTTTAAGGGCACCCACAGCAATTGCCGTGGTGCCTTGGCAAAATTTGAGGCCTGCATATGTGTATATGTTGTTTTTTTAAATAAAAAATTGTTACACATTGAGGGCAAAGTTTGTTTTTTTATGAACGATCTGTATTTATGTGGTTACTAAACAGGCCCCTGAAAATTTCCTCAAATATTTTATTTTATTCATTAAAAAAAATAATATACATACATTTTTATTGTAGTAGCAATGAAATGAGCCGATAATTTGGTGGGAAAAGTGTCTTGAGATTATTGACCAATGACATGGTTATTATTATTTGGTATACCTGGTAATGAAACCAAAGATGCCTCATAAAAGTGTGTATCTATTACAGGCATGCAGTTTGACACACACAACACACACAAAAATTTAAACAAATTCTACACACAGCAAGACTTTGTACTGCATCGATTTTCAATGACACAGAGCTTGAAAAACCAAACAATCAGCTGATGAGAGCATGTTTGGGCGCTGGATTTAAGCCATGCAGGCGTGGTCTGTTTTTCACTCGAACGCGTCCATTTGCTCAACTAATCTAATGCATTTCTTTGAGCAGACGATATTTTTAACGTACGTTAACAACGAAAATATTTGAATGTCAATTTCATTTTCTATTATTTTTTCCACTTTAGTGCAACAATTATTTAATTATCTCACTGAGCTGTCATATTGAGCAAATAATATCATTAATTATGATATTAACTAATTATGACGTATCTCGCAAATTTTACAAGCGATACAGTGCTCAGGTGGCTAGGTGGCTAGGTTGATCCAGTCAAACCACACAGCGTTCGGGTGATTTCTAGATCGACTACGGTAAAGTCTCGTCAACTCCAGTCACCAACCCAAACAAAGTTGAAAAAGTTGCATTCCTGGTATTCCGTCAATGCAAATACACACAGTGTAATGTAGAACGTGGATGACTGTGAATGGGTCATTGTTGGTTAAAACCACAGAACGTGTGTGGACTTCCAATCTTACTTCCTTATAAATTTGGAATTGTTACCTATCACTCTCAGCATCAGCATAAGAAAAACAATTTTGGGAATTAGTTTTTGAAATGATGTAATACTATATATAACAAAGTGCATTTAAAAAAAAATTTTTTTTTTTTTAAAGCATTCATTAATTTTTTTACTTGTTATCAAAAATGTATTATAGATTAATTTGCTGAAAACTTAAAAGGGGAGAAAAAGTGTTTCTTTCAAGATTTCCATTTCGCAAATTCTGCTTATTATAGGCAGGATTATACTTTTGATAATTGTCCAAGAGTACCCTCACTTGGTGTATCCCAGAACACATAAAATAACAAACTTTTTAGCTCAATTGGTCATTGAAGTTGCAAGAAACTAATGAAAGAAAAAACACCCTTGGTGCATAGAATTGGGTGCTTTCAAATGCCTGAGAAACCTTTGTTACTAAACATTTATGGTGATATTATTTGGCTTTTTACCTAGGCCTGTACGCTAATGTGTGTACAGCACTGTACACTCAGCACTTTCCTAAGTCCTGTGAACAAATCCACAGGCATATCGGATGGGATTCGAACCCACGACATTTGCCAATCTAGAACAGACCTATCTTCACTAGAGTTGCCCTGTACTAGCTAGAGGCAACTTGAATCCTGAATTCTTCTTGGAGCAGTTACCGCAACAATTTGATAGATGTTGTGACATCTGTTTAATTATTAATGCATGTAACAATGAATGTGATTCATTTCGAAATAATGCCCATATATCCACAATTCCCATATCTGTAGACTCTATTGAACTCCAGGGGGTCATTTTCCCTTGATAATATTATTAGATAAACCCAAACACCAACACTGCACCAGCAGCATAACATATTGTTACTGATTCACAGGGTATTCTGTTATGACCTCCAAATGGTGAAATGGGTGGTCTCATGAAGTTTGATCAAATAATAGTAGAATCATGGTAGAATCAAGACTGATTGAATTATTGGGGAAGACTGTTTAAAGGCATATTATATGGCAGATTTATTGTCTGGATTTCTAAGGCTGTGTACAAATTGATGGCTACGGCTACAGCTACATGTATGCCAGCCTGGATCCTTAGCAACAGTCGTAGACGTAGCCACCAAGGAGAATGAATCCTGAACACGATGAGGCCTGATATTTACTTCAATCTTATGAAAAGGAAAAGCACCATTCATTGTTTTTCGAAGAACAAATTCATACTTTGGTTTTCAAGAGAGACACCACACAACCCAACCTGAGAATTTTTTTTACCAAACTTGGTGGTCACAATAACAGACTCCTCGGGGCTTGAAATTAACATTGGAGCGATGGCCCAAGGCCCGTGATTTTAGTGTTGGGCCAGTAAACTCACGACAGTGGTCTTGTGTTTTTCAATTTCATCAAACACCTCATTGGGTAATTTCTTTGTGAACAAATGTTGACTATGAATCGGATAAATACCTTTCAATTCTGTTGAGTATTGAAATACTTCCTACAGCATTACAAATGATATCGTCGGCTTAGAAATATAAGGTCATTAGTGCAGTTTGTATGGATTTCATCAAATTGGTTTTGCATATTTTGGAGCTCCTGGTAAATGGAGTCTATTGATCAAGAGTGGTCTCTAAAACTAAGTTTGGCAAAAAGAATCATTCAGTTTCTAAGAAAAGATTTACTTGTGGATTTTTGTTTATTTTTTTCAAACTTATTTTCACTTAACGACCTTTTGATCATTATGGATTTGAAATTGCAATTAACGACCTTATAGCACTGGGCCGACGATATGATCTTCTCTTAGTGCTCGTTCAACTCATTTTGATTCTGGTCTTGTAAAATAAATTTTGGTCCAGTAAAAATGTTGAGCTGTAAGCCCTGCAGTCTGGTGGATTTTCCCCCTCAAATTCAAGCCCTGCTCTTTCGAGTGAAAACAATAAAAACTGTTTAATGTTTTGACAGTTTTGGGTAGAGTGGTGATTTTTTTGTCCCGGAAAAGATGCCTCAACCGCATATATGTGACAGACTCACATCAGGTTTATTTTGACTGCAGCACTTCAAATTGAAAACCTGGCAATTAAAATCGAAAAAACCATGGTGATTTGAGGTTTTCAAAAGCTTTTCTCTGGACGTTCAGTATTTCAGATAAAAATATTCCTGTGAAAGATTGGTATACATGTAGTACATGAACTTTTAAATTGATGAGCTTTCAGATTGGTAACAGTCCTCTCTTTTTTCAGTTTTCTTTGTTTTTCTTTGTTGATAATGGTCCTTACCATTGCCCCACCCAAGATCAAAACATATTTACACCAGCACATGGACTCAGACGACAGTTTTGGATTGTTTTCTTTGAAAATATTCAAAGGTTTTTAGTTTGATAGTTGATATAGTGCCGGTAACCGGCTAAGTTCTACTAGTATCAGTATCAGTGGATTTTTCTACCACTATTGCATAGCTCAGTAGAATACGAATGCCTCCCGCTTAAAGTAAAACATCAAACTATAAATAAAATAGTCGTTTTAATTATCAAAAGTCTACTCTAGCCCTGGTAGGACGTCAGTATCCGTTGTATGCAATGGAGGAGTCCAACCTGAGCTAAAGTCTACTCCTAAATATTTAAAAAAATTAAAATAACATTTTGAAAAGGTTCTTTTTCTAGCTTGTGGCTCTTGAGGATCTTTTAAAGGGAACTAAAGTAAAACATTCATAAATAGTCAAAGCCCCCCCCCAAAAAAAAAAATAATAAATAAATAAAAATTTAAAAAAGAAATAAATAAATAAATAAATAAAAACTAATAATAATAATAATAATAAAACTTAATAATAATAATAATAAATAAATTATAAAAAATCGCTATTTGTCCAATGCCTGCACAATTTACACCAGCTGATTCAATAATTCTCCAAAAGTCAAGCTTTCAAATTAAAGTTTGAACACAAAAAAATTTGTATTACTATTAAAAATAATTTGTATTTACAAATAACTGAATTAAGAAAGTAAGGTGATGAGAAAAGAAGACAAAATAAAAGTAAAACTAGAACTTAGTGTTTGCAAAAACAAACACCGAGGTGTTCAGCTATCAATGGGGTCAGTGTTTAATTAAATCGATGAAAAGATTGTTGATAGCTTTTGAAATTTCACGGAGAGTACATTTATTACACAAGAAATAAATGTTAAGGTTACTACTTAACTTCCACTTTAAACACGAAGACAAGGTCAGTTGAGGTCAATTGAGGTTCCTAGAAGACCTCTGTGATGATGGTATCGATTGTAAAAATCAAATGCACGGTTCACAAGTTATGATTTTTTCAAATATTAAAATTTGTATTAATTTTATTCAAGCAGTGTCTTCTACAGGTGAAGAACTGACTATGTGCGAAGGTTGTGTGATCTTTGGAAATGTTTCTTTTGCCGGCTGACAAAAATGCTCACATTTGGATTAAACTACACGTACATTGTGGTCAGTGGAGCGGAAAAGCCCGCCACAGTGCTTTTGCATTACACACAGTTTAAATGCAGGTCAACACTAAACGTGGGCTTTAACATCCGATTTC
The DNA here is from genome assembly GCA_032158295.1 of Pycnopodia helianthoides. Lineage (NCBI taxonomy): Eukaryota > Metazoa > Echinodermata > Asteroidea > Forcipulatida > Asteriidae > Pycnopodia > Pycnopodia helianthoides. The sequence goes on along the minus strand of CM063248.1, from coordinate 10,826,379 downwards.
GACCAGAAGTTAAGGTCCAATTGGTGTCATCTCTGTGCAAAAGTTTGAGGAGTCTCAAACACCTACATCCTGATGTAAACATTTTGACTACAGTGTATGTAGTTCTTGAGATATGAATTTTTGAATTTTTCAACTTCCGTTTTGAACCGGAAGTAGAGGTCAAATGGGGTCACATTGTGTGAAGCGATTGTTAAGCTGTGAAAGACCTCTCCGATGATATATAGATTGTCAAAATCGTGAGTTATGATTTTTTTCATTTATTAAAGCTTTATTTAACGTAACTTGACACCGGATGACATCATGATGACGGCACAACTTTTAGAATCATCTACATGTACAAGTTAATGTCTACCTACATGTAAAGTTTCAAGTTCATGTAAGTTTAACAACTATGCATTTGTTTGCGGACAAACGAAGCTGAGAAGAAGAATAAAAACTTTTTTTTTTAAATATTTTAAAAACCGAACAAAAACAATGAGTTGTTCGGGCTATTGCCCCGAACACCTAAAAAAAAAAAACGTACAGTAACAATGAGTTGTTCGCGCTGTTGCACGAACACCTCAACAAACGGAGATTACAGTGAGTTCGTTAGAAACTTTTTTTTTTGATAATAAATTAACACTCAGCTAGTATTTTATTTTAATAATAAAAATCAATTCAAGTTCAATTCAAACTCACATGCTTTTAAATCTTGTGTTTATGCTCCAAGTGACAGTGCAGCAATTGATGGCAGAAATGACAACATGGATGGAAGCTCAAGTCGACAAACCAAAATGATTGTTGTTTCGTTCGGTGTTTTCCACTTCCAAAGTTCAATTCAAATTATTTCGCATCTTGGATGAAAAAGAAACAACTAAACTAATATGAGAGAAAAACTTCAGCCGGCTGTGTGCAATCACTCAGACCAGCAGGGAGGAGACTGGTTGTGGGGGCGAGTCGCACCGGGTATTTAGATCTCTCTCTCGATGTCGTCTGCCTCGTCGGATGTGGGGTACTGAAGGACGTCTTCAGACTTTGACTAGTCGCCCCGCGTCTTCGACACGACTGACTGAGCCTCGCCGGGCCGGGGTGGAAATTCGCCGTGATGACCTGCCTCTCTTGGTCTTCGTCTTTCCTAAATTTCCACCGACACTTATCAGTTGTACTTTTTGTCATTAAAACCAGATTGAGGAGGAGAAAAAGTCACATGTCAGTCTCTCCTAACTTTGGAAGACTTGGAGACGTTTTCTCAACACCACATCCTCAACGTCGTCTTTAACTTTCATGCTCCTCCATCCAGTGACCACACCAGCACTGAGCTGCATTTGATTTGTTGACATATTCGGTGCATTGTTAATCGATTCTTGAAAACCTGACATTATAATCGATTTTGTATTTAAACTATCTGAGTGATACTGTTGAGTGTTGAATGATTAATTTGGTTAGTTGAGGGCTAAATGCTGGATATCTCACTGAAGATGATATGGTTTAAAAGATTCAAAGAGAATCTTCAAAATAGCTCATTGTGGGATAAAATCGATCTTGTATACATGAATCGATAAAAACTAATCCGACTGTGGTTTTAGTGGTACCGAAAATAAAAAACCTGCAGCGGGAAATATGAACCTGGAACCCTTCAAAATTATTGGTATACTCAGCATCAATGACGTCCAGGTACCTGCCCGGCGATACAGAATTTTTCTGAATTCCGTAGATTGTGTATGCTGCCCTCTAGCGATGGGAAATGCTGTTGCGCTTTGGGAAAATAAAATGTTGGGCTGCCGTTTCAGTTGGAGAAAACAAATCATAGTGGGGGGAAATTACAATTTCATAAGAACAAAGTTACTTACAAAATAAAATAAGCTAAGCGAGAAGCACTTACTCTATTTTGAACCAATGAAAAAGTACAGTTGGAGTTGCTATTTATACTGAAAAGAAGGGGGGAATGTGCGAACTTTTCTGGAAATTAATTAACAATTATGCCCACCATGATAACAAATAAATGTTCTTTCCGAATCTTTGAATTGAAGAGTTTGTGTTTGTTTCGTTTGTTTAGGAAAAAAAGAGCTTTGAAATCGCACACAAATAATTTAATGAAACCCTCTTGATCAACAACATGCTTGTCACCACCAATAATGGTTTCCACTATTTTTAATACCTGTCTTGTAAGCTTCTTTTCATAATACCTAAATGCATTTTATCCTTGTAATTTTTTTTTAAAGTTTAACTTGTATTGTATTTATTGTTTATTTCCTTCTTCCTATTACTTGGTCTGGGCTCACAGGCCTTAAAATGTCTTGAGATTGTGTAGTTGTTTCTATAGTCCCGTTCTAACTCTACTCCTTCTAGTGAATAATAGCCCATGGTATTTTTTTGTGTGCCCCATTTTATTTTCATTCAGAGGACCAGAGAGGAAAGTTTGACTTTTGTTGTGTGTTATCATCCTCGGCAAACACTCCTTTTCTTGTATATATTGTAAATTTTATATGTATTTGAATTTTTATTGGTTTTTCTTTGAAGTTTGCCCAATAAATCAAATCGAAAAAAAAATCAAAGCTTTGTCAATATAGAACAAATAAAAAAACAATGCCAACATTTTTTTTGCTGGGGAAAAATAAGTGTATACAAAATCAATAAAACCCCAACAAATTAACAGTCAAGCTCAATAATACAGTCAAAAGTAACTAAAAAACAATATATTTAAACTTGTGTAGCCCCCGTCATCCAAAGTGTCAATGGATTAACAAATAGTAATCCTACAGGCATACAACATAGGCCTTCACACAAAAGAAGAAAAACAAACACCCCAATAAACAATCAAACAAACAACCCAACAAACAAACAAATGTAGTGATCTGTAAAGTACACAGGCTCAGGAAACAAACCCAACTAAGAAACCTGCACCAGCCTTTTATAAGACTAGACTAACCGCAACTCTTGTTTAAAAATTGCACTCTAAAACATTCTGGTGAACTCAATGTTTATTGAACTGTTGTTGAAGTGTATATAGCGCCCTCTCCTGTTTGCAATACAACAGGTCAAGGTTCATAAATTTTTATAGTTAGCATTTTATAAACTGCTTTGAAGACACTTTGCATAAAAGTATTAACTTTTCACAATGGGACGACACAGTAATGAAGTTTTTTTGTTTTCTCCACACCTTTTTATTGATTTTAAAGTTGCATGGCTCGATTTTCGATGCAAGACATTTTTCCACATTTTCTTCTCTGAACAAATTTGGACAGATACCCTGATGCCGTTTCAAAACGAGAAACATGCAATTTGTTTTGCATATGCCGCGATCAATACACAAAATACAGACAAAATTGTTTGTATGTGGTTGGGCTGATGGATGTGATTTAATAGTCGAGATCTTGACAATAATTCAATTTAATTTTGATTGGAAGATTTTTTTGAGCAATTGTTTTAAAGGCACAGTACACGTTTGGTAATGACTCTGAAAATTAATGGCAATAAAAACTTACATGGTAAAAGTGTAGCATCATGGTAGTATATAATGGATTTTGGGAAACTTTTAACTTCGAAGTACTATGGTTATGGAAAATTTATCACTTTTTATTTCCAAAAATTTGAGTCTGAGATTGGGAATATTCTTCCTGCGTGGAAATATTCGCTCCAGTTTTTTGGTGATATCTCAAAAACGCGACCACCTTTTGAAGTGAAATTTTCACAGGCTAGTTTTGTTGTATGTACATTTATATAGGATTAACACAATCAGTAGGCTCCAATTACCCAACGTGTACTGTGCCTTTGAATGAAATTTTATAAAAACCTTTTTGAATCTATAAAAATAGCTTTGAAAAGTTTCAAGCTTAAATTTCCAGGTCAACTCGACCAAAATTTGAAAATAGCATGAATAAAGCACAACAAAAATTGTGACAGCTGTTTGAAAAAAAGTAATACATTGTTGGCAAAAATAGACAGCTATTAAGTATTTTTGTATGCAGTTAAGTGTAAGACCAACATTTAGAAAATTATAAATGTTGTTCAGAATGAATCTCTTGAACGTAAAGGCTAATGCGATTCAGTGGATGTACACACTAAATTACCACAAATATAACAACTGGAGGTTTTGGTGCGTCGTTCTTCTCTGGATGGCCCGTTCACAAATATCAAGAAAATTTGAAAGGCAGAGAAATCTATGGAAATACTGTCCTCTGATACCAGTAGCAAAATTATAAAAAACACTGGCCTAACATTTTCTTCTGCACCACCCTATGTAAGCAAGCAGCAGTCAAGCTCTTTGTGTAATACCAAATAATATTCATGGTCTGAGCTGTAGCCGAGTCCCTGTTGTCCTAGGCCCTTTTCGAATCCTTGGCTTCGGCTCCGGATTAGGCTTCAGGTCCAGTTTTCTTGTCTGAAACCCTGACCTCAAAGCATGCGAAAGTTAAAATATTTGAGGGAGCCTAGCTAGCCTAAGCCAATTTTGGAGCCAAAGCCGTGAATTCGAAAAGGGCCATAGTCCGAGAGGGGTCTGGAGTCCGAGTCAAGCATCGAGTCCTCCAGCACTGTTCATGGTTGCTACAATATGCATACAGCTCACACGGAACACGATTTGAAAAGAAAAGGACATGTCATAACCGAAGTTCTTTTTCATCATTTATTATCATCCTCGTGAAATATAAGTAGTAAAACGACGACTGCCATTGAATTGTGTGGCAGATATAATGTAATACCACAACATGAATTCCGGATAAATGAAACCTTTGCTGATACAGAATTTCATTATGCACAATAGTCAAATTAGAAGTCACGCCTTCGGTGCTCCTGGGAAAATAAAATTCATTTTGTTGACTATGGAGCATGGAATATGGCAATTTAATCGATTTCTCTTTCAAAGAGAAACATTTTCACCAAGTCGGTTTGGGATATTGTGAGAGACTCTTTGGCAATATATTGGTAGCAAAACATATCATAAAAGGTGTACATATTTAGGAGACGTTAATATTTCTCCAACTTTTTTGTTTGTTTCTTGTTCAAATAAAAACAAGTTTCATGGCTTTGTTTTGTTTCCAGTATTTTAATAATAAACAAATTTCTATATTAAATAAACGGATACTGCTCTGTTTTTGGGCACCCCCTGTGTTCCGAAAACCTCCTTGTGATTTACACACTAGGGTTGGGTTAGGTTTAGGAAAATACACTAGGGGTGTCGTAACACAGGGGTGTCTGAACATAGGGGTGCCGAACACAGGGGTGTCGGAACACAGGGGTGCCAAACACAGGGGGGGGGGTCAGAACATAGGCGTGTAACTAAATCAACAAGCCTTGTAAAGTCTGACTGTATGAAGTGTGTTAAGTCTCAAGCAGTGTACATTCTGGTTTTATTGCCAAATATCAACTTTACCACTAAAAAAAACCCCCCAAAACAAACCACCCAACAACTTTTGTTTTACTCTTATTAGAGTCAGGGTTGCTCATCTAACATCTTTAAATCATGATCATCTCAATCATAATGCGTGTATATACAGTTAAAACCAAATAAATAACAATTGTTCAGTGTAAATTTCCATTGCTCTAAAGCCTCTATCATGGCAGAGTTTGACCTTAGCAGTCACCAAATGAGAGTGAAAGCAGTGTTGGGCGAGTCAAACCACACCTGATTGTAGTTGGCCAGGGCCCACCTTTAAAGTGGTGAGGCTAGTGTACAACACTATCAGGCCTGATACTTCACGAAGGCAACGGAGGCGATTGCGTCGGTGCCCCCTGGTCATTGCCTTGGTGCCCTTGAAATGCTCCAATAAAAATTTACAATTTCCTCATAGGGTGCCCTTTACCGAGGAGAGAATGCCTTGGTGCCCTTTCCCTTTCTAGAACGAAGCATACAGGCCTGCACTATGGCCCACTGCGCAACACATTACCTAATAGCTTACCGAAAATGACAACATAACTTAAAAAGAATGGGGAAATCTTAATCGGGGATGAGTTTGTATCAGAATGGAAAAATCCTGAAAATTTGATACAAATTTCCTCTTGGTGTGGATATGAAGCCACGTGAATTTACAGAACGTTTTTTGTTTTATTAAAAAAAAAAAAAAAAATGAGATATCGCCTAACTCACAAGGCCGGACGGCCACTTTACGGTAAGGGCAACACTTATCTAATTTGGGCTGTCAACCCATTTCAACTGTCACCGGTGGCACATTGCCACCTACTCACAGGGCTGATACAATCAAGCAAATCTGGAGGTACAGGGAGATCAGTGAAAAATCCCCCAAATCAGGAACAATCCTGACAAATCACAGGCCTGATTAATCAAAGTTGACCCAGTGTTTGAAAACAATGAAAACATATAATGGAGTTGTTCACTATTTTACTTGTGACTCTAACGACTGATTGAGAATAAAACTTTCACAGGTTTAATATTTCATGTATATGTCACCTAAAGTGTGGATGCTGGTCTCGGACATTTACAAATGTTGTAAACAAGTGTAAAATAAACGTACGTGCAGCTCAGTAGTTTAAAGAAGGCGTCCATCATCTGACCGTTATCTGTAACTGATAATCAAAGCATTTGGTCAGTTACAGTACATCTAAACTTTCACAACTTGCGTGTTGACATCCACTGTTCATTGCCTAATTCCTCTCGGTGAAGATTAAACAAAAACAACGGACTACCATTTGCGTCAAGCTACAAGTCCTCCATCAAAAACACAACAGTGTTCGTACAGTCCAAAACAGCGCCTGCACCAACTACAGGTCGGATTTGTGGTCGAATCTGCTCTTGTGATTTTTCACCATGTAGATGAAGTATGTTAGAGCCTCCTTCTCAGTGACTGGGAGCGTCTTGAAGTGCCTAGCAACCGTCTGGAAAACAAACAACAGGAAAAGAAGCTGTAGCAAACCAGGAGAATGATTCTAAACGACTATTTTTTGGTAAAATTTGTTTAAACAAAATTCCGGATCTGTGACATGAGGTGAAGACAGAGTGAAAAGTAAATTTTTTTCCCAAGAAAACTTGAAGACATGTATTATATTATTTTGTTTGAAAATCAAGCCTGTAAAAAAACAAAAAAGCAATTATCCTTTAAAAAAAAAGGACCTTTTTACAATTACTGCAACATTTAACGTCAAAGTGCCAGTTGATACATATTCCAAAACACTCAATTATCTCTGATTTTATCATCATGATTTCCTTCAAATTTCATTTCGTTTGAATTATTACTTGTTTAACATTGAGGATAACAAAATATTATTTTAGAAGCTCCGCATTGAAGGCGCTTGTTTTCAAAATTGAAAAGGGCCATAAGAATAGTTGTTTTCAACTTACCTCAGCAAGCTGGGCTTTATTCAGACCAGGTTTAGTCTGAAGTTTGTAGTGGCGTTTATATCTCCTTAACGTGTTCACTTGAAGCTGAAACAAATCCACCTTACGAGACAAAAAAACAAGTTAAAAAGTGTCAGTTGAAGGAAGGACAAATTGTTTGAATCGACCAATCAATAAGGCTCTGAGTCTATCCCCAATCATGGCATGCCTGGAATTTCATCTTTGAGAGGGCAAGGCCATTTTCATTTTGCAGGGAGCACTTCCTTTGGAAAATCTGAAAGTCTATGGGAAACTTTTGAAGGGGTACCAAGGCCAAGACCAGGGCAATAGAGGCCATAGACTCCACGACCTTCATGTAATACCAGGTCTACCATCAAACGTTAAACAAAGAAAACATTGGGTCCACTTGCACTCAGGAGAAAAAAACTGCTCCATTATTCTGGAATCCTAATTGTAACTTTTCATTAGAAAACACCTGAATTTCATCAGGCAACCCAAATAACAAGTTGAAGAAAAATGCAAGCTCCAAAGTAAACCAATATTTAAGGCTGGGGTGGGGAGGGGAGGTTATCAAACCCATCGGTTCTGTCCAGAATTGTTACTTGTGGTTCTTGGTGCATTAAGCTGTCTGCATAGCTTTCAGTTGGATAGTACAGACTGATCAAGTCTCATGCAAAAAGCAGCTAAGCACAACACAAGATATCCTAATACCAGAATAAGGTATAAAGGTTACCAGCCAAAATTACCATGTCACATGTGCCATCTGTGACTGGTATCCTGCCTATTTTTGCTAAGCAGAAAATTCTTAAGCAATAGTTTCTGCTTCAAAGCAGCTCTACGAAATTGGGCCTTTTTAAAGTGCTCCATTTTGTTTCCCTAACACATTAAAGTAATGAATGTGGGAACCGAAGCTCCCTGAAAATGTTCTAATGTAAAAAACTTGCAAGGTCTATTGCCTTGTGGCGTGTCGTGGCCGAGCGGATGTAAAGGAATGTAATGTAAAGGAATAGGTCTAATACTTCAAAAAAATAGCTCCACAATATCTTGCAAGAAAATACTTAGTGTTGAACTTATTATTATCTTGATTTTCTCACATACAAAAATGTTGTATCTCGATTGAAAATGCTAATGTGCAAAAACGTAGTCTATCAGCATGTGCTTGTTTTGTGTGTACATCCAGGCTATTTTAAGCGAGATACAATGTTTTGACAATTTCAATTTTGCGCACAATGTAATTGCTAGTTTAGGAGATATATGTTCTTGCTCTGACACCGCGATATTTGGGGTCAGCAAAAACTAATATCTCGCCTTAATCAGTATAATGGAAAGATGTCTGTGCAGGATTTGTACTGGTATGAACTTTTAAAATCAGCGAGCTTTGAAATTGAAACTAATCCAAAATTGTTTTCATATTATTTCAATCCTACACTTTTGTTGTTCAAATTTGAGAACTAATCTACAAGTCGGGTGAATTACCATCAGCCGGCTGCTACGTACTTCAGGCATGTCAACGTCCCGATCGGGTGATGTGCCCGCCTCCTCGTCGCTGTCTCGTTTCTTACGTTTATTGCGCACACTCTGTATGACGCCTTTGTGGTAGTCGCAAATGTAAATGTGTCTGACCTACAAATGGAAAAAGAAAAATGTTGGAAGAAGCATTCCATTTTTACACTCACCTGCCCCATGACCCGGGGACTACCCTTTAACTATTGGTAAAACTATTCAACTGCACAGGTTATATTGTACAGTATTATGGTGATTGGTGACAGAACTAACTGTGTACACATGATAGTTTACTGTGTAGATGCATTCACCACGTGATATCATGTTGCAGGCTAGCATAGACTTTTATCTATCATCAAAAAACCACAGTGGATGATAATGAATGGTCAGACAGTAAGAGGGTCGACTGTGCGCTGTGTATGCATTCACTACATGGTATTATATTGCAAGCTGGCTCAGTCTATTTATCACTCTAAACCATAGCAGATGATATTGGAAAGTCAGACAGTAGAAGGGTTAAAAAAAAACAAATTGAGAAAACCAACATGCTAAAATTTACATTAACTGTATTTTAAAGTTACAATTTCAATGGCCGTGTCGTAGTTGCGATCAGTGAAAATGCTAATTTCTTAAAATTGAAGTCGCAGGCGACAACAAAGTCCGGATGTTGAGTCAACAGCCAGGTTCATTGCCGAGGAAGGTTTTTTACAAATGCGCAACATCATGTTCTTATTTTCACTTTTGATTCAATTTAATTTTCACTTTAACTCCCTATCAAAGCACATTATCAACATAGATGCATGTAGATGGAGCAAATTGAATTATTTTTGTTGAAAGAAATCACCATTCAATTTTCTAAACATGTAAGCAAAGCAACCCTTAACTGTAGTTTTAGTTCATAGTGCCACTTACTGTCAACAAGAAGGTTACACACCTATGTTTCGACACCCCAATGTTCCGACACCCCAATGTTCTGACACCGTATTTTTCTCATCCTAACCCAAACCCTAACCCAAACCGTTACCCTAGCAGGTGGATAATGAGGGGTTATCGAAACATAGGGGTGTCGGAACATTGTAGAGTAGTCACCAGCAAGGAAAAAGGTGTGTGGTACCTTGCTGTGAATTTTGCCTACTCACAAAATGATGAAAATCAAGACAGCACAATATTTTGTGTGTATTGAAATAGGCAATTTTTCTCTAGTTAGTAAAAACAGATCACACGCAAGGCCGGATATCCATGTGTCTATTATGCCTAATGCATAGTGTGTAATGAGTAAAAGTGAAAGTACATGCCGAGCAACACATAATTCCATGTATCCGTGTTGCGTTATCTGTAAAAACAATGTCCATTGCTCAGTGTGTATATTCCTTTTAAAAGATCTGCGCACTACACATTACGCACAGTTCATGACAAACACATGGATTGCAGGCCTTTAAACATATTGGTGGTCAATGGTGGACTCATTGAGGTCTAAATAATTAATCTAAAACTGATTTCCCAATCTGAACCATATTTGTAATTGGGACAAGCATACGATAACATCCAGCCTCTAAGGAAGTGAAATCATTTCAAACTTACACTGTGATCAATGTTCAGCTTGAGCTTTCGCTGCTGCACCGTCTTGGCAATGCGTTTACTATAGCAGGCGTTCCCTGCAGGTCTTGAGCACCGATTCCCATCGTCCACCAGGCAGCATATCTGTCCGTGACCAGAGTCACGGCTGTCCTCTTCCGTGCTGAACCCGTTCATTTTCATCGAGAGTCAAGATAAAATCTGTAAATAAAAAAAGGATTTAAAAAAAAATACAAACAACTAGTTTACAGTCTAGTTATAAACCCATAGCGCATCATTGTGCATACCCACAATGATCATTGCCTATCATGACAATGTCATCATGGGAGACAGTCTTGCGAACAAGACGTAAAACAATTCATCGCTGTGATTACGGCTCTCGAGCGACTAGACTCTTGCGAGACTGCTGTTCTTGTGCTACTGCTGCTGTTCACACAATGTGCTTCTGCAAGGTATCTCCTCATGCTACTGCGGCTCCACTTAACAGAGGCAGTGGTCGGGAGCCGGCAACCATTACTTTATCTCCACGACAAACATTTAACGACTTACACGTGTACATAGGACTAGGAGTAGGTGGACAGTGCTTTACTGTAGTGAAAGATGTGCATCATCTCACATGATATGCATGTTGGAGATATTGTGTGTTGAGGTGTGGCAGATATTGCATACATAGTCCTCCAAATACCATGTATGCACTAACATTGCATTTTGTCAGTGCGAGCTGCGCGTACGTGTTAAGCAAGCCAGCCACGTCGACCTTTCTACGACATGAGACCCGAGTCAATTTTTTGGGGTCTCAGAGCACTGTGTCTCAGAGCCAGAGTAGACTTGGACTCGACCCTTGTACTCAGCATGACTTAGCTTAAGACCAGGAAAAAAACAGGGGAAAACAAGCAACTTGAGCTACCTTCAAGGTGCCAATGTAAATTGTCTATCAGTACGGGTGCGTAGACTTTTACGGGACATTCTTACCAGCCCTTCAATAGTCGGATTTCTTACTATGATCGGAAGTTATTGTCCTCTCATAGTGGTAAAATCTGACAATGCTGAGACAATAATTATTTGGCAAGCTTTTCTGCAAAAGCGATCCAGTTTCGCACGGTGTGAATAGCGTCATTGTGTTCAGCGTGAAAAGGCCCCCTAGGCCGATCTTGGCAGGTAGTTTTTTCTGGTTGGGATAATCATTTTTTTTTTTAACTTTCTTGTTTTCAATTGAAACACCCATAGAAAATACGAACATTTTATTTACGTTTTCAAAAGGTAAAATTAGTATTTTATTTTTCAAATTTCAGGTACATTTTACTTATTTGATTTATAACAATTACCAGTAACTTAGGTATTTTTGGAGATCGCTCGCACATGTTTTGCACACGGCACGTCAGCTGCATGACAACAGGATTGAATGCCTAAAACTAGTCATGTCTGACTATTGCAAGAAATCCCATCACAGCAAAAAATCCTGTAAAATGTTTATGCACCCGTACTGTCTATGTAGTTAGTATTATAATAATGGAGAAAGTATGGTATTATGAGAACAAAAATGTTTCTTGTCGATGCTTTGCAACTGCATATCAACCATGAACCCTGTTTATTTTTGTTTGTTTCAACAGCACATGTCACTGTCAGGGATACTCTTGATCAAGACTGTGAAGGTGAATGTGATGGTGTTTTTTTGTCTGCCTGAAATAGCACTCACTTCTTGATTAATCTTCCAAAAAGCATTTTGCGCAACCAATGATGCAGATACATGTAAAACTAAGAGCAATCTCAGACTTTAAACGGCAGGTTAGGTACTAAAAGCTGGCTCATCGTGGCATGGAAGAAGAAGAAGCCATGTTTTTGTTGGTTTACGTTGATTGGTCCATTGAGATGTTTTAGTACCTCTGTAATTTCTAAATTATTGCAACTATTTGTATTTCAGTCATTGCCTTAGCTTGAATTGAAGGTCAGATTCATCATCTACAATGTTTATATACGAGCCTGTCCTATAATTATCATATAATTTCTATAAAGCTCTATATTGCTGAGACCGTCTTTGATAGCACAAGGTAAGCATTAATTCATTCAATAACATGATGTAGCAATAGCATGCATGCCCAGACTAGGCCCGCTCCTGACCGTCCATCATAAGGAGCGCGAGCCCCGACTAAGAAAGCCGAAACACAGACGAAATAGTAACAACTAAAACAAAATAGTAACACTTTTGACACTTGTGTTAAAAGATAAAAACCATACGAATTCCATGTGTACATACGTATTCAGTTTGAGAGTCAATGCGATCAGAGCAATCTGCTTGCCTCCCACGAATCTCGCCACTCAACACACAGCAGCACTATTTTATTTACGACCCAACCCGAACCTCCGTCACAATGCAACCTATTTTGCCTCTACCGGTGACCCACTCTCTCTACAATCATGTAACGTCAACACACAACAACGTATTCCAATTTTACTCCACATCTGCACGGAGGTAGAACCTCAAGCAAGCAAGACTACGCTCAGCCCGGTTGCAAAAATGTGTAATGTCGTTGATTGTACCAATTGAGCACAATTCGATATTAATCAAACTAGTGTTAGTGACAGTGACGTTTACTTTTTTGTAACCGACCCTCGAGTTGTTTGTATTATTGTAAATGCATGCGATCGAGCATGGCGATTCTAATTCGACCTCCATGCTGTGACCACTGACCACACTGATGACTTGAAAATAGTCAGAACATCAACTTTTTTTATACACAAAATATCATTATCAAATGTTTTTATTTTATACTTATAGTAATGTATGATCTATTTAACAGGTTATTTTTTAAAATCATGGTCAACTCATATGACTGGAGATTGAGATTACACACACAAACGGCTACTAGCTGGCTTGTACATGCTTAGTATGCGCTACATAGTGCTTGGCGCGGCATAGGGGAGTTCTTGTGCTATGGGTTTCTATAGCGCCATACTCACCACTAGAATTCTATACGCGCTCGATCATCACGCTACTGCATGCTAGCTAGCTGCATGATCCATGCACGCTTTGTATAGGATTATATGTAAACACAACACAAACAACCAGTACAATGTAATAAATGCGATGTGCGCAAAAAGATGCTAGCATGATGAAAACCCATAAGAACGTTGTACAGAATGACGAATAATGCCGTGCACATCTACTACATGAATAATCAGTGCATATAGAGCCCACATACAATGTAACTTCCGGATTTGTAGACCCCCCCTCTTTAGTGACGTAAAAACAAAATCAACCAATCATATTTTATTATTTTTATACTGAGGTTTTTGTTGAATAATAATTAGTAAATAAAATAGTCATTTGAATTTGCCTTTTTAAGGTTACAGTATGTCAGTATATTATGTGTTCGTAAAAATTGCGTAAAACTTTTGACACACTATGTAAAAACGGTTTTTAATTCAGCGCAAAAAAGGAACGAAATAAAAGGAAATAACTTACTAACCAGCTGTAAATCATCTGGTCAGCTCATTTACATAAGTAATTTGGCGCTTATTGGATCACATGACTTTTGTGGTTGCGCACTCACGCCAGAGCCCACGAGTTCTCTGTTAAGAGGTTTCATTGGATGAATCTTCGCTCCAACTTCGAACTGTCCATTCAGAGAACGGCATTTTTTACCTTGGGCTTCTGCAGGCCTTTGCATAAGTAGCGTGGGTATAGGGAATTTGTACAGGCAGCCAGCGTTGTGCATTGATTGTATGTACATGCATTATACACACGTATGCTACATAGCGTCTCCACAGTACAGCCAGCCGAAAAATTATACAAATAGTTTGGATAAGGTAAGTTAAATTTCCTTCTGTGGTCAAGAAAATCACAAGACATTTTAGAAAATATTTTTCTGCACTAAGTGAATAAATGTTCTACTAATTGCACTTGTTTTTTGATCGTAAAACCTCTGAAAAACTGATGCATTTTAGGTCCGAAAATCTGCTTTGGAGTTGTTTTTTCGTGTGGTGCCACATAGACGAGCGTGTCATGAGACTCGCATTGTCACAACGATTAACAATCAGCAGTCTCAAATGCTAAAATGAAAAGACATTTTTCGCGAAAACCTCTCGTCAGTTTTTCTTGAAAACGATGTAGTCAAACGAATGATATGTATTTGATATAGAGTGAAAATTAAAATTGTTTTGGTCGCGCTGAATTTTAGTTACGGCTTTTTGTTTTCCGTGACCCCTTTCATTCTGGTTACCCCAACGCCATGTTGTTAGTGCGCACAACTCTACCATCATTTTCACCACGAAAAGTTCCCGTACTGCTCAATGTACACTCCACTTTTGGCATACAAACCTATGGGACGATTCTAAAAATGTTTCAATCTTCAAGGTAAAGATATGATTTTTCGATTTATGTCAATAGTTCACCCTAAAGTGGTATTTGAAGGGGACTTTCATTCATGAAAAGGTATGCGGTTGTTTTGGGTGTCGTTTTTCGGGCTTTGTTTGACCTCGATTTAACTGCCATTTTGTAGCATTGCTCGACTACAACTCCCATACCCACACCGCTAGTATCTTCCCCATACTCAACGCTTTCATATACAAACCCAATGGGATATGCACTAAATTGATCCTGAACCCAGCGCGGACACTTTAATCATAGATTTAGGGACATGGCCGTTTCCGAAAGTTTGGAATGACAGTGTTTTTGGACACGTTAGAATTCAGTTTTGTGGCGGGTGGGGCCGCTGAGAGATTTCCTCCATGTTTTTTCGACGTCAAAAATGCAAAGTCTGCGCTGAGGGGACAAACATGTTTTGCATGTCGCTGGGCCATTGCTCGGTCGCACGTGTTCGTTGTATGGTTAATACTAACGAATGCCTGTACTGTCTCAATACAAAACCACCATGGACATTGAAGGGCTATTTTAGTATATTTTTTTTGTCATTATTTGGTTCGTTTTTAAGGTGATTTTGGGATCGTTTTTTCACTCTCGGTAGCGTGGTTGCACGTGTCTAATTTGCATAAAGTGTGTGGATTGGTTAGTCAACTGTGGGATTTTTTGTCCATTGTCAATTTTCAAAGATTTTAGTCAGTGGCTAAACAGATGATGGCTCAGTGGTTTCAGGATAAAGACTCTTAAATAGAAGTAGCTTTTTGGTCCTGGACAATGTGAAATTGTCACATTTTGTTAATTTCTTTGTACTTTTTTTGCATTATAGATTGTTGTTATGCACCAATAATGTACTAACGTTAACAGAAGTTTTGAAAAACAGAAAATAATGCTTTAATTTGGGTATTTTGAACTCAATCATGAATAAGCATATAAAGGCTATATTATGATATATTGTCATTTTCTGAATTATAATTGCCTTTTTAATGATTTTTTCTTCTCTTTAATTCCGTCTTTTTTTATCAAACATTTATTCTTTTTAAAATTAAAACTTAAAAGTGGTTGCAGTTTTCATGCTAGATGCCAACTCGTTTCGGGGGAATTTACAACATTTTTAATCCCAAATATAAATTGTGATAAAAAAAGTATTTTGAAGAAAATAGTTTATTGCATGAGCAATTGAGCATGAACTGTAAACTTTAATTGTTTTCAAAAAAAAGAAAAGAAGCCCTTCAATGCATGGTGTTTAAAAATGTACTTGTACATGCTGCGACTTGCTTTTTAAGCAAAGCTTTCTTTATTTGTTGACCTTTTTTTAAGGATTTCTCTGTAATGTAAGTTTCTTAGTCGTTTGAAAATTCAGCGTGCATTATAAACAGTTGGTTTCTTGCAATGTATTGAATGCAAGCGGTTTCGACTGCGCGAGCAATTCAGTGGCACTGATGGGCAGGGAAGCCCACTCCTGGTGGATGGACCAAGCAACCACAGTACAGTAGGATGGCACCTCTAGCTGAAACTGTAACCACACATGTTTTGTTCTGATTTCAAGTAGTTATGTTTAGACTTGAGGGTTTATCTCTGGTGTTCAAGCTTATTTTATCCTATGGAATTGCTCAATATGGGTAGCCATGAACTCTGATGACTTGACTTAAAATCACACAAAAATTTACTCAAAAAGAAAAAACCTTCAAAAAACACTCGTTCTATTACTAACCCCTTGTGCACGCCAGAAAAAAAAGATATTTGAAAAAGAATTGAATACATGTTTACACAGTAAATATAAAATACTTCTGATTAGGTTTACTATAAGTATTTGCTTTAAATACGACAGGGTTATTTTCAAGGTAACATTTGAAAATGTTTAAGGTGTGTAAAGTTTTGTTAAGAAATTATTATTGAACCACCTCACTATTTTGTTTGTAATTTTCAAGAGCTGATCATTAAAATGTGGGTTTACGCTCATTTTATTTTTACATGTTTCTTTTATTGTAAATTACTAACTTTTGTTAATCACATTATTTTTTTAATTATGTTTTTACTAATTTAGATTTGGGTACAGTGTAAATAAGGGTTGGGTTGGTAAAATGTAGAGTTTTGTAGTTCTGATAGATGCACAATACATTTAGTTCAAAATTAATTGAATCACTCTATCATATATCAAACTTCTCTGTCTTGTTTATGATTTTCCAGTTGAACCAGAATCTACAGACTTAAAGCCCACCATGGTTAGGAAAGACCCCAATAAGCCAAAGGGACGTATGTCCTCCTACGCCTTCTTTGTGAAGTACTGCCGGGAGGAAGTAAAAGATGAGTCGGTTGACTTTGCAGAATTCTCAAAGAGTTGTTCCGTCAGATGGAAGGTATGTATTTCTTTGGAACATATTTTTATAGTTATGGTGTGAAATTATTTCCAGATCAGTTTTGTTAGGAAACACTTAAGGTTGTTAATATTTCAATTTTTGTTACTTATTTTTTATATACTGTACTTGAAATTATTTGGGGTTGAACAAAGAAAAATTGACTAGCCAGACTTAAATCTGCAACATCCGACCTCCAGATTAATGGGCTGACGCTCCACCAACCGAGCTATTTAGCCCTAATGATGGCGGTCTCCCTATTTTGTGAATTTTTCAGACACGATGCTGCAACAAGTGTGAGCAAATGTCTCTCCTTGGCCCCTGTTAAAGTTTAAAAGGGAAGAACTGATTTAATAATTTTACTTGGGTGAAATATTTGTTCATACAATTTGATACCTTGAAAAACTAACGATGATATTCTATTTAAAGGGTCTACCTTTGAAATTAACACCAGATGATTATTTTACTGTTTGTTGGTGTGTATTTGTTTGTTTATAAATTAACTTGCATTGATTGTTTATTTATTCAGATCTTATAGGTTTATTGTTTATTTCTTAGAAGTGCCAAAGCTGAAAGTTTATCTGTTAATGACCTTAAGAAGAGTTTTCTGATGTATGGTTGTGGAGTGCAATCCTTTGAGATTAATTTTGGACTGCTTCAAGGTTTTTTTAATGTCATGTTAGTGCCAGGAACTCTTCATTTGTAGTTTGATTTGTTTGTTGTGACGTTGTTTCTCATACTTGTTTATTTCACAGGGAATGGATGATGCAGCCAGGAAGAAGTTTCTTGAGTGTGCTGAATCTGACAGGCAGAGGTACGAGCGTGAGATGGCCCGCTACGTACCCCCAAAGGGCCAGAAGAAGAAGGGACGCCGAAAGAAGGACCCCAATGCACCTAAACGTAACTTGTAAGTTGAGATTATTGTTGGCACATTTCTTTTCTTTATACGATAATCATTATCTCCTTGAAGAAAAATTTATTTAAATCAATACCCCCTGTACTAATGACATAACTTTTGCTCTAAATACCCTGCTGTCAACATTCCACCACTTACGCTATCACTGCATCATCGACGCTCCAAACTGTACTAGTAGTATTGTCAGGACACAAAGTCAACATAAAACTTGGACATTCACGCGCGTGTATGTTTGTGAAATTTGACACTATTGTCTAAGATCCAGGTACTTGGCTTCTATTTTAAGCACTAGTGCAGAGTGCTAATTTAATTTCTGTTTGTGCAATTAAACTTAAGAAGAGGTAAAGCTCTCCGAAAAGCTGACAATTTTTAGTTATTCTAATCAAAGAAATGGTACACAATTTCAATCCCCGTTATAATACGGTCTCTTTTGATGTGTTTTTTTCCCCGTCAGGTCTGCGTTTTTCATATTCAGTAATGAAGAAAGACCCAAAATCAAGGCCATAAATCCAAAACTGGGAATTGGTGACATCGCTAAAATTCTGTCAGGTCAGTGGAAGCAGCTCCAGCCCGGCCAGAAATCCAAGTACGACACTGCTGCTGTTGCCGACAAAAACAGATATCTTCAGGTATTTCTTTCTTTCTTTTTCTTTTTTATAAATGATATATTTCTCCTAAATTTTGCTTAAATTAATAAACCAATTTAAATTTATATTTTATTTTCTGTGAAATATTGTTGCGTAATTTTTTTATTATTATTATTTTTTGGGAATTGATGTCAGTGAAATTTTTCTTTAGCTTTTAGAAGGGCTAGAGCGTATTGTATACTGTATATAGCATACTTTTTTCTCGAGTTTTCAATAGTGACTGAATTCAAATGTCTTGGAATTCTTCCAGATGCAGGAAGTGAGGAACTAGATTACAAATGATTATAACTCTCAGCTTTCTTTCCCCAACCGAGATCTGTGCGGGATATGTCTTTGCCACTATGAAACAACCGAAATTTAAGAATTATAAAAGTCGAGGCAACATTCTTTTGAGCGTTCTTTTAAAGCAATTATTTGTATTTGGTCATTTCAGGCGATGATGGCCTACAAGGAAAAGATCGCCAAGGTAAAGCCAAAGTCCTCTTCAAGCTCCTCCTCTTCATCATCAAGCTCCAGCTCAAGTAGCTCAAGCTCCAGTGATGAGGAGTAGATCAAGGGTCAACCAGAGAGCGTCCACTATCAGGGAAATCTGAAAGATGTCCAATGATATCGCCCGTTCCCCCCTCCCTTCCCCTCAAAATGTACCATAGTTTGTCCCTTTTAATTGGAATGGATTTTAAAATATTGAAAGTGTTAATGTTTACTATCATCCAAATGACTCAAACAAAATAAAAGGGTCTAGGATTATTGAAATACCTGTAATGGGGAAAAAGAAACTAACTTGGAAATGAACGGGTTTAAGTTACCTTGAAAATTGTTGAGCATGGTCGTTTTAATTATTTGTCGTGTAAAATAATTCGGAAAAAAAAACTTGTAAAAAAAGGACCCCAATTCCATTTCATGTGTACACTGGGTCTCCATTTGTTCTTAAAACATTTTTTTCTATTTTAGCTGCTGCCTATGTGTGACCCGTTTAAAGGTGCTATGGCGCTGTGCTTTCCCTGAACAAATGTGGTGTTTCAGGTGACCTCTGACTCAGTCAAGAGATATCTGCAACAAAAATTAACCAATTTTTGCCTTCTTTATATTGAGCCATATTTGTTGAGCAAAAACAAGAGTTGACATTCGTTAAGTGAAAGTACAACAGATAGCACCATACCTAGAATGTGAATTGGAAATCTTCAAGAGTTATTTTTTTTTACCATAGATTTTCCCATTACTTCGTAGTTGGATAGTTTTACGTTTGTTTACCTGTAAGTTGTCTTCACCCTTTTAAAGACATGTACAATTATGCTGAAGTAGGCCAGTGTGTAAGTTTTACATTAATGCACTCAGTGCCCCACGAAAGAAGCCGGCCATAATTCCAGTTTGGCGGCACGCAAGGTGCATTAGTTTGTGGGACACTGTATGTGAAATAAAGCCATTTTTTTGAAATGTGTTAAAATTTGATATACCTCATTATTACTTGGTCGGAATATGCAGTTTTGTGAGTGCAAACTGAAGAGTAAATTATAATTTGTACGCAAGGCAGCATAATTTGATGCTAGTTAAGTGTTGGTGATTATGGTTAGTAATGCCAAATTGTTAACGTTAGCCTCTTCATTAAGTCTTACCTAAATTGTGTTTAAAATTATTGAGTTAAAAGACAATCCGGTTGATTTGGGTTCCAAAGTAGCAGTACATGTATATTAATGGCTTTAATGATGGAGCTTGATTGAAGGCCATGGTGATGGTACCAATCAATTTATCGTCACCGAAGGGTGACTATAACCAGTTTCTTTTAGTTGTAAATTTATCATAGCTGTTATTGCTGATTTTGAAAAAGTTTGATAGTACATGTATATTAACAAGTTTTTAATATTTCAAATGTCGGGTCCTAAAAATAAGCTTTGTGTTGGTTTAAAAAAAAAACATCAGTTTTCCCAATATTGTTCAAGATCTCAAAATGGAGGCGGCGAAAAAAGTAGTTCCTTAAAGTTCAACTTGGATTCAAAACTGCATGACTAAAATTTTGTTTTTCTATGCAGACGAACAGAATTTTCTTCTGTGTTTGTCTAGATATTATACTTCCCAGAGTATCTTGAGAATATTGGGAATCTGAGCTGCCCCAAATGGCTTTTGAGTTTCAAACAATAAGGCCACCTCATCACACTCTCCAGATTGGATTAGTAATAAAGGAACAATAATATATCTATACATCTTTGCCTCAGAGCAGAAAGGAATCGAAGACCTAAAACGGCCCAGGTGGCTCAGAGCAGACAGCACCGATAAGATGTACAAGTCCTTTCTTAATTAGCAAACTGGATCATTTTTAGGTCTTTTAAGTCTTTCTGCTCTGAGCTGACAATGTATGTACATGTGTTCCAAATGGTGCTTGAGTAAATGTTCAGCAACTTAACAAAACCTGAACCTGTTACACAGATTAAGAATTCATTAAATTTGAATCAAAGTTATTTGGAAGATGGAACAGGAGCTACGACATTTCACAATGAAGTTTCTGCATTCTCAGAAATTATTTTAAAAACTGCATAACGACCAGTTGATGATCAATCATACTTCATGCAAAGCACGTTCTCCAGGATAATGAAACTTGAAATTGTTTCATCTTTATCAAATTTGTCAAATTTAATAACATTTTGATTTGTATGAACTAAATGAGCCGGTCTTGAATTATGTTGTCGCACTCAATATGAATATTTCATTGTTCAGCTACACTTGTTCATATGTGTGTTTTGAAAAGGTTGAGTTGGAAATTAAAGCTTATGTTTTTATCGAAGTACGAAAATGTCTGAGTGTTTTTTATTTCTTTGCTTATTTTTTTCTGCATAAGAAAAATTTCTATCAACAGGCAGAGGAAACTGCTTCCAAGTTATAAGAGTTATCTTGCAAAGCTTGTGAATTCTGAAAGAAGAAAAAAATTAAAATAAATGCTGAGTGTTTAAGCAGCTGGTATACATACTTATACGTACTCTTAAATTTACCTGGAAGGATTTTACCGTACAAAGACCCAAAAACTGGGGGTCACATGAATACACCTTATGCCCTTTACATCATATGAGTAGGGCGCCCTCAGCTAGAGGTCGGAAGAAGGTTGCTCTTTGGCCCATCCTGTGCACCTCATGTACATACATGTGCATTTTCCATTTTTCAGCTTCTAAGATGGCGTTGTGATGACTTTAATGCACAAGGTCCATAAAGAAGTCTGAAGTCAAGAACGTAAATACACTGTACAAAGAAATATCATGCGTAAAACTTGCCAAGGAGCA
The DNA here is from genome assembly GCA_032158295.1 of Pycnopodia helianthoides. Lineage (NCBI taxonomy): Eukaryota > Metazoa > Echinodermata > Asteroidea > Forcipulatida > Asteriidae > Pycnopodia > Pycnopodia helianthoides. The sequence continues at coordinate 10,804,488 of CM063248.1, read as the reverse complement.
AACCTAGGTTTTGGGTAAATAAATGCAATTTTACTGGAGGAAGATTTCAACCTTGGGGGAGTGGTTTTTATTTTATGTACTTTGTACAAAATGCTCTACCGACCTTCTGTTTGCAGTCTACCAAAGACTTGTCAATTCAACCGCGACGCTGCTGGTTCCCGACTATGAAAAGAAGGTGCTAATCAACTTTGCAAATAATAAACCAATATTTTCCTTCTCTTCAATCACAGATTACTGAGATCTAACCATGGTCAGGAAAGACCCCAACAAGCCAAAGGGGCGTATGTCCTCATATGCCTTCTTTGTACAGTTTTGTCGTGAAGAGCACAAGGAACGCCACCCTGGCCAGTCTGTGAACTTCACTCAATTCTCCAAGAAATGCTCAGAGAGATGGAAGGTTAGTATTTAAAAAAAAAAAAAAAATCTCTTTTTAATCAAGTGAACGTGGTATGGCTTCTGACTGGCACCTCCGAACAAAGATATAAATAAACTAAGGAGACTACAACATAGGGCTTGATAGCTCAGTTGGTAGAGTGCCGGTACATTGATCCAGAGGTTGATGGTTCAGATCCTGCTAAATGAAATTTGTCTTTGTTCAACCCCCCCAAAATTTTCTGATCAGGTACAATTATGTTTAAGTGTCCCGGTCTTGACACTTGTGTCCTTTAAAGCAAGACACTTTGCTCAGTCTTTTGGATGGGACCATAAAGCCGTAGGCCCCGCGCTTTGTGTAAATACATTTAAATGAACTCGGTTACACTTACTCCTAAGAGAAGGGGGCTGCCCCGGTTTTTCTAGCAATGGTTGCCGAGTGCATCGCAGCACCTTGAAAACCATTTTGTGCTACATAAATTGGTCTCATAGTTAAACAATTTCAAAAACCCGTCTTTAAAAAGTTTTTTCCGTTCAAGTGCCTTGAGTACCTTATTGGATGCTCTATATAGGTCTCCAGTACTATATTAGTTTAATCACAAGCATGAGTGGAGTACTGAAAAATGTAGCGCTTCTGCGTTCATGACGTCCATCTTGACGGCTTTAATATTTTTTATTAACTGTACTCAGTTTCCCAAGATGCAATGCGGTAAATTGTTAAGATGGCGCTTGTGCATATGGGCTTTTTATTCATGGGATATTTAAAAAGTATTGCAGACGACAAATGATTTTTCATTTGTCTACAGTATTTGTGTCCCCCCCAAAAAAATTGAATCACAATCAAAATATGGCAATTGAATAGATGCAAACTGTTATTGATTGAGATGTACACAGTTATATGGCGTGTCGTGGCCGAGCGAATAAGAACACCGGACTCAAGCTCTGGTGTTTCTGATCAGCAGAGTGTGGGTTCGAGTCCCGGTCGTGCACTTGTGTCCTTCAGCAAGACACTTAACCATTATTGCTGCGTCCTTCGGATGGGACATAAAGCCGTAGGTCCTGTGTGTCGTGTAATGCACATGAAAAAACCCAGTATCGAAAAGAGAAGGGGTTCGCCCCGGTGTTCCTGGTTTAATTGGCAGCATATTGCGCCACAGCACCTTGTAAACCATTACATGGTGCTATAAATGATTAGGCCTCATACTTCAAAAACGTAGCTCCACATACCTGGCAGGAAAAAATATATGTATCAGCGCTTAGAAACGCCTGTATTAAGCGCTATATAAATGTTGTTATTTTTATTATTTTATTGTTGTGTTTTTTGTCAACAGACCATGGATGATAGCGAAAAGAAGAGGTTTCTTGAGTGTGCTGATCATGACAAGCTGAGGTACGAGCGTGAGATGGCCCGCTACGAGCCACCCAAGGGCCAGAAGAAGAAGGGACGCAGAAAGAGAAAGGACCCCAACGCACCTAAGCGTAACCTGTAAGTGGCTCAACCTCACCGTACATGAAAATAACGGCCCTATTTGTATTCAAGATATCTATTTGTTATTCAAATTGTATTGACATGTGGGCTTTCGACGGAGAAGATTTATTCAGAGTAGTTTAATTCGGAGCCCTTTCCAGTGATCCAAAACCCCAGCCCAAAGTTAAAATCTCTCATAGAAAGCAGAAAATGTTGTTTGACAAAATTATTTCCAAACAAGCTCAAAGCAATATCACATGTTAAATTTGAATTGTACTTTATTTCTTGCTTCTCTCAACTCGTATTTGCTGAATCACTTTCCTATTAGGGAGCGTTGTGACATTAATGACCAGTTGCCTTGTTCTTCTAGAAGAGTACCATGCTTGATAGAGGGTTGAAACCCACGAGAGACTATTACAGTCAACCCTCGTTGTAAAGAGGTTCTGCCTGTAAAGAGTACATTCTGAAGTCCCGAATCTCATTTCTGCTTTGTGTTTCTTTGTCTTGCTGTCCTCTTAAATAACAACGTTCCTGTTATAAAGGTTACTAAGGCCAGTCCCAGTGATCTTGTTATAACGAGAGTCGACTGTATTGACTAACAAACCTATAGGGAAAGTAGATTTTCTTCTCATCATGTACACATTCATTGACTGGCTACTGCTCAATATGATCACAGCAGTGGCAATCTACTAGTGTTTGGAGAGAGGGACCTGCTTGTGTGCTGCCCTCTACTGGCCGAAACACGTCTCACTGGAAGATGTAGTGTTTGGCTGTGTCCAAATTGGCAGCTATGGCTTGTGGCATCATCATTGGAAGATTGTCATCCTTAGCGACACCCTCAGCAATGGTCATAGCTGTAGCTGCCATTTCAGATACGGCCATATGTTGCAAGATACTTAACAGAGGCTATTGCCTTCATGCCTTTGTCATTGCCTTTGTGCACCTTGAAATGTTTTGGTAGTAATTTAAGTTTTCCTTCATAGAGATGCCCTTTATGAAGGAAAAAAATTACTTGCCCTTACAAGAATGAGGTATCAGGGCTCGATTACACAAGCCACTAATGTACATGTATTCATCTTACAATGAGTCACCAACATCACCATTTTAATTTGTACTGTGACATCCCGCTTTGCATAGCAACTAAGATTGATACACATTGTAAAATTAATCTTAGCTTTTTTGTGAAGTCGAAGCTAGGCCTATTGAATACTTTTTTTTTGCAAGAATCACACATTGATTTATTTATGTCTTTCTTCCCCCATCTCCTCAGGTCTGCATTTTTCCTGTACAGTAATGAGAAGCGATCCGAAGTCAAAGCTGTTAACCCAGAGTGGGGCATCGGCAAGATTGCTCAAGTGCTGGCAGAACAGTGGAGGAACATCACCCCACCAGCGCGTGCCAAGTTTGACAAGGCAGCCATCGTGGATAAGGAAAGATACATGAAGGTGAGCAACACTGTGTCCTACGAGGTCTCTCCCGGCCACGAGGGTCTTTTTTAAAGTTGCAAATCATTTGTAGGTGATTTCCGTGGAGGCTAGGTGGCAGCAGATTCATCATTAGTTCACTCGGCCGGACTGGTTGTACCCACGGCCCCTGGGATTGGCTGATGTACTTGTACAAATCCTTGTTCATGATTTAGTGATGCACGATGGGGAAGATTGTACTGCTGAACGGCGCAATGCGCACAATTGCAAACAACTTACCAGAATAATGTTACCAGCCAAACTACCATACCACATGTACAATTTGTGACTGGTATCCTGCTCATTTCTGCTTAGCAGGCAATTGTTTCTGCTTAAGCAGCTCTATGAAATTGGGCCCTGGCCTTAAACCTTGCTCTTTTAGGGGCACGGCAACTTTCCTCTGGTAAGGGACACTTCTGTGAGGAGAATTTAAAATTGTATTGGAACTTTTGCAAAGGGAACCCAAGCTAAGCCACAGGGCATCACAGCAATTGCTGTGAGTGCCATAGGTTAATTTGCATTACATGTCTTATTGCTTGTCCTTTTTTCTCCTTGTCCGTTTGTTTGTGTGCTTTTTGTTTATTGTGTGTATTAAATATAAGGCTGTTCTCTGCAGCCTCGGCCTACTATGTACAGCCCCTGTACTTGTCACCGCTGCTGTTATTTTGTTTTCAATTTAATAGTTTAAGATTTCTACTCTTAACTTATTCTGTATTCCTTTATCTAATTTGATGTGCTACATATTGAAATAGAAATATGGAAATAAATGTTGTTTTGAACTGAACTAAAATAAAGACCTGTATTTTCATGTAAGTGCAGAGCTCATTGTAATTGATGAAGTTTATTTGTTTTGTTTTCAGGCAATGGCCGAGTACAAGGCCAAGGGCAAGAAGAAGAAGACCTCTTCAAGCTCCTCCTCATCCTCCTCATCTAGCTCCAGCTCAAGTAGCTCAAGCTCCAGTGATGAGGAGTAGATCCCACAACTTGGTCACCACTGAGGATATCTCTTGTTTCCTTGTCTGCTGGATGGGGGGGTGGGGGTCACTCCTTGCCTGGGTAACAAATGGATAGCCAGTTGTTTTTTGAAATGCTGACAGGATTTTCGAGGGGGGGGAGTCCAACTTCCATGGTTCATTGTATCCTAAGAGGTTGTAAAGGTTAAACTTGCAACTTTGCACTTAATGTAGATCTAGCATTTTGGAGGGATTTGTTAAAACCTACATTGCAACACCCATGGAGGCCAACACAATTATTGCAGCCCTAAATCTCACCGTTTTTTAAGACTTCAGTGTACAAATTATGTGAATCCTGCAACATTTTTGTGAACACGCCCCCCCCCCAACCCCCCGTATAAAAAAAAAGAATAAAAGATATAAAATAAATAAATAGCAGATGAGAAAGTGATTGGAAGATAGTGGTGTACAGTTTGATTCTGTTCTACTGAAGGGAAAAACACCTTGTGAAACCTACTACTTGTAAATTGTACAACTCTCTAAACATCTGTGTGTAGCACAATAAACAGTCTTGTGGCTTCGCTTTTTCTTATTATTTGTTTTTTTCTTCTTTTTTCTATAGCGGATTAAGGAAGTGATTGGAAGATAGTGGTGCGCAGATTGATTCTGTCCCACTGTTAAGGGGGGAAAACACCTTGTGAAACCCTACTCTTGTAAATTGTACAACTTTTTATGATCATCTCTTTGTGTAGCACAATATAAACAGTCTTGTGGCTTTGCTTTTTTTGCAATTTGTCTAGAGTGGGGGGAAAAGAAGGGGATAATAACAGTTGCGTACGATGAAACAGACAACATAAACAAGCACGTTGGAAGGAATACAATTACCCTATGCTCCCTAATTGGACTGCATTTTTACAACTCCGTTATTCTTGTGAATGTTGAGAAAGTTGTGATCTCGGTGCTTCGTTCAAATTCATTCGCCCTCCCACTCGACCATCCCTCAGCCAAAAAAAAAATATTGAAACTCAATTGAAATTGTAAAAAATGAAAAACAGTAAAGATTGAATGACAAGAAGTGTTCGGTGTTGTCATTTATCAAAATTAACGTGTTTTTTTTTGCTCGTGCAGATCATGTAAACGAGGTCTCTGCTGTTTAATTAAAAATTCAGTTCATTGCGTTTTATGAACTCTTACCACATGTGGATCATTTACTGTGTAAAAGTTGCTATTTATTCGTGTTTTATTATTCTTATTTGTTTTTCTTCATTTCTTTTAAGCGCACACGTGAAGTGTTATCGGTCGGAGAGAATCACTTGCCACTTGTTCCCTTCTAATCTTGAATACTTGTAATTATTTGAAAACCAATTTTTTTTTCTCCCAGTTCATTCTTTGAGTTTAAAAAAGTCCTTTTATATTTTGAACGATGAGTGGATTTTTTCCCCCCGTAAACAAAATTATAAAGACTGCTGGCTTTGATTTTATTCCTGAGGGACCAACTGTGTTTGAATGAGAAGGTCAACTTTGAATTCGGAGGTCTATTTTTTAACAGAGTTTAAAGTAAAATTTTACAAATTCTTGGGTGGGTTGTGTTTTTTGTTAGCCTCTTGCTTTGTGAGATTTTAAATGTTCTAAAAAAAGCTTGTAAAATTGCTTATGATGTTTAATGCAGAATAGTTCCACAGTATTTGCGACATTAATGACCGGTTCCACCCTTTCTCTGAGACATCTGGCTAACAGTCAGTTTTGGCTTTATTTAAAAAACTTATCCTTTCCTGGGTAGTTTTGGTGCTGTTTCCTACGTGGTCTCTGGCTGCCTTTGTTCCGATGCACATTCTGATTTTTTAAAAGCAAGTGCCCTTCACTTTAGGTGGCCTTACCCTTTACTACTATTCATCCATACCCAAGTCTTTTGACCTGTTATTTTCGTCCCAAATTCTGTGGAACATCTTTGCACTCTTTACTAGGTGCCTAGTCAAACGGACCATACCAGTCTGACATTCACGAGTGAACATCAAATTATTTTATAACATGTGTCTATGTTGGACAGAGAAAAGTGAAAAATTATGTTTCAATGGTGATTAGTAACTGCTTAAAGAAAGTGAACTTGCTCACCATGTCGACCTGTCATTTGTTACTTCTATGGTGAAGCACAAACATCAACGACATCGCTCACCAAGTCGACCTGTAATTGGTTACCTTTATGGTGATGCACAAACATCAGGGTGTGGCGTATCTTTCAACTTTTGTTGTTGAAGTTGATCACGCGTTTGTGGATTTGCTTATCTTTTGAAAAACTTTTAAAAAAACGCAGACTCCCCTAGACTGGTACGGTCCTGCAAAATTCTTGTTAATTGCCAGTGTGTATTATACGCTGTTGTCTTGGCTCTGTTGTGTACTATCCTAGATGCTGCTGCTAACATCGCTGATGTGTTGTTTTTTTAGAGAAAAACCTGGTCACATTAGGGAGGGGTGCAAAATGAATCAAGTGGAAACTCGGGGTTGGCCCTTGCCTTGTCACATTTCACCTTGAGGTGCGGGGGTGGGGGGAGAACCCGTTTGGGTACACACAAGGTTCAACCCCGAGTTGACCCTTATTTGAATTTTGCAATCTTCCCTTGTATTCTTTGTCTCCTGCACTTCAATATTTACTCGGATCAGCAACTCATTGTTTTCATTAATTGTAGCTGAGATTGGAACGTTATTTCATATAAATAGCTTTGAAGATAATAGAATTTGAAATGCTGTAGATTAAAAAAAATGTTGACTTGAGTTATAAACCGATGTATACTTGATCCCATCGCTTTATTTAGTGTATTAGAACCCTTACACCCTAAGCCCACTTGCCTACAGGTCACCTCTACCCACAGACATGTGTGGACTTGGATGAGATTGGAATGCCTGACCCGGTGATAAGCAAATTGTTATGTGGGCTTACAGCCCTAAAATTCCGTTCTCTGTGATTTTGGAAAAAGCCCCTTTTACACTACAAGAATATCCTGTGAAATTCCTGGTTCAAACTTCATTTGAACTTTTCACACTTGAATTGCTAACCCTTGCAAAACTCCTGGGGGAAAAGCCGTTTCCCTGGAAATAGCTACCCCTGCTTGGAAGTAGGAAAATCACATCAAGTGTGAAACGAACATGGGGGAGGGGGGAGGGTAAAATTCCTCAGGAATTTCCTCAGGTTGTATTTCCTGGGAATTGTCTGGGTAATGTGAAAAGGGGCTAAAGAGGATATAGAAGGATTTGGGAATGGTTTGAAGGATTTAGCCACCTGCTTGCTAGCTAGTTAACAACTTGTAGAAACAGCCTCTTTTCATAAATGGATTTGGCCCAAGTTTAATGATAAAGAAGAGCGTCATTCCCATCCAAAATCCACTTCAAGAATGTAGACTTAATGCCGCACCAGAATCAAGTGATAACGTTGAAGAAAATTGGGAATTTTCAGCAATCCAGCCATTGCCACTGCCGAAGTCGTTAATTTGTACATGGCCTATGTAGACCTTTATGTATTGACAGCCGCCCTATTAGAGGTAAACCGATGATGAAACCACCGGAACGTACAGATTTGTACTCGCAGCGCACAGGACGGGCCAATGAGCAACCTCCTTTTGACCTCTAGGCGAGGGCGCCCTACTAAAGTGATGTCATGTGCATAAGGTCTATTTGTGCCATTTCCCTCACATGTGAATGTGTATTGAGATTGAGATTTCACTAATAATCTTCCTAGTCAGGTCAACATCTCATGAGCGAGCACATTGGCAACAAGCTGAAGTGTTCTCCTTCTTCCGGCTCCTAAGGTTGCATTTATTAGGCATAGCTTCACCTAGATCACCCTTTTCCACCGTTTAAAATTGATTCTTAAGACATTGAATCCTTTCAGTAAAAGGGCAGTCAAGAAGGTAACAATTTCTTGAGTAAATCTTCAAAGATAAAATTTCCCACGGGCCAAATTGTGTCAATTGGCTGCGAGCTTGAGAAGAATTATGTCCCATTTTAGTGACCAACAGGATACCAGGGAAATAGTCTTGCACTTTGTATCCATCGTGGTGTTATCATAACGTTGGCATACAGGAAAACCAACCAAAAAGGACAGAGTATATGACATGGGTCAAGAGTTTTTCTCACAATGAAACACTGTTCCAGACCAATTGATAGATATTCTTGTAGTCTTTCCTGTATGTTGCCCACAATTTTACACATCAAGTACCAATTTTTGATCAAAAGTCTTTTTTTTGTTGCTATCTTTGTTCTTGCTGTGCACTAACAACTGTGAACACGCATCACGACGCATCGCCTGACCAGCACTAGTCAGGTGAATTGGGTCAATTAACCCCTCGCACATTGTGTAACACACAATTACACGTGGTATTGTCCCCCATTTTGTCAAAACATACACAAAGGAATTGACACCCAAAATGGTGGAAATGGTACAGGTGCGTTCCGTGTCTGCTAGGGGGTCATTACCAATAAAGGTGGTTGCAGAGGTGACTATGGTTTGGGATATGAATCCGATTCCAAATTCAGACAATTGTTTGAGAATAAAGCATCAATGAATTTAAATGAAACGATGTACGACTACTAGAGATTAAAACCAGTCATCTTTTTTTTGTTTATTAAATTATATCAAGAATCTCATCATCAACAGCTCTGACCCCAAATTCCCTTTAAAAAGAAGACGCCAAAACCAAACAACAGTAAGGTGCAAGTACACCATTTACGAAAAGAAGCTAATGTGCAGTGGCGCCAACACCCCCGCCCCCCTCCTACTCAGAACCCTTGAGAAGCGAGTACAAAAATTTGTTTTAATCTCCCGAGTCTAAAACTCAATACTTGAAAACAGTGAAACATGTAAGTTTTTTCTCTCACTATTTTCTTGTGACTCCGATTGACCGATTGAGCTTAAAACATTCACAGGTTTGTTATTCCATGTAAAAAACCCTTGCATTGGCCGCCATCTTGCAGAGGTCCAATAATGTAAACCAGCAAATGTTTACAACGCCGCATACAACTCTCAGATCACGACAGGTTTTTTCATTGACCACAGTGAGGGCGCTGTTCGGGCTTGTGACGTTGATCATATACAAAAGGGGTATATGTTGGTTCTGGATACTGGTCTTTGACAAACACCAATGTTGTCCATGTGTTTTATGACCAAGTTATGATGTATGCCAAGTTTTGGAATGTTAAACAGACAATAATCACCAGGTGTAAGAATAACCTTTTGGGGGCAATTTGTTTATGAGAATAGATGGATTGCAATAGACGTCATCGGCCGCCATCTTTGATGAATTGTGCACACGTGAAGAGCTATCATTGGCTGAGAGTCGTGCGTATTTTCCATTGTTTACATCAAAGATGGCGGTCATTGACGCGTATTGCAATCCATCTATTGATGAAGCTTTTGACCTGCTGAGGGTAAAAAAAATTGCTTCTTAGATATTCTGAGGATTACCCAGAATGCAATTCAGCCATTGAAACTTAAAGTGTTGTTTATTGTTAGACGATGTATTCGTCGAGTCGATAAATTGGCCTGTGGGGCAAACTGAGACTGAGAGTCCGCCCTTCAATCGACTTGTGGCAGGCAAAGAGTTTAAAGTTAAACAACCCAGCTGCCTTTGAGCTTTCGGCTCTTACAAAGAAGAAATAAAGTACTTGCATCTCTAACTAATTTGCCGTCGATTGGAAACAATAATCACTTTGTCCTCTTTCCTTTCCGTTTGGTTTTCTTCTTTGATGATGGCTCTCTTGTGGTGACACTCTTTGCTTTTGAGGTTTTCAGGGCAACAGAAAGGTCCAGATCCGCTGCCGAATCTGCGTGTTTTCTGAAGACAAAATAAATGAACAACATGTATGAACAGAGTGAGCGTGCAATTCCATATACAGTGTCCCCACTACAGTTCGCCCAGGAGAGGTATCCACACGGCACGCTGCCCATGGTAGCGAGGCCAAGATATCAGACAATTGGCAGGACACATGCAATGAATCCCGAACCCCGAGATCTACCCTGTCCGACTTAGGCACAGGACTTTTTTGTAAATGACAATACTTATAAATGAAAATACTTGTAAATGAAATGCTGTTTTATGGTCAATCTAATTAGTAGTAGAAGGTAGTCCGTCGAATCCCACCATGGCATCTTTAAGCAATCAGTGTGTCCGCATTATAACTGCAAAGTCAAATTTCTTGAGCGGCACAGCTGTCCGCAGTGGGGGCGATAGAACTGTCCTGGTAAAGCTGGCACAGTTGCAGTTGCCGCCTTTCTCCCTACAAATCTAACTACTGGAAGGATAAAGGTACTTACATGGTATTTAAGCTGCTAATGTCTGCCTTCTTGAGTGTTACAGTCACTTCTTCTTCACTACTGTCACTATGGCAGTCCTCCACCGCTGAAAGAGAAACATTCCAGAGAGTTCTGTATCTGCTCTATTCAAATCTCGTCCCTAACTTCCATCTGGTGCCTTGATCATGGAGTAATTTGGGAATGAAAGAAATTGATCAAATCGGTACCTCTCTTTTTAGACTCTGATGATTGGTTACTCTGCTGTTTGATGTCTGCGACTGCTTCTTCTTCCATTACATCAACCTCTTCAACATCCTCCTCCCCGATATCATCCTCGTCCCCATCATCTTCATCCCCTGGTATGAGCCATGTGTTTGCTGCCCCTTCTCCGATCCCTCCGAAACCAGAGTCCAGAACTCGGGGTTTGGTGTCACTAAGTGGAGACTTGTTAAGGCATTGGAATAATTCGCTGTTGCATTCGGGCATCGAACTCTTCAAGGAATGATTTTCAATCTCAAATTTTACTCTTTTGTAAAGTTGATACCAGTTCCAATTGTCCTAAGAAATGATTATTTCTATCCAAACGATTGCGTCCCCCAACACTCCTGTTTAGATTTGCCAAATTTAAACAAACAATTTCATAAGCACAAAAAGTAGCTAAGTACAAAAAGACATTGCCTATAAAAATATGGTTACCAGCCAAAATACAATGACATGTACCATCTGTGACTGGTATCCTGCTTATTTTTGCTTAGTAGAAATTGGTTAGGCAGTATTTTCTGCTTTAAAATGTCTGAAATGCCATATTTGATGAGAAATTAATGTCCGATTGGAGTTTATCGCTCAGTGGGCGTTTTATTCATTTGCTGAATCTTTTTGATTTCATGCAAATGTGTAATCTGTGTTTCACTATTTTCTAGTGACCCAGATGGCCGATCGATCTCAAAATTCTACAGGTTTGTCAGTTTATGTATATGGTGGATTACATCAAGTGCTTAAACTGCCAGCAACTGTTTTGTTAGCAAAAACCAATTCTGTAATGTTCCTTTAAGTGCTACATGTCTGTACTAGCTGTGAAGACAGTAAGCTCTTGTGAACAAATATACATGCTAACAATCACAAAATCCTCGCAATTCGACCCCATATAATATCTAAGGGCCTAATTTTCTGCTTTCCGACTCTTTGATTCCAGTAAGCAGCGCCATGAAACCGAAGCCAGAATTTTAACCAATTCTACGAATGCAGATATTTTTTAATGTCCTTGTGTTTTGACCCAAGTAGAGTCTTTCTCGACGGCTAAAAAAAATGCTAAGGATACGGAACCTCCACTGGTTCTGATCTGTCTATGACCTCCTGTGCGGTCTCCATGGACTCGGTCATATCGATCGGCTCCGGCTTGATTACAGATGTAGTTATTCTCCTCTGAGGCAGAGATTCCGCAAAACCAAACTTCCGACCCTCTGACCTGAAAAAAATTGTTTAAAAAGTCCCACTCAATATCATCAAAAGACCTTTATCATGCTGCTGCTGCCATCTTGGTCATGTTTCCTGTATCCAACTACAGCAATGGATGCTAATATTCATTGTACAAAAAAGGAACCAGATTTTTTTCCTTCCAGTCTCGATTTGGTTAACACTGGTTTGAATGGGAGAATATCAAGATGGCCGCACCATGATAAAGGTCTGTTACTGCAAATTTTAATCATTTCCTCATTTTAATAAATCTTCACTGGTTTAATTTTAAAAGAATTTCTTTCTTCAGTTTGGGGCATCACAAAAAACAAAATACCCCATCTTATGCCATAAACTCACAACAAAATACGACTTTGTTGTTTTGCAAACCATGAACAAACTTAAACAACTGGGGTAGTGAGGTGGACACTGCATAAGGACAAACAGATTGTTGACCTTTTCCCATCATACACTGCAAAAATGGCCACCCCTTGACAAAAGTGCAGAGGGCGCACTCTATTGCACGTATTGACGCATATAAATGTGCTCATTTGACATTACCATGTAATCTGTTGGTCCTACAATAAGTAGGACTGTTTGACATGATTGAGTCTCGAGTCCCAGACCGAGTCATATACATCTGTTGTGACAAACAGTTGTAATTTGTATTAAAACTCACCGTGCTTTGGTGTCATTGCTCAGGGCCTTCTTAATGAGTTCTGTTATCTCACCAACCTTGATGACAGCAATCTGCGAACATCTTAAAATCTGAAAGAAAAAGCAGCAACAATATAAATTATTGACTCATAGTATAGCAGGTCTGGTGCGATAAATTAAATTCTGAAGAATGAGCCGTATTTTTTACCGTGTGAGGGTACTTCCAAAGGTAAAAAATAGAATGCATTCTATACATTAAAAAAACCCTGAAAAATATGGTGCATTAGCTGATGATGCAATGATATTTTTCAATTAGAATATTTTCTTGTGTACAGTGTAAACCAAATTAGTGTTTTCCGATTTTTGGCAACTATTAAACCCCATTATCACTTTGGACTCTACAGTTTTAGTTCCACAAAACATTCACAAACCCTGAGGTTCTTCTTCTTTTGTACGAGTCTCAATTTGTTATTTATTTTAAATATCAGGACATCTCAGCTGTAGCCATTCCTTTGTGGCGTCATCCACGCCAGTGATCCCTTACATTCCAAGCAGCGACTTGTATGAAGCCGTAGGTCTCTAGGTGTACTAGGATTGGTAGTGCACATAAAAGAACCCAAAACACTGATCGTGGAAGAGTAGAGGGTCAACCCCACTGTTTCTGATTCACATACCAAGCACCCTTGTTCCAAGTGTCCTCAGGCTTGCGAGCTACAGTGATTAAGTTCACTTACGAGGCATCCTTAGTTTCATTATAATTTAAAATAATAACAATGTGTTGTTTAAATCAGCCAATCCCGGTACGAAGGTGGGTCAGTCGCCCCATTATACGTCTCGGCAGTTTGAGGCCTGTTGGATCTGCCGAAGGGACTGTGATTATGGAGGTGAAATGTCTTGCCTTGCCAGTCTTCCTTCCATTGCGCAATCATCCAATGAGATGTGAACCTGTTGTGGCAGCAGATTCTGTCCCCAGGGAGATTATGTCCCCCCCCCATACGGTGAACTGTGTACTAACTTCTTCTGATAGCGCCCTCTTTTGAATCAACCTCCCTCAGCCCATGTTAATTTCCCATGGTAGACTTTACCTGATCTTTCAGCAGAAGCATCCCACCTGTCATCTGGACTGTACATAGTTCCCTGTGGGCATTCATTGACACTACCATGTTGCCTTCCATGACCAACTCCTCTTTGTACATCGGATCCACCAAAAGATAATTCCTGAAATGAAATTGATACAACCGGTCATGGTTCGAATCCCATCAAAGGCACCTGTGGATTTCATTTCTGGACCCAGAAAACACAGCATTTAGTTTATGCATTGTGGAAGGATTTTTCATTTTTAAATACCATTGTGTTGGTTTTTTTTTACTTCGTAAACTTACACAATCGTAGAACCAAATTTTAGACTCCACAAAAATTACGAACCGTCTTAGTTCACACTGTAAAAGGAAAACCACACAATTTCGAAGGATAATTATGTGAATTGAATCGTTATATTCTACTTTCAAAACAGCTTTCCAACCAATATTCATTTCATAACAAACGGTTGTTTTCATAGCCCAAAGCGCTCAATCCAAAGACAATGTCCCCCTCTAATTTATTTGAATTATTACCCCTGTTCGTAGAATGCGAATGTGGTACACAGTGGCATGTGATGCACACTCAGTGGCACGGGATCCCTGTCCTCTGGTAGATGCTGAAATCAATAAATTCATAACATTCAATCCTCATCCTTGGTTCTATAGTAAATTTTCAAATTTTGTTTACAAATGTGAAAATGTGCAAGTATTTTGACCAAGTGTGGCGTGTCGTGGCCGAGCGGATAACTGCACCGGACTCAAGTTCTGGTGTTTCTGTTCAGCAGAGTGTGGGTTGGAGTCCCGGTCGTGACACTTGTGTCCTTATGCAAGACACTTAACCATTATTGCTGCGTCCTTCGGATGGGACGTAAAGCCGTTGGTCACGTGTGTTGTGTAATGCAACCCAGTGCACTTATTGAAAAGAGAAGGGGTTCACCCCGGTGTTCCTGGTTTGATTGGCTGCATATTGCGCCACAGCACCTTGTAAAGCATTACATGGTGCTATGTAAAGGAATAGGTCTTATACTTGAAACGTAGCTCCACAATACCTTGCAGGAAAATACTGAATTAAGTATTAATTATTATGCGCTATAAAAATCAAAAGTTATTAAGATTGTTATTAAGTTTTTACGATTGTGACTGCTTCTCCAACGACTGAAACGTCTGGCCTCCTGAAGTGAGACAGAGCAGTTATTGCTGCGACGCTAGCACAGTCTAAGATGCTACCATCGTGGTTCAAGACATGAACATCAACACGAATCTGCCAAACCTGGAAGAAGAAAAAGAAGAAGATGAGTTTGAAGAAAAAACAAATTGTTTCCCAATTTCATAGAGCTGCTTAAGCACACAAAGTAGCTCAGCACAACATAATTGTGCTTAACAGAATAAGGTTACCAGCCGAACTGCCATTTCACGTGTACAATTTGTGACTGGCATCCTGCTCATTTCTGCTTAGCAGACAACTTTAAAGCACAACTTTCTGCTTAAGCAGCTCTTTGAAATTGGGCCCAGTATATAAAGCTGGGTGTGCGGGGAGAATCACGGTTGAAGATTTTACACACCTTCTCCCCGGCTACAATGCACAGGGATTCCATATCCACAGCTCTTGACTCCTTCAAACATTTCTCCAATAACCGATTCAGCTCAACTCCGTACTCCGATAACCTTCACAAAACAAACAGCAATGTTACAATGTTAGAGAGATACAAAACTTTAATATGTGAAATTCTAAGAGGTTTTGTTTTGAGTTTGGTGCCTCTGAGCTGAAAGGGGTGTTTTTGTGTTTTCTTTTGAATGAGTCCCGAGTTGACCAGCAGGTAAAACCAGCAGTCTTAAGCCAGTGCTGGGCCTGGATGTTGAAGCTGGTTGAGGGGTGCGGGTTCAGCCTCCTTCCAGGTGATGGATTGGACAGTCCTCTATACTGGCGTGTCGTGGCCGAGCGGTAAAGCACACCGGACTAAAGCTCTGGCGTTTCCGATCAGCAGAGTGTGGGTTTTAAGCAAGGCACTTAACCATCATTGCAACATCCTTGTTATTCTAGACCTGGAACCTCCCAGATGTTACAATTCAAGAGGTTTACAGACTCTGTGCATCACCACAAATACAAAACTATTAAGTTTCAACGGAATGTGGACTATTTCTGTCCCCCTTTGGTGATTGCTTTACTTCTGTTAATGAATTTTGAAGGCCGAAGGAGCTTTTGAGAAAATCCTGAAATCTGGAAAAATCCTAAAACATCACTATGCATGTTGTTTCTATTGTTTTGGTTTTAATGCTTTCCCAGTCTTTCTGAATAAAAAACCCAATCAACAGGCTACTACTAGGTGAGCTTGGAACCAACAACCCCTGTACTCCAGAGCAAAGCATTTGTTTGTTTTCTGATGGTAAAATTCAATCCAATTATCTTGTTCTCAACAGATTAGACCAAACACCCTAATTTGTGTCCATTGACATTCTTTACCTTCCTGCCTCGAAGCTGGGTGAGGCCATCGGTGAGAGTTCAAGATTTAGATAGAGTTGTCCTTCTGTTGGTCTGGCATTCTTAGGTTCCACAGCCTTGCATGATGCTTGAGCCAGTACTCTACAAGAGTTCATTTACCCAATGATATAATTAGGAGTACATACAGAGAACAATAATTTTTTTAAGGCAGAGGCCTTTTTCGAAACCAAGGCTTTGGCTCAGTATGCCTGTTTGAAGTGCAGTACCGAAAGTGCACTCTTTTTTAATGACAGACGGAGCCTAAGCCACCGGGGAAGTTGAAGTTTAAAAAAGGGTCTTATACCAAGAATGGGATTGGCGACAAACAAAATGATGATTTTTTAATGTGAAAGTTTCCCTCCTAAAGTTAGTACCCTGCACTGTCAAAAGATCCAATGGTGCCATTTTATAATGAAAGGAGATTCTTGTTTAGGATGACTGGTGGCAAGTCTAGCAGGCCTGGAATTTCAGTCTTTGAGAGGGCAAGGCCATTTTCATATTGCAAAAGGTACTTCACTTAGAAAATCTTAAAGTCTATGGGAAACCTTTTGAAGGGGCACAACGGCCAAGACCGGGGGATTAACAGAGACAATGGCCTCCATGTAAATGCCAGGCCTGGTCTAGAACCTGAGGGTGTGGCTTTTGTTGTGAAAAACACAACATATTAGGGACGTAATGGTTTAAAAGTCAACCCTTAAGGGCAGTGGACATATTTGGTAATTACTCAAGAAATACATTACCATAAAAAACTTACATAGTAAGGAGCACCTGAGAGTTTCTGATAGTATAAAACATTGTGAGAAACGACTCCCTCTGAAGTAATGTAGTTTTTTGAGAAAGAGGTAATTTCTCACTAAAATATCTGAATCTGAGAAAGGCTTCAGGCATGAAAGCACACAATTTGAAAGCACACAATTCAATGCAAAAATTGTGTTTTTTCTTTCATTACTTTCTTGCAACTTTGATGACCAACTGAGCCCAAATTTTGACAGGTTTGTTATTTTTGTGCATATGTTGGGATACACCAAGTGAGGATACTAGTCTTTGACAATTACTAACAGTATATCTTGCCTTTAAAAGACAATTCAATTTATTGTATTACTGTTTATGCAAATCAGTATAATATGCATAGTAGAACCTTGACCTATTCATTGCAAATATGAGACATGGGAAAGGGTGCTATAGCAGTTCAATAAACAGTCCAACAAATGGTTCAATAACACTTTCAGTCCACCCCAAAAATTCAATTAAAAACAGTTCAATTAACAGTTCACTACGAGGCAGATACCTCACATCAACTCTTGCACCTACCTCGTCTGTCCAAGATGTACCTCACAGCTACCTCTTTCTAGACCAAATATTATCTTGATGTTTCTGTAGTCATACGTGTCACGGCCATCTAGTCTCTGAAAGTATTTATAACAAATGAATGGAGTTAAATATTGGGATATCGATATGGGACCACTTGTTTTTTTGGACAATGATGTCTTGTCTCTTCTTGTATGCTTGAAGAACCCGTCATTCTATTCTTAATTGTTTGGTGGCAGTCACAGGGCTCACCTTAAACCCTAGCCGGAATACATTGTCTGGTAAGAAATGCTATATGGGCTAGTAAACACCACTTCTCAACTTGCTCCATCGGCTACTAATGAGTACTAAAAACTGTGCCAAAAATGTTCATATTTCTTCTTTTTCAAATGTGAACAATACATTTTTTGAATCTGAACTTATTTTTTAAGTGAAAACTGTTTAATTGCCCGACCCTTCGTCCCAAGAGTCTTTCTCAAAGGTTTTTCGCCTTTTAGAAAGACTCTGCTGGGGTCGAAAAGTCAGGTCATTAACAAATTTTTGCACTGATACCGCCAGTCTTTTGGGTTGGTATGCAGTTTGCAACAGCTAATTCTATTTTCTTAATGTGTGAAGGTTTTCATTTGACCCAACCAATAAACTGGTTGTGATCGCTACCATCAATATATCAGAAAGATAAAGTTGTGTACAGATTCATTCCTCTCATACGGGAGGTAGAAATAGTTCTTCAATCTTAGTGCCAGGTCGTGGTCGAGCAGTTAAGTGAAGCTCTGTTGTTTCTGATCAGCAGAGTGTGGGTTTGAGACCCTGCCTTGACACTTGTGTCCTTGTTAAGACACTTAACCATTATTGCATCGTCCTTTGGATGGGACATAAAGCTGTCTGGCAGTTATTAAATTCTAGCAAGGTAGGTTAAACAATTATTACAATATTCTGCTAAGCAAACTTTTGCAGAATACCAGTCACAGATGATACATGTGAAATGGTATTCTGGCTGGTAACCTTAGTCTGCTGGTAAGCAAGTGTCACCCTCCCTCCGTTTCTTGAATTGAATAATCGTATTTGTACTCGTTGAGTCGTAAGCCCTTTTCAAATTCACGGCTTCGGCTCCAAAATCTGCTCAGGCTAGCTAGGCTCCCTCAATTATTTTAACTTACGCATGCTTTGCGGTCAGGGCTTCAGACAAGAAAACTGGGCCTGAAGCCCAATCCAGAGCCGAAGCCGTGGATTCGAAAAGGGCCGTAGTGAGGGCAAACTCAAATACTCATGCATGCAGCATAAAAGCTGTGTCAACTAGTGGAGATCTCTACATAGTAAGATTGATAGGTCTGGTTTGTCACAAAAGTGTACAGAAAGGTATGATGTATACCACCAAAGTTCATACCAGAGGCAAAGTAGTAGATACACACACTGACACAGATTATGTGTACGGAAAAGTGGTTTATCACGAAATCGGTTAAACACGTTTTTATACGATCAAACGAAGTAGGACCATATGGAGTGTACTTCTGTTCTGCTTCTAAATCTAAGTTCTACTTCGTAACTCGGCAGGATCCATCAGTTAGGACATAAACGCCGATATGGTTGTTCATTGATTGGAATATTTATTTTACCTTTCCTGACTTGATGGCTTCTATAATAAAGTCCCGTTCAACATTTGACAGTGGCGTCTCCTTCATCGTTGATTACTTTTAAGTCGAGAAAATAGAAAAACAACCCATCAAAACAGTTCAGCTTGCAATGTTGCCCACATGTTGCTGATTAGTTGACGGCTATTTTATAACCGCTAAATAATTTAATAAAATAGCCGTCAACCTCAGCTAGCTGAAAGAGGAGGTGGTAGTGAGTCATGGGCGCCGAGAGTAATTTTTTTTGTTAAAACACTGTGAAATTTGCAAATTGTTGATGATCTTGCATCATCTTAATGAGACGCTCATCGATTTTACGTTTCTTACATTGTATAAGTTACATCCTCAACTCCAATTAGCTGATGAGTATTTTCTCTGTAGTAAGGCCTGTTATCACCAATTTGATGGTTTCAAAAGTATTGAAAATAAAAGTAGGCTAAAGGCAAATTCAAAAAGCTACGATACAAGAACGATACAATAAAATGAAGCACCAACACTTTCTTTTGTTTTTGACGTCAAGTTATAGGAAAGTTTCATAATAGAGTCGTGACATTTAAATGCCGGTGGAATTTGTTTTCCTAAAAATTATAGAGACAACCATATATTTTTTTAATATGCGCGTTTTGAAATGTTAAAAAAACCCAATAAAATAACATATATTTATATTATAATAAATACATTCCTCCATGCTTTCGGGAAATTGATTTTTTTAAAAATATTTCTGTGGATCATCAGTGAACGTTGTTTGGCAACGAAGAATTAATTGTGTTGATTTTTCGCTTATTGATAATCTTCCCCTATATGGACATCCCAGTGACTCAGTCACGAACTTGAAATAAAAGAACTTGTTTAAAGCGTGCGTTTGGTGGATGGATGTAGCCATTTAAATTGGTCTTTAAAGGAACATTACAGAATTGTTAAGAAAAAACTTATAAAATATACTTTTTGATCACAGATTTACATAAAACCTACACGGTCCAATGATGATGATAGTAGAAAACATCCCTTGAAATATTTCTGTCTTATGCCATATTTGATGAGAAATGAATAAACTAATTTTCGGATTGGAGTTTATCGTTTAGTGAGCGTTTTATTCTTTTGTTGAATCCATATGATTTCATGCAAATGTGTAACTTCGGTTTTTCACTATATTTTTTGCTCGTGACCCAGATGGCCGATCAATCTCAAACCTCTACAGGTTTGTCAGTTTATTGGATTACATAAAGTGCTTACACTGCCAGCAACTGTTTTGTTAGCAAAAACCAATTCAGTGTAATGCATATTTTCTTATATATTTTAAAAGAGCGTACATGTACATGTACATCGACTTTCTAGAGACGCAGAGGGCAGATCACCGAGAAAGGGGGGCGGGGGCGGGGGGGGGGCTATGCCATTCCGGCGAAAGCATGATTCCAGAAGTATCAGTCCCGCCTGATCGCCCCAAAACTAAGTCAATATACTACTTAAATTGGTAAATGCATTCAAAATGTTTTAGTAGCATGGGGTTAGAAAATACCATAGAGCAAGTTTGCTATTTATGTCCCTGCTTTTTATTAGTCCGACCATGGAGCTGTGTTCAATCGGAACTCATCACAAAAGTGTGACGCTCTGTTAGGTTTTAGGAATTCCTTGGGAAAATGATCAAATGGCTTGGGACATGGGAGGTGCTGAATGTTTTCAATAACAATGAATACCTTATGAAATTGAGCAATTTTGAAAAGCAACGTGTTCTCAAAAAGAAGGAATAAACGTTTCTAAAAAAGTTGTTATGATAAACTTTCACCAGATGATAAAAAACCACACGCCGAGCCCGCTACTATGAATGAAAAAATGGGGATAAAGAAACCGTCAGGTTGGCAAGGCTGATGAATAGACACACAGGAAACCCGCGAAAGGATTCAGCCAATGACTTTGCCCAGTGAACATTACTCATGCTGTAATACTTCATTTTTAGATTTGATTGACAGTTCTGCGACGAGAAAGGTTTTGATTGGATGATTTCACATACCATTCATCGAAGTCGAACATTCCAAGTGGTAGGGAGAATTTAGTAAAATATTATATATGATGTACAGTTTCTCTATAAAAATACACATTGTGGGTGTCATGCACTTACTCATATTAATATCCATATGTAATTATGTATGTTTTTATTATTTTATTCATAACTTGTTTTGGAAAAGTGATTGTTTGGGGATTTTAGAATTTGTATTTATATCAGATTCTTCTACCAAGTGACTACGGAATTTTACACAGCTGTTGACACTGTAAACTGCCTATGCTGGCCGCGCCATGCCAACCTGTCAGCTGATTATAGCCGAGTTATTCATGTCTCATCCGCCACAAACGCTGTAGTCCGTCGGAACAACAGTTTTGCAATTGTGATTTTGGACAATTTATCCTTCTGTTCGGTGCCAATTTGATTTATAACAATCGAGAGTACATATTTCGTCCAAATTTAACTTTTATAGATTTGATAGTCGATTGAAAAGGAGAAAATACGCGGTGGCGGTAGGATATGTCGTAACCTTGAGCGTATCGCAGCTGACTGTATGACCAGCTGTTTCCCGCCACGATAATAAACCACGCATACTCTATAAACCACGCCGGGTTCAGCTGAGACAAAATAATAACACTGTGTTTTTTCCTCCAAATATCGCACAATTTTTCTTGGAAAATATCGCTGATCTGTGGGAAAATATGGCGTATTATATGCGCAAGATGGAGAAGGAATTTTCAGAGATGAGCGGCCCTTTGCCAGGTCCGATTGGGTCGACAGTTGGCAGGTATGTTATTTAAATCCCGTTTTGTCTTTGTCAAAAAGGTTATTCCCATCCGCCACGTGATTGACTATTTACGTTTGTAATGAAAGTTTGAATCATTTTCTGGGCATGAAAAAAATTAAATTTATATTTTCTCAGATTTGATTTTTAATGATTAACACATGATGGGTGCATTTAGGTACGTTTTGTAGGGGAAATTGTGTTCATTAATGCATTTATTTGAGGCAGTTTTTTGAGGGTTTTCCCCACGTGCGTGCAACCCAACGTTGTTAACGTACGTTGTATGATTGTAATCAGTTGTTTTGTACCAGTACTACGACCACGCGTAACGATTCGCCCGCGTAATGTCATGATTGTGTGCGATTATGAATTGATTTTAACTTGGAAATGCTACCCACATTATCAGCAAGGATTAAAGGGTTGTGTATTATGTTTGATATGGTCTGAAACCAGCTGTTTTTAAAGTGGTTGTGATTTAAAGTCCCTTGTCGTATTCCGTGTTAGCCGGGCTGCCACGCCTTTTGCCAGTCTGCCCACACATGCTTCCCTGAGAAAAACACAAGTCACCCTTCCCTTCCTCCATGCTTTCTCGATGTTTTTCACTGTTTTCTAAACCTCTCCCATACCCATTTGATTTTTACAAATTGTGTTCATCCGGTGTGTGTTCGATATAATCGCTATCATCTTCGTAGGGCATATTGTTTTTGTTGTGAAAGCAAATGAAAAATTGCGGTTTTTTACGACCACACGTGTGTCACTGCTCTGCACGTAGGCGTGAAGCAAATTTTACAGTCGCAGCATGTTTTGTAGCGGGTACGTTGACTGCCGCGGCGAGGCCTGCTGGCTGTCGTTGTTGCGTGGGTGTAGTATGCAAATGACATCGGACCTGGATTATCGGACCAGCTGAAGAGGATATATTTTAGTGTGCCCGTTATATTCAGGATCTTAGATTGTTTAGGGTTCAGCTGATGCTGCAGTTTTGTTTAGTGGTCTGGGTAGAGAGGCGTCCAAGCCGAACCACTTGATAATCTTATTATGTAGGTACAATGACTCAAGATTTGTAAAGGAGTGTGGAATGTCAGGGCATGGTTTGGGAATTGTGTCCAGACAATGCTTGCATTTTTCATGTTCTAAACATAGACCACACTTTTCTTGTCTAAATTGTTTTCTTTTCCCGGATGTGGACCCAACTTGCATACTTAATGGTAACCTTGGAGAATGGTCATAGAGGAACCATGCAGATGTATAATCAAAATAACCCAAGTCCAAGCTTTGGTTTATATTTACAACTTCATTACAATAAAACCGTTTAATTACGGAAATAACAATTATGCTGATATTTTCAACTATACATTTTTTCCCCCTGATTTGAAACCAGTGGATAGTTAGAATTTATTATCTTTAATATGCATACAATTAACAAATGCGAATGGGTTTGGTAAAAATAAAATACAATTTTGAGAAACATTGAGAAAAAAGTCATCATTAAATGACAATCCATATTTGAAACACAAAGTTACTTCTTCTTTTTTAAGGTGTAAAATATTACATGTTTACAGAATCAAGATAAGAACTAGTAATATATCATTTTCTCTGTTAATTTTGCTACTTGAAAAAGAAGACGAAGAAATTGCTCAGAAGTTGAACTGAACGTCACAAAAAATGATTTATAAAAACCGGGTGATGATTTAAGTAACCTCATTTTAAGTCTCAGATCAGTGTCAGATCATTGGTCAAACCAAAACACATGAAGGGGTGATCGGTAAACAGGAGTTCGTATGCTGAGCAGACCCCGCACCATATGGCTACTGAAAATACACATAGAATGTGTAACGTTTCAGCTGTGTGGGATACTTGGGACTTACCTTGAGCGAGAGTGGAGCAAGCCAGACACTGTCTGTCTGGCTCAAACAGAACGGTCTGGCGCTTGGGTCATGTAATGTTAAAATGGTTCAGTTTCCATAACATATGGTGTAATGCTGGCATATTCTAAAGTCTGTGTGATTTTAATGCGTTATCAAGTTTCGCAGTCAAGCGAGAGTGTTGATTTTGGGGGTTTTTGCCGCTACCCTGGTTTTACAGAGTCCGACTGCTGGTCATGTGTGAAACGAAATAACCAGGTACTTTTGTTTTTAACAATTCGGAACGACTGTTTATAAATACATATTTTTATGTATTATTTTAATACTTAATTAACAGTGACAAAATTAAAACTTTTTGTTGGCATTGTTAAGGAATTTACTGCTGGTATTACTATTAAAAATGCAAGAAATTGTTGCAAATATTTATATAATACTGGACAAATCTTGCCCCCAAATTCAGTAAAAATTAAGATGCAGTAGAGTAGAAAAGTAATTTTTAAATGAGTACTTAAAATATGTAACTTACTTGTATCAGAATTAATTAATTATTCTTTTAAACATGTTTTTTTATATCTTTTTATTTTTATTATTTACAAAAAATAGTTTGTACTCATAGTTTTAAATTTTGTTCACGAAGTTCGCTTAAAAATTAGAGGCTACATATGACATTTAAAAAAATTGAATTTTTCTTCAAGACAAATCCCCAAATGGACATTGATGACACATTTTAAGATGCGGATGCTCTGTCGGGGGATCACTAAGCCTTAACAAAGTCAAATTTCCTCCACGGGGAAATCGAGAATTACTTCGAATGACTGTGCAACTTTGAGGAGTTACATATTTCAAGGTGGCGCTTGGGCGGGGGCGGGAGAGGGGGGGTATGGTGTCAAAGACATTTCACAATGTGTCCTCATCGTGCCTTATACTTTATTCCTGTTTATTGGGCAAGGCAGTTTTTTCCTTTGTGATATTAGTAAAGTGCAACTGTAGTAGGGAGTTTGAGATTTTTAGTGGAACATTTTCAAGGGGCGTGACCAATCAAGGCACAGACCCTTCCTTTACAGCAGCGGTCGCGGCGCCATCACTGAGGTCAAACAATGGAAATGTGTACGTGTTACGCACAACTCTCAGCCAATGATAGGTCTTCCTTTGACCTCAGTGAGGGCGCTGTTTGAGCTTGTGGTGTCGAGGGACAACGGGCCAGGAGTTGATTGTGACAGTCCCTGAAGTATCAGGCCTGAATTATTTGTTAACGCTTTTTTTAAATGGAAATACTTTGCAGTGTTGTATAGAGTAACTTTTGTGTTTTAAAAGTTCTTCTACCAAAGGTTGTTTCTGACTGTTTCTGGAAGATGGGGAAGTTGGGTCAATTTAAGTCTTAGTGTCAGTAAAACCATCTCCTAAAAAGTATTAACATTACATGCCAGTTTGAACGTGTTAAAAGGTCGTTTCTCACTTAAAAATAACCCGGATGTACACACAAAAACCGATAGGTGCAGAGATTTGCACAGAGCGTTTTTGTGTGAGACTTAACGCTGTTGCTCAATCGAGATACGAAAGTGTTGCACTGACGTGATGAATTTACTCCACGGAAGCCTCATTGGGTTTTGATCCCTTTAACTACGGATAGCTTCCATAATGGGTTGATTATAAAACCTCATCATGGAATACTTTACTTTGGTGTGGAGAGATATTCACAGTTATCAGTGCATAAATTCTGCGAACTTTCTCTTCAGTGAACTAAGAAGCAAAACAACAACAAAACAATCAGTTTCACTGAAAAAACATGCTGGATCCAATTTCACACTTGTCTGATCCTATTGATTCTGTTAATTGCCTTTTCAGTAAATTAAAAAAGGAAAAATGGACAATCTGGAGGAATTTAAACCAACAATTCAGTATACATGGGGCGATTTATGAACGATTCTCAAAATTATGATTACTTTCTGATTCTTGTCACAAGAAGAAGGCTTACATCGATAACATTTTCGACTAATTGTTTGGGTTTGTTTGAATCGTTTGAGTTAAGGTTTGAGTGAGACAAGTTGGCTGAATCAGCTGTTATAGTGTTAGGCAATTATCCGATATCAATATAAAGAGATAATGTCCCAGCGAGGCAGAGTAGAGCAGACAACATCAATAACATAAATCATGTAATGTGCATTCCACAAAAGTGTATTTTTAAAATGCCATACATTTTAAAAATACACTTTTGTGTAATGCACATGTTCATGTACACAGTATGTACACAGTATGTACACAGTACACATGCATGATGATCTGAAAAGGGAGAAAAAAAAGAGTGCTGCCAAACAAAGCCTTTGGCACTGTGCCAAGCCTGGCACTGTGCCAAGTCACTTGGTCTGGGGTGCGGGATCTTCCATTATTGTGCGGGAGGGACGGCCAGTTCCTGATAATGAAAGTGACTGGAGGTGTCAGTTCCCGGATTTAATTATCGCTGGTGTCAAGACAAAATATTGGGTTTCAAAACAAGTAGAAAAAAGACCATTTTTTGATTCAAAATATATTTGTTATTTGTGTTAATTAACATTTGCCATGCAATTTGGCTATGGTCTCAGTTTAGGGAGCTTGGAATTGTGATTTTTTGGCGGAGTACACAACATTTGTTTACAAACAGACTGTTCAGAACAATGCATTGGCATCATGCATCGTAAAACAATAGTATAAATGTTTTTGTAATTGAAATTCAGGAAGTGGTTTTCCAACCTTTTTTGATTTTGTAATGATTTGGACCTTTCTTTTTCAAGTAAATACAAGTTTGTGTTGAGAATATTTGTGCGGTGTAAAATTTGCACACACAATTAATCTCACTATATTACTTTGACCTGATAGTTCTTTCTTGTATTAAGGGCAAGACTCTTTAAAAAAGTAAAAACATCACAGATTCTTACAAACTTTTTTGTCCCAAACACAATTTTTGAAACTTATAAATACAAGTTAGAATAATATCATTGTTTTAAAATAGACAATTTGTAGAGTCAGTTTGAACTGACCTTCTATTTTTTTACTATGATCAGGTTTAAATTCAACCTATTTATTACCTAGACCTGTAACCTTTGTGAACAAAAAAAATGATCTTGTACATCCCAGGTCCTTTCTGGCAGGCAAGATACTAGCTACACTGGCCATGTGGGTAATTTTACACTGCGTGTCATAATTTCACCATAAATTCAAGAGTTATAATAGTAAGTGCTCTATGAAAGCAGGCTATACAGTACTCGACCTGAGAAGAAAATACTGGGTTACTCACTGTCATTTTCAAGATTTATATATCAATCAGAAACTTGTCTCATAAAAATTGCGCGGCCGGGCAGATTGACTAAACCATAGGTACACACAGACCTGGAAATTCATCTTGAAAGGGCAAGGCCAATTTCATTTTGCAATTTTTAATTTCGGTCTGTAGGAAACTTTTGAAGGGGCACCAATTCCAAGACCAGGGCAATGGAGGCCTGTATTTCCATTCTCAATGCAACATTTGACATTTTTTATTCAACATTCTTTTTACCAAATGTGGGTCTAGTCGGCCAAATCCCATGAATCTGCTTACCGTAAGCAGAACAATTCTGTGATTTTATGGGAACAGGAAAAAAAAAGGTGCACTCTGCGCTTAGTGTAAGTCATTTCACAGGTTATCAGGGAATTGTTGCTTCTGCGTACATGTGCATGCTCACATTTCAAAGCATTCTTCGCTTACACAGCTAGAGCAGAAATTCGGCACCAGGCCACGGCACTACCTCCAGTAGCGGAGGACCGTGGCGTGGCCTCATATAGAGGTCCCCGTAAGTAAGGAAAAACTGCCTTGTGTCATTAGAAGAACAAGGTGTAAGGCCTGAAAAAAATAACTTTTAAAACAAACTAAAAAACATTTATTATAATGTATACCAGAGTTTTTTACTGTGTCAGATTATGTGGCAGGTCTGAGGCAAAGTTCTGAGTGAACTTGCTGCAAAACAAATTAATTTTATAAAAAATTCCAGCGTGTCAGATTCAGCATTAAAGTTTAAATTGTTTACATGTACCAGCATAAGTGATGGATCTGTTATGAGAGTTATAAGGGGATTTCCCTCGCATGTGTATCCGCTTGTGTCATGTTGATACATCGCCCTTAATATAAATAAGGCAGTCGATTGTTTAAGGGATTAAGGGAAGTGAAACAGTTGAAAAAGATTAACAATTATGGTTTTCTAGCGTAATTCAACATTCTGCTGTCAGTTCGGGTTGTGTGTCCTGAAACTTAGTTTCAATTCTCAAGAAATTAACCACAAGGGAAACTGACTTAAGGGAAAATTGTGACAACTTTGGGTTGAACAAAGAAACATTTGGCTGGAACGTGACTTGGACCTGCGCTCTCTTGATTCACGTGCCTGCGCTTCACCAACGCAGCTATCCAATAGCCCTATGTTGGCAGTCTCACTATTCTGTCAATATGGAGCAAGTTCGGGTGGGCGACTAGACTTGACCAAACTGTTGCGTAGCTCTCGAATTGACCATAGTCGACCATGCTCCAGTGCATGGTTCGATATCTCCCTGTGCTCTATGGTTTCTGTCTAGTATAGTCGGTCTAGTCAAGCCTAGTCGCCCACCCGAAGTTTCTCATGTTTGTTCGGGGGGGGGGGGGTGCCAGTCAGATGATGCTATTCAACCTGTAACTGCTGTATAGCCAGGGATCACACCCTAGCTTACAATACAATCTTATAAGTTTCAATTATGGATCACATTAATTCCAAGGGGATCAATTCATCTCATGTATCAGAATTAAACCTCTCCAAATCAGATGTAATTTCGCCTAAACATCTTTTTTAAATATCAAGAGGACAGCTTGATTTAAAACTCAAGCTCCTCTATTCTCTAATGCCAGCCAACAGAGTACCTTATTTTATTTGTCAGTGGGCATGAGGAGCTATCACCCCTCTGTCAGTAATAGAATAACCTTATGAATTATTAATGAGCCAGTCAGGGAAAGCAGGTGTTTCTGAGGTTGCCAAGAAGGCTTTGTACTGTAGTGGTTGACTCGGAATCAGCTGGCCTTAATTTCTCATTTTGCGAATTGTCTCAGGAACATTATCTGGTTCTGGCTTTTGAATATTCAGACCAGGCTGGCTGTTTTGTTTGTTTTCTTTCTGTTTTCCTCTCAATGAGTTGTTTAGCGTGGTTGGTGTTGTATTGATTTTTCTAATTAGGGCGGCAGGGAGAGGGGGGGGGGGGGCTGGGAGTGGTTTACCTAACAATGAAATCTGTCCACAGCGCACAGACTGCAAACTTTAATGTTTAAGTAATGCTTTTAATGAACTATGTCGTCACTACAGAGGAAACAAAGAGGGAAATGAAGTAAACAAATGACTTGTAGTCAAGACGGATCTGAATTAGTTTGTCTTTTAATCAAGTTAGGAACAAAAATCCCTTTAAGGTATAAAGTGAGACATCAACTTTGGGTGTTACAGACAATAAAACCGTATGTTAACATTTTATCTGATATGTATGATTAGAGTTAAAATTTAATATTTACATAAAACAAATTTGTTATAGTTTCAATTAGTTTTGAGCAGTGTTCATCCAGATTAGAGTAAATCATTAATTGACAAGTTTGAGGCTTTGGAGTGATAGAAACTACATGTACTTGTGAACAAAAATGTAGGCGTGTCATGTACTTGTGGGTGAGTGGTCTTAGTGCATCGAGTTTGAGTTCTGGTGGCTGAGTCATCAGAGTGTGGGTTCGAATCCCAGTCGAGACACTTTTGACCTTTACTTAACTATAAGTTACTTCTCATCACCGAGGAGTGAAAGGGTACTTGCTGACTGTTGATGTGAATGATTTGCAACCTACGAGCCAATTTGCCTGTCGGTGCTGCATACTCTGAAGGAGTTGAGCCCGGTGAACAGGGGTAATATAATGAGGCGCTTTCAGAAGCCTACTTGGCTTTAAAAAACAAAACGCATAATAAATATGTATTGTTAAATAAAGATGAGTCGACACTCTGCCGTACCAAAACAAAAGAGGCCATCTGATAAAATCATAGAGGATAAGGTTTAACAGAAGAGCAGGTGTGGGGGTTGGCGTGTATTGATTTCTTTTTTGGAAGGGAGACTAGACCCTTTGGTTTACGTCCCATCTCAGTGGCCTGTGTTTGGGGATTTCCTGATGTATTATATGGCTAGCGGGTTCTCTGTTAGGTTAGCTAATGGGTCTGCTTGGCCTCTGGTGAACAATAGAGAAAACGCAGCCAGTGCGAACGGCAGGTACAGCGTGGGAAGTCATCATGATTGATAAGTTGCGGAGCAGCTGGCTTTTTGTTTTCTAGCAACCGCAGTGTCCATGACTTTGTGGTTTTGGCATGGCGGTTTGTTTTTAATTTTCTGTTTTTTTTTCCCCTCTTTCTTAAGTATGTGATTCATTGAATTGGTAACCGGCCTGTCTTGGATTTGAAAGGGAAAGTTGCATTTTTCTTACACAATTGTTTTTCCAAAGTAGCATGGTTCTTCCCAGGATTTTTTTCGAAACAGTCGGGCATTCTGGACCCAAATTTCGCAAGATTGGCCGAAGAACACTGAGTTGAAACGAGGACCTCAAAATGTTTTTGAAAAGCTCTACTGTGCATTCTGGGTCATTTTTAATGGTTTTAATTGATATAAGATTTTTGTGAATTTGATCTTAAATCTTAGAAAAGGATAAACAAAAAAAGTTCTATGCGTACCGGCCAAAATTGTTAGCGTATACTAATTAGCCTGCAAAAAAGGATGAGACTACATCACCTGCTGAAGGACAGTGTACACAAACATTACGCAACATGTAGCTGCGTCTTTTTATGGTGCCAGATTATTGTTTAGGCAAACCAGTGGGTGTTACCTTTTTTCAAGGGCGATAGTATAAATAGATAAAAGAAAAACTATTGGACTTTTGTGCAGTTACATTAGTTTCACTTTGATGAATAACTGGTGTACTACCTTTAGTTATTCACAAGTGAAACTGGTCGATACTGTCTGGCAAACCAATTTTCTAAACCAACGGGAACAGAAAAGAAAAAGGGTCTCAATGGTCTTCGGCATAGAGTTCAGTTTGCCATAGTTTGTGACTGTTTGACAAATCAACTGGTCCCCAACAGAGCAGTTCAAGCAGGAAATATCGCTCTTGGAGTGTCTCTGCTGAACAAAACCAACTCGGACTCGTAGCAAACATGAAGAGGCCTTGAACTTCATGTTCAAAAGGCAATAATTGCCTTGCTTTTACCAGAGTTTGTGTAATGTGTAAAAAGGGGCACCACGGCATTTTTTCAGGGAATTTGAGGGGCATCGTGGCAAAAGCTAAATTTAACAAGACGGGTGACCATTTCTGAACTATTCGGTTGACACCTGTAACCGTCTGTTTCAGAAACAAAGTTTAGGCCTAAGGTTTAAAAAAAGAATTGTTTACACAAGCACGCATTGGATCGAAAACAATGTGACTTCGTCAGCATTTTGACTTCGCGCAAAACGGATTGCCGTCGTTAATTACGAGGCCTGTATGAATCACATGACGTAGTTGAACATACTGCAGGAAATATTCGCAAGAAAGCAAAAGTTTTTTCTTATTTACAAGCCTGTTTTTTTTATCTGTGTTGTATGCAAATCCGTCAGGTCTCTTTGAAAGGGCGAGAGCATTTTCCATTGTGCGAAGGGTACTCCCATTGGAAAAGCTTAAATATCTATGAGAAACTTTTGGTGGGGGCACCAAGGCCAAGACCGGAGCAACAGAGCCCGTTTCTAATGCTACAACCAACTTGAGCTTCTATCTTATTTTACTTGTTAGCAGCTACATTTGGAACTGACGGTGACATTAACTCACCTCACCTCAGTAGGTGACTTTCTGAATTTTCCTTGATTTGGAAAAATGACAATTTCACTCTCAATTTTCAGGAGAGGACATCAATATTTATAGTAATTTTACTACATGGATGTGATCTACTCTCCTCCCCCCATCCCCATTTTATCAACAAGAAGTTGTTCAACTGCAGGAGTATCCACCCAGCTGTATATCAAATCAGCTGACGGGGCCATTTGGGTCAACAAAACTGATGTTATCCCTTCCTTTAAATCCACACCACCACTTATCAGATGGTTTCCAAGTCGGTTGTGGATTTTTTGTGTTGACTCTGTGCATACAGTAGTATCTGTAATAGAATGCAAAACGGAAGTGTTGCACTGTGCCTGGCGATAAAAACGGCGCATTCACGAGGAACATTGCACACACAAAAAAAGACTGATATAACACACCAGCCAATGAACCAGAACTGTAGGAGGTCATGTTATGGTGGGATTACTGTTTTCTCTAGCTCGATGAAGACTGCCGCGCCGTTGATCAAGGTACACTTGTGTGGGTGTGTGTTTATATACATCGGCACAGATTAAGCCCTCCTTGCACATGGGGAGTGTGCATGCTCAGTAGTAAAGTTTGCTCGACCTTTGACCCCTCCAGACGGTTCTCTTTTTCTTATAAAGCTATTTTTAGGAGCTATCTCCAAAGCCTGTTGTCGTTAATACTTCTACATTGTAAGTGTGTTTGTTGGATAATTTTATCGGGGGTTTGAGACCGACTGTTTGCCAAAATAAGTGGAGAGAGTAGTTTCATGTGCAGAGGTTTGCAAATCAAGAGCTGCGGACGGACGCAAAGGTGCACGTTTGAGTTTGAGTGTTTTTTTCTGCGTTGTGTGGCAATGTCTGATCAAAACACATACATCACAAGCTGCTACATTATTGGCCCACTGCCACATTGTTTGGATGATATCCAGTTTTGGGGGTAACAACACTTTTTTTAAGTCAAACACCAGATGCATTCATAGCCAAATCTGAGAAGATCTGAGATGTAAATCTGAAAAGTTAACGAATGTCCTAAATCATAATACTATAGTGCTACTTTAACAAAGTTTTGGCTTCAATGGTAGTTTTTTTAATTTATAAAAGGCACCTGATTTTTTGTAATATTTATATATTTGTTTGTGTGTGAATATTTTATGAACAGAATGTTGAACAGAAATGTGAAGACCTAGGCTACAAACCCTCATTGGTTGAATATATTTGGTTGCCGTTAAACTGATGTGTATAAAGCACTGTATACTCAGTACTTTCCCGAGTTCTGTGAAAAAAAAGGCATATCACTCGGGTGGGATTCGAACCCACGACCTTTGCCATGCAAGAACAGATGTCTTACCACTAGACCACCGAGCTAGCCCAGTGTCTAAAGGCAGTTCAAGTCCCTATACTTTAGCAGCAGGCACTGTAATGAGTTAATACATGTTAATTTTGCATCTGGAATAATGAATGACTGTTTGGTTTTTACCCTTACACTGATTGAAACATTGTTATGCATCATTCATAGGCATTTGTACCAAATGGTGAAGGCTGTATTTTTCCACAGGAAATTGTACAGAGCGGTGATCATCCTGTTCACCATGTAGATTGATTCCACCAACTAAACATTTGATCTGTAGATATGTATTAAAAGGCAGTATTCCTTTGCCAACCTGAACGGAAATTATCTGCACTCATATTTAAAGATGCATGATCTAGGTCTTTCTTGTAAGGTTTCATGAAAAGAGGAAGTATAACCCAGTTTTAAAAGAGGGGCTAAAGTTCTTTTAAAAAGGACTTCTTGTTTTGTGTGATGATAACATGTTGGCCTATCAAGGAGCGGTCAAGCAATTTTGCACAGCAATTAAGGACAGCAAAACAAAGAAACACATCGCAGAAATAAGATTCAAGACTTCATCGCTCTTCATAAGCAGAACCTCTTATAATGTCCATCGCTCTTCGTGACTGTTAATTTAACAGTGAGTTGAAAGTTGAAACGTGACCCAAGTTTGATAAACTTTTACATCATTGAGTTTTAATGGCATTAAACTAAGCTGAAATTCATGGCAAACGATAATTTTGAATAAGAAAGTGAATTAGTGAACAGCCAGCCTTGGCATGTTAACCAGTGTCTCAGCTGCTCATTTAAACAAGAAAGGCTTATGATTTCTCAGGGTTTTTCCCTGATTTTAGGTTTTTCTCAAAACCACCTTGGCCCTTTACAATTTCTGGGAAGAAGTACATGTAAAGCAGTCACCAAAGGGAGAAAGAAATAGCCCGCATCGTATCCAAACGCTTTGTTTTGTATTTCTGGTGATGCAAGAGTCTGTAAACCTCCTGTATTGTGTAACCTCTTGGAGGTTTCGATTCGAGAGTAAGGGAACCCAGGCCTGAGAGCCATTTTCAGGAAATTTTCACAATCTTCAAATTTCACCCCTGACATGCGGTATCCCGCCGACTACTTTCAGTGATCACCGCACTCATTTTCAGCCAATATCACCACCTTGCTGTCGAGACTCGCCATTAAAAGGGAAATACTAATCAAAAAATGTTTATTTTAGCTTTTTCCTTGCCCTCTACCGTATCAATACAGGGATGAGAAACGCCAGACGTTTATCAGATTCAGACTTTTTAAAGTCTGCCTGGTAAAACAAAAAATTCAGTATTTTTCTCCAAATAAAATGTCGTGCTCTTTGTATGTACTTCTCTAGCATGCGGAAACTGTTCCCAAAAGCTACTTGGAATCTATAACTCCAGGGGATGATCAAAAGGTGGAAATGTCATCATTTCAATGTACCTCCTAAGATCTGGATGCTAGTTTCAGACTTTTTTTTGTCAGCGGTGACTCTCACCCCCCCCCCCCCCGATCAATAACTCGCAATTTTGGTGTGTCATATCTGGAATCGTCATGCTTTTTGTGTGAGCGCTGCATTCTTGTCAGCTTGCAGGCTCCGTCATCTTTGCTTCAGTCATCAGTTTGATTTGTTACCACCTCGCTCAATTCACCGGCCAGGAGAGATGCTGGTTAGCATACGTGGTGTATTACTTTCAGCGGAACTAATTTGGGTGCTACTTCAGTGACACCAGTGACATATCATTGGGATTTCCATGTTTGAAGTATATAAGAAAGGCCTTCGCGTGAAACTAGAGCATGAAATCTTCCTCCGTCAGAGGGAGGGAGAATTTGCTTACAGTCTGACGTGAGTGAAGCAACGTTGGGCGGGCATTTCAAGAGGCACTGGAAAATGCCAACTCGCCATGTTTCTTTTTCATTGTTTTAGAAACCAGGTTTTATTTGATATTAGGTGTGTTTAATTGTTCTGTCAAACTTTGTGTTTAAAGTATTTTGGTTATTTTGGATAGTTAAGCCTGTGTCGCTGCCTCCCTTTTTTGCTGTATGTTGGTTAACCCATCCTTATCAGTCTTAAAGGGTCAGGGCTGTTCTGCGACATATCCATGAAATGTTCTTATTTATCATGATCGGTTTGAGTTTTTGTATGAAATTGTACCTTCTCAATGCAAAAGTTACCCTAGCCATTACGGAAAACAAACTGACTTTTTAAAAGGGTGTTTTTGTACAAGTTGTTGTATTTTCTTCTAAATTTTTCTAGATGTTCTCCCAACAGTCAGAAGGAACAGGACAAACGCATCCGCCGGGAGATCGCCAACAGCAACGAGCGACGGCGAATGCAGAGCATCAATTCGGGATTCCAGTCTCTACGCACACTCCTACCCAACCACGACGGCGAGAAACTCAGCAAGGTGAGGATCAAACTGAATTTGAATAAACACAGTGCACAGTTCTTAGCGCTTTATCACACTCGAGGGCATCTCAAAATGCTTAAATTGTTTTTTCTACCAGGTCTGCTGTGCTATGTGCAAACTATAGCTTAAGACCCATTTATTATGTAGCATCATGTAATGGTTTAGGAGGTTCCCTTGCTTGCCTTGCCACTGACAAAAAGTGTTTGAAACTGTAACTTTTAAGATGCGCATGCCATTTCAAATTAAATTTGGTAAACCATGCAGTGTTAGATATACCAAGCAGGGTTCTGCCCACAGTGGTCGGTGCCAGAAAGACCCAGCCCCACGGCACTAAGGTATTCCCCAACCACCACTGGCAGAATTGTCTCTGTTCCGACCACCACCATGACCACACATTTCCAAATTTTAAATTACACTTGCAATTTCCTTTCAAAGGTTTTTGCAACGAAATGTAAAATTGGTATTTTCCAGTAAAAATGGTTTCCGAAGCCATTCATTTTGAGCACTTCTTTGATTTGAGTATATGATCTACCGTGTAACTGGTCCATCTTGCAATGGTTTCCAGGAAAGCATTTTTCCACCACTAAAGAAATCCTGGGCAGAACCCTGACCAGTTTTGGTGGATCCCTGCAGTTCTTTCTTGAATTTATGCATTGATGTCACCACGCCACCATCTTAGAGCTCAAATGAACGAAACAACAATGGAAAACACGCAGCAATGTATGCGCGGCGCACATGATGGACCAATGAGCAACCATCTTTTTTGCCTCCAGCCGAGGGCGCCCTCTACTCAAATGAGTGTGCAAAAGATCTATGGATAGAAATGTGCCTTTAAAAGTTAAAAAATAAGTGAAAGACATTCGAGGGTACATGTATCATCAGAGATTTGCATTTACCTTTCAGGGGTTCACTAGAAACAAAAGAAAAACAAAATTACTTTATTTTGTTTATGTACTCTCTTTCTTGATTGCTAGGCGGCCATCTTGCAGCAGACGTCCGACTTCATTTATCGCCTGGAGCAGGAGAAGACGCAGCTGCTCAACCAGGTGATCCATTTCAAGCGCATCATGCGCAAATACGACAAGGAGGATTCCGAGTCGCCCTCGCCCAAACGACGGAAGCGTCAGGACAGCATGATGGATGAAGGAATCGGCAGCCCGGAAAACTTTGAAGATACCAATGTAAGAAAGGGATTTTTTCATTAATTGCCGCCCAGTGATTCATTAGGATTTTTTTTCTGCTTTCAGGATTTTTTTAAACAGATCTCCCTTTTGCGATTCAAAGTTGTACTTGATTTCAGGATTGGAATTACACGGAGGCCATGGCCTTCTTGCCCCTTGTCTTGGCCTTAGTGCCCCTTCAAAAAGTTTCCCATAGACTTCAAGATTTAAAGACTTACATGAAAGTGCCCTAGTTGCAAAATAAAAATCGCCTTGCCCTCTCAAAGATAAAATTCTCAGGCCAGTGATTTGAGGTGTGCCCATTTTGCCAGTCAAACATTTGTAGGTCTTGAATTTTGTTGGAATTTACACCCAATTCAGAGCTTTTCATGAGAAAAACTTAATTTGAAGTTGGTTTTTTAATCAAAAAAAATTTACTGTGAGATAATTTCAAGCTGGCAGTTAACCTCAGAAACTAAGATATCTAAGGGCTCTCATTGGTTATTCCAATTTTAAAAAGTTACTTCAGATGCCCAACCCTTCTATAACTGTATAACAGGTGGTTTATCCTCCATCCACTCCAGTCACAGGCCTGGATTTTCATCTTTGAGAGGGCAAAGCCATTTTTATTTTGCAAAGGGCACTTCTACTTCCATTTGGAAAATCTAAGAGTCTGCGAGAAACTTTTGAAGGAGCACCAAGGCCAAGACGAGAGCAATATATGGCCTTGTCTTCAGTCAGTATAATAAAAATCAGTGAGGTACATGCATTATGCACCTTAGGCAGTCTATGCACTCTCCCCATATTAGATCAAATATCAATAATTATAATGTTTCTTAGAAACAAAACCCGTGAATGTTTTCTTTTTTTTTCGAAACCGGGAAAGTACTTTTCCTTGAATGTATAAATTATGCAAATTTTCACCAGCCGAAAGTGAAACCCACTAAAAGGGAGTTCCAGATATTCAGGGTCAGAGGTCACCTCAGTGTAAGGTATTCAGTGGATCAGTTTCTCTGTTTACCCGGAAGTGTGACTCTTGAATTTTTTTTTTGAGAAAGCTTGAGACTAAACGTAAAAATCTATGGTTGGGTTCAATGTGGTAAATGATTTTCATGTCGAAAGTCTGATTGGTGGGACCTTGTTTTCCTGGAAGTGGATGCCAGACTTTTACAATCATGTTTGTACCTTAGAAATGTGCGTCATGTTGGCTAAACAGTGAGGACCACGAAATTTGAACCAAGGTTACCATAGCATTTATGGTAAATTGCTATGAGACCTTCATATCTATCTCCACAAGCACACTTTCAAACTGTACCCCCCCCAAAAAAAAAATCCAAAACAAAACAAAATCAAACCATAAAAAACAAATAAATAAAAAATGAATTAATAAACGAATACATAAATACATATTAAAGAAAATGTGTTCTATGTGTTTACTTTATGCAATATGGGTCATTTTGAATGTACAAAAATTAGTACATGTATGTTGATATCAAAATAACACAAATAATAGTATGCATACATCTGGTGTGCATGTTTTTTTTATATACAGTTTATGAGACTTTACTCCACTATGGAGGGTACAATTTTGCCATTGAGGCCATGCCCTCTGTGACACTGGTCTTGGCCTTGGTGCCCCTTCAAAACTTTCCCATTGACCTAAAGATTTTCTTTAATAAGTGCCATCTCTAATATGAAATGGCTTGCCTCTCAAAGATGATTTGCAGGCCTGTGTGTTATGTTGGACCAGGTGCCACACCGTGCAGATATATCAGACTAAAGGAATCATATCTTGATGGTCGACATGGATCATTAGTTATCACGCTTCTTGATGTTGACCCCAAGACAATCTGTATATTGAGGCAGCATATGGCTGGATACTGCTTTAAACCATATGGATAATGTGCCTGGCTAAATGTATGAATAAAACATTAATAATAAACACGTAGCTTGAAATAAGGCATTCTCCAGTTTGCTGCATATTATAAATAAAGAATTCAAAAGGCAAAATTAATTGCCATTTGTAAACCATTTGTTGTGGATGAAATCTGGATAGATTATTTATCCAGCCATTTTCCCCCCTGTCAAATAGTTTTTATGCAATTAGCGAAGCACGCAAAACTTGTTCATTGCAAAAAAATTGGTACAGTTAAGTTGTATCCTTTAAAAAAAAAATGGTCCTGTAAAAAAGCAATAGTTTACAATCATTTTCTCTGTTACTTTTTCTTGTTGTTCATTCTGTTTTTATTATCTCCCCCCCCCAAGGTGGATGAGCTAAAGCGGGAACTTGTAGACCTTCGCTGTCAGTTGGATAGAGAGAGAAGGTACCGGATGCTTCTAGAAGAACAGAACAGGTCTCTGAGTCCCAGCTGTATCCAGAAAAATTAAAAGAGCTGGCACAGCAGGTAAGTTTTCTTGTGGGTGCATGTATTTCCCTGACCGTGCCCACTCGTCGGACGAGTGTGTTTGGAGACGTGATTTCTTAAGACAAGTGATGAAATTCACTGTGGACTAATGTTGTACAAACTCTGCATCAGCCTCTCTCTAAAAGCGCACGTGATGTCACTGCAGTGGGGCGCCCTCATGTAGGATCAAAAGGAGGTCGCTCATTGGCCCGTCCTGTGCGCCGTGCGTACTTAGCGGTGTGTGTTTTCCGACTGTTTCATCATCAATTTACCTCTAAGATTGTAGCGGGATGACTCTGTTGCATAAGGTCCATTTTGTATCACTGCTTCAGTCTACAATTTTGGTCAGCGCAGGCAAATTTGCTCGGTATCCAAATTGCTGTATGATCTGTATTGCTTATGACCGATCGATAGTTTTTCAGCGGATATATTTTTAATAAGCAATATTGAGCAGCTTGTTAGATTGGCCTGCAAGAGAGAGAAAATACTTTGTAAATATACCTCAAATCAGTTCTATAGGAACGCTGGACTTATTCCAGGCCTGGAATTTCAACTTTGAGAGGGCAAGGCTATTTTCATTTTGAAAAGGGCACTTCCTTTGGAAAATCTTAAAGTCTATGGGAAACTTTTGAAGGGGCACCAAGGCCAAGACCAGGGCAACAGAGATCATGGCCTCTGTGTAATTCCAGGCATGCTTTTTCAATCATTGGGGCTCTATGCTGTATGCTGCTGGGTACCGATATTTGCGTTAAAGTGCAGAACTTGGAGTGTCGTGGCCTAGCGGTCTAGTGCACAAGGCTCAAGCTTTAGCATTGTCAGAGTGTGGGTTCAGGTCCCGGTCATGGTACTTGTGTCCTCGAGCAAGACACTAGACCATATCTGCTCTGTCTCACGGATTGGACATAAAGCCGTAGTGTTTTGTAATGGTCTGAAAAAAAGCAAGTTCACTTATCGCGAAGAGAAGAGAATTGCCCTGGTGTTTCTTGCATGGTCTGGCAGCAATATACGCCACATCACCTTGTAACCTCTTTCACTATAGAAGTGTGAAACATGAGGTGAGGTTAAAACTCCCTAGGAATTTTCTGGGAATTGGCTCTGTCATGTGAAAAAAAGCTTTAGAATCCCAGATACCATTTCAGGACAGGTTTCTCTTGGTGTAAAACCCTTCATCCATGAAATTTCCCCATACAATTATCTGTAGTTTTTGTTTGTTATAGTTCCCACAATTTGTTAGAAATTTGTCTTTTTCACAGATTAAGATCCAGGAACAGAGGGCGTACGAAGAGCGCAAGATCATGGAACAGCCACCACCACCACCAGCACCACGTCCTGTCATTATGCAGTACCAACTCACCCCGCCCCCGTCTCACATCATCAGCCCGGCCACCACGCTGACGACGTCGCGGCAAAACCTGGAAACCATCGTGCAAGCAATCCGCCACCTGGAGGGAGACAAGACCACGCCGGGCAACACCCCCCAGCAGACGCCCAGCCACACCCCTACGCCGGAGGACGAGGCGCGGAAGGTGCGGGAGGACGAGGAGACGTTAAGTGGTGATGAGGACACGTACCGTAAGGAGCACAACGAGTGCTCGGTCATTGTCTCTGACACGGAGAGTCAACTTAATCTGAACAGAGTAACTGTAGAACTTCTCCATCCGATTGACAGGCTTAAAACACGGCCCAGCATCATCGTGTCGTGAGGACTGCTTGTGCTTTTATTTGGGTATTTATTCGTAAAAACTGTTTAAAACCAAAACTAAACCAAGTTAACATAGCTAGTTTGGTTTAACTAGTACCTGGTAAAGTGTAGTATCGTGTAGTAGTGGATGGATATTTATTGAAACGTCAAGTTTGTAGTGGTTTAGGTTAGATTAGATTAACTAGCTTGTAATTTTCTATCGTGGATTGAGGGGAGACAACGTCACCCCTTGTTTGTTGTTGTCGTCTTGTCGATACTGTGATTCCAGACGTTTTCTTGCTGCAAAGTTACCAGCAAGTTTAACTGTACTACTGTACATACAATGTTTGTACTAGGCCTGGACCAATTGCTCGTTCTTCAAATGGCACTTTATCGTGTGTTTTTTAAAACCTTTCGGACGAAAAGGGGGATGTGGGAAAGGGACTACTCCCCAGATAAATATCTGTTCCACAAAAACTAAATGGCTGTAATATTTTGCAAAGCGTGCTTTGTGAAGGAGTTCCCCAGCATTATACATGTAAACATAAGGTTAACAAAAAATTGCAAAGTGTTTCTTCAGAAAAGAACCAACATTGTTTGAAGTACTCTAATTGCCCATTGTCGCTTTACTATACCAAACGGTAATGATGTCCCTGAACGTTCAAATCGTATCTTTTTAAAGTGGCTTGGTTCACTTGGGTGTCGAAGCCGACCAGTCTATGGTGGTGGACTCAAGTTCTGAAAGTGGGTTGGAATCCTGGCCTGGTCAGTCGAGACACTTGTGTCCTTGAGCAAGGCCCTTTTTCATAATTGCTTCTCTCCACCCAGGAGTACAAGTGGGTACCGGTGTGAGCCGGGGAGTAAAAATATTCCAAGTTGTGTAATGCCAATAAAACCGGATATAAACACTGGCTTGATGATCCACATTGGCTCAGAACAGACTGTACTTTTTGGTCACTGAAACAGGCCTGGAATTTTCCTCTTTGAGAGGGCAAGGCCATTTTTATTTTGCTGAAATTTTCTTTGGAGCAAATTAAGGCTGTTCACGCTAGGGATCTTCATCTACGTTTATTCTCCTGAGCGTTTTAAAAGTTTCAAGTGTCGTTCCACCCCGTTGCCTCTCATCGTGACCTCCATCGTTCTCTGTCCGCCCCCCCGAAACAAAATGAATCACAGAATGTTCTTGATGAAACAGGATGGATTGACTTAGTCATAAATCTGTCTGGTAGTCTTGGCGGCATGGACAATGTTGGGCATGTAGGCGTACGTACTTGTGGAAGGCATACTATCGTACTGTGAACCAGGTGACGGATGAGGCGGCACTTTCTGCTAGCAGCTCTGGAAATCTTTAACACCGAAAAGTCAAGTTCAGATAGATTCCACGCATGATTCACTCATGTCTAGAAGGGTATTCAACCCTGGAAGGATATCTTCAAGGAAAAAAGGTCGTCAAATTGAGCTGTCATTTTTAAACACAGAAAATATCATAGAAGGATGTTTATTTTGCCAATTCATTGTAGGATCAAATGTGTAAACAGTCACAAATGCCAGTGTTGTGCCTTTTCTTTCACTGGTGAGTTTCGGGCCAGGGTTTTTAGCTGTTGAAAATTTGATAATACTTCAATTATCTTTATTGTGTTTATAAGTCTCGCGAAATTACACATGACGGAAGTTTAAATTTATCTCAGTCCAGCATTCACACATGTATGAGCAGTGTTTGAACCATCTCTTCATGGAACCTGAAAAGTATTTGTAAACAAGCACCAGGGTTTCAAAAGGAAGGCGGAAATAAAACATACACTGTTGGTTTTGTCGGTGCCATTCTACCACCACCACCACCGCCGGTATCCATCGAAAGAGCAAGGGTGAGAATCAGGTGACTGAGAGAATGTGAACAAATGGGTCAGGTCAAAGGTCATTATAGTCAATGCTGATTCACATTCCCCAGTCTAGACAGCTGTTAATCATGAACGAGACTGTTTGGTTGCCTGGGCGCAGGTGGGGGGAATGTTGCCTGAACCGTGCCAAGTTTTGGGTACAGTCACCATGTGGAAGTTGGATCACTCTAGCATCAGATCCTCAACTGGGACTGGGAGGGGGGGAAAGGGGGTGTCCGGTGTCGTAGTAAAGCAAACAAATTCATTGACTCGGACAGTGTGGGTTGACCATCGTCGCCCCCACCACAGTGAAGCGGAGAGGCACTTACAAGCAGGAAGTTAAGTCACTTTTTGTGGGACGTTCTATATTATCTACTCCCCCCTTTGACTTTTTGGCAAGGTCTACCACACCGACGACGCTCACTGTCAGCTGGTTGGTGTGTGGGTCCCTTGGATCACATGTTTGTTGAGGGTTGGCGCTGTGCCAATCAGGTCAAGTTCTCGATGTGGATGGTGGGGTTGGACGCAGTGCGACTGGGTCAGACAAACTGTTTATAATCATGTGAGGGGGGGGGGGTTTCTCGAATGTGGAATGTGGTAGGCTGTTGGCGTCACTACACAATGTCTGAAGCAGATCATTTCTGTTTTCTTAGACAGTAGTCGTAACTGAGCTAGGTTGGGTAAAAAACCTTGTTTGAGCTTACTTTGGAAAATAAAGTGTACAAATTTTAAAATGTAGTGTCAAAGTTGCACTGCTCTCTCATAACATACAAATGACTGACAGAGAAACAAGGTGGTCGAAGACTATCAAATTTTCAAAATTGAACCCAATGACTACTACCATAAACCCTTCTGGCTGAAGCTACTCTCAGAATATTGAGTTTCATATTTTTGATTAACACTTTTTTGGGCCACATCCAACAGTTATGATTTCTTGATAATAAATTTATGTTGGAAGGAAAGGTACAATACATTGCTATATGTTGGCTGGGAAAAAAATAAATAAAAGTTCCCAAAGATTGAGTTCTTTCTGTTTGAATCTGAACCTTCTGACAAAAATAAAGTTTTTGTTGGAAAGTGAACATTTACATTATGTGTACGGGCGTAAATACAACTTATTTGCGACTAGGGCCCAATTTCATAAAGCTGTTTAAGCAGAAAATATCTTAATGGTTTTCTGCTAAGCAAAAGTGAGCATGATTGATACCAGTCACAGATTGGTGTATGTGAAACGGTGTTTTGGCTGGTAACCTTATTCTGGTGAGCATACATTCTGTTGTGCTTACTTGCTTGTGTGCTTAAGCAGCTCAATGAAATTGGGTCTTGGTTGTGTACACATGATCATCGTCATCTTTGTTTCTTCTTCCTTTTGGTTTTTCCACTTTTTTCGGGAGGGGGGGGGGACTTTTTATTTTGCTTTTAGGCTTCAACTTGGAAGGCACTAATATCTATGGAAGAAAGATGATTTTACCATGGTAACAATTAAGCGATACAATAGGGCCCCCTTATCTGGGTGATAAAAAAGGTCCGTTTTTGATTGTGGCATGTGCTTGGTGAATGTGTTCAGTGTTGTCTAGTGTTATCAAAACATGTAATGTATTAGTAGCTACATTTAAGTAGTCTGGTGTAGCCAGCAGATATATGAAGGTTACAACTCTATTGTGGAACTGTCAAAAAAACATTTAAAAAAAAACAAAAAAACAATCAAAACTTTAAATATTTATTGATTTAAAAGAAAAAAGGAAAAAAAAAAGTAAGAGTAAAAAATATGTGAAAAATGTGTATTTTTTTATACTGAAAACATTTTTTATTTGAATAATGACTTTTGATACTTAAATTATTTATTTTCCTCCTCGACCCGCCCAAGATTTTACAAAAATACCATGAGATGGTTTTTATGGGTGCATAATTACCGTAATTAAAAATTTTATAAATCCTTCAAAAGCCTGG
Source organism: Pycnopodia helianthoides (assembly GCA_032158295.1). Taxonomy (NCBI): domain Eukaryota; kingdom Metazoa; phylum Echinodermata; class Asteroidea; order Forcipulatida; family Asteriidae; genus Pycnopodia; species Pycnopodia helianthoides. The sequence continues at coordinate 10,760,018 of CM063248.1, read as the reverse complement.
AAAAAATTTCCTTAAAAACCCTTACCAAAGATAGTTCTATTCCCCTGTCGTTTTGTAATTTTTTTTTATTTTGCCCCATTAAATTTGGGCGTACTTGTTTTTTCTCCAGTTTCTTGGAATTGTTGACCACATGTCGTGACGTTTCTTTGAATTTCAACACTAAAAAAGACCATTTATACATAGTTTATAACCCACTGGCTTGAGAAAATCAATTAAATGCGTGTTTAGGTAAAAAATATCCCTCTCATTTGGTTTAATTGTTGAAAAGTGGTAGTGATCTGTTTTAAAAAAAAAACGTGTTCAACAAAATAATTGAAAAAAGCTTGTGTTCAAAATGTTGCAAGCTTTTTTTCCAAATCCTTAGATATTGCCAACCCTGAACTATCTGGTTTTTAAGTATCAAACAAAGCCCATTAGGAATGGAGAATGTATGCAGTATTGCCAAGAATAATTTCTCAACAAAGGACTCTGACAACCCAAAACCTTCCACAAATAAGTAAGTGAATTCCAGACGAGTCCAGGCCTGCCGTCAATTTCACCAAACTTTTCCTAACTTAGGATTAATCTTAGGACTTGGGACGAGTTAGGTTCCGTACTCATCCTAACTTGAGATATGATTTTTAAATCCTAGCGCTTCGTGAAATCGGCTTCAGGTTCTCTAGGGAGGCAATTGCCTCTATGCCCCTTGTCTTTGCCCCTGTGCCCCTAGTCATTGCCCCATGCCCCTAGTCATTGCCTTGGTGCCCTTAGAAATTTGAGTTATCCTCATAGAGGTGCCCTTTGTGGTGGGAAAACTGTTTTTTTTTTCATTACAAGAACGGAGTGCCAGGCCTACAAGTCGCATCAGACTCCAAAGTTTACAATCAAGTAACAGTACACAGAATGATTTGTTGGGGTTTGGGAAGTAGTCGGGCAGTTTTGAGTTGTCAGAAGAAGAAGGGAAAAAAATCATATTTTAGTCCCTTCGTATTAGCACAAATCTTTTGTGTAATCTGCTGGTTACTTAAATATTTTAATCGAAAGCAACACTGGAATAGGAACTTGTTTATTGACATTTTGTGAAAGGGCACGGTGTAACCTCTTGAACCTGTGATAGTTTCGTTTTCGGAATCCAAAATGGAAACTTGAAGTTCTTGTTGGGAATCAGCGCAAAACCTTTAGAGGTTGAGAAGTCAAGTGCAAATTTAACAAAGAAATGGCTGTTTGTGAGTAATTGAGAGATTCAAAATATGAAATTATCATTGCCATTGGCGAAAGGATATAGTTTTTTAACCATTTAAAAAAAATTCCACCTGAATAAGTTGTGAAAAAATAATTAATCAACTGAAAATGTCATTTAGACACTAATCAAGCTTTTTTTTCTTTTGAGAACCCAAATTTACATATCTATGATTGGTTCTGTGCATTGCCCTTATAAAATGTACATAAGTAACAAAGACAAAAATATGCATATATTTGATTTTACACAGGTGTTAATCAACATGGTTTCGTTCCTAACAATGGCAGGGTAAATTGCATTTTTTGAACCAAAATTTAATTTTGTGTTTGTTGATAATTGTTTGAATCCATCTTTTAGAACGAAATAGCCATCTGAGACTTAAGGTAATAATCTGGAAAGGTTATGATTGGTCAGAAGTTTGTGCAATGTAGGTTTGGTGTTATTAAAGAAAGACGTTGAAGACAAGAAAAGAGTAACTTCATTTTGAAGTTTTATGAGTATGAAGGGTAGTTGATCAATAGTGTTTTTGAATGTAATTTGCATATAAATTTGCATATTTATGAATGAGCAGCTGCCTGTAATACCTCAGTCCTCCAATAAGAAATCACTATTAACTTAAATTTCTATGACATTATAATAAAGGGAAAAGAAATGTACAATATTAAAAATATTTCCAAGAACAAGAATGACCAAATATTTGAAATGGTAAATGATGAATTAACAAAAGAATATGTTTACGAGGGTTCACCCTCTGTTGTGAAGTTTACAATTTTAAAATTTGTCATTTTCTTGCTCTTCTCACTTGAAATGGATCATTTTTCCATGTAAAATGTTAAACTTAAATAAAAACCAAAAAAATACTTGTATAAAAAAAATAAGTTAACCTATAACTATACTTGTAAACAAATATATATAATTTTTTTTCCCGCATGTTATCCAGTTACATATATGTAACGATTACCTTTTACTCCAGAATAATCACACGATGTGAAATTATATTTCACTGTACTATACTCAATTAATATAGATTTGGACGTTGACTGCCATTTTGTCAGTCACAAAAATAAGTATTGATGATTTATGGGTTTTTTTTATTATCAAACTTTGGATACTGGTTAAAAAAAACTATTTTTATTTTTTATGTTTTACCCTAAATGTGTGTTAAGCACTGTAAACTCTGTATTTACCGAATCCTGTGGAACCTACTGAGTGTACAGTGCTTCAGACACATCGGTTTAGGGTAAAACACAAATTATTATAAAACAAAACAAACAATCTTTGTCCTGATGCAAATTGAACACCCATTACTTCAACTGGGTTTTATTTTAAACGATTTGATCGATTTTGACTTCCGATTTGTTATGTTTTTGTTTTTTCATAAGACGTTTTTTTCGGGGCACATTCAATGCAGAAAACCAAATTTGTGTAACTGAAGTGCTTTATTGGTTGTTTAACGGGGAAAAAAAATACTAAATAAACATGAAATTGAGCAATTAACAATGCAGGTGCGATGTGGTCAATGCAACAGTGTGATTGGCGCCCTCCCGTGACAACAAACGGGCAGGGTGTTAATCCACTGGATCCCAAACAGAAATGCAAATCAATGTAGCTTTGTAATAAAGTGGTGGTTTTTTTTGGTACTTGTATTATTTATTCCTCTTCTTTTTCCCCCTATTTTTTTGTTCTAAGTATAATAGGGTTTGCGAAACAACCAAGCTTATAGGTAGGGTCATAGATTGGTAAATGCTCCAAAAATGAATGACCATAAAAACCTACTTGGTGAGAAGCACTGCAGCTGCTGATAGTAACAAGTTTTTTGAGAGAGAGCATTCCCTTTTGAGGTAAAATGGTTTGGACAATTTTTTTACCCCAAAACATTTGAATTGATAAAAACTATTCAAGCGTGAACCGTTTCTCAGATTTCTGAGAGTTGGTGTCCGTTCGCTAATCCTGCGACCAGAGATGCGGTTGGTACCCACTGTCACCTCACAAAATGGTGTTGGATTTGATATTTTGCCCATAAATCAAAATTATGCTGACCCTACCTTTGAGGCTGTGAATGACACAAATGCAATTTTCTCTTAAAAAAACCCAACTATTTTTAAGAGAACTAAGGCAAAAAATCAGCTCATGCACGTGGGATAAAAAAATGACATTTTTATATAACAAAAAACATTGCCATATTTTAGAATAAATAATCCCTCAAGCAGGAAAATGAAACATTCTGTGTGGATTGTGAAACCCGCTTACGCTTGTGTAGTTTAGCAGCCCTGTAAACAACTAGTGCCTTGTTAGATCACTAGTAAGGTACACACGCAGGTCGTTGTCACCCACACTTCCTAATTGGGGTGTACATATATCAAACCCTAATATGAAACCTGTTCACAATGCCCCCAATTGGAGGTAACTTCTCCCTTAAAGGCACTGGACACTATTATAATTACTCAAAATAATTGTTAGCATAAAAACTTACTGGTAACGAGCTGTGTTGATAGTATAAAACATTGTGAAAACGGCTCCCTCTGAAAGTAACGTAGTTTTTGAGAAAGAAGTAATTTCTCAGTAAAATATTTGAATTGATTATCAAGCAATCAGCATCTGAAATGCACACAACTTATGTGTGACAATTGTGTTTTTTCTTCCATTATTATCTCGCAACTTCAACGACAAATTGAGTTCAAATTTTCACAGGTTTGTTATTTTGTGCATATGTTGAGATACACCAGTGAGAAGACTGGTCTTTGACCATTACCAAAGGTGTCCAGTGTCTTTAAATGGATCATTCACATTTCTCGATTGGGGTATACTTCTCCCTGATAACTGTCCTAACTGTGGATATAGACCTTTCCATTGTTGATCAACAAACCGCGCTGGTTGGCATGGAAGGCCAAATGTTAGCAGAACACTCAATCGTGTTAACAGATGTTTCAACGAAATTCAACATTTTCTGCAAACTTTTAATTAAGTAAAGTACCTTTCATGATTAGCTGCTTTGTTTCCAACAAATTCAACACTATTTTTGAATGTTTGTGTAACATTGTTAAAAACTGTGGTTATCTGTTTTTGTTTTGCATTTATGGCTTTCCATAGTTTTCCGACCTCAGTTGGCAAAAACTCGGGCTGTGACGTTGCAATAGAAAGGTCTATATTCACCCCTGCCATGAATCATTTTCTCTCGATGTGGATATAAATAGCCCCAATTGGGGAAAACTTGGATGACAATGTTACCTGCTGTTCTAGCCACAATTTGAGTTTTTCCCTCCTTTTTTTCTGTTTATTTCATGTCAACCCCCCCCCCCCCAACAAAATGTAATATTATGATTTATTTCCAAGAAGTGATTTAGTAATGTGTGAGTTTAATTTTGAATGTTTATGATGCTACCTCATTGGATGAACCTGACTTTGTTATAAATTGATTTATTTACTTTTATTCATAAGAAACGGAGGTTATGTTGAGTTGAATTTAGACGGTTATGGTCAAAAACAAAAACATCAACTTAAACTTCTTCTCTTTTAAAAAAATTCTTGTTTGAAATTGAAAAAATGTTTGAAAGGCAGTTGAATGTACTTGTATAGTAACCGATATTGTGAAATTTGAATGTATATCTTTGTGTACCCATATCTAAGAGCAATTATCAACAGTGAACAGAAAAATCTAAAACTCAGATTTCAAATTGCCAGATTATTAAAACCTAGTGGTTTGTACTTGTTATTATTTTGTAGACTGTTAGAAATGTGTAAAAAAAACTTTAAAAAAACAAAAAAAACCTGTATGAAGGAAGTATGTCATAAATATTGGAGAGATTTAAGTTGTATTTTATTTATGGCATATGATGCCTTCATTGTCAATATTGTAAATAACTGAGCAGATCTGGGCCCACGTTCTTGGTGCTGCTAACTGCAGAAGTCTACGCTTATGATGACCTGTAAAGCACGTAATTCTACGGGTCGTAAGTGCAGAATTCCGCGTTAGCACCTCTATGAAATTTGGCCCAACCCCTCAACCAGAAGAAGGAACCAGACTAGTCTGTCATCCATTTTCAGTTTGAAAGCCTTGTGATTGGTCAGAATTAGTTCCTGGATTTCAGGATTTTCAATTGATCTCGCTTCATCTTCAGATTTACTTTGAAGAGCTGAAATAGACCTTTATCGTGTTGCGGCCATCTTGATTTCTTCCCGGCATTCAAATCGATGTGACCAAACCAAGGCTGGAAAGAAAAACAGTCTGGTTCCTTTTTTCTACAGTGAATATTAGCATTCAGTACTCTCTACTGGATACAAGGAACATGACCAAGATGGTGGTAGCATGATAATGGTCTATTGCATTACATGCAAGTAAAACAATGCCCTTGTTATGAAACAAGACTAGATTTGTATCTGTGGTGACAGTAGAGGGTTATTGCAGACCGCTATTGCACAATCCGGATTCAGTGTGTGTTCATCTAGTACAAGATGATATGCTGCTACCTGGTTGTCAGGATTTGTCATTGTTGTACAATAACACCTTTGTTTTAACCTCATTGGTCTGTCTAGGAGAAGGAACAACAAGTGCACTAATTAATTAATTACTTACCCTGCCCGGACATCTGTTACTCTTTTAGGTTTAATTTTTTTTTCAGACAACCATGCCTGAATTATGTTTTAACTTTTAAGATAATTCCCATGCTTTGTTTTACTTGTATAGATTTCAAACTAAACTGGTAAAAAGTCACTATGTTGTCATCCCAAATTCTGGACCTATTAATCACTATACCTCTGAAGTAAGTCAATAAAATATTGCTGTTTATCCATCATCCTGTGCCTTCTTTGTAGTTTTCTTCAAGTCGGTTGATTTCCTTTGTTTCCTGTTTTTCTTTGTTTTCTTGTGACACAGAAAACTTGCAAACACTGCAAACATTAAGGTATTCTCTTTCTTTGTTTTACTATGAAGTTACATCTGAATACATTGTGGTGTTTTGGGGTTGGTGGCTTGATTCTATGGAGACCCTAGAGGTACAGATAAAGAAAAAATAGAACCTGGGTAAAACAAATCTGTGTTTCAGATGCCCATACCAGAAATTGGACCTATAAAAGTATCTTAGGGTATAAGTATAGTTATTTTGTTAATACAATCACAGTGAAATTCAATTGATTATTTATTTCACAGGAGATACAGATATTCACTGCTCTTTAGTCTCCCTTTGATGCTAGAATACATTATTAATTTCAATAGAGGGCGCTCTTAAATAATTTTGTTTGCGTGTGTGAGTGGTTGAGGATACAGTCATGAGCTATAGTTTAAAATGTAAAAATAATGTTAGAAAAACTTATCTCGATCTCACAGAGAAACTCATTGAAAAAAGTTCTGGTTCCATTCCTCCAGAAAACTATTACCGTGTGAGATAATGTCAAGAAAATTACATTTTAATTGTTTATAATAACAACTCCCTGCAATTCAAATCACCAACGGTTGTTGTCTCGTTTTTTTCTTTTCTTTTCAATAATGCTGCCTGGTGAATGCGAAAATCCATGACAAAACATGCCGAAAAGATTAGATTTCCACAGAGTTGTTTTTTGGTAAGTTCTTGAAAAACTTGGGAATAGTGGGAATAGATGTACTCTTTTTAATTTAACATCTATTAGATATACTCTAAGTGAATGAAAATAAAACTGTGCACAAATATAAGATCATATTTTTGGTAATGACCCCGCAAAGAAATTGTAAAACCTTTATTAAAAAAAAACCTACGTTTTATAAAGATGGTAAAGTTAATAAGCATCCTGCGAAATTATTTTCATCTGAAGTGCCCCAGTTTTGGTTAGAAATAGATTATAGAATCTTTTGGCAATTTCCGTGTTGCGGTTTGAGAGCTGTCCTCAGTACGGTTTCCCCCGTCCCCGTCCCCCCCCCCAATGTCACCTCGCTAAAACGTGGATGGACTAGACGTTCTTGATGAAAATACCGTTACCATTTATTTTTTCTCTCAACAAGTAGACACTGTATACAGCTAAAAATTTCAGATGTGACTTTTATTGTATCCTTCTTGAAGAATTTTGGCAATAAAACAAGCATTACGTTGACAAATACCAAAAGGTAACCCTAGACCCCTACCTGGTATTATGTTTGACACTTAAATGGTTTCCGATCCAAGTGATATGCTGAATGAAATGTTTTCTGAACAGAATGTCCATGTGGACATGAAAATAATGACATAAAACAAAATTGCCACATCGTGACATGTTTTTACTATTTCCCCCGAAGTTATCCTTGGTTTGGTTACACTGATTAGAATACAAAAGCAAACAAACAAACAAACAACTTAACACCCCGACAAGTAAACAAATAAACAAACAAGATGACAACCGTGACTTCGTTTCAATTTGGGTGCAATCGCCCCTTTTATAGGGTTTTGTATGTTGTTTCGTCAACAAGTAATGTGGCGAATGAAAGTTCAGACATTGAGGGCGCTATTACAACTTACCGGTTCCGATTAATTTCGACCTCCATGATCATGTTTGGTTTCAAACTGCAACTGTACCATGTGGAAGGATACAAGCTGGTTGTAAAAAAAAACCACCACATGGATGTTAACTACTGTTAATTTAAGTGACGTTTGGAATAGCACCGAGGGCGGGGGGGGGGGGTCGCCCACACACTGTTTGCTTTGTTTTTCTGTGACATGCGCATAGAGCACGTCATCTAAATAACTGACGGAGCCTAAGCCCTAGTCTAAGCCCAAGCCTAAGCCGTGGTTGAAAAAAGGGCATTCGGCTCAGTAGTAATATTACTACTCTCCTTCCCTGTTTACGTACCTCAAGTTCAAAGTAGGCCAAACGTTTTAGTCACAGTAGCCCACAAAAGTAGCCCCAAACCCATTGGGCTGTATTTGTATTAAGCCAATTATGAAAAATTATACACGTTCACAAAATGCCATGGCAACTGCGACAGGTGAATTTGTTATTTTTTGATGAAACAAATTATTTAGCGTGAATTGATTGTACGAGTAAAGTGGTCTTAACCAAGACTAGTTCCGAGCGAGCAGACGACCACAAAATCTGGTCCACACAAAAGGCGGGCAAAACACCTGGACGTCTGGTGAATTATAACAGATTCATTGTGTGCAACAGGAACGTCATGTTCTTTTCTTAATTCCGTGACTACAGTCCATGACTAAAGATGGCCGCGGCCTGGTGACGGATTCAGGATTTCGTTGGGAAGGAATTTGTGAGTGGACAGCATGACTTTGAGGACGAAATTGGATTGATAATAATGCAGCAAAGACAGAGGAACCAACTCGGCATGAACTCAGAACACCAATGCCAAAACGACGGCAAGGATGGAGGTAAGTTTTTACTTCTTAGTTTTGTTTAGTGCGGTGGTGTAGGCCGAGACTGACTGTAGTTGAATGATGTACAGCAGTACATGTGAATGCATTCCGGGGTCGTCTTCGACCGCTAACATTGTCAAGTTTCAGGCAATGTTATCGGTATAGTGTATGTGTGGAGTGTTGTTTGACTACCTTTCAGGTTGAGGGTAAATTTTTACTTCTTAGTTTTGTCCAGTGCGTTAGTGAAGAGTAGTGCAGTCCGAGACTGGCCGCTGAACATGCTGTGTACAAAACTATTGGTTTCATTATGAAAACCCTAACTACAGTACTACAAACCCTCCAGCGAGGGACCCTTTTGGTTGCAACGTTGTCGGCACAATGCTGACAATCTTTTCCCAATGGGTTTGTTTGGAATTTGTCAACGATTTCTTTGTATCTAGTGTGTTGTTTACTTGTCCAGGTATTGCCTAGTTGCGATTAAATCGTAACCCTCCATCCTCCCGACGGTCGCAGACCGGAGGGGTAAATTACGAGACAACAACTACCCAAAAAATCAGCGAATTTGCAATTGCGACCGTTTTTGTCAGACTAGTCACCAGAGTTGCTCAATTTTTACCACTTTCGAAAATCATGTCACACACTCTAAGAACACGGATTTGATCTTCAATGTGTAATGAATCCATTCATAACACTCAAAACATCATTGAGAAAATATTTTGAAGAAAAAACGAACAAAAACTTGACAGAGACTGACCGAAATGTCTCGTAGCTGTCTCGTAATACCCCTCCGGTCTAGTCTGCGACCGTCGGGAGGATGGAGGGTTACGATCATCGCAACTAGTATTGCCTAGGTTAGTTTAAGCTTAATTGTTTGCTTTAAGTTTCATCTACCATTGACAATTGACATACCGATTTTGTACAAAGAGGATGCTGACAGAGTTTTGTCCTTCCACCTCCTAACCGAATCACATACCCTCTAGGACGTGTGGCATGGTCAGCTTAGCATATTATGGAAATATGAGCTGATCATTGTGTACTATGTGGTTGGGGGCAATGAAAATATTAAAATAATATCAACATGTGCCGACAGCATGCAACCCTGTCCCATTGCATTGAGCATGAGTGGACCATAACATCACATTTTAAACATTTAATTGGTAGTAATTTTGGTAAATGTTGGGTCCAGTGAATGCAAACTTTACACCGATGAGAACGGTGTTAGTCCCCGTGAATTGGGAATTCTAGTTAGGTCGATCATTGTGAATTTTTCAAGACAATTCGTGTATTGAAGAAGAGTAATATTAGAGGCAGCACATCTCTCTTTGGAGAGGGGCTGAGAAGGAATTATTCCTTTATCCCGTGGCGTCTCAAACACAAAATAACACTCTGGCACAGAACACCATGTTGGGGATGTGCCACCTTCGCTACGTTAGAAAATAACCGTCCATAATAATATTGAAGTCGATCAAAAATGCCGCCTCGAAATAAGCATTAGCGCCCTCTTTAGTTTCTGTTGAGATAGAATTAATAAGTTGCGTTCTTGTCACTTTGAGTTTGAACACAGGCTGCCAAACTGTAGGTGTTCTTCCCGGCTCAATTATTATTATACTGTACATCACTCTTCAGTGAATTAGCATCGTGTCTGTGAGCGTGTCTACTCGTAGTGACACCGAGAACTTTGTCAAAAGGGACCCGTTGGTGTGGCAGGCCGAAAACGCGCTCTGTTCAATTTTGTGTGCAAAACCAATGGGGTCTTCGCTAAAAAAACACACAAATCCAAACAATGTGAGAACAACGAGAAGTCCTTGATTTACCGGGTATGCGCCCTCTATTGAAGTGTTAGACCCAACGTTCCATCATAGAGCTGCTTGAACGTATGGTCATCGTTGTTGTTATTGTGTTTTTTAAAACGTAATTCTGATTTATAGGCAAAATTTTTCTAGAAGGATACAATAAATGTCAATTGTAAAAGTTTCAGATTAATACAGTGTCTACTTGTTGAGTTGAGAAAACATAACAAAAACTGTCATGGTATTTTCACCAAAGACATAAAACCTATCCACGTTAACGAGCGAGAGGTTGCAGCGGGAACCAATCGTATATCTGGCTGCATCATTCACAAACGACGGGCACCACGGAAATTTGAATCCCCGAAAGTCTTTAGCAGTTCGAAATTTTAGACATGTTTTCTAACAAATTGATTTTAATAAATGGGGGCACTTCAGACAAAGTAATTCTGCATGATGCTGACCATACCATAACCATCTTAAAATTAAGCAAATGGCTTTCAGATAACAACTACAATCGGGGTCATTAGCAGAGTATGACCCTACATTTTAAGCACAAACTTAAGTTAAGCACAACACATATTTTCTTACCACTAAAGGGTTTAACCAGCCTAAACGCTATGCCATACGAACCATTTGTTACTGCTACTGCTAACTTTTGCTTTATAGCTGAAAATCTGTGAGCAACATATTCTGCTTAAAGTAGCTCTATGAAAGTGGATCCTGCTGTGTGGAATAAAGGCTTGCGAAGTTGCAGTGCTTTAATACGTTTACTGTAGTGATGGATTTGTAACAGTGTCAACGAAAATGATGGCTGCTACACCAACTACCCATTGAAAGCAGGCAAAGACGACGTAAAGGCTGACAATTTTTTTGACCCCTAGCACATATAATAGCCCTTCTTAGAAGTATACCGCAATCATCTTGGGAAACCGAGTACAGTTAATTAAACAAAAAAATCAAGCTGCCAAAATGGACTCTATGCTGTAGTTTACATGTAACTATGCCAGGTTTTATACTTGTGTACCGCATTGCAAATCGCTTCAAAATCAGTGCGCCATGATGGTTGCCAGTGTTGCTTGGACTCGGATTTCAACCATAATCCTTTGTGTGCTGATCATGCGCATTGTAGGATATACGAAGTATAGACCTGAGAACAAAAGAAGTCGACATAATGTATGAACTTGAAACGTACACAGTGTTTTTTGACAGTGTTGGAGATTATGTAGGGGCACAGAAAAAAAGGAATGTCCACAGAGTGTATGCAAGAACAGAGCTGCGAGCTCCTGTGCATGTGTGCCGACGGTGTGCCAGATACGGTGCGCGTCTGAACACGGGGTAACCTAGTCCTGGAGGCCTTCCACTTTCGTGTATTGTACAGCACAGAGGAAGAGTCCTATGGCTAGGGGTAAAGGGGTGACCTTACTCTCCCATGGGTGATCGATCTTTCCGCGCGCCGTTCCCCCCGGATCGATACGGCACGCTGCGCACGACTCTCAGTGCACGTTTCCATTGTTTGTCATCAACAATGGCGGCCAATGCGAGGGGCCTATATTTATACACGTACACACCCCGCAAACAATTTTTTTATCGTAAAGGTAAATTAGCAACAGTTTTGCTCACGTAGTAGGTCAAATGACACCTCTTTATTATGTTTACTTTGGGCCTGGCTTACCATCTTAATTCAGCCCAAAGCGCGCGCACACACACACCTTGTCTAGAATAAAGATAAACAAAGTAAAGAAGAATAAAGAATTCCAGAGATAATATTATGTGTCAGTGCCGGGGAATGTGCCGGTTTTAATAATAGGGACGTTAAGCTGCACGTTACGCGAGCAAAAACGTGAACGTGAACGTCAGAAAATTTTGTTGTAAAAATCTCACGTTTTAAGCATACGTGAAGTTGCCATTTCTCACGTCAGGTACGTACGTGCGGACGTCATATTACGTGAGCATGAAATAAGCCAAAAGCGGTGACGTCACCTAGAAACGACACAATTTTGTGACGTTCACGTTCACGTTTTTTTCTCGCGTAACGTGCAGCTAAACCTCCCTAATGAATAAAAGTTGTCTGCTAGCTTTGCTCTTTGTTGTGGTCGAAAGTATTACTGAAGTGAAAACAAGTCGGATCACTTTTGGTGCCAGAATAAGCAAATACGGATTCCAAGGTCGTCAGTGAAGTTCACCACTATGATAGGTGTATCTTTTTTTCTTTTTTTTAAACAGAAGTAGTAGTCTTTTTTCAAATACAGTTTTATAATGTAAGTTAGAAAAGTATTAATTCTTGTCATATTGTCGTAATTGACTGATGCAAGTAGTGGCCCGTCGTACGAACTTCGTGAATATTATTGTTTGGTTTTTATCCGGTCGCACCGTTTACTGCGATTCCCCAAGTTGCCACGCCATGCACGTACAAAGTGACTGGCTAAAAACCGGAGCCCTTCCGGAGACAAGGAAACGAATTGACGGCATTGCACCGTGATTAAGGTCTGTTGGGGGGGGGGGGGGGTACACTGCGAGTCGAGATATCGCAGAGGCGTTTGAAGTACCCTCGTCATTGGTCACCTGTAATGGCATGTTGCATGCAGCGCACGCACGACGGGATCTTCAATGGCCACTCCTCAAGTGACTGTTGTGAGGGGGCGGGATGAGAACTGTAAGAGCCCCAAATGAGGGTTGGTAATCATCAGGGGAAAACAAGAAGAAGTTCAGCTTCAAGCTCACTGATCGAAAGTTCGTGATCAATACTATATAGACTAAACCTCTGCACTACAGAAAAACATTTCCGTCTGGAATATCCATCAGAGTCAAAATAATAGCCTTGAAGTCCCCGCCATTGTTATTATCAATTCGATTGCAGCAATCAAAATATAGCCATTATGAACGTGCACATAATCATCGAAAACACGTAAACCCCTTTGCTTGATTTTCTCTTACCGGTCAAATGAAATTGTCACAGGTTGTATGATCGTCTATAGATGGATTGCAATACGCGTCATTGACCGCCATCTTTGATATAACACAATGGAAAGTGCACGCGTGTACGCGCTACGCACGACTCTCAGCCAATGATAGCTCTTCACGCGTGCACAATTCATCAAAGATGGTGGTCAATGATGCGTATTGCAACCCATCTATTCATTAACACTTTTGAAAATATATGCGTTCTAATTGGTCGAAACGTGATCACGATTGTTGTAGTGTTTACCAGCTGGGCTCAACTTCTTGGAGCTGCTTAATTTTGTTTAACAACTTTGTGCTTAGCGCACAAATTAGCAGGATACCAGTCAAACATGGTGCATTTGACGTGATATTTCGGTTGGTAACCTTATTCTGGTAAGCATATTTGTTTTGCTGAACTGCTTTTTGTGCTTAAGCAGGCACTGCAATGCGTAATGCAATCAATACGTACCGAAACTCAATGTAAATTATAATAAGTAGACGTTAAGCGTTGGGCGTAAGGTCCAGACTGGCTGTAGGGATAAAATAGGTCCCTTTTGGAATTGTGATCAATCTTCAAAGCATAGTGTTTATTTTATAAGTGGTTATATACACACACACCCTTTTTGCTCGTAGCATCATATCACTGGAAGAAGAACCCAATGTATATAATGCAGTCAATGAATGTAATAACATTATTGATTCCGTACCGATACAGAGAGCCAATTGATATGATCAATATATCACTAGATCGATATCTTGCAAAGAAGGTTTAGACAAGTTACAAGTCCTTTCAAAATTGTATTACAATTTTTTTCAACGGCGTTGCTATAATAAGTTATGAGTGTTTTGCGTTAGAACTGTTTTCATTCACATCAGTCTGTAGGCCTTTACTTTGAGCCCTGGTCATCACTTTTTCCAGACAAGGTTTTAGCCATTGGAAAGAGGGTGTCCAAATTTGCTGGAAATTTAAAAACGGGGTGTCACTTACAATTGTTCACTTACAATACATTTATGACAGATAAAAGGGTGTCCAAATTTAAAACAGGGTGTCCAAAAGACACCCAGTCACCCCTCTGGCAAATACTATGCTTCTAGAGCCATTTTGCCATTAAGTGTCTCTCACGTGCATGGTAACCTTTCAAAAGTACTTTTCGGCTCACTTCACAGCATGCTCAGGGGCCCATATATCCCCCTTTACGAGAACTGCTTCTTTACGGGCCCCTTTACCACCCATTAGCCATACTTATTCTTTGCTTTAAGCTCCATCAATAAACCCTCTAAGTGTTATTCTCCCATTACTGTAATTGATATTTGATACTATGTAAAACAAATTGCAGTTGAAGGGAATGTATAATTTTTTTTTAAGCAGAGCACGTCAATGCTTTTTGGAAGAGTATATGTCAACCCTGTAAACGAAACGGTCCAACCAGTCATGGCAACCTGTGGCATTTTAATCAACTTCGTTGATTCCGTTTTTGCGAAAAACAACTTATCTGGACTGCACTCTTAGAAACTACCGTGTCAGATTTGACCCGTCATTCCGACTCCCAGGAGGCCTGATCCATTTCTGGGTCAGTGTGACCCGGAATCTGTGTAAAAATAACCCATAAATGGGTCAGACTGACGCAAATCAATTTTGTGAGCCAGTTTCCGGGTCAGCCTGACCCAGAAGTAGGTCAGGGCCCAGTTTCATAGAGCTGCTAAGCACAACAATTTGCTTAGCATGAAATTTTCTTCATTGATAAAAACAGGATTACCAACCAAATTTCCACGTGATTTTCAGGATAGGCAAACAACAGCTGAATACCAGTAAAATAGCAATATGCAACACATGGAAATTTGGGTGGTAACCCCGTTTTTATCAAGGAAGAAATTTCATGCTAAGCAAATTGTGCTTAGCAGCTCTATGAAATTGGGCCCAGGTCCCCTGGAACCCGGGATCCAGATCATTTCTCACCCGGGAGTTTTTAGAGTGTGTTTTCATTGCGGCAGTCGAAGTATAAGCAGCGTTGAATTTGTGAGCTCCTCAATTATTATTGCTCACTGACTTTGCTGACTTATATGATTGGAATTCTGTATGGCCTTTATTAGCTTTCAGATCAAAGCTAATCAATTTATTTCGTTTAGTACCAATCCTGTACTGTACTTTTTCGTAAACATTCGCTACACTTTAAAAACTTTCGGGTCAGAGTTGACCCGAATCTGGTTCCCGTGTGGCCTGACCTATTTCTGGGTCAAAAAGACACACAAGTGATAGAAAATGGTGCAGAATCCGAGTTACAATACCACCAATCATCTTTTGACTCCTTGCTGGGTCAGCAGACCCCGTGGGACCCGGAATCTGGGTCCATTATGATTTAATATAGGGCTGGTATAACTTAGCCTAGTTTTTCTCTTTTCATTCAATGCAGCGAAATCCGAGTGGGAAATGGTCTGCAATTTTTTATAGCATGGTGGAAATTGGTATCTTAGAGCCTGATTGCACAAAGGAGCACACATAAAGTGAGAAACTCCCTAAAAATTGACATTGAACTCAAATAATCTTTTTTCAGTATCCTGTCGTTTTCGCGCCTTGGATCGAATCACGTGCGTATGTGCAACTTGCGTGCGACCAATGTCCGGCTTAAAAACCACAAAAGGCTCTTCCGATCTCTTGATATAAGCGGCTAAGTATGCACATAATCGTATCGATGATCTGTCATGTATAAAAGTTCGATTTGTATTCAGTTTGACGCAGGTAGAGCCTAAGAAAAAGTAGTTTTTGTCGCTATCTACTCCAAGCAATAATGGTACTTCCACCCACAAGGGACCCGCGAAATGCTCTATATCGTCTAAACGTGAATTAATTTCCATATGTTTGACACCGGGGACGGAGAGAGTGATGGATTTTTCTCAAATTTCCTTACATCTGTGAATGCTGACCCGATTAAATTCAAATTGGGAGTCAGTACTTAGGATGTACGAACACACATGGGCTACCGATGAGGATCCGACTTGTTAAAGGTGAAGATCTCTCGAACATGCAGAGCGAAACAGGAAGTGCTTCACAGTTCGAACTCGCGGTATAAATTCTTCACATTATTGGGGGGAAATTGACCGTAACTGAAAAATTCAATGCTTAGATTATAAAAAATATATCATGCCCTATAACACATAATAATAAATCGCAGTCACGGTCGCGGTTTTCACTGGTCGAGAATTGCTGTCGGTCGAAATGTGGACGAGTTGCACTAACGTGCCGGGGGAGGTGGGAGGGGGGGGGGGGGGTAAGGGGCGGCGTGGCACCCCCGCTCAGAACCCTTTCCACCTTTTTCTTGCCCCCCCACTCAAAATAGATTTTTTTAAAAATGCACGAATGAAGAGTGTTCGATGCACCAAAAAACTCTCAAAAAAATATTTCCTTGCCCCCGCTTTGCTTTCCCCCAAAATAGAAACAAACACCCCAACCAACAAACAAACATAAATCTCAGAACCTGTCCACCTTCTTATACCCCCACCTAAATGAGATTAAAAAAGAATTGGGTTACGTCACTGACGATATCTCTGGACAAGTTGGTTAAGAGCATGCTTCTTTGTATTTTACTTTAGGTGAGCTACAATGTGATTTTGTTGTAGATTTCGATACACTAATGATCTTTGGTCAAATTGCTGATGGGTATTAAATAGGTAATAATAACGGGATCTTTGGTCAAATGATGAATGCTACAGTTACATAACCGGGGGGGGGGTGCTCAGAATCTTACACCCCTCCCGTCTTCCCCCTCCCCCCAACAAAAAGAGATTTCAATTGGGTCTTTGCCGCTGCTTCTCCCAAATGAAAATTCCTGATGGGTTACGTTGGAGTGCCACTTAACCATTCGGCATTATTCAACGGATGAGTTGATCACAGACTTCAATGGACTACCAGGCGGGTTCTGTCTATTATAACGCTAGGTAGTAGTGGACAACATCACTTGACTGCGACCAAACATTTATCATTCATGAGCACCCGGTACATTTCTTAGTATACACAAGCAGTGCAAATCTGTGTTCATTTGGGCCCCATATTAATTCAATATTTAAATTGTATACGTAGTTTGCCATACATCGAATTTTCCTCTATTCATCTCTTCTGGCTGGCATAGATTTTTTGTTTTTAATCGTCCTTGGGTTTTTCACTGAAATGTATTGATTTGATCAACTTTGCCCAACTGTCTACTAATTTTGTATGTTATTCTCTGTAATATCTTGTAACCCGCGCAGTTTTATATTTTTATAATAATGATTGTTCGTAATTGCTAGGAACCTTTGAAAAACAGTGCTCCACTAAAAGGTTTCCGCAGGACAAACAAGAAATAAATAAATAAATAAATAAACAATTGCAACAATGGCGTCCATTCAACCTACACTTGAAACGGGGGCACTGCACCGGTTGGAACAGCCTTAAAACGTTGACTAATCTGAGAAAGCCAGTGACAGAAATATGCAGAGACAACATATATAATAACTTTGGTATACTTACCTTTTAACTGACTCCTTTTCAGAGGCAAACACAACTTACGTTACAATGTCAATATCGATCAGTCTGCGGTGTAAGTTTCAGTTTAGAGGTATTTAGATTCAGATGTCGTCCGAAGCCTCGACCTTGAATTCGAAGTACAAAGTCTACACAGTCTCAATTTCCTCTCTATTGAATATATGCAAGACATGCGATCAAAGTGCTAAACTTGCTTCGGGGCTCAGGAGGAGTGGAACCAATGTTGTTTCGTTCCATATGTTTGTGTTTGTCTCTCTCATGGCCTTCCTGTTGGTTGACGTTATTATCTTTAATTAATGTGTCATGCCCTATGGGTAAATGGTGCTTCGGGTGTAAAGTAATGCCATACTGCAACGTGTTTGGCTTCAGAGTGCTTTACGTCAAGTTCGATAACTAAAGGCCTTCGCTTAACGTCGTGTCTTATGCCTTGCCGAACTCAAGTAGTTCGAAAATAATGAATGAAATTTGACAAAAGAGCGACGTTTATATAGCGCAAACGTTTGATTTAAAGGAACATTACAGAATTGGTTTTTGCTAACAAAACAGTTGCTCGCAGTGTAAGCACTTTATGTAATCCACCATATACATAAACTGACAAACCTGTAGAAGTTTGAGATCGATCGGCCATCTGGGTCACGAGAATAGTGAAAAACCGATTACACATTTTGCATGAAATCATATAGATTCAACAAATGAATAAAACGCTCACTGAGCGATAAACTCCCATCGGAAAATTAGTTTATTCATTTCTCCTCAAATATGGCATTTCAGACAGGAATCTTTCAAGGGATAATTTCTACTACCATCATCATTAGACCGTGTAAGTTTAATGTAAATCTGTGATAAAAAAGTATATTTTACAAGTTTTGTTCTTACCAATTCTGTAATGTTCCTTTAAGTTCGACATTGTCGTGCATCAGAGCACCTCAAGCTGTGTCGTGCTACAAGGTAGTTGCACGACGTGGTGACAAACGTCGCGCTCTTGCCGTGTCGAATCGATTTGAATTCTCAGTTGGGCGACGGTGTTAGGGATTAGATGGTTTGCACATGACGTCATTGACCACGCCATTTCTGATGAAATACAATGGAAACGTGCACGCGTGTACGCGCCCCGCACGCGCGACTCTCAGCCAATGCGATAGCTCTTCACGCGTGCACGTTTCATCAAAGATGGCGGCCACTGCAAGGATTCTATACGCATGCACCAAGCTTTTTAATTCAGTTTCAAACGTTGAAAACGCCCAAGTATTTATGTAAAATATGTGAATTTTGTTGCGAGAAATAGTACAGTTTATAATTGGGAGATTTCCCTTGGTTCCCATTGATAGGCTCCATTCATGGAAAACCACCGAGTATCCGCGGCATAGAGATGAGCATACAGTGTTTTGGCAAGTGAATTCGTGCCCGGCAATATTTTTAGTGGATAAAAATAGATGAAAGTAATTAGGGTTTTTACAATTCGGCCTGCAGATGCGGTTGTTTGTGGTTAATCCCGTCTGCGTAAAGTGCATAATCTCATTTTTCATCAGACAACGGTTTTGGCTTTCGGCTGACGACTCTCCGTGTATAAACTGCAATTTGAGAGTGTTTCGAGGGGCCCTTGATATGGATTTCTGAATAGAACCGTTTTTGCTTTCTTGATGTAAAAACAAGAATTCTCTGATTTCATCAGAGAAGTTTTGTGATTGTTGACATGACAGGCAATCGCCATGATGGATAGCCAAGGAGATGGGTTTTTTGGGGGTGCAAAGCTGCTCAAACCTTGGTCTAATTTTCACATCTTTCGGCAGTACTCGATGTAACCACCACATCAGTGTTTGAAGGATCTAGGAATCAACTCCTCATCAACGTTACTTTGTTAGAGAAGTCTCTCTTCGTAACAACCTCGTCGGAATCATTCGAGATAGATTATAGACTGTACGGATTGAACGAAAAAGTGATAGGCCTAAAAACCCAGAACAACGAGGCGGTCTTGTTTAAAGGAACCGGTAAACCTCCGCGCCTGATTATTCCATTTGGCCGGCAAAAAAGAAGAAGAAGAAGTTGCATTTAAGAATTGCAATACGATGTCGGACTTACAGATTGCCGTTACGCAAAGTCCTTCGACTTAATGTGATTTTTAAACTATCCCTATAGTCTCAAAGTCCTTCCCCATCTAGGGCTCAATTGAGAGAAGGGTTTACGGAAGGTCTTTTATCTTCACTCAAGAAAGCACATAGCTCTCAAGTGATTGATTCAGCATCAGTAAGGTGGATTTCAACTGACGAAGTCAGCTGTCGTGACACACATGACCGTAGAGCAACATAATACCTTCAAGTTTGCAATTTTTTTTTTCGCCAAAGGGACACGTTATCTTCGGATTTTGAAATTAATAATTTGGAATGATATTTTAAAAGTAGAATATCATGATTCACATAAATGTACCTTGACACAGTGTTTTTTGTTTGTTTGTAGTTTTCCCGCTATTTTGTAGAACCTAATGTTTGACTCCACAAAATGGCGGACCGTATGTTCCGCTGGTAATATTTCAAGAGGAAAATGTTTGTTTTTTAATCACTACTCATTACACGTGTTTTGTGCATGAACAACTCAAAAAGGGCTAAGGAGTAATTCAAAAATTTTGAGAAATTTGAAGGCAGTGTGCCGATTTAAACATCTTGTTTATTCAAAAAGCATTCGCTTGTTCTTCTGTGAGGGTTATCACGTGGGCCAATCAACAGTAAACTGATGGAGTCTGGAGGGTTTGTGCTGTTGTTGCTATTGTTTTTGCGGGGATGGGGAAGGGGATGGTCATGTTGAAGAGTATGTTAAATTTATAGACTATGGCTGAGGCAATTTAACAACGACTCCATTAAGTGAATCTTATTTACATTTCTTGCGAGAGTGGGGGAAGTCAACTGTCGATGTAATGTTGTGGCATACGGGTCTGTTTACAGTCTACTTTAGACGGCTGTACCTCGATTCTCTGAGTTACCCTTGCTGTAATCAATTTTGGTAAAAGTTTCGTTGTTTTTTCACTCCAGTTATAGGGATATCTCAACCAAGATGAGTGCACGTTCCAGATACATGCATTTAACAACATTTTGTTAGAATGCAAAAAAAAACCACTGCTTTTTCATAATTTACCAACCCACCAATATCCCATATGCATGTCCCAATACGCATGATCGGCTCGCAAAGCATTCTGGGTGAAATTCGAGTCCAAGTAACACCGGCAACCATCAAGGCATTCTGGTTTTGAAGTAATGCGGTACACAACTTACTATTAAACCTGGTAAAGTTACGTGTAAACTACAACATGGCGTCCTTATTGGTAGCTTGATTTACTTTTTAACGGTACTCGGTTTCCCAAGATACATTGCGGTATATTTTTTAAGATGGCGCTTGTGCATAATGACCTATTCAGTTAACCGACCACATCATGTTGAATTCCCAAAATATGCACATACAGCTTGCAGTTAGTACAAACCATGATAACCAATACAAACCAGGATCGTTGGCGTTCGGGTGGGTGAGGGGCTGCAGCCGGCCGGCTGGTTTGTGGTCACGACCCGTTTTCCCTTGGATTTATAATGAACAGCATTATTATTATGAATAGCAAAACATAAATCTTACACAATTAAGTGAACGATCGTTTTGTGAGTTGTGGTGGGTCAGTAGACTGATCTAAACTTCGGTGTCCATCTCGTCTAAATGTTCTCCTCCCGTCCCCACTGACGGGTTGTAGCGCGGCTGAACAATATTTCCGGCCAAAATCTGAACCTTACTTCTCCGGTTTGCAAATTGGATAGATCCAGTGAATCCATATACTCTCTCCGTGCTTGGCTGCCGTGCCAGGCTCCCGGGTCTCGTGGGCCAAGTCCCCGCCCGAGCCCTTGCCCCTCGTGGCCTCTCGGCTTGGTGTTTAAACTTAAACCACAACGTCGTAGGGGCGGTATTATCCACAACCGACTGGTACTCAACGTACGTAATCATGCAAAGTTGTACAGTCAACCATTTGTTTTTATTGATATGGACAACTGAAATAGTTAAGCAAACAACTTCAAGCACATTTACCTTAAAATTATTCCAAAACTGTTCCTTAAAATCAAGTTATTTTTCTAATTTGCATCTGTTGTAGGTTACTTCTGAGATTTTCGCTACAGTAACGACCTGACTTATCGTCTACTTTTTTATGGATTTGGACTTCATTCAAATTGCATTTGTTTTCTTAACACGATGTCAGGTTGAATTACTTTTCAAAGAGTCATATGTCATTAGATAGTTTCAATGGTGTATCACTTTCAGACGATTACTTACTAAGAATGTTTTAACTCAATTTCATGCCAGCTAAAGTGGAACTTAAATGCATGAATAATTGTAAACAAAGTGTAACTGTACTCTGATCTTGCAAGACTGCGAAACATAACCAAGGAGACAGTTCATTGACATGTCACGTACCGCTCTGTAAACATTCAAAGTCAGATTAGTTCTAATGATATTGCATGATTTCTTTTTTTTCCAATCAGCTTGGTTACATTTAAAAAAAATTGTCTTGCCGAGTTTTATCTGATGGAATTGAGTCCGCATACAAAAATGTCTTGGTACTACGCAACGGTCTTGTGTCTGTGATATCATGAAGCCAGCGGCGTTAAGTCTGGTGTCGCCACAAAACATCACACGCACTCTGCGTGCCTGGCTGGAAACACTTTGCATATTCTGTCTATACTCTATGACAGTAACAGAGTTTCGCGCGTATTTGAATATATTTTACCCCATTATGTTTCACTCGCATTTTGAAACCAAAGTCTGAAAACATCTGTTCGAACAGACCTTATGCATACCCCCCCAAAAAAAAAGAGAAAAAAAGAGGACAAAACACCAACAAAAAAAAATAATAATAATGAAAACTCATAGTTATTGACACCTGACGTCATCATCACAATAGTAGCTCCATTTAGGGAGCCAGTGTCCCTTGTGTTATACAGTATATAGTGAGCATTTCAGGCGAAGCGGCGTTTATACACCAGCCATAATCTTGTATGCGCAATCAACCGTGCAGTGCGGTTTTGATTGAGCATCATCAAAATTCAAGAACAGAGTAAAACTTATCTGCACAATTAGTGCAGACCATTGAAATGTGAAGTCATCGAGCGTTTTTTTGATTAAAACAAAAAGTACTTGAAGGGTATCAAACACAGCGGCATGATTTTTAAAACGTTTTAACAGGAGGATATAGAGACTTGCAACCCCCATCCATTTTCATAAGAACTCCATCTATTGGAAAATGAGTGGACCACATAACGGTGACCCTGGAGCCCCTCTGTAAGACACCCGTAACGTCTTAAAGCTGACACTCTAAAACCAAGATCCAACAGAAGCAAATGAAGTTTCGAGCATGTTGTACCATACAGGAAGTCCATGCAGGGAGATATCGAAACAATCCTACGCTAGACGAGTCTTACATTTCAGTGTTGAAGTTAATTTAAAGGAACATTACAGAATTGGTAAGAAAAAAACTTGTAAAATATACTTTTTGATCACATATTTACATAAAACTTACACGGTCTAATGATGATGATAGTAGAAAGAATCCCTTGAAATATTTCTGTCTGAAATGCCATATTTGATGAGAAATGAATAAACTAATTTTCCAATTGGAGTTTATCGCTCAGTGAGCGTTTTATTCATTTATTGAACCTATATGATTTCATGCAAATGTGTAATCGGTTTTTCACTATTTTCTCGTGACCCAGATGGCCGATCGATCTCAAACCTCTACAGGTTTGTCAGTTTATGTATATGGTGGATTACATAAAGTGCTTACACTGCGAGCAACTGTTTTGTTAGCAAAAACCAGTTTTGTAATGTTCCTTTAAGTATGGGTTACAAACAAAATCAAGTGTTTTATTAGATACGTTTTGTCCCAACTCACCTGAACCGTACAAGAAAGTGTACACATCTTGAAAGACGCTTTTATGGCTAATCGAGAGAGACGGTAATACATTTTGTTTAATGGATTAAGAACACCTGCTGAAATGTGTGATACATACAACAGTGGTTGTTGTATACAACCATCCCCATACCCTGAAGGAGTTTCGCTTTCGTAACTATACTTAAAGGAACATTACAGAATTGGTTTTTGCTAACAAAACAGTTGCTGGTAGTGTAAGCACTTGACGTAATCCACCATGTACATAAACTGACAAACCTGTAGAAGTTTGAGATCGATCGGCCATCCGGGTCACTAGAAAATAGTGAAAAACCGATTACACATTTGCATGAAATCATATAGGTTCAACAAACGAATAAAACGCTCACTGAGCGATAAACTCCAATCGGAAAATTAGTTTATTCATTTCTCATCAAATATGGCATTTCAGACAGAAATATTTCAAGGGATGTTTTCTACTATCATCATCATTAGACCGCGTAAGTTTTATGTAAATCTGTGATCAAAAGTATATTTTACAATTACCAATTCTGTAATGTTCCTTTAAAGGCACTGGGGTCGATTTCACAAAACTCTTCTTAACTTAGGACTAGTCTTAGGCAATGCTAAGAGATAGGACTAGTCCTAAGTACTGGTCCTAACTTAGGACTAGTCCCATATCTTAGCATTGCCTAGGACTAGTCCTAAGTTAGGAAGAGTTTTGTGAAATCGACACCAGGACACTATTGGTAATTACTCAAAATAATTGTCAGCACAAAAACTTACTTGGTAACGAGCAATGGAGAGCTGTTGATAGTATAAAACATTGTGAGAAACGGCTCCCTCTGAAGTAACGTAGTTTTTGAGAAAGAAGTAGTTTCTCAGTAAAATATTTGAACTGATTTTGAGACCTCACGTGTGAGGTCTCGAAATCTAAATCAAGCATCTGAAAGCACACAACTTCGTGTGACAACATGGACAAGGGTGTTTTTTCTTCCATTATTATCTCGCAACTTCGACGACCAATTGAGTTCAAATTTTCACAGGTTTGTTATTTTGTGCATATGTTGAGATACATCAAGTGAGAAGACTGGTCTTTGACAATTACCAAAGGTGTCCAGTGTCTTTAAAGGCAGGATATACTTATAATTATTGTCAAAGACTAGTGTTCTCACTCGGTGCATCTCAACATAACCTATGCATCAAATATTAAACCTGTGAAAATTTGGGCTCAATTGGTCATCGAAGTTGCAAGAAACTAATGACAGAAAAACCACCATTGTTGCATAATATAAAATGATGTGCTTTCAAATGCCTGAGAAAGGCTTCATGCCTTCCTCAGATTCAATTATTTTAGTGAGAAATTACCTCTTTCTCAAAACTTCATTACCTCAAAGGGAGTCGTTTCTCACAATGTTTTATACTATATCAGCAGCTCTAGGTGCTCCTCACCAAGTAAGTTTTTATGGTGATGTATTTCTTAAGTCACTACCAAAGTATTCACTGCCTTTAAGTGGCAGCAAAGAGGAAGTGTCCTGGGCCCAATTCCGCTGATCTGTATACCGCGGAATTATTCCCTCATGGGGGCATAGAACTTTACAGGGTGCCGTAAGCGCGGAATCTCGCGGTGAGCTGAGTCGTAAAATTGGACCATGCACGGAGTTATTCATCCCTGTCCTCTATAGTCTCCAACAGACATTCCGTAAAACCAATCTAACACACCATCAAACGACGTTTTCGAGAAGACATTACTTCAATTTGGCAAAACAAAACGAAGACAATTTTCTCAGAAATGGATACATGTGATTGATTTAGCTCGGTGCGCTACATGGCAACACATACTCCCCAGGGAGCTGAGATTGTTTTAGGAATGAAATAAACGGCCCAGTGAACGGTGTGAAATGCTCATTGGCCACGAGCGTCAACATTGGTGGATAGTATCTACCTACATGTGTCTGTTATTTCAGACAGAGATATCGCTCATTGTTTCTGGTATCAACTGTATACAACAATATTTCCCACAAATAATGGAAGTTCTCGTGCATATCTTGAAGAACTGTTCTCACGTGGAATGGTTTAACGTCTGAATAGAATATAATCTCGAGCTTTTAAGCGTTAGACTTGCACAGTCTCTCATGTATTATAAACACTTTATATTTTTATCATTTAAATAAGCTTTAAGTTACTAAAATAAAAGGCAATCCAGAACCTGAGTATTAACTTTTCATTTATGATTGTTTTAGACTATAGAATGTCACTCATTTATAGCAATGCCATTACGTATAGAACGTGACTGCATCCAACCGTAAACCACGGCCATACTTCACAGTTTGGCAGCGCCACTAGGCCAGCAAATATCAGAAGCCCGTTGAACACTCATTGAGTTTCCGTCCTTCTATTTACTTCATAAACTGTGCCTTGCACATAATATTTTGCAAATACTCGAGTTTTGATTGAAAATGTAAACTTTTTGCGTTGACCTCCTACAAGCACGAAGCCCTCTGGTGTGATTCGAACGGTGCAATGTATACAAGCATAGTTCATTATTACGCACAGACACTATACAGTATCATCCCTCCGCTGGCATTCTCCGCAAAGAGCAGAGAAACCAAGTCTTGCCAAGTGTCTCGCCCTAACAAAAACAATACCATCTATGTAGAATATATGAACAAAATACAGTCCAATTTTCTCAATTTCGCGAGTGTTATCAGGGGAAAGAAGAAGGAGGGGCAGATAAAGAGAGACAGAGAAGAAAACGATGTACTCTGCGTCCAAGGTTGATAAGTAATGCTCCCACTCGTTCTCTGAAAGTTCATTGACGAAGTGTTTATAGGCACGCACTAGACCGCTCGGTCGCGGGCACTCCTCATATCAGAGTAAACAGAAAAGAAAGACGGACAAACAAACCGACAGGTGGATAAATAATACAAGAAACGTTGGTCTGTAAGACGATAACCTTCTGCAAATGTAACGCCCAAGGGTCCAGTGGCAGATCTCCATGTTTAATCATTCTTCTTTGTCTCTCTTTCCCCCCTAATCTTCTTTGAAGGAATCCCCTGGGAGTAGGGCTAAACCCTCTCCGAATGAACCAGATGGGGAGGCTTACAGCGGGATGATACATTAAATTAGACGGTGGCTCACTGGTCTTGATGGATGGCGAATAGCGTTTTGCTTGATCAACGTGTATCTCAGTCCGAAATGAAACAAAAAATAATTGCAAAATTCAGCGTAAAAAGGAGTGATATATAAAATAATTGCTTTTGTAGCTCTAGGTAATCCACAACGACTGCACCCTTTAAAAACCACACTACCCCTTGCGGTCAATAGCTAATTCTGTGCTCGCGCGTAAATCTAAGAAAGTTCTTGTGCCCGCTAGGGAAATTCAAAGTAGTCATATTTTAGTTTTTTTTAGCACACCGTTTGAAGTTACTGATAATAAACAAGATTTTGTCAAATACTTATTTGTTTTTCTTGTACAGGTGTTGAGGAGGACTACAGATAAACTGGATAAAACTGTCTAAATGCAAGTTTCCGATGCTGAGGGCAACGCGTTAACATTAGCCGCATCTTCGTATCAATTTCAAGTAGATTGAAATCAAATTGGAAAGTGGATTTGTGTTGTGTACCGTGACATCACCTAGAGGACAAGTTGCTTCCTGGTGGGACCCCACTTGAACGGTGAAGTCATCGTCAGTCAGAAGGAAACTGAAAGACTAAAGATCAGTGCAAGGTGCGTTGTGTTTTTTTCCGTTATCATTCTGGTAAAGAAACCTATTCATAGTTGGTAGTTGCATAATTGTGCTGGAAGGCATCATCTATTAGATAGAGGTCCTTTAGAAACAGAAACACCAGGGATTAGCTCAATATTTATTTGATTTTCTTCTTCGTTCTTGTATAGAAACTTATCGTAAAAGTTGTATGTAACACTTGATACCGGTATAGGCCCAGAAGAGACAACTTTTACAGAGAAAGAATAATACTATATACGCATCATTCTCTGACGTGAGAATTAGCGTAAGGTGGCTCACCATTGATGCCTCGTATTCGAAAGGTCTCAGAACCCCAAAGGCGACGTTGAACAATAGTATCCAAGTACATTTCATGAATAAAATATAGGCCATAAACATGCGCCCGAGATATCGAGTTTAAAAATAAATGAAGAGGAAAAAAAAGGGGAAACACAAAAAACACAAACGGCAATTATGCTCTTGCGCCGAAGGCTGCCCATTTTCGTCCCCGAATTCCACTGATAGTCCAATCCGCAACGGGGATTAAAACGGGGATGACAGAATGAAAAATACTCGATATAGCCTGTCCATCTATGTAAATTACAACTATTTTTGTAGATTCAATCTGAAATACCGGTTGGGAGGCTTTGGGCAATCTCTGTACAGTTGCCATTAAAGGGATAACGCGAAATAAGCCGAAGGTCGCGAGTCAAAATATTTAAGAAATTTAAATTGTATTAGTGTCGTGAGTAGTTTGGTCTTGTGTGTATGTGTGTAGTTTTTTCTCCCTTGCTGGTAATCTAATAACTACGTAGAATTTGTGCTGTCCTTTCGGGAGCAAAACATACTACAGTGGACAGATATTAACTCGGTATACAAGTGCCAATCACACGTGAAACCTTTTGGGTACTGTTTGAAAACCAACGTGGCCCAATCTGGCAAAGTGTCAAAACATGGCAAGCGTTACAGTGTATAATCTTCCTATAAACCAATAATATATTTTCTTCAGAAAAAGTGCCATTTAGAAACACGGGGTCCTTGAAATTGAATCCTTGGAATCAAGACAATTAGCGAACCTTGAGTCTTGAACTTTATACCACGAGCGAGCAAGGTATAGTGTTGGCTGACTCCGGTCAGCCACAAAGTGACGTCATGAGCTATCCTAAAATGACGACGGGGGATCCATGGCAGACTTGAGGGAGCTATTTTAACGCATTTTGTTGAAGTGAATTTGGATCACCGCTGCATTGCAGGTTTCTGTAGAGCACGACTTAGTGGTAGTGGTTATACAGGGGCCATAAAGGGTCTGTAAAAATCTCCTTTAAAAAGAATAACAAACAATGCTATAGACAGACTCACCAAACAACTGCAAACAAAGTTTGTTTTAAAGCTGAGTGTATTAGGGAGCAGTGATTGGCTAACCTCTCCGGGACCATGCTTGCTTAGTGTTTTCTTCAAGGCCCCACGTTTGGGACAACAATGATATCCTACAGTACTCCATGGTTTAACGGTAACAAATGGTACGTTTTTTGTCATTGCCAATCATTAAGATAGTAACTAATTATTGCACTGTATTATGCAAGTAATGTAGAGAGATTTAAGAAATGAGCAGTCGTCGTCGTCTTGTTGCCGTCATGGCTTAAGTAGATTTTGACCGGTCAATTAAATCGACTATATAGACGCGTTGGAGTGAAACACAGACCCCGCATGCGCGATTTAAACTGCAAATTGTCTCAAGGTTAGCACCTGAACTTGCTCATTACCCGAAAATGGCCCTAATTTTGTTTGCAAGGATATAGGGCCGATTTTCAAGATGGAGACAGGCCCGCTCGTTCACCTTTTCACTTGAATCCATGTCCAAGGGGGGGGGGGGGCTGCACCCATCTAGCTGAAACTGGTCCATTAATTGGATTAGCTCGGATTCTGCGTCAGTCTGGCCCATTTTGTGGGGTTCTTTTGACACAGATTCCAGGTCACACTGACCCAGAAATGGGTCATGCCCCTGGGACCCTGAACGGGGTCAGTTCTGACCCGGGTGTTTTTAGAATTTTATGGACTTTGTTTAGTGTGCTTTGTACGCGGACTTTGTTTAGTGTGGTACGCCCTTGTGGACTTTTAGATAGGTAACATAATTATACTCACACCATAAAAATAGGACAGTTGCCCAACGGGAGAAACTCTCTCCACGCGAGCCTAATGGTGCATACAGTAAGTTTTAACATTGACGTTTGATAGTGTTGCACTTCCTCTTCTATAAGAGAATGATATTTTGAGGGCGACATGGAAGGACCGCAGACGCTCTCAAACACTTACTCGTCTTCTCCTTCGGCTTCCGGAGCATTTACTTTACAAGGTCGATCGTCTGCCTGACTAACATTATCCTTGATGGATTTTAGACCTGTTGATGGCTGCGGTGTACTTTACGAACTCTTGTTCCCCCTCTCATCTTGCCCTTGATGGAGCATGCACCTGATCTCATCGACAAAGAAACCGTTTTAATTTCATCTGTCTCTCGAGACGCCAGTCCAGACCTTTAAAAATTAACCTTGAGATGATTGATTGGCTTAGTTAGAATATCAAATTGACTTCAGTTAACCGACATACTAATCAGACATCTTTGGAAGGATGTCCAGATCAATGGTGCATGCAGTCATCCACCTGCTCATACCGAGGCTGGGGTGGGATACCATACCTGTTTGATATAGCTCTAATCTTTAATCTGATACTTCTGTTTTTCTTATACATTATCTTAAATGAAGTTTATAGCTTTCCCGAATCTATAAAAATAATCTCCTAAAAATGTCACTCTACATTTTTGGGCCAAATCGACCTGGCAACTTGAACCCCCCTAAAGTGAAGACATTAAAAACAAAAACCGGAAATAGTTTGCCCGCAAATCTTTATAAGACTCAAATATCGTCAGGAAAAGTCACAGAAAATATTTCATTTGACAACTGCTTTGAGGATGACAGTTCTATAATCAATGTAAGATGGTAAGGGATTATAAATTAATTTGTAACATGGATGCACGGGCAACTCATATAAAGATACCTTTCGGGGTTACATCTTGAGAAATAAATCATGCTCGTACAAACTTTAGCGTTGTGTAGAAAAGGTTGTATGGATAAATGTTAGTCTTTTCAGCCCTTTTTTCTCTTTGTCTTCACGATACTAAAATGGGTAACATCTCATTAGAAATAACCCTTGAACCTTTGACGAACTGCAGTTTTAGTGACTGACGACTTTGGTTCTTTAACAAGATTTAAAACCTTTCCCAATTTTTCAGAGAAGCTTAAGCACACAAGGGAGCTTAACGTTTTTCTACTCATCAAAATAAGCATGATACGCAGTCATAAATTGTACTTGTAGCAATGTACTTTGTCTGGTAAGCTTAGTCTGGTAAGCATGATTTTGTTGTGCTAAGGTAATATCTGTGCTTAATAGCTCTATTAAACCATGATGAAACTAAGCTCTTGACTGAGGTTGTGAGAAATAACATTTGGAAAGTAACCCTTTACCCTGTTAGGGCGCATGACAAACACCCCCGTAAGATGACTTAAATCCATTTTTTCCCTCAAAATCATTGTTCCGGCTTCGGCCTCCGAATTTATAAGCATTAAACTTTCCGGACAGGGCTTCAAAATGGCCAATGGAACCTGAGCCGGAGCCGGAGCCAAAGCCGAAGCTGTTGTTTTGTAACATGGCACTTGAGTATATTATGTGCTTCTTGTTCGGCGTTAAGGTCCAGTCATCAGATTGCTTCATGATGGGGTTGACTGCGGTGCATCCTACAATCCATTTAACTAAATCGTTATTAAGGAACGCTTGAAAAGCCACAAGCACTCAATTTGACGGCCCTTTGGCTTGTGTTTCTTACACGTAATTAAAGTAACACATGCTGGGTTTGCCTGAAATAAACCACTCAAGGGAGACCAGAGTTCACGTTCATCACAACAACGTGAAAACCCTTGTAAATTGAATGTCAAAGTTTCCAGAGCTTTTGAACTTGTATTTCAAAAGTAGTGCAATGAATTCACAAGAGTTCGCTCGGCCACTTCATGTTTTAGTCATGTCTATCCTGAGCATCCGATTGACGATTATATAAAACAAAATATACATGTGTATATATAAAAAGGAAGAAAAAACCAGGACTTTCGAAGAAAACAAATATCGAAAACAAAGCTGTATTGGAATATGAGAATAAACCCATGAGCACTGAAGG
Source organism: Pycnopodia helianthoides (assembly GCA_032158295.1). NCBI lineage: Eukaryota > Metazoa > Echinodermata > Asteroidea > Forcipulatida > Asteriidae > Pycnopodia > Pycnopodia helianthoides. The sequence goes on along the minus strand of CM063248.1, from coordinate 10,728,385 downwards.
CTCAGCAAAACAAAAAGCATTCGTAAACTGCAACGAGAGCACAAAATGCATTCGTAAACTGCCACGAGAGCAAACAGGTGAAGATAACTTTTATTTGAAATATAAATTTATTTAGTTTTGACATGGTGCGTGTATTTAAAAGCACTGCCACTTTCATCTTTGGGCTGCAACTCATGCGTCCTCAAGGTATCAAGTTTAGGCCACAAGATACTAAGTAAAGGCAGCAAGATACTAAGTTAAGGTAGCAAGATACTAAGTTAAGGCCACACGCTACTTATAGTTTAGGCCGCAAGTTGCTAAGTTTAGGCTTCAAGAAGCTAAGTTTAGGCTTCAAGGTACTAAGTTTGGGCCACAAGATACTAAGTTAAGGCAGCAAGATACTAAGTTTAGGCCGCAAGTTGCTAAGTTTAGGCTTCAAGAAGCTAAGTTTAGGCTTCAAGGTACTAAGTTTGGGCCACAAGATACTAAGTTTAGGCTTCAAGATGCTAAGTTTAGGCTGCAAGATACAAAGTTTAGGCCGCAAATACTAGTACTAAGTTTAGGCCACAAGATACTAAGTTTAGGCAGCAAGATACTAATTTTAGGCCACAAGATATAAGTGGAGGTGCTCTGACATACATTAAAAGGTGACAAATATCATGCACTAGTCAAGTGGTACGAATATACAAGGCTTCTTTAGACATCTGTTTTCTTCATGTAGCTGGATAAGTCTCTCTAAAAATGTTTTTACTCCATGACTGAACAACAATGTTCTATTGATTGATGACAAGGCGGATCATTGTATACTGCTACGATACATAGAATCCTTGATGTCGGAAAAATAGATGATAATGTATCCACGTTGGGATCACTTTGAAGGTTTTTAAAGTTCTTCTGTTGCCACATTATTATGTGGGTCGCCTCGGGTAAAAACGACGCATTGCTGCTTGCAAAACCAAACATCATGTTCATGAAGGATGCAATGTTTTGTCATCGGGTAATCGTTGGGTAGGTAATTTTTTAGATTTTCTCGATGTGATGTTAAAATGTGAAACCTGAAACCTGACTAGAAATCTGCCGTCAGATTTAGAAAAAGTGATCGTGACCGACCGTTTTTATGGATTGCCAAGAATTTGTAGTTGTGTCAAGGTTTTGTCTAACTTCTCTTTTTAAAGAAAGAGAAAAGGTTGATAAAGAGTTAGGGTTAGGGTATGGGGATATAAGATTTAGGGTTGGAGTTAGCGTTTCTTTCGAAATTGTCATATGTAAATTGCCCGGTGTTTTTTTTCTGGAAAGGGCGCCAGGTTTGTAAACAAATTACGACCAAATGAATACAAAACCAACTTACTGAATTACGTTATTTTTGTCAATTGTCTTAACCACACCGTACACACCAGTCAGCTCATGTGCCTGGATATCCTAATCTGCACCATACCACACATCCTATAGAGGGAGTGTCAATCGACAAGGGTCGGTGATGCGGTCAGGAAGGGGCAGGGAAAAAACACGCTGCCAGCAATCCAAAATCGGTGTGTGAATTGTCAATGGTAGATGTTTAAAAAAAACTGAAGAATTTAATTAAAACAAATAACCTCGAGTTATCTCAGGCATTGCCTGGACGTATATAAGCGACACACTTCGATGAAAATAAAGCGTTGGGAAAGTTCAAAGCAAACCCTCATAACATATGGAAAACGCATTAGAAGCATGTGCTGATAAGACGTACTCGCAGGTGCGTTGGGACCAAACGGGTTTCTCGCTTGAGGGGATTTTCAGGAGCGGGATAATGCCTTAAAGTGTATCCATTATGCGTGATTTTTGGACAGTATTTTGTCACTGTGGACAAATATTTTTTCATCGATTTATTTTTAGTTTCTCACCGTCTTTTTCTCCTCGTCTTTTCACGCCACGCGAAATAGGATACCAAGAGCCAAGCGACCGTTATTTTAGTCTTTTGAGAAATTGGAGGGCATGCCATCAAACACGATAGCCTATAAACCCACTCGGTACAATCATGCGATCGATTTTCAGGTGTGTGGACAAAGAGGCATTGGACAGAGAATGAGTGTGCTCGAGTGCTTGAAAGAAAAGCTATCAAAACTTTACGAAATATAATCTGAATCTATTGAGATGCGTGACCAAGGGAAACGAAATTGGATATCTGATTTTGGTATTTCTCAATTTCGTTGAACTTGGATGTTGATAAAAGAGATTGAAAGGTTAACACCTACCATTAATATACATATTGGTGTACGTGTTTGTTACCCTGTTGGTAAGTCAAGTGTCACACGCGTGCGTATCTGCTGCACGGACACTTTTTAAGCTACTTCTGGCTCTAGATCTGGCTCCAGAGCTGACTCCAGAGCTGACTCCAGAGCTGGTTCCAGAACTGGCTCCAGAGCTGGTTCCAGAGCTGGCTCCAGATATGGCTCCAGAGCTGGCTCCAGCACTTGCTCCAGAGCTAGCTTCAGCACTTGCTCCAGAGCTGGCTCCTTAGCTGGCTCCAGAGCTGACTCCAGAGCTGGTTCCAGAGCTGGCTCCAGATATGGTTCCAGAGCTGGCTCCAGCACTTGCTCCAGAGCTGGCTCCAGAGCTGTAATTGCCCAAAACATATATTTCACCGTTCAAAAGCATTTTTTTATATCAGAAAATCTTACATTCCTTAGAAGACTTCCAGTATTTGAAGAAGGTATTTAAAGCCAAATCCAGTTGTTAAACTTTTCTAACATAAATTCTCATGCCAAAACTATATAGCTAGCTCAGTGCAGATGCCATGGGCTTTTTGTAATCGTTGTAGCCAGTTTGTATGAAGTGGGTGTGGCTTACCGTGGAATTACGTCACACGATAGCCTTCTTTAAGCCCACACGAATTGAGGATACTTAACAACAATTACGGATTACTGAGTACTCGATTCGTGAGTCAGATTTTTTGATGTCACTGCAAATCGTACGCCAACTGCTCTTCGCAAAAATGTTTAAGTTCAAATTAATATTAATAATAATAATACGCAGTTCTTATGTAGTGCTTTATCACACCCGATGGCATCTCAAAGCGCTCATTGTTTTTTTCGACAAGGTACGCGTGCTATGTTTGAAATAATATAAGATCCAGTGACTTATTTACAGAGTACCATGTAATGATTTCTGTGGCATATACTGCAGCCAACCATATCAACAAACACAGAAACCAAACCCCTTCTCTTATTACGATAAGTGTACTGTTTTTTTTAAAACATGCATTACACACCACACGGTACCAACGGCTTTAATAACGTCCAATCCGAAGGACGCAGCAATACTGGTTTTGTTTGTGAGGAGGCACTGGATTGAGTCGAGTGTATACGGACGTGTTGAAACTGAAGACTTTAACAAAAGTGATCTGGGTGTTGTGACAGGGTGAGGACGTCCTTGTTTCACTTTTTGTTTACAAAACATAGGGACGTCTTAACAATGGGAGAACAAAGTGAAGTCCTCGATTTACGGGGTCGACAAAGAATACTTGATTTTGTCGATGTGCAGCTTTCGACTGCCCGTCTACGTGTTCAAATGTCCCCATGCTATAACTTCTTATCGATCGGAGCATTTCCGATTATTGAGTCATCGAGTCCGGACACTCTTGTTTCCGACTTGAGTATTTTGTTTGTTTTCTGAGACTGCATCGGGACGTTTGTGCTGTTGTGTTTTTGTCGAGGGACGGTTCCCGGCTGCTTTTTCGTAAACACAGTCTTGGCCCTTGGGTCTGTCAGGATCGAATACATCTTTATTTACGTGGGTACTTCACGTTGGTAGAATGTAATTCATTGTCGTGGTTTTATCTCTTGCCTCTGCCCAAGTCACTTTGACTGATGTTCTAGTTGAAGTGTGTTCTTGCGGTCTTAACATAATTTATATTTAACACCCCTTTACTCAGACTCTACCTTTTGATTGGTTTAGAGCGCCTCACATGATATGTCTTATATTTACTAGAAAGCCGCGCGAACGCAACTCGCTATACACGCAGCAAACAATGTACTATACCCATAGCAAAAACAGCTTCTTGGTACCTCGACGTCTATCGCCATAATATTATATGTTGGGTGATATAACACAAATATTGACTGCTTTTACTCGTGCTATGGTTAAAACTACTACTCCCTCGGCGATCCCTGGTGCGACTCTTCCTCGGCATCGCCTCGGGGAAAACAGCACGCGCCGAGAATCACTTCGGGAGTCGTAGTTTTAACCATAGCACGAGTAAAAGCAGTCAATTGTCTATTATTCCACATACAGGTCCAACAAGAACAAGCTGGATTGTGTGTTCTACTTTAATTATGCACTTTTCGATGTTGGGTTAAAAACCACCGGGCTTCATCGGGCAACTTTGCGTACCTATAGGTTCAGTTTAATTACATTTAATGCTCTTGAACTCTCATCACGCGCCCATACGCATACAGCGTAACCGTTTCAGAAGCTAACTTTTAGATGGGCTCGTCACGCACACTGCCGTTGTAAGCTAGAGTCCTCTACAAATATTTAAATCTTCATCCAATAATTTACGCTCCATTTCGTTTCACAACATCAGAGGTGTCTTCCTTTTGAGTTCCACAAACTTTCTGTCTCTCGTAGCCACAAGATTTCTCGGCATTATTCACAACAAAATCAAATTCAAGAAGCGATAAACAGCACCCCCCCCCCAAAAAAAACCCACACACGTACACAACAACAACCTTAAAATCTAACAACAATGGAACGCCAAAACGACAAAATGAAGCAAAACACAGAGTTGTCCGATGAAGCCCGAATGTTTTTGGCCCGTCGTCTCAAGTTGCCAAACTGAAGTAGGCCCACTCAATTGTAGCTTGTATCTTCTTCTGAAAATACACTATCGTGTTTGTTCTTATATGACCAGCATTGTCATTTTCCATTTAATGTATGATGTCTCCTCTAATCTTTTGAGACTGATACGGATTAAAAATACATATTCACTAATAAGAGCACGTCTGTCGTAAATGTAAGCTGCATGAACCACACTTTCCAGTTTTTATATCGTCGTCGTTTTCATGAAGCAACGAGTTAGCCCAGCAGCCAAAAATACGGGTTTAAAAAAAAAAAAAAATCACGTTTGCAATTAAAACTATTTTTCAATTTGTTGTTTACGACACAACTGACTATTGTTTTCTTTTAAAGTTCACGATCAAAATAGAGCTGAATTCTTAAGTCATACAGAGCTTCAGTCATACAGAATAATTTCAAAATTTTGTGACTGTTGTGATGAGTAATTCATTCCTAAACACATTTGTCACCTCGTAACCCCCATCCCCCCAAAAGCCCACACACACAAAACAAAACAAAACAAAAACAAACAACAACAAACAAACAAAACAAAACAAAACATCAACAACAGCAAAACAGAACAAAAAAACCCAGACCTGCCCACAGAGCGCTCTGTATACAAACCAAGGCATATTTTGATTTGTCACTTCGAAAAACGGTAAATAAACCCGGTTTCGTCACTTTGTAAAAACCCAAAAGTCTAACCACGCCAGTTTTGGCACCGTGGATTTCAGTGGCGAATTTTGATTCGTCACTTAATGAACACAACAAATGGTAAACATAATGATTCATCAGTTATTCTAATTAGTGTTATTACGAAACCATTACGTATTTTGTCCTAAAATTTTGTGAATTTTTAACAGCATTAAATACATCATTATCCGATCATTACCCCCCCCCCCACACACACACACAAAAACACCCCCAAAACAAAAACACGATTTTCAAAATTGTATGACTTTTGACACATTTTGTTACTTCGTAAAAACGACGAAAAATAGTACCTCAACTCAAAATCGATCGGTTGCCGAATCTCTTGAGCTATCCAACATATTGGGTCACCCAATATTTCTTGCATCGGTGCTTTCTTCATTGTATGCATGGATATACGATGACAAGAGCAGCTGTTAAAGGTGTATCAAACGAAATGATTCCTTGGCGTTATATTAATGCGTTCATTCTAGTAGCCCTTTTCACTGTCGAAGAAAGGTTTGCCGAAACCTTTATTCTGTTTTAATTTAAAGTATGGCCAAAGGTTGTATCGTATGTTATTCACACTCAATACACTCGAAGATTTCTTGATTGCCTTGTTCCGTGACGTCAATCAACGAAGACATTGCTATAAAGTTCGGTAATTAGGTTAAAACATTCGAGATATTCCAAGTGATTGGGTGTCCTCGACGGTAAATTACTGGTCCACCGTGGCAGGGTTCGCGGTCCTGTGGGACATTTTCGTCGGACATTTTTGCACGAGTAAAAGCAGTCGATATTTTTTCTACTATTCCACATAAAGGTCCAACAAGAACAAGCTGGATTGTGTGTTCTACTTTAATTATGCACTTTTCGATGTTGGGTCAAAAACAATCGGGCAACTTTGCGTACCTATAGGTTCAGTTTAATTACATTTAACGCTTTTTTTGAACTCTCATCACGCGCCCATACGCATACAGCGTAACCGTTTTAGAAGCTAACTTTTAGATGGGCTCGTCACGCACACTGCCGTTGTAAGCTAGAGTCCTCTACAAATATTTAAATCTTCATCCAATAATTTACGCTCCATTTCGTTTCACAACATCAGAGGTGTCTTCCTTTTGAGTTCCACAAACTTTCTGTCTCTCGTAGCCACAAGATTTCTCGGCATTATTCACAACAAAATCAAATCCAAGAAGCGATAAACAGCACCCCCCCCAAAAAAAAAACCTACACACGTACACAACAACAACCTTAAAATCTAACAACAATGGAACGCCAAAACGACAAAATGAAGCAAAACACAGAGTTGTCCGATGAAGCCCGAATGTTTTTGACCCGTCGTCTCAAGTTGCCAAACTGAAGTAGGCCCACTCAATTGTAGCTTGTATCTTCTTCTGAAAATACACTGTCGTGTTTGTTCTTATATGACCAGCATTGTCATTTTCCATTTAATGTATGATGTCTCCTTTAATCTTTCGAGACTGATACGGATTAAAAATACATATTCACTAATAAGAGCACGTCTGTCGTAAATGTAAGCTGCATGAACCACACTTTCCATTTTTATATCGTCGTCGTTTTCATGAAGCAACGAGTTAGCCCAGCAGCCAAAAATACGGGTTTTAAAAATATAAAAAAATCACGTTTGCAATTAAAACTATTTTTCAATTTGTTGTTTACGACACAACTGACTATTGTTTTCTTTAAAGTTCACGATCAAAATAGAGCTGAATTCTTAAGTCATACAGAGCTTCAGTCATACAGAATAATTTCAAAATTTTGTGACTGGTGATGAGTAATTCATTCCTAAACAAATTTGTCACCTCGTAACCCCCACCCCCCCAAAAAAGCCCACACACACAAAACAAAACAAAACAAAAACAAACAACAACAAACAAACAAAACAAAACAAAACATCAACAACAGCAAAACAGAACAAAAAAACCCAGACCTGCCCACAGAGCGCTCTGTATACAAACCAAGGCATATTTTGATTTGTCACTTCGAAAAAACGGTAAATAAACCCGGTTTCGTCACTTTGTAAAAACCCAAAAGTCTAACCACGCCAGTTTTGGCACCGTGGATTTCAGTGGCGAATTTTGATTCGTCACTTAATGAACACAACAAATGGTAAACATAATGATTCATCAGTTATTCTAATTAGTGTAATTACGAAACCATTACGTATTTTGTCCTGAAATTTTGTGAATTTTTAACAGCATTAAATACATCATTATCCGATCATTACCCCCCCCCCACACACACACACAAAAACACCCCCAAAACAAAAACACGATTTTCAAAATTGTATGACTTTTGACACATTTTGTTACTTCGTAAAAACGACGAAAAATAGTACCTCAACTCAAAATCGATCGGTTGCCGAATCTCTTGAGCTATCCAACATATTGGGTCACCCAATATTTCTTGCATCGGTGCTTTCTTCATTGTATGCATGGATATACGATGACAAGAGCAGCTGTTAAAGGTGTATCAAACGAAATGATTCCTTGGCGTTATATTAATGCGTTCACTCTAGTAGCCCTTTTCACTGTCGAAGAAAGTTTGCCGAAACCTTTATTCTGTTTTAATTTAAAGTATGGCCAAAGGTTGTATCGTATGTTATTCGCACTCAATACACTCAAAGATTTCTTGATTGCCTTGTTCCGTGACGTCAATCAACGAAGACATTGCTATAAAGTTCGGTAATTAGGTTAAAACATTCGAGATATTCCAAGTGATTGGGTGTCCTCGACGGTAAATTACTAGTCCACCGTGGCAGGGTTCGCGGTCCTGTGGGACATTTTCGTCGGACATTTTGTGTATACTTTAGCTGGATCATGCACGCTGTGGATCAGTGGGATCACAGGCGTCATGTTAGCCTGTGGGGAAGGTCGATGGAAACCTTTGTTCTCACCTGTGGCGACAGATCTCGATACTTCTCGCGAGACTCCCTGCGAAAGGGGTTGCCATAGCTTGATTGTATCACCTGGCAACAAGATATTGTCCACGAACGGCGTCCGGAACGACCATTCAATGGAAACGTAACCAACGGCTATTAAAGCATTGTTCTCCAAACAGAAAGGAACGGCAAAATTCAATACGAAAGTAGAGACTGAAATAACCTCATGGTATTTGAAAAATGAATTGCGCTGCAATTCATTTAAAAAGTGCCTTCGGTGTTATTGGCTATAGGTTCATGCAACAAACAGATCAAGTCTATAAATATAAAAAATATCCATAAAATACACTATAAAGCATTATTCAAGGAGAGGTTTCAAAACGCACACGGTCAGTGAACTCACGTCTGATGCAGACACAAGTTGCTCGCATGATTGGTTTAGAAGATGCCTGAAGAAAGCAGCCAGCAAGCCAAGCCTAAGCAATACTTTACGGCGTTTTGGACAGATGTGCTCTTTTGACCGTACACGATGAAGCAGTTAAATAAAGTGACCTCACAAAATCAACGCGATTCAGCGGGAATACTGCTGCTGTGTTGGTTCGATAGACGGCATCTTAACGTTCAAAAAACGAACGAACCGGGGATGTGAAATTTAAGTGTCCAAATTGTCTTTGAAATACTTAGATGTAATAAGAAAAGTTGGTAAAAAAACCTATTCTTTACAGTAGATGTTGGTTTCACTCGCCCCCAAAATAACGCACAATGCTTTTTTCCCCTTCTTTTTTAGTGATAATGGTCAATGGGCTGACTTTAATTACGATGAAAAATACACTTCGAAAGCCTCTAAACAGTGTAAAAAGTACTATGCTTTACAATAAATCAACTATAAACCGTTTTGGTGTTGGATGCCTAGCTGAATTTTTTATTAACAAGAGAGAAACTAATTTTCTGTACACCAAACAATTCTAATATTATAAATAAAGTCTACACGGCGATTTGATTTGACACCCATACATTGTTTTAGTACTCTGAGCGACTTAAAGAGACATAGGCTATTCAAGCTAATTACAATAATGGCCATCCGTTCCTTTACGCGAAATTTCCACACTTGAACTCGCAAAAGGAACATTTGATAGCCTAATAATGAAGTCTATATTTAGTGATAAAGTATGTGCTGATTGTTTGGTGTCTTGTGTAACATAAAACCTGTAGATACTAAAAAGTAAATGTTTAATTAAGTCAAAAAGTGAGTAACATTGCAGCAATAGCATGGAGAAAGGACTGCCTCTCTCGTGCATGCTCCTTCAGATTTCGACCACAAGTGTTCTTGATCCCGTGAAATAAAAAAAAAAGTCACGTTCATACCTGTGCTTATTGACGTAGATTGCTCCTGAATTTTTTTTTTTTTTTATCTTTACGGTCCTCGGGAACCACCTGTTATTTCTTTTAAGAATTGTCATTTTATAAAGGATCTTTATATGCAAAGAAATGAAAGAAAATCAAAATCCAGTCCACTGGTTTATGATTTAAGTTGGGCTATTTTGCCAGATATATCCAGATCAAGGCCTCTTGCTATAAATTCAACCGCTAGCTCTTCGCAACTCGCTCAATTCAGCGCGAACAAATCTCCAAACCACGATTAAAGCTTCGTTAAGATTAAAAAATACTTGCCCTGTAGCATCAGGTCGGTTTTGCTGTTGGTTTCTTCCTTGCCTTTCATCTCCGTGGATCCCGGTTCGAATCTCTGACCCAAAGACGTGCAGGTGGATTGGGTTTTCAGTCCATAAGTAGGCCCAACATTATGACTCTGCTGATCTTAAGCAAAAAATCGGCGCTGACGGCCGAATGCAGGGAATTCCGCGTTCACGTCAAGCGTAGTTGACAAATTAGCTGGGAACTTTTGCCTGTGCGTGTACCATCGATGCTTTTGTGCACGTTTTGACACCCGAAATGGCGGACAGGAGACGCGCGTGCAAGTGCACTGCGCGTTGTGCAATGGGTCTATTACACGCGTAAATGTTACGCCTGTGTGCGATTATCGTGCGTCCGTGTATTAACAAGCTTTCAGTGGATTTACATAAGGGGTTTCTAAAAACTTTAGACTAAATAAGTATCCTTGTCCCAGAGATTTAATTTTTTTAAACAATAATGCAACAATTTATGTGCATTTATTATAAAAACTAATACCCATTTTATAAAAAAAATGTAATGAGAATTTTTGTCGTTCAGTTTTTTTCATAAATATATTTTAAAAACAAAGATTTGATATCAGAAGAAAAATATGTTTCCTGGTTTGACGTGTTTTCTCGTTTCGATACGCGCGAGACTTACACAGTTTATAACAGAGGGGTCTATAACGACCCGGAATTGTTTTGCTTCCCATATTTGTTGACATGCTGATATCAGTCTGCAAAATTAATCTTTTATTTGCCTCACGTATAATAAATTTTGACTTTTTCAGCTCCGTATTTATTATGGCCAGATGGTTGCACAAGCTGTCGTGATCATTATTTTGAAATTCATTGAGTCTCCGGCTAACAGTATGAATTAAAGGTACACGTTGCCTTGGATCGGTCGAGTTGGTCTATAAAAACCGTTTGTTATAAAATGTTATAAAATGCATATGGTTAGTAAGATGTTTTAAAAGTAGAATACAATGATCCACACAAATATGCCTCGAAATTTCGTAGTTTTCTTTAACGTTACGAACTAACACGGTCGGCCATTTTGTGGAGTCAAAAATTTGACTCCATAAAATGGCCGACTGTGTGAGTTCACGATTAGAAGGAAACCACGCAATTTCGAGGCATATATGTGTGGATCATTGTATTCTACTTTTAAAACACCTTTCTAACCATATGCACTTTATAACAAACGGTTTACACACGCTTTTTATAGACCAACTCGGCCGATTCAAGGCAACGTGTACCTTTAATATGTTATGACTGTATAACAAGCCATCTAATACCAGTGTAGTTAAGTTATAGTATATGAAATAAAACATAAATTCCGACTCGAAAATGCCATTTAATCTTCGACATAAAATAAGTATGGGATGAATACAAATGGAGACTGTTTTTCTATATTCATTCATAATTGAAGGACAGCCAAAGCCACTGCATGCGTTAAACGTCAAGCAACACCCGTTGATCGTGTGTGGCGCCCCCTCGCACCGCCCGAGCACGCCTCATTGTTATCGTTTCCGATCCGTATGCATGCGGAGCGTCGGATCCCGGGGACGAAGTCATTGCTCTTCGGAAGAGTAACTGTACACTGGGCTGTTTATCCAACGTAGGCCTAGGTTTCACCCAATCTGCCAGGGGTTATACTGCATCAATACGCGTACGTGGACAGCACATGTCTCCCCAGGACTGTACAAGCTGGTTCATTATGCAGTTTCTAGATCATTGGATGTCACGTTGGAATTGTGGGACGACTATAATGTCATGGCTCAGAGCAGCTAATGACATATGACCACACTTGGCACCGCAAAACATGGCTTTGACTAATTTGATACGATATCGTATGATGTTGCAAGGTCTTGCACTTTTAAGAATCATTTGTACGGTGGATCTTATTGGCCAATTGCTGGAGAATATTTTACGGCATTATATCGCCGCAGTATTGCGATTATCGCCTCACTCATTGCTCTGAAGTCGCCGTACTTTTGCGTTATGTCACCGTACTATTGGTTAAATCGACGTACTCTAATTGCGTGTTGTCGCTATACTTTGTGTTACGTACTTTTGCGTTATGTCGCTATAGTATGCGTTAATTCGACGTATACTACTGCCTAATACACCTTACTATAGCGTTATATCACCGTATGTTATTGAACATAATCGCCTTATTAATTGGTGCGTTGCGGTTTTATGGCGTTATTCCCCCGTACTAACGCAAAATTATGGCGATATAACGCAATAATACTACGTTGATTAACACAATATTAGGTTGATCTAACACAATGGTATGGTTAAAAACGAAATAATACGGATATACATCGCAATAGTACGGCTACATACTACTGTAAAAAACACCAGTTGTTTAAATTATTATAATTATAACAACATGGGTATCTTTTACAACCAAAGCGTGCAACTACTTCCAATCTGTTTTGTACATAAATGAGGGTGCTGTTATCTACAACCTTATTGTACTCATTTCTAACATCAAACCACAAGGGAAAATAACTGTGTAAATTTCAATTGGTAGAGAGCCGGCGCGTTAATCCGGAGGTCGCAGGTTCAATACTCACTCAAGTCAATACATCTTCGTTCAACCCTAAATCATTTCTTACATTATGAGACTTTGTATCTCCAAGATACCACCATCCTCGATCACGACCGCGTGCATCATACCCTGTTACATACCCAATCAATCAAAATAACAATAGCAGTACTATTTGTGTGCTTGATGTCACGAGGGTGTTTTGTTGTTGCTATATTCACCCCCACACATACCAAAAGCCAAAGGTCAAAAGTCAACCAATATGTAAATGCCTGCAGTATTTCTGTAATTAATTATGCGCAAGTTGTTAGAGGAACAAACAATGTGCAATATTCGCCCCCACATACCAAGTGTAAAAAGTCAACCAGTCCACTGTGTAATTGGCTGTAATATTTCTTTAATTCAACATGTCCAACTGGCTTTACACACCGTGGCTCTAGTGTAGGCGTTGTGTGCAGTAGGTTGAGGTCGTAAAGGGAATTCTGTAATAATTTAAATAACGCTTCCTCAGCATTGAATGTCTTATGAACGTTTCCATTCTTGTTGAATCAGCAACATCTCGCAGAGTGTCCCTAATTTTCTTTTGTAATAATATACTCTTTTCAAATAGGTTAAAATATTCATTACTTGCTATTCATCGGGGGAGTATTATTCGCCCCAGGAATATCGAGTAATGAATATGTTTTAACCATGAATATTTTTAAATATTGGAAGACAACAAACTGTTTAGTGTAAAGCTTTCGGTAAACAGAAAACAAGCAAATATTGTCGGGCTCAGACTCCTTCCTAATTTTACAAAGCTCAGGACCCACGGCTTGAATTTGAATTTATGTAAAGCTCTCTTCTGCAAATCCATTGCATTGGATTTGTTAAAGTAATATTGTGAATTATGCATTACGATGCCTGAAATAGACAAGATTAGGGGCAAATCATTTTTTCTCTCTTTTTCCAGGGACTGAACTTAATGCTTAATCGCCCACTCGTATTTGAGAATCTTTTGCGACGAGTGTTTTAAAAAGATTATATTTTCCCTTGTGTACATGCAATTAGAAGACTACCAACCACTGTATTTTTCCGTCATGCAACGGTCGTCGTCTGTGACATTTTACGGCACGGGTGCGGACGTCACGCACGCAGCGATATTGTCCGCCAATAAAAGACCGTGTCGTTGCGACAACCCTTCGAAAGAAAAACTGGCAACCGGTGCGAGCACTCGAACAGGTTTGCGCTGCACTCATACAAACTATCGACACAAAATCGCCAGCGTACTACTTGTCCAGCCAGTAGCGCCATGGATACCATATCGGGAGAGTCTCCGAGTTGTAATATCAGTCTCAACGTCAGCGAGGTTGATGTTGCCGAACACGAGTACGGCTCTACGGAGCGGATCCTCGTCACAATCGTCATGCCGTGTATTCTCACGTTCGGCTTGGCCGGAAACTTGGGGTTCCTTTTCGTCTTGTGGCGGGTAACGTGGATGCGGACCACGCTGAATTTCTACCTTACACATCTTGCCGTTGCGGATGTCCTCTTTCTGTCGATATCCGTCATGTCGAAAGTCATCGGGTACTGTGTCTCACCTCTTGCTTTGGACAAGTACTTCATGGGTGTCACCGGCTGCATCTCCGTCCACCTCCTCCTTGATATCTCCTATTTTGCGTCCGTCATCTTGATAACCCTGGTGACTTTGGAGAGATACTACGCCACTTGTCAACCGCACCTCCACCGGGAGCACAGTACACGACCGCGGGCGATTCGGTTCGTGGCGATAGTGTGGCTGTGCTCGTTCGTCCTCGCCTGCACGCTCATCCCGAGTAGTTCCGACTTCTTCACAGTCTGCCTTACGTGGCCGGAACATGTGGAGAAATACGCGCACTACCCCGAGATCATGGGTTTGTGCCTAGGAGTGGGTGACTGGGTTGGCAATTTTGCCGACGCTGTACACTCTGTGCCTTTTGCGATAGCGATGTTTGTCAATATTCTGTTTTTCAGTAGGATCATCGCAGCCCTAAACAGTATGGTTGCTCGAGCACAACGCTCCGGATTTAGTGACCGGAGCCAGCACATCCGGGATCGGGTAAGTCGGATGCTCGTCATCAACGGGGTTATATTTTTCATTTGCCTCGCACCTTTCCAAATCACCACGCTGTCCTATTTATTTAACGCCGAGGCACATCGGGGGGACTTCATCTGGATGCAAGCCACCCGTGTGCTTGTCTTAATTAACTCGGCCGTTAACCCCATCGTGCTACAACGTCACCAATCCACGCTATCGCAAGGCTTTCGGGCAGGCCTTCAGCATTAAGTGTGCTGGCCGAGGGAATCACCTAAAGAACTATCTCACCAATCGGGCCTCCAGTATGGAAATGAACGTACGCGGCAACACTAACAACACACGGGCTACGTGTCACTCCAACGCACTGAACTCGTCAACACAACAGGTGGGCATCAAAGCAACTGCCAGTAGTTTTTGAACAGTAAAACGGACCACGTGGAACAAGTCACCACAGCAAAGTATTATGTATGATACATAATTCAGATTATACTAAATCTATATCTATTTTGGGATCGCAGATAAGCAAGACGGTGTACATTGCGGATAAGGATTTATATTTTGAGGGACACAATAAATCTTCTTTGAGAGCTTAACGTCACTATTTAATATTGGACCACTAATCTTCTAAGATGCATCACCCGTGGCTCAACTACCTCAGCGGCCATAATACTCCAACTTCATGTTCCCCAACAAGTTCGTTTTTCTTTTGAAGAGAAGAACAAATGTTGGTGCGAACAAATGTCGTTAGACACTATTTTATGCATTGTTTATGTTCAGCCATGTGGGATTCGATTACTTAAAAACAAAATGCTGGTTTCCCAGTTAATACTGTGTATCAGCGTCGTTGAAATGTACACAAAAAAATCTACGGGTTTTGCAACTTGGAAGAGCAGTCTGACTTAATTGAACAACGAGACTAACGGGACAATGGTAAACTTTATACCAACAGAAATTGTGGCTTAACAGAATGCATATTACTTATGCACGACCGATAAAAGCTTGACGCGGGACCAAAAGTGAAATGTTTACGGGAACCCATTTTTTACGCGCAGTGACGTTCAGTTATACACTCGACAAACAATGGACGGGATTCACTAAACAAAATGGAAGGTTTATATTATAGCTCCGTACGGACACTGTAGACCTGTGAAATGAATAGTGGTGTTACCCGTAGGGGGAAACGTTTCGAGGACGTTGCTAGATCGCATTTATGATCATGATCACCTCGACAAGCTGAAAACCCTAGTGTGATACTTTTCACGAGTATAGCCTCCGAAATCGCAAATTGACCAACCATAAAGGAATCAATGTGAGTAGAGCGTATATGAACAAATTGGAGAATGTTTTTTTTGCTAATCAAATTATTTAATCAAACTATTTAACTCATTATGAAACATACTCCATGCAGATTTTTTTTTAAAGAATGCCGTAAATTTACTCATGGAGAAAGTCATGGTATTATCTTTTCTTAAACCAGTTTACCGGCTGAAACAACAGTTTGTTCCACAAATTAAAACGTTTCTGAAACACACAGCAATGGTTTGACTGTACAAGACTGTTTTTTTTTTAAACTCTGAGCTAGACTTTTTTCAACTGTTATAACAAAAAACCTATTTGTGTAAACGAAAAATAACTGTACCTATATTTTAAACGATTTTTTTATATTTTCTCTGCAATACTCGTGAAACGAATTAGACCCGGACTAAAAACTACAACGCAAAACATACATAGTTTAAACCTTTCCTACACATGCATGATCGTAAAACGTTTAATACAAGGTATGTTCAGTTTACAAAAACACCATCTTTCAAAGATGACCACTTTTTGGTACCGATTTTGAAGCCCATGTCCTTTTCCCGACTGTTTACTTGAGACATACCGTATCTTGATTAAGTTGGAGTAAAGACATACAAGCTATTCAATTGTATTCAATGTATACATTATGAGCAAATGCTAACCTTATCAGAAGAGAGGAATGCATACTGTATAAAATTTAAATATTATGTGTAAGACTGTTCGTATGATCTCGAGTATGTGAGATATAATGCACCTCGTACAGGGCATAATTGAGCCAGGCAAAATGAGTGGGTCTTTTATCTGTGCGACTGTGTTTTTCAGAACACGGCCCAATTTCGTAAAGCCTGTATGCGAGCAAACGTTTATTTGCTGACGGGGGCAGACCTCAACAGAACGTTATTTTGTAACTGTTGCTTACTTGTTAAGCAAATGAAAATGCATACGCTATCTGAACAGCGATTCATAGCAGGCACAACGAGTGTTGTAAATCGGTTGTGAACTCGACAAGCGCGTTCAAGTGTTCTTGATGTCTAAGTTTATGAATTAATAAACTTGTGCTGACGCACGATTTCATGTTAGAGTAAGCTCACAAAATGCATACGGTTAAACATCTTTTACGAAATCAGGCCCATTTTGCCAGTCATTTTGACACGCGTGATGGCAAAATTCCGTTCCCCCACTTGTTGATCGGAATGCCATTTTACCATTCACGTGAGTCACGAGTTAGGGCACGCCACGTCCACAGCGGACACACCGGGGATAGTGTTTTATTTCTCTGGTTTTACAAGAACTTTATCACGCTGTAGCCATCTTTGTCTGGTTCTGTGACCACCGATTCTTAGTACTTATTCTGATAAAGGTACCAGGCGCATACGCCTTCCCGTCCCAGTTTGCGCGTGCAGATATTTTGTAAAGGGTTATCAAAAACCAACAACGAGATGGCCGAACAGTGACAAAGTATTTCAAATGGCTATACTATTATATAGTGGTGCTATATAACTATATCTAACCAGCGCGCGGCTAACCTAACCGCAGCTACTTTACTGAGATTTCTTGACTGTAAGATAAGTAAAGTTAAAAATCAATTTGAGAAGTTGCGTCTGCAATTATGGTACCTTTGTATGAAAAACGATTGTTTTAAAACTGTACATTATTGACTCTGGAAATATATTATATTTATTTTGTACCAAACAGAATGAGCTTTCGGAGTGTGTTCTTCGATAAAACGAAAGTATTAATGTCTCTGACAATAATTATGTCACGTCCCAATAGGTAAACAGTGGCAATCAAGTTCATCTGAGAATGAAGCCTGAAGGTGCTCATGTCACCATGTTGAAGAACCTCTTTGTAAAAATACAAATTATTCTTTCCTTGGTCACCCTGTCCAAACATCGCTTCTTCTAATGGTAGACTTTTTTGTGGACTTTGATTTTTGGTGCATCTGTACGTACGTCGTTCACCTTCGGGCGTTCAAGTCCCAATGGAACGGTCGGCACACTTTGTTTGAAAAATTGAAAATTATGTGTTTTTGAAGTAGATGGCAGTATACAACCAAACGTTTTGGGTTTTTTGTACTTACCGAAAGCGCAGCTAAAATGTCGTACAACCAAACGTTTTGGGTTTTTTGTACTTACCGAAAGCGCAGCTAAAATGTCGAACAAAACTGTCGTCGTTGTTGATAGTGTGTACGTTTATGCATAGTCTCTACCCTTCAATATACGCTAATAGACCAGTCAACCAACTTTAAAAAAAATGTGATTCAACTAAATCGATAAACAGTTTTCTCGAGGGCGTCAGTACTTCACCCACAAATATTTTTGGGGACACTCGTTACAATGTTTATTACTAATTTCATTAAAAAATGATTTAAAAATCATTTGTTCCCCCTTCATTAAGAGCTATGTATCAATATAACATATTTCTTGCAACAGATCGATATCCAACGATTACACATAGTTTTGAAATATATTATAATTAAATTTAAACCAGCCTGGTTAGCTTTGATAATTGCCGATCACGCACAATTTACTAAATTTAAGTAATAAACCACAATTGTTTTTATATATACCCAGTCAGTTTCCCTCGTGGTTTATTACTTCATATTCGGAATAAATAAGTCGCATCCCTTTAAGGTGATCCCCTTGCTGCCGCCTCCCAGGTTGTATTGTGAACTTGAGCGTGATCCCTGGCTACACGGCAGTTAACGGTTGTATGGCTTCTGACTGACACCCCCAAACAAAGACATAAGGGAGACCGCCAACATAGGGGTTAGATGGCTCAGTTGGTAGTGCGCCGGCACGTTAATCCGGAGGTCATTGGTTCAAATCCCGCTCTATAGTCGAGTTTTTTTGGTTCAACCCCAAATTATTAAAAACTTACAATAAAATCTAAGCTACTTTGATTTCCCCCATAGAAACTCTTTGAAGACTCCAATTAAATGTATTAAAAACAAAATCACTTAAAGGTATTATACAAGATTGGTAGAGCTGACAAAACAGTCGCAAACAAAGTTCATGTTTTGTGTGATTAACCATATGCATGAAATAACAAACCTGTGAAAGTTTGAGCTCAATTGGTCATCGACGTCACGAGAAAATAGTGAAAAGAGATCTTATGTGTTTTCTGTTTTTTCAAATTATCGCGCGCGATAATTACTATTGTTTTACTCGTTTCTCAGAAACGATAGCATTTGAGGCAGAAATATTTTAAGGAACCCTTTCTACCGTTACTTACTTTAAATCATGTAAGTTATGTGTGAATCTGTGAACATTGTGTTTTTCGATCTTACCAATAGTGTACAGGGCCTTTAAACGCTTTTGTTGTTCTGTAATGTTTTAACCCTGTCATTAGAAACAAAAAATGCACCAAAAATGTGTGCACAAAAGAGGAAGAAAAAAAAGCACAAGACTGAACATTTCCCAAGATAGCCAGTACTATAGTTATAATACCATAGAGTGACAGACTTGATATCGCATATCTAATCTGTTCAAGAAAGCCTCAGTGGGCTTATACCGTGTTTGTCAAGACCGTTGATTGATTCTCATTAGGATTGTCGATGATTGACGAGATTTAAATGCCATTTGATTATTGGAGCATAAGCCATTAACTTGTTTTTGCAATTGCCATCGGTATTCGACGGGCAGGGTTTTTCGTTACTGCGGTATGCGCGTTTTTAAAGATATTCACCCAGTCATTCATTCAAGGTTTATTAAAATATCACATTGCAACCAAATGGCTGAAATGAGTCGTTAAAAGGGAACATGCCAAAATGCATCTCATGAAACATTAAAGGAACATTACAGAATTGGTAAGAAAAAAACACGGTCTAATGATGATGATAGTAGAAAACATCCCTTGAAATATTTCTGTCTGAAATGCCATATTTGATGAGAAATGAATAAACAAGTTTTCCGTTTGGAGTTTATCGCTCAGTGAGCGTTTTATTCATCTGTTGAACCTATATGATTTCTTGCAAATGTGTAGTCGGTTTTTCACTATTTTCTCGTGACCCAGAGGGGCGATCGATCTCAAACTTCTACAGGTTTGTCAGTTTATGTATATGGTGGATTACATAAAGTGATTACACTGCCAGCAACTGTTTTGTTAGCAAAAACCAATTCTGTAATGTTCCTTTAATGATCCATACAAAAATATGCCTTAAAATTGCGTGGTTTTCCTTTAACTTTGCGAACTAACACGGTCAGCCAAATTGTGGAGTCAAAAATTTGATTCCACAAAATGGCCGACCGTGTTAGTGCACGATGTTACAGGAAAACCGCGCAATTTCGAGGCATATTTTTGTGGATCGTTGTATTCTACTTTTAAAACATCTTTCTAACCGTATGCATTTTATAACAGACGGTAAAAACGCTTTTTATAGACCAACTCGCCCGATCCAAGGCAACGTGTACCTTTAAAATCCATCAATATTTACTTCTTCATTAACCTCTTTATTGTTCTACCTTTTATAAGTACAGCACAATCTATAAAGCCCAGGGTCATAATTAACCCGGATTCCGGGTCCCAGGGGCCCTCACCCATTTATGGTTTAGGCTGACCTGGAAACTGTAAAAAAAAAAAAAAAAAAAAAACGCGGGATTTTAAATGGGATTCTTCGTCAGTTTGGCCATTTTGACACAGATTCCTGGTCACGCCATGGTCATACTGACCCAGAAATAGGTCAAGCCCCAAAGGCACACAGACTCCGGGTCAATTCTGACCCGGGTAAGTTAGTTCAATCTCACCTTAAAGTAGCTGCCAATAAATACGCCACCCACGCAACTAAATAGTGCCCAATTTCATGGCTCTGCTTTTACCGCGGAATTCTGCGCTCACGTACGGTCTGTAGAAGTGCACGCTATCAGGGAGCTGTAGAGCGCAAAAATCTGCGGTAAAGCTCTGGTCCCGTTTTAGTTAAAACAAAGAAAAAAACGGTTTCATTTTTGAGCATGTTCACAGATTGTATCGATTTCGGCAATTGAAATAAGCAATTGGTGATTTGTGGGAATACACTTGCTTTTTTTTGGTCAACTTTGGCAGTATTTCAGAACGGACAGATTTGAACTGGTATTATCTTAATAATCAGTGAGCTTGTAGAACGATATTAATCACCCCCACCGATTATTAACGAATTCCGTACTTGGGTCATGTCACCAGTTAGGCATACTTCGTCTTAAAGATCAACTTGAACGAAATCAGCATTTATGTTCTTTTGTTATAACAAGGTACGAGTGTGTAATAAATAAATATGTATGACTGAAACTCAATAAAAATGGTTTCATAATGTAAAAAAAAACATACATTTTTATCAGTGTCACGCTGGGGAAAAATGCCGAGTTTCACGAAAGCCCCTTAACGCCACAGGAATCAAAACAGCACTGTGACGTCACAAATATGGAATAATTTTTATTTAACGATACACAGAATCGTGTATTGTAAATGCAATAAAAGCATAACTCTGGCGCCGGTCAGAATGTCAGAAAGCAGCGGTTCGTGGCAGCAACATCACAGTGTTGATGAAGAAGAAGTTTGCCCATCAAGCACTTCTGATGGGATCGATATCAGCTCAAGTGACCAGGGGAGTTCTCCAGAAGAGGGAGAGGACAACACTCTCGGAGGGGCTTGTCGAGGTTCGCGGAGCTGAACCACCCCAGTTCAAACAACTGGCAGCACAGGCAAATATCAAAATACAGTATTATTCCAGTCAGCAAATATGATGCCTTTTTGAGATCCTTGTATTTTTAAAGACTGAATTTGTGTAAGCAGTGAGTTATTTATTTCGAATTGTAGTTTTATGGATAAGGGTTGGTAATTCTTTACGCATGTTTTATGAACAACAAACAATGCTTCAACTAGGAAACCATAAAATTGTCAAGTCAAGTGACACTTGGGACGTTGTGATGAATATAAATACAAACAACTGACAACAATACTTTGAGTTCTTCATTTCGTGCCCTCGAAATCATTTCGTGCTCACATCATAATTTTGTTCACTCAAAATCCACCGACAGCACATTTGCTCGATCGGCATGATACAAACTTACACACAATGTTGAATTATTTTTTTGGCAGAAATCGGGAACGATCCAAACAAGACAAATGGTAAATGCTTAAAGACGAAGATAAACAATTTTTCACCAGTCCGCATTGTGACGTAATGGTTCCGAACATGCAAGGGCGTCCCCGACGGCGTAGGAAACACTAGTTCAAAAATCGAAGAAAACTCTAAACCTATGACCAAATTGACAATTAAACTCAATAATAAACAACTGTAAAGAATCAAATTAGTTTGAGTGATGTCGTTGAAGTTGATCTTTAAGAAACCCTGCACACGTTGCACTACATTTCCTTACCTGATTATAATTCACTCGGAACGGGACGGTAAGCTGTTGCCTCTGGGTGCTATCCATTTTGTGTACAATTCTCCACAGTGTAAGGATTTGTAATACCCACTGGATATTTGGCTGGCTTCCAGATTCTTCTTTTATGATTAGGCAAACATTTTGTTACAACAAGATAAGACAAGTCCAGTCGCTCTAGCATTATTATGAACTCTCACTGTCTCGTTGCATCAACACTCGAATATGTATAGCCCAGGACCTGCATAAAGCCCCAACTCCGTATCCAAATATTAAATGTAGCCCCAACTCGTTACCAGAATGTAGCCCTTGACCTAACTGTAGCCCTAATCGGTACCATAATGTAGCCCTGGACCTAACTGTAGCCCCAACTCTGTACCAAAATGTAGCCCGTGATCTAACTGTAGCCCGAACTATGTACCAACATGTAGGCCGGGACCTAAATGTAGCCACAGCTCTGGATTCATTTATGCAAAAATCAAGCTGTCTGTACAATGCTTTTGCAGGAACACGTAAACTATATAGGTGCAATTGTTTAAAGATACTGAGTTAGGTAATTGTGCTTAGTAATTATTATTTGCAAACCTAAGCAAAATTAATCAGGAAACCAGTCATAGACAGTTGTTGTGTTATGATATTTTGGCTGGTTACTGTAATCTGGTCAGCAAAATTGTTTTGTGCTGAGCTACCTTTTTTTCTTAAGTGGCTCAATACAATCGGGCGCTGTATCTTCGAAGAATGAGATGTGCTTTTTATAATTGCACTTGAGATGTGTGTTTGCTTGGCATGAGTTCCATGAATTTGGCCTTGTTTTTCACTTATTTAATCAATACATCACGGGGCAAGGTCCAGAAATGGTATGATATAGATGGGTTGCAATACGCGTCGTTGACCACCATCCATGATGAATTGTGCACGCGTGAAGAGCTATCATTGGCTGAGAGTCGTGCGGAGCGCGTACACGCGTGCACTTTTCCCATCGTTTTACATCAAAGATGGCGGTCATCGACGCGTATTGCAATCCATCTATTGGCTGATAGCATCGGTTTGGCCCTCCTTTGAAACCACGGCTCCGGATTCGGCACTGTCAGTTATTTTAAGAACCTGCGAGGCTTCAATAACAGCCGGGGCGCGATTTTTATTTTTCTGCAGCATACTTCGTCAATACAGTCAACAGTTAAGAGATAGGCTGTTCTTCCATATCCCTTAACTGTTGACCCCATAGCCGACGTGTGCTGCAGAAAATAAATTTGCAGCCGGGGCCAGAGCAAAAGCCGCGATTTCGAAAAGGCCCTCTGAAACCGAGCCCAAAACTACACTCGGCCATTTAGGAACACAGCACTGTGAAGATGGCCTACAATTTATAAAAATTAGGCCAATATTTTTCACAGGTGATATCTGTGTTCGACAATGTGCTTGCTCACTGGACCTCCGTGAAAATGGCCGCAGCATTTCACCGTTTGTGTTTATTGAATTATTTTTTCCGCACCCTCGTCCTCAGACGTATAGGCTGCTACTCTCAAAGAAGGTCAAGGTAGTGTTATGCTCCACTTGTCCAATAATAGTCCATCAAAAGTCTAATTGCTAGACTCGGCCCGTAAACAAGCCGCATGATTGCTTCAACCCTATAATAGGGGGGGGGGGTGGGGTGGGGGGGGGGGAGAACGAGAGAGAGAGAGAGAGAGAGAGAGAGACCTCTGTAAGGTTTAAAGCATTTCTGGTTTCTTACAAAGTATATCTTACAAATCTCTGTCAGTATGAACGTCTTTTTAATTTTTTTAATCAGACTCGTCCCCTTTTCCCTCAACTGCAAACAATGTGTACAACGCCAATGCCTATAGGATGGTAAACTATTGATACGGTGTTCTATGCGTTTTAGTATAAGCGCTTTGCAGCTGTTGAGGCCCTGAGCATATACTAATTTATGCCCATGGCCTCTACACAGTGATGTCGACATGATAAACTGTTGAGTTTTTGAAAAACTGTTTAACCGTTTTATTAAAAAAAGTAGGTGTTTGCTGAACGGCGCCCACCCACCCTTTCCTAATTCTGTTTACCCCCAAATTGTGCCTCATTGGACGCGCAGAGTATTGTTAAACTATGAGCCATCTGCCCAAACTACACACACATTCAAACTAAATCCATTGTGCACAGTATTGATACACATTTATATGTCATCAACATTTAATAATTATAGAGAAGATCAGACTGTCGTGTGTTCCTCCCCCCTCCCCCGAAGCCCAGTTGCACCCGACAGGCGTATTTGTAGAGCAGCTCATTGATTTACGCAATATTAGTTTGTTTATGTTGTGCAAACAGTTTGGATAAGGTCACATGCTGGACGAAGAAAAAATTCCCCCGAGTGTTCATTATTTATTTGACAGTCCGTCCGGTTCAGCGATCCACCCTACATTGACGATTTGTCGCGCTATTAATTCATTGGGACTGTTAAATGGACCATTTTGTCTGACAGGCAATATCGAATGACGCGCCCCAGTTTAGTACCGTCACAATATTAAGAAACACTCATAGTTGTAAAATGTTTAAATACTGACATGATATTAGTATCATTGATTTTAACATGTTGTAAACAATACAATAGGCCTTACTATTATTGTATATTTGTGGTGATAACCTAAATTAAACTGACGAAGGAAGAGCCTTGGTAATTTCATCAAAACTTGAAAGATTGTGACTTAGAAATGTTTTTGTTTAACTGACTTTCCTCTGTTCTTCTTGACAGAGGTGCAATGAGCGGGGGGGGGGGGTCATTATTCTAATCTTTCAGACAGACATAATTGTACAGTTGAGTGTGGTGAGCGTATCCGGCAGTGACACGCAACGTCTTTTTTCTGGACTCATATACACTGTAAAAGTGGCGTTTAGAACATAAACGCATTTCTAAGCACCTCGCTTTTACCCACTGTTTAAACACGTTTAGCCCTCAACATGTTTAGATCCTGCGTTTCTGTGACATGTTTACCTCTCAAACTAGGTTTTCTGTAAACAGCAATTTATCGCTGTATATGCATTTTTGTTTATTACAAAGATCAGCAATTGCAAAATTTACCATACATGTTTTTCCATTGGGAAATTTGTGATAAAGTTGGATCCAAGGCTTGTTTCTACCAGCCAATCTACCAGTAATTCTGCCATCCAATGCACTAGGCAGCTCACTCAATGGCCAACGTACGTGCATATAACTTTTTGGGCGGAGAAATGATGCATTAACGGTTTTGTTAGTTATTAAACAAAATTTCAAGGTAACCTTGTATTCTAGGGATGTGACATCATAAATCATACACAGGCAATTTAACGTCGTTAAGTCGATGAGAGGATAAAATACGGACCTAATCATCCCAGGACACTTCAACAGTGATGTTTCACAAATTACAAGCAACCGTATGCAATCATTCGTGCACAATGCATAACGACAAACCAAGTCATGTACGACTCATTGCACACCTGACGTTAAAACCTATACCTCCACGTTATAATGAAGTTTGTTTTGTTACCAAACATGCCAAAATGAGCTGTTTTCTCTCAGTGTCAGTGTCACGGTCAATAATTTACCTCCACTGCATTTTGTCGGCTCCGTGTAAGTGATGAGCTCGTCTTCCCGTGGCGAAAGTTCTGCGCCTGCGCTGGTAGGTTGTTGCGGACGTGTGAGTACGCATCAACACGGGTGCCTGGACCAAAACGGTTGCATTTAACATAGGTGTCAAAAAGATAAACATTTCTTTTCTAAACATGTTGACATTTAAACACGATTGCAGTGTTTAATTGCTAAACGTCACTTCCATCCAACCAAGATTAAAAATCTAAACGCGTTTCGTTTTTTTTTACATGTTAAATAGATACCCATTTAGCGTACACAGACTTTTCTGAACGCGTTATCATTTAAACATGTTTTGTAAGTGTTTAAACCCTAAACGCTGTTTTTACTGTGTAGAATTGCAGAATATTAAGGTTGGCCGCCATTTCTAATGTTCAACAATGGAAACGTGCACGCGTGTGTACGCGCTACATATACGCACGACTCTCAGCCAATGATAGCTCTTCATTGACATCACTGTGAGGGACCCGACTGTTTTGGGCTTGTGACGTCATAAGCATTGGGTCCATAGATCAATGGGGACTAAAATTTTCCGAAAGAAAAATAGGGGACGACCAATGTGATGTTTTGCGATCAATGCGATGTTTTGCACGTGGATGTGGGTACATTAATGAAATCATGTGATACGTCATGTGACTGATTTCTGACTGATGAAATTTAACAAATTTAAAGGAACATTACAGAATTGGTTTTTGCTAACAAAACAGTTGCTGGCAGTGTAAGCACTTTATGTGATCCACCTTACACATAAACTGACAAACCTGTAGAAGTTTGAGATTGATCGGCCATCTGGGTCACGAGAAAATAGTGAAAAAACCGATTACACATTTGCATGAAATCAAATAGACTCAACAAATGAATAAAATGCTCACTGAGCGATAAACTCCAATCGGAAAATTAGTTTATTCATTTCTCATCAAATATGGCATTTCAGACAGAAATATTTCAAGGGATGTTTTCTACTATCATCATCATTAGACCGTGTAAGTTTAATGTAAATCTGTGATCAAAAGGTACATTTTACAAGTTTTTTTCTTACCAATTCTGTAATGTACCTTTAACATTCTGATATCATGATATGACTAGTTTATCCTTGACAAATTGCACACAGTTTGAGGGTATAACCTACCTTCAATTTCTGATGATTATATGGGGGGGGGGGGGTGACTGCTGGACTGTTTTCCGTCCACTAAAAAGGACCAAGGTTTTCAGGAAATGTCTCTGTTAATTATTTACAGTGTGATTAAGGTACATCCAGTCGTTGAACCTGTGAACAGTAAAATGAGAATGATGAGAATCAATGATGAAGTCTCATGAATCAGACTGGAGGGTTCATGTTTCAGTTGCCGCAAAAAAAATATGATATCAAATGTAAATTTAACCGCACAGAATATGGGAAAACAAGCGGTTTCCAATGACACGACTTTGTTAAAAGCCCACACCTTAAAAAATATGCTATAAATACTGGGGAAATTTGACCTTTAAGAAGGGACACTTGGCCGAATATCAATAACAGAGAACCGTTTTACCATAAACCACGTCGTCGGTCAGAGGAAAAAAAGGGGGAAACATGGCGCTATTCGATAGCCTGTCTGTGATTTTTTGAGGAAATATGATTCTGAGCGGGAAACAAACCGTGCGCCTGGACAAAATCAATTTCGCGGGTAATGGCGGATTATACGGTGTACTATGTCACCAGGTGCAAAAATAACTTGTTGAACATGATGCTGGCATCAAGGGCCCTTACAGTTTGACAAGACGGGGGGGGGGGGGACTTATAAGCGCCGGACTCCTCATCTTAAAACTACCTGTTACGCGTAAACTCGCATTTCGCTGAGACAGAGGTGAAGTGTTTGCTAAAGCGTCAGGGTTTCTTACTTTATTTCGGCTTGAGATTTCTTGTGTCATTAATAATTTATAAACTGGAGAGTTTTTTTTTTTGAAAGATCTTGTTTATAACGTTTGAAAAAAAGAAGACAAATACTAAAAGCCTTGGGGGATAGAGCAAGGGTTGATGATGCTGGAGCCGATTATACGCAAGACCTTTTTTGTCTGGAGTGTTCAATTACAGTGCAACGAATTGTGGAGGCGTACGTACAGACATTTACGTAAAAATGCAAATCAAACACCCCACACTATAAATCAGGGCTTAGAATGTACACGGTACTTACTTGGGCCCGGGATCCTGATCTTTTCTGGGCCAATTTTGACCCGTTTTCGGAGTCAATCTGACCTATAATCTGGAGCAGTCTGAAACGGGGGGGGGGGGGTCCGGTACCATGTGGCTTGAACTCGGAACCAATGTTGACCACTTCCCGAAAGTAGACTACAATATACTGTTTTGTTTTCTTATTGTCTGATGTATTCAATATACCATATCTTTGTTTATTTTCCAAACAGTCTTTATTAGTTGACAGGTTTATGCACGAAATGAACCGGAAGTCGGGTAGATTTTAAGAAGACTCTTTCGTCTGGATAAAAGAGGATTAAATACAAATGAGCAGACATAAAACTGTGCCGTTTGTGACCTTCATGTTGGTGGAAATGCACGGAAGCATACTGGGACAATGTGGTACGAGGCTAAAATTATTAAAAAATTTATTATTATTATTACTAAAATTATTATATTAAAACTACAGATATAAAGCATGCATGTGGGTTTAATTACAATGACCAACTTTTAGTCATGTTCAACACAGACTATAATTTAAATGAAATATTAATTTTTTGGCCATTTGTTTTTATACAGTGCTAATCGATATTCAATTTAGATTTTTCTCTGATCCCAAATGGCTAGAGAAGACAAGTGTTCTGATAGGGGAGCTTTGGTCTCATGCCAGTGTTTAAATCCCTAATACTTTAAAGTACCCATGTAACAAATAATTATTTATTAGTTATTATTTATGACTGCTTACCAACAAGTTCTTGACGGGAGAAGGGGATTTATTATTTATGGTTAAGTATGACCCAATCTGTGACAAACTGACTCAAAACTGTGTCAAACTTACGCAGAATCCGAGTCGAAATCTCCATATTGTAGCCAGTTTCCGGGTCAGGCTAACCCTTATATGGTTCAGGCCCCATGAGAGCCGGAATCCTGGTCAATTCTGACCCGGACTTTTTGTTTTGTTTTAGAGAGAAAGGTAAAACAAAAATCTTTTCCAAGTAACAATAAGTTTAGTCTTGACTGCGGATTTCTCTTTAATATCTGATGGGCAGATAGCGCTCACGAAATATATCCCACGCTCAGAAATGCATAGATTTGATGATTCAACTCCATGTCTTTAGGGAATCACATTTTGCAAGCAACCGATTTGGGAAACATTTCAGGAGGCAAGCAAAATGGAAAGCATTATTTGGAACACAGAAATTGGTCGACTGTTTATTTCTAGAGGGGGAAGTTTGTCTTGGAGAATTACGTATGGGCCTTATGCATCCGACCCGTGTACTATTTTTAAAGGCTTGTCTTAAAGGCACTGGACACTATTGGTAATTACTCAAAATAATTTTTAGCATGAAAACTTACTTGGTAACGAGCAATGGAGAGCTGTTGATAGTATAAAACATTGTGAGAAACGGCTCCCTCTGAAGTAACGTAGTTTTTGAGAAAGAATTAAAATATTTGAATTGATTTTGAGACCTCACGCGTGAGGTCTCGAAATCAAGCATCTGAAAGCACACAACTTCGTGTGACAAGGTTGTTTTTGCTTCCATTATTATCTCGCAACTTCAACGAACAACTGAATTCAAATTTTCACAGGTTTGTTATTTTGTGCATATGTTGAGATACACCAAGTGAGAAGACTGGTCTTTGACAATTACCAAAGGTGTCCATTGTCTTTAATGGTATACGGTCATATAACTTTGGTAATGACCCCCCCCCCAAAAAAAAAATGTATAATGTCTATCCGAAAGCTCACTTCATATATAGATGGTTAATGGTAGTGAGCATCCTACACAAATTATTCTTCTGAAATGTTCTGAGGGGTTGGTATCCGTTTGCGAATGCTGCGGCCAGAGATGCGGTTGGTTACCCGCTGTCACCTTGCTAAACGCGGATGGATTCTACGTTCTTGTGAAAATACAGTGGCAGTCTTTTGCTGTTTTTCTCAACAAGTAGACACTGTATTCATGCAGCTGTGACTTTCGAATGCGACTTTTAGTGTATGCTTTATGTAATTAATCAGCATCACGTCGACAAAAACATATCATTTTTTTTTCATTGCTGAGGAAAAGTATAACAGTGGCACCGGTAATTGGGAATTACATGGCACCGCGATGCAACACCGAGCTGTAACCCTTGCCCGGACGCGATTTTTTTTATCTGCAGCACACGTCGGCTAGGGAGTCAACAGTTAAGGGAAAGGCTGTTCTTCCTATTCCTTAACTGTTGAATCCATAGCCGACGTGTGCTGCAGAAAACAAATTGCTGCCCGGACACAATGACCAACCCTCCTGATCCTGGGAAGTATCGGGCTGGTTGCAGTATCCAAAAACTTCATTTTGTTTCTTGCACATCGCCGAAAGAACTGAACCAATAAACTTTATGCTCATTCGACCTCCGTTTATGAAGTAGCAAAGCTTTGGTTATAGGTGTGTATTCAAATTTGCACATGAACTTGGATAATGTTGCCCTCACACTACAGTGAACGTGGGTGTGAAGAGGTCTTTGACTTTCATTGCTCTATGCTTTAAGTTTGACTTAAAGCTTTTCTCCCAAGGGGGGCCTTTGAGATAGCTGCCTACCCACTATCAGTCGCCATGCTTTTCTGTCGTTTGCTATAGATGTCCTGCTCTGACCAGGGATGTGATGCCCAGATCGGCACAAGAGGACTTGATGTCATCCTGTCCAGCGTTTCGCTGGTCTTCCTCTGGGCCTTGATCCACAATATTGCCTTCGAGCACAAGTTTTGGGTAACGACTTGCCATTATCCGTTTAGTGTGGCCAAAGTATGGTATAGCTGCTTTGCTTTTACCCTGTCAGTTATCAGTTGTTGGTAGTCCAAGGTATCTCTGACTGATGTGTTTTTCAATCTATCTCTTCTGGTAATCCCAAGGATTTTCCTCAGACACGCCTTCTCAGAGTCTGTTCTCATCACCTTTCTTCACTGTCCAAGCCTCTCATCCATAAGTGCCTCCCGATAGGATGAACACCCTGTATAGCTCCAGTTTGGTTGTTGTTGATATTTGATGAGAAATCTAAATTGTATTCAGTTTTTGTACCTCTCCCATAGCCAAGCCAATACTCATTTCGATGTCATTTTCACTTCTGCCATAATCTGAGATGACCCCCTCAAGTAAATGAAATTGTCGACCTGCTTCAATTGTTTTGGTTATGTTGATTGTAAGCCATAACTTTCTGCTCACTTCATCAACTTTTGAAACTAAGTGCTGAAGATCGCTTTCTGTTTCTGCCATTACGACTGTCACCAGCAAATCCAGGTTGTTGATGGCTTCACCTTGCACTGTGGCTCCTATATTGATACTTCTTGTATTGAGTGTCGGAGGTCTAGCTCGAGTAGTATGTTAAATAGTTGGGGTGACAGTGTACATGCAGATTTGCCGTACACATGAATAGTGGTTGAGAACCAGTCTGTGAGGTACCCAGAGGTCTTGTACGGACTATTGTGAGGCCTGCTGTCACACACAGGGAGTTGGAATGTATACTTAAAAAAGAAACCAACCATTCTGATAGGGAATTCAAAAACAACAAGAACAAACAAACAAAAAACCTACACCACAACAAACAAACAAATAACCAAACAAACGAACAAAAACAGATTATATGCCTATACGGTAAAGACAAGGTGCAAGAATTAGAACCATTACAAAAAATAGTTCAAAATTGTTACAGTTTGTAGATTGTTGTGACCAAGCCGCAAGTGAGACACTCTGCAAACTGTTTGCCCACGAGGGGGTAGTGAAGCCCCCCCCCCGACTACTAGGTACCGAAGAGTAACATGGGACCTAAATGTAGCCTGTGCTACATTTAGGTAAAGGGGGGAGGGGTTTACATTTAGGTTCAGATTTCATTGAAATCTCGTTCTTTGTGCATGGAGAAATTACGTTCTTAGTAAGTTTAATAAATATAAAGCTCCTTTGTTATCAATAAGTCCTATACCGACATGTACGTTTTAAAATATCTTCATTTCCTTTTCCCTCGGTTCAAGCAATCAATCAAAAAGCGCAAGGATCTGTATTAGACTACCTTCTAGTAAAGTTGCTGTTTGACATAGCTGGTGCCCCTTGAATGTACTCAACGACCACAAATTCGAGTTTCACAGGGACCTGTGGGCACGGACCTTAGACGTGTCCATAGCATAATGTCTCGGCCGACTTAAATTCTTTGTCAATCCAAGCTCAGCTTTGTCAAAATATATATGAAAACAAGAGGTATACATAATGCAATAACAATTCGATCTTTATTGCACTCCAGTGTGAATCTTTATGACAACATGATCATACTTATTTTTCATAAATTTTTCTTAAATTGACTCTCTTAATAAGAGGGATCGTGAGCAACGTATCCATTAATTTTTAGACCGAGAAGCGGAAATATGGGAGAAAAACATCAACAATTCATGTCTGTTACTGTCAGTTCGATTATAGTACTTCGAGGCAGCCAACAGTACACCCCTTGATTTTTCCAATTGTAATTATGTAATTTTGAAAGCCTCTAAGTTATGATGTGGATGCTGTTTGTGATCAAAGATGGATTGAAGTAATTAAAATGTCACTTGTGGTTTCGACGTCGTGATGTTTTGTAGATTTCGCAGATGTGACGCGGCAAGAGTCTAATCAAGGCGAAAGATAAGATGCTCGGCAGCCGCGGCCCGAGGAGGCCACGTCCGCCGGATATTCCGTCCCCGGACAATTTGGGGCTCGACTCGCGCCAGGATAGTTTGTCTCTCTGGACAATTTGTCCCCGGAAATTGTGTCCCCCTCCAGGATAGCTTCCGGGAGGACGGCCTTAATCCTAGAGTCGTTCTCCCTGTGGATGATTGGCACGGGGAGAAAAAAACCCTGAAAATCCCGCAAAACCGGCTTGGCATTTCAAAATGGCCCATCCGAGAGGTCACCAGACATTATCACTGATTTTATTATGATCCTCTATTAAGATTTTATTCACGTTTCGAGCAACTTTTCTATAGAATCTCTAAAATCTGATAACCAAAACACAGGGGGGACCCATATTTGTCGACTCAGTTTCTTTATACATTTCTGTAAGTAAGAACAGCAGTGATGTCTGCATATATCATATCTAAAGATATCATTCCTCATTTGGATTGACTGTGAAGATGTCTGTTTGTTATAAAATGGCTTCTTGCCATTCCATGAATCTACGCGAAGGCTTAGCAATGGTTGAGTTAGCGGGGATGGAGGCGGTGGATCATAAGAAAAACACACACACACACCTGTGTGACGTTGTGCACTTGAAGTCATCGATGATCGCTAATGACCAGAGCTTTGTGTCAACACTTAAGTGCATCAACGTTTAATAGACCTTTCCAATGAAATATGCTAATTACGTTCACGCATGCGTACAGACACTATCGGTTGGCAAACGCAGTAGAGTTGTGCACAAGGAAGGCAGATGCACAAACGCGTGTGCGTCACGCCACCATCAGTCCCGACTCGATGTTCACTCATTTTTTGCAAACCCAGCAGGGAGAGTGCGCACGCGCGATGTTCACTTTACATCTTTTATGGGAAGGGTCTTTTAGGTTTTATCTGTTTTATTTATTTATTATTTTACTCAGGCCATGAATAATTAGAAATGAAGAAGACCTCCGACTACTTTCAGGTCATAAATTAACGGGAGAAAAATACACTGCAATACAAACAACGAACAGCAACCTGTATATAAGAATTGCCAAAAGCGAACCATTTAAATATTTTTGAAAGGGAAGTCTCCGTAAAAAAAGATTGTAAAAAGACCCCAAACCCACAACAAACAAAAAATATTATAAATAAGAACACTACCATATTCACCCATATTTGTCGACCCGTAAATCAAAGACTTCTTTTTGTACTTCAAACGATTTGACTTAGTCTTTTTTTAAAGAAACGTCCCCATTAGTTTTGTGCCCGAAAGCTAAGTAAGGACGTCCTCGCTCTGTCAAAACCTAAAAATAAATGAAATAACATTTTTTTTAAATCAAGGGAACAGAAGAGAAAACTGTTGGGCTAAAAATTATTCTGGTATACAATATGAAGGTAAAAAACAGGTACAAGTGATTACGGTTGCAAATTGATTGATTCATCTTCATTTTGAATTAGTGCACAGAAGTAGACTGCATTTCGAGGTAATTGGAAAGGTATATTCATAAATCGAAGAAGCAGATGATTGATCAAAAAAATGTTTTTGATGGATGAGGGCAGGAGAAATGTCTAACAATTTGAGATATCACAAATATTTCTGTTTTTACATTTTGCTGTGCTTTTACCTTCGTGTTTAAAGTAAGGAGCTGTACCCAAGAAGTTCACCGGGCCACGTTTCACGTGGGTGGTGGATGCAGTGCAATAGTGTAACGACACAAATCAGGAAGGGGCGAGGAATTGGTTGCCAAAGTTGAAAAAAGTCTTCATCAGATTTCGCGACGCTAATGCGGTCGATATAGAGTCCCTTTTTTCAAGGGTCAGTGTTCCCAAGGGCCCGGTGTCTACGCCAACCTCCGAGAAAATGTAGTGCATACCACCACGGGGGAGGCGGGTCGGGGGAGGGCAAATGAACGGTCCGAGCGCTAAAAAAATCTGAGTTCGCGCACGGGACTGTTTTCAGGTTATGAACAGATTAATTTAATCTGGGTTCTATTTTCGTGGCCGTCGCTCGGGAATCAGCAGACACACTGGAGTAATCAAGTAAAAAACTCCGTCTCGTTCACGAAGGCAAATGGAAGATTCTCTCGTGCCCAGTGTGTGTTTTTCTTGTTTGGGTGAGTGACAGATTAATTATGGATGGCAGTGCGGTTCGTGCGTTGCTGAAATGCCTCTTGATCCTGTTGGTGCTTTTTTATTTTACTTGGGGGATTGCTATTTTTTTAAACCTAAAATAAAGGAAGTTGGGAATTAAACGTTTTGTTAAATAGTATCTACCGGTGTCACGGTTTGATGTAATTTAAGTGTGTTAGGTTAATTGCTGATGGTCTTACATGTTAACTTCCAAATTAATCACGCGAGTCGTGCGTGCAGTGTTTCGATTACATTATACCAGTTTTTTTTTTAAACGGTGGAGGGAAAGGAAGATTTGCTTATATGAAAAAGACTTTCGGAAAAGTTTAATGTGTAATCTAAAGTGTAAATCATTGATAAAATGAGACCGAATAAAAACAGTTTGGCATTACAAAAAACAGTGCTAGGTAAATAAGTTTTCCTTTTGGGGGAAATTCCCATAAATTGCTTTTAGTCTGGAAGCTTAGTTTTTGAACTTGACACCTAGAAGTTTCTCTGAGAAATAGTTATTTCCAACTGAAACACGGCCAAAGGGTGAGAACACATCACGCGAAAGCGAATGCGAAGCAAATTTTGGTGACGCAATAATCGGTACGCGCCCCCTTTTTTTTCAATGGACCTCATGCACATGACATCTTTGAGTAGGACGCCCTCGGCTAGAGGTCAAAAGAAGGCTGCTGATTGGCCCATCCAATGCGCTGCGCGTACATAGACGTGCGTTTTCCATGGTTGCATCATCGTTTCAACTCTAAGATGGCGGCGGCAGGATGACGTCAATGCATAGGCCTGAGGTCCATTTTGACGCAAGAAAATTCGCTTCGCTTTCGCTTTCTCGTGACGTGACGAATGAACTGGGCTTTACGAGATGAGCCTTGCACTCCACGATTGACGTCATTTGACAATGGAAAACGCGCATCTCTGGACCGAAATAAGCCAATGAGCAACCTTCTTTTGACCTCCGCATTGTTTCTTTTTGTCTTGATTTATTATCCGAGATTAGCAACTATTCCAAATGGCCCTCCCCCTTTCTCTGATCCAAGGTTTCTCTTTATATGTTTACTGGGTACAGTCATTTCGCATTGAAATGTCTGCAGTCATTTCGCATTGAAATGTCTCGGTTTTTTTTTAACTGAGCCGAGGTCTTTTATCTTACGGACCTTGCAAGGTTATACACGGCCGTTTAAGACCGAGTCACTATTATTCTCATTAAAAAAAAAAAGCAATTTCTGTTAAAAGCGGAATAATGCTGGAAAATCTGGAAACCCTTCTGTAGATTTTAAATTTCTCTTGTTACGTCCTCGGGCTCCGTTTCGTAAAGGGTCAAATTGAAGGTTGTGCTCAGCGGTTGTACGTACGCGCGTAACCATTTTTGCAACCATTTACGCATCGTGCATAAACATCTGTTTTCTCGGGTGGTTCGCATCTTCAAACCTCAATCTAAATGTCTCATGCCAGATGATTCATAACAAGTCGTTTCTCGTTCGAGATTGTTGTCCCGAGATTGAAGATGCGTTTGCGGTAACCATTTGGTTTTTATAGCTTGCCGTGATGACTTTTCCAAGCACAAGCACTCGTAGATTTATTTGGACTCCGTCGATCACTCCCCAGAGCATTCCAACTACACATAGTTTGTGGGAAGCAATTTGTGCATTTTGACAGGATTTTTGATCCTAGTTATTTGAGGGATTTTACTTTCAAAGTGGGAAAACCATGAAACTTAAAAATAAAAAAAAAAAAAACACTCGGAAAATTCCAGGGTCATATATAATCCGGTTCCGGGTCTTAGGGAGCCTGACCCGTTCCTGGGTCAATGTGACCCGGAGTCTGTGTCAAAATGACCCAGAAATAGGTCAAACTGAAGCAGAATCCAAATTAAAATTCCATTTTAAAAACCAGTTTCCGGGTCAGCCTCATGACCCAGAAATTGGTCAGCCCCCTGGGACCCGGAAATCGTCAGAGGGTAACAAAATAAAATGACTTGATGACAGAAGCGTCTGTATCTGATGGAGTGTTATTTTTCCAATAAAGATATCCCATGTTTTTGAAAAAGATATCACTGTGGATATCACTTTATATATGGATGTTTAAAATGTCATGGATATTTTAGCTATCTATAATGTCGGTTTGAGCTACTACCTTAAACAGGATAAATCTGTTGATGGAGATATTATTTAGTTGTGTTAACGGTTTACACACCAATTCGTAATTTTTCTACACAATAGCTGTGTATTACTATTTAGTTGTGGAATGCCCATTTAAGGTGAAGTATAGACACATAATGAGTACACAATTCAGAAACCTTGGTTTTAGGTGATTTTTGTGCGAGTTTTTATTGCCCAACAGTCTTCGAGTGTTGGGCACCAGGCAAGTGTCTAGTCGACAAATGGTTCTGGTGCGAACTTGGCCAGGGCTGTCACAGTTTCTATCGCAAAATGCATTAGAATGTTATGCATTTATTTGTTTTATTCTTTTTTAATGGGATAAGTACGAATTTCTAAAACAATGCACATTGGGTCTCGTCACCGAGACAAACATGTATTTTATGATGAAATGACGCAAACGTACACCTAGAACACAAAACGCAATCCAGCTCCCCCTTGAAAAATACTGTTTTGCAGTCATTTTTTTCAATATCAACTCTCCAATAAAACAAGTATTGTTCATCTACTCCAGTCAGTGATGTCGGTACCTCAAGACAGCTGGTTTTTGCACTTATCCTTGCATCACCTTTCAATACACACTTGTGTACTAGCAATGTGGTGGATCTTCATGCACGTGTCCGTAGCTTGAAGTACAGAGTTCAAACTACTATTCCAAACACCTATAGTTTGGCCTGTATCAATTTCCACCCGGTAGAAGGACGAAAGGCTCTGAATTTTCCTTTGCAGGAATGCTGGCGAAGTAGTGTTGGATATCTGTTTGTACCATCCTGTTTAAAAAGAAATACAAATTTAAAATAGATGAACAGATACTTGACAACAGATATCTTGGATAGCACTAGGAAAATATAAGGGGTCCACTAATTCACGACACAATTTTTAAATAACTTTTTTCCCGCTCAATTTTGGGACGTCCTACAGAATGGGTCCAGTGTACTCTAAAAATAAGGGTAGGCTTATTTGGTTTGCTTGGTACTTATAGCCCAGGGTTTCCATTGTCATTGTAGCTTGTCATTAAACCATGTAAATTGAAGGGTCCACGTTGAACATCATTTCAGTTAAACTGTATTTTGGGGAAAACAACTAGCTCAAATCATGAGTAAAATACACGGAAAAGTGTCAATGGAAAATCTTCAGTTACCTTCACACACCGTACGCTGTGCATGACGGAGACGCACGCGGGTGGTCTATGGGTGTGCCCGCGGGACTATGCATTCAAGTGGAGCCAGGCCGTCTCGTGCTTTGACGAGACGGAACTCGCATTTCTAGTCGGAAATAACAGAGACAATGTTTGAATAAACTAGCATAAAAATTGTCAAACTTATTGTTCAAAGTGTCTGCATATTATGACCAAACTTGTCGAGGGTCGTTTTTCTCCCTGGGCCTTATATTGGTTTGACTATACGGAGGGTAGAAAATCTTATAAGTTACATGCAAACTCTTTGCAGTGTTGCAGCATGGCTATTGCAACCTGCCATCGCCGTGCAAGCTTCCCGGTTAAAAGCAACTGATGGAATAACAAACAGTATTACAGTACTTCTTCGTACTTTTCATTAAAATGAATGACATTTTTTGGGGTACTTACCGTCACATTGAACAAAATCTTCAATTATTCACAGCTTCAGTATGAGTAGAATCGGCACAGTACAGTCAGCCATTTTTGTTTTCCAGTAACTTTTTGTCATAACTTGTTTACTTCGTGATTGTTTGCTTTCTGATCACGTGCTTCAAAGTTAACACAACCTGTGTAAAATTCATTTGTGGTAGCATTATCGATTTATATAACATCAAATTACATTTACATAACCTAGCATTTGCACAACTTGGATATGACTACACAACATTATTCAATACTTACACACGGTTGTTAAAAAAAAAAAAAATTACACAGCGTTTTTTTTTACACAGGAGATTAACAGTGTGTGAAATTGTTTTTCACGATAAAAAAAACTGTACACGATAAAAAACCCTTTAAACAATGTGGACGAGTCCATGTAGATACCAACCTTGTCCGTCGTGACACGACTTTGCCTCGTTTGGACAAACTGGTCCACGGGAACGATTAGTTTGGAAACGACGCTGCGAATCGTCCTATAAATATCCATACAGGACTCCTATATTACATTTTTGAGTGTCGCGGCAGTATACCTATAATGATAAAAAATATGATGACACAATGACGCGTGTTCCACAAATAAAATGACAAGGCTCTGTGTGTGTGTTATAAAAATTATTTAAGGGAATCGGTCATCAGAAGGTCAGTTAATAATCTAAGTAAATTGACAGATGTGCACCTAAAGATATGTGACAGAGACTAATCAGTGTTTGATTTATAATTTACTTAGCGTATGGTAGCATGCTGCTCAAAAGTAATTATGTCGAAACCATCCGCCTAGGCGATCAAACGTTAAATTAACTTAGGGATTTGGTTTGGCGGGAAAACCCTTGATAATGCGTAAAACACGTGACATTGCTGGCTATTTTTGGCGACTTTACAGAGATATATCACTCCCGCATTCAATGATGGAGAAAGTATATCAGTGCTCGTAATAGCAACCCGGCAGTCTGGAATTTAAATAAACTATGTGCATTCCAAGGTTCACTGGATTCGGCATTTAAAGATATTATACAAACGCCAATTACCGCAACAACTATTTATGTTGCCATTTTGTTCTGATGAGACAACACAGATCGAAGATATAAATCTGTTTAAATATCAAATATTGCATCGTACGGGTCTTTGTA
Source organism: Pycnopodia helianthoides (assembly GCA_032158295.1). NCBI lineage: Eukaryota > Metazoa > Echinodermata > Asteroidea > Forcipulatida > Asteriidae > Pycnopodia > Pycnopodia helianthoides. The sequence goes on along the minus strand of CM063248.1, from coordinate 10,688,589 downwards.
AATCAGGTTTTCGCAAACACACGGCAACCAATATAATGTAATGCACAGCGGAGAGGTTTTTTTGTCAATGGTTCATGAAAAAAGAACGAACTGCAAACACCCTGGTGTTAAATGGTGAAAAACAATGGAAACATGCACGCTTGTACAAGCTACGCACGACCATCAGCCAATGATAGCTCTTCACGCGTGCACGTCTCATTCAAGATGGCGGCCGATGCAAGGGGGTCTATACCCACAGCATTCAGTATACTAGACCCATAGGCACGATATGTTATGTTTGGGGTGTTATAAAACAAATATTGACTGCTCTTACTCGTGTTTTGGTTAAAACTACGACTCCCTCGGTGATCCCTGGAGCGGTCTATTTGCCCGCGGGTTCGCCTCGGGAAAACAGAACGCGCCGAGGCTCACCTCTAGAGTCGTAGTTTTAACCATAGTTATAGCATGCACTCTCGAAGCAGTCCATGTTTGCATAACACGGATGCTGCATCGCTGGGTTTTGAAAAGTACATTCATTCCCTTTCTCTCAAGCCTATACACTGCTAAAAAAAAATTGTTAAAATTGAGTCTTAAATCTACCTGAAAACGTGACAACCGATGTTTAGTGTTGAACATCACAGATATTTCCTTTAATGTTGTTAGGTTTCACGACAACCACACTGCAAAGAATTCTTATGTCTTTGACGCGAAATAGTGTTGGCAGCTTCGGATTGGCAAAGGACACATCAAACCGGGTGTGTTTATTGAAGTTAAGTCACGGTATATGATTGGTTGTAAACATCAAGATACTAAAATAATAGTTTTTCACACCAGGGTTTTTGTAGAGAGAGAACTGGCATGAAAGTGCTTTTCAACACCTATAGCGATGCAGCGTCCATTGTATGAGATACCGTTGAAGTTATAACGCTCTGTGATCAAAAGTCAACAACCAAACCAAAACTATGAATGTAGAGGCACGGGTAGGAGGCCGGCCCTCTAATTAAAAAAGGACGAGCAATCACGACAATTCTACAGCAAAATCAATACCATGACGTTTAAAATATAAATTGATTAATCTCCTGCAACTAATTTATTCTTCGTGAGAAAATAGCAGTACACGGTATATCAATAGCATGCACAGCACTGTCATTCACTAACATGTGGAGGGCAAAAGGTCAACACGAGGCCGGCAACATACATACAATTTTACAACACTCGATTCAACTAGCCAGAAAAAGTACAAAATCTCTCTGATTAAAAGATGATTCAAACACAAAATAGTACTCACAGAGAGCTCTTGGACATTATCCCTCACAAGTAAAGAGTGTTTGGAGCATGGCTAGAGCCATGCTCTCCTCAAAAACAAAGTACACAGAAGTAAATGTGTTCTCTCTGTAGCCAGCCACTGTCTTTTCGACAGGTTCATATGTGCCACGGCATGGCAAGTGTGTCCGAACTGGTTCCTCCTATCGGATGTTTGATCGTGAAACCAGACTTTCTGTTTGTCGAGATGTAGAAAAAAGAGCCATTCCAACAGCTTCGTTCCATGTACTGCATCTCTTTGGAACTCCTTGGCTGGTGCATGTATCCCTCCATCCCCTACAGTCTATACTGTGTTAAGAGGAATATCAACTTCAGCTCCCCTGAGTTATTTTTATCTTAAATTTTAATGTAGCCCCTTACCAAGACTGGCTTTAGCCTTGTTATGGGACGAACTTGCATAAAAACTACTTTAAACCGGCCTCCCAGACCGATGTTTATGATCGTCTTTAGGAAGATAAATCTTAACAAAAAGAAAGAAAAGAAGTGTAAACAAAAAGATGTTTGTTAAAGGCAGGATATGCAAAAACATCCTTGTTGAATAGTGCCTGAGAAAGTCTTCATGCCTGAAGCCTTTCTCAGATTGAAATATTTCTGTGAGAAATTACCCCTTTCTCAAAAACTATCCTCTTAGGAAGTCGTTTCTCACAATGTTTTGTACTATCAGCAACTCTTATGGTGCTCCTTACCAAATAAGTTTTTATGGTTATGTATTTCTTGAGTAGTTACCAAAAGTATCCACTGCTTTTAATGGTAAATTTTGATACGTTTGTGTTAAAGAGAGTTACTGTAGTTGCCACTTTAATCTAACCTCCATAAAGCATAGTGCAGTGGCGTGCAATATAAACAAAACTCGTACAAAAGACTTGCGTACCATTAATATGTCCGTCTCTTCTTTTATTGTCAACTTCGCCCCAGTTCCACGTCCCGTATTCCCAGATTCAAGCATTTCGTTCAATGGTGATTATGTGGACATCGTCTTTCCTCCTCTGAAGTGACGACGAGACCCGCTAAGGGGTTGTGCACTCGTTAAAAATACAAAAGCGCGCCAAAAATGAGGACGGGGAGGCCTTCAAGTGTAAAGTCTGTTGGTAATTAGAACGCGTGCGTATCCCTCGGAGTATCAACCGTGCGTGTCTGTTACCGAGTTCGGAATAAGCTCCGAGAGTATCCGAAATACGAGCGAATCAACGGACAACCAGTGGGAATAGACGCTTGAAAGCTTTGTTTTCGGAGGACGTGTCAGGAGGGAGGGGATTTGTATTACGACCTCGAAGTTAATGGACGACTTATAATGGACGCTTATAGCCAGGGTCGTGCTATCGTAGGTCGTGATATCTCCTCTCTGCATGCGGCATGTGTTATGGCATGTGAAGTTCACACTGGACCACGGATAGCGTCGTGATCGTTTAACACATGTCGCCGTTTGTAATTGAGATTATTAAAAATAACACACTCAGTAATTTAAATCGATACATTGAAAATTGATATTTTTGCATTTACAAATACTTCAGTGAAGAAAGAATGGTACTCTGTACTTTCGGTGAATGACATTCTGTTAAAGAGGCTTCGGAATGTCTATTAATTTGTAGCAATTTATATTTGAAACAGAATCATCTCAATTTATGATAGCGGCGAAAATATGAAAAAAATTCTTTCTATGGGAGCACATCTGGCAAAATGTAGCTTGCACTTCCAATTTTTTCTTGAACAATTATCTTAATCTATACGCAGTGACGGGAAGCCCTTTCCAGCGCTCTTGCTAATATTCCTTTTACTGTTTTATTGAATAAGATAAAGTGACGTAGATGTTAAAAATACATACATTGTATGCGTTTATTAAAGGTATTATATACAGGATTGGTAGAGCTGACAAAACAGTCGCAAACAAAGTTCATGTTTTGTGTGATTAACCATATACATAAAATAACGAACCTGTGAAAATTTGAGCTCAATTGGTCATCGAGATCACGAGAAAATAGACCTTATGTGTTTTCTGTTTTTCAAACATCGAGTTTATTATCGCGCGCGATAAAAACTATTGTTTTATTCATTTCTCAGAAACGATAGCATTTTAGGCAGAAATATTTTAAGGAACCCCTTCTACCATTACTTACTTCATGTAAGTTATGTGTGAATCTGTGAACATTTGCGTTTTTCGATCTTACCAATAGTGTACAGGGCCTTTAAGTGGAAAAATAGTTTTAAGCATCGAGGTATATATACTACATAACAAAATAGTTTTTTTTTTTTTTTTTTTTTTTTTTTTTTTATTATAAATATATAACAAAATGTTTTATTCCAAAGGTTCATATTCAAATGGGATGGGTAGTGTATGGGTACCCGGTTGGACATCAATTAGGGATGGGAGGTTCATGTTCCTCATGCCCCTTACGCTACTGCCAATTGGTAACAATAATACGATATTTTTTTTTAAATGTTCCAATGGAATAATTGTCTCAATTACAATAATGAACATTGCTTTAACATTTTAACATTACTTACGTTTCTGATCTACTAGAAACGGATTCATCAATATAAGATGTATGGGGAACTCTTACTATTTCTAACTTGCGAAAAAGCGCGTTCCGCGACATCGATACAATTTCCCCCTTAGAAAAGTCAACCAGAATCAAAAATATTTCTGTCACAAAGGGAGATATTACTCTGAAAAAAAAAACCCAAAACAAAAAAACATTCCATTATCAAGAGTACTTTATAAGGGAGGTATACCTGCTTTACTTTGTACTCTGCGTGAATGTTGGCAACTCGACCACTGGGTTCACCAGTTCTTCCCCATCTGCTTGTGTATCAGTTAACGTCACTGATAGCACACCCCCCACGACCCCTAACAGTGTGTTCGCACATTACAGTCTATCGGTTTGATATTTGTGATCTATATTGTGATCTCCTTGACTGTATTATGTATCAGGCAAGAGCGCTGTTCCGAAACCATCTGTTTACAGGGAAGAGTATAATTAATCCCATTTTCATGTGGAAAACAAAAGTATTAAACTGAGTCTATACGTTCACCTGTACCACATTGATAAAATAAAAGGCACAATTATTGTTTGAGTCACTCGTGTGTAAACATTGCGTTAAATTGGTTCGTAACCAGATTTGGTTATAATCACGTTCCGCAGCTGACCGTCACCTTCGGCTCTAGTAAAACAAGCACCAGCTGCACTAACTCAACATCAAACGTTCCTCGTACAAAACACAATCCATCTTTGAATTTTATACTTTTATATCACACTGCTATCCAAGTACAAAGCCATGTCGGTTATACCTGAGCATTTCGGATTCGTCGGTTTAAAAGTAGGTTTTTTTTATTGCGGATCACAGCACCGAGGAAACTGTTACTTCGAAAGCAATAAGAATTACGACTTGAATTAAAATATGGAAACACGAAGGACCCCAATTACAGAGAGAACAAAATCTGGATTTCCCCCCACACTATGTACAAAAATGTGACTATTGATTTCTCCGACTGCTTCGGGCTCAACTTACACTGTCAGACTGATAGCACACAATGATTATGTTTTTTATAAGACTGGAAAAATATGGTTTTTAAAAATATTTTTGTACTCTCTCATTCTATGTCTGTCTGCGACTGTTTATGTTTTAAGCATTCCACAATGTCTGCACCACAGTCTGACTGTATTTCAACCACGCCTAATCGCAGACTATGGTAAATGTCTATGCAATTACCGGGTGTTGATACCCAATTTCTTGAGTACTATACGCTCTTCTTAATATTCTTGCATGACGTCACCGTTGCAATCCCAAACGAGGCTACCGGCTCAGTGCCACAACTAACACCGATCCAGTAAGCCCCGCCCCATCTTTCAATGACCAATCACAGCCGCGAAATCTGTGATCACCACTTGGCGCTGCGCCTGGAGCCTCGTTTTGGATTACACTGATGACGCCATGCACAATTAAGAAAGGCGTATCGTGTGGATACTCATATATGAAATTTCCGGAAGGGGGGGGGTACCTTTCATGTCCACCTCTTCTCAATCGTTTAATGTGAAGCACACATGTTTGGTGGCAGTCTCTTTGTCATCGGTGTATAATCTCGTATTTGTTCTTCTCGTGCCCCTTTAAGTTAAGCGGGAGGGTGACTACCGCCACTGATACATAGAGTGCGCCGATCACTTGAACAACGTTCGATAAGGATCTCTATCCTCTTCTGAACGCAGAACCTTTTTTTTTTTCAATTTTTATTGAACAAACTTGAATAAAATCGAAAATTCTACCCAACTTCCCCCCGGACATACTTCCGTTTTTCATTTTAATTACACTTAAATGCATAATTTGTGATATTGAATTTAACTAGACGTAGGCTACATATTGTGTTTCGGAGTGTTTATTTATTTATATTTGTGTAGACGAAAAGGCCAATGTCTTTTTTGTTTAATGCTAGGCACGAGTGATTCAGAGAAGTCGGAAGACCGACCCCTTCAAAACAGAAACAGATGGGCCTAAAAATCCAAGTATGCAAAAATGCATGACATTCATTAATAAAAACCAATGCATTGAGAATATTTGATAGTCTATCTAACTTGTATTTCATCGACCTTAGTTATGATACAATATTTTAATTAGACGCAAGTTGAAATCGACTCTCGACCCCGGCCTACTACCCCCTGCCTCCCCCGAGTGTCTTTGTAACCACTGGATTACCAAGACCAAACATTATGAAGCTAAACCACGAACCACAACCATCGTGCACGTACTATGGTAGCTGTAGGTGTACGGGTAGATAGTGGTAGGGGAAGGGGGTAGGGGTAGGGTTAGGGTTAGGGTGAGGGTGAGGGTTAGGGGAAGGGTTATAGGGTTATAGGGGTAGGGTTAAAAAAGAAAGAAACAAAGTTAGGGTGATCAGCTGAGAAACAGGGAACCAGCGGCAGCTAGACCGTGCATGGTTGTCGATCTTGGTTGAGCTTCATACGTCTGTTTGGCTATATGCCTCGGATTACCGATCATGTACGACGTGGTGACTGGACGCCAACCTGAGTATCATTCTGCAGGAATACGGAAAAGTTAATTTGAAATTTCCCTGCCCGGATTGAAATAAGATGCGGGAAATTCAGAACACAGTCTAAACGATTGAAATGGTTTGTTTTCATATAAGTCTACTCTGGCGCCAAAGTCTATTAATGTATTGGTGAGGAGGATTTGCCACGGCACACACTCCAATCTTTACACAAAGCTTTTAAATTCCCCCGTGACATTGAACAATCGCGTGGCTTTTGTGAACAGCCGCGTGACTGTTGTGTTTTATTAATTTTAGTGGGCAACGTGATATCCTGTTTTCAGAAATAAAGGAAAATTAAATATTGAGCAGTGTTGTGGAATATAGTATGACTTATTATGGAAAGAGACAATATTTACTCTAAAAACAAACCCAGATTAGGTTACGTGCACAACAATAGCTTACCAGTAAATGCCACAAGATACATAGTTTGCCCGGTCCCAGTGCGTGAGCCAAAGTCCATTTGATGGGCTGACGTATACGCATGATCGGAGGGACCAATGCCCCTGACCTAACATCCCCCGGGTCACCTCTTCCTGTTTACGAAAGATTCGATTTCACTCTGTCAACAATAACGGAGCTCTTTGGTGAAAATCCATTGGAGATAATTACTGTCATTCTTTTGTCTCGTACTAAACAGTAGGGCTCTTTGGTAACATTAATATTTGACCTGATATAGTTCTATTCGTCTTTGGTTTAAAAAGAGGAGTGCTAATGAACTGTTTAGGTTAACATTATCGCGTGTGAGTGGACGTAACGCGAATGAGCATCGCGCCGATCAGCATGTACAATCAGTCCAATGATCCATCACTGCATCCTGCACAAGGATTTGTACAAGCTCATCAGCCCGTCCCGGTGGTCTTGATAATAAGGCCGGTGTGGCCGAGCGAAAAGATGTAGCTGATTTGTTTCTGCTGGTAGATGAACAACCATTGTGTTAACAGAACAAACAGTCAAGTCAACAACACTGTTTTTTTGCGGCCGTAATGGAGCCTACATAATTTGAACTTGGTGATAACTGTTTGATGATAACCTACAGCCGTCAATATAGACACACATGATAGACTGCATGAGTGTAGTCTTATGAGATCAACTGATCCAAATTCTGAATTTGTTTTGAAACAACAATGTTTTTTATTTATCTTATTTTAGTCTTTACATAAATATAGAATTCACTGAAAATCCCACATTGATCCGGAAAAGATAGTGAGTTAAAAAGAAGCACTTCCCATAGAAATTAATATAATACAGATTATAGATGCGCAGTTAATGAAAGTGGCCAAAACAATAAAGTTAGAACTCAAGTTTAGAAAGATCACAACAGTGCAATAATTAGGATACAGGTGCAAATGATGAAAAACTGGCCCAAATCATTGTATGATTTGGAATAAAAAAGAAACCCCCATGCAACAATCAGCATCATCACTCTACTGAAAATGCAAAACATTTCCAGAGAACAATAAATAGTGGATCGTAAACATGATGTCGATCAACTTCATCAAAGCACATTGGAATACATTCAAATAAATAGGACCATTCTCATGAAAAAAATGTATAATTTTTTTATTCAAAGTCAACACATATTTATAACTAACTTGGACAGTTTTATGTCAGGTGAAAACTTCAAAATATACTTCCTGCAAAAATGTATCAATTTCATTGCACGATTGATAGAGAGATAGATTGATAGATTTTGACGTCAAAAACGTTCTGATAAGTGAATATTGTCCCCTACCCAAAAATACATCTATTTCGAAGCAACTGATGGATCCGCAAGGAAGGAATTCTTGATGTCGACACACAGTAGACTTTGAGGCGGTTTTTAACGCGATTCCATTCTTTTCTAGACTTACAGTATAGGCACAAACCCCATTAGTGAGATAGGCTCAGCACCCATCCATTATCAATGGACTCTTATCCAAAGTTATTACGGATTCACATACAATCCGTCAGTCTGAGAGCGGATTCACTGGCGGGAGGTAAAGGGGTTGCTGACCGCCTCTATGCGCTGCTGGTCAATGGAGGGACCACAAGGTGCTGTTTTCAGACCCCAGCCTCGAGATGCATCCCAATATATAGTGACCCAAAATCAATGCACTCAATATCATGAATACTTTGTGTACTACGCCTCACAAAAGGTTTATGCAAAGCAAAGGTTTGAAATATGGTCCAATTCGTGCCTTGAGCTCGTTTGCTCTCAACTTTGGAGTGTGCCCGGTTTCCCTGGGCCATGAAAAACTCCACTCTTCCGACAAGCTAATATAGAACCCATTTTCTTTGATAGACCCTTTTCTGCTTGTATGTAGGGTGTTTCGAAAAATATATATGTTTATTTAAGATGAAAATAGAGCAATGTGCCTTGGGATTGCCCTTCTTGTGTTAAAAGTAAAACATCATGTAGCAGATTGGTTTTCAGTGACGTGTGTTTAGATTCCAAGAGGGACAGAGGGCTCATAAACATTCACTTGTTTGCCATGGGACTACTTAGTCGGGTGCAGCACTCTGGCTCCTCTCTGGTTCCGACAAGAGAGACAGTTTTATTACAGCTTGGTGCAAGAGACGAGCAGACTTCGGCTACGGCTACGGCCGTTGGCTGCAGCGACAACGTTGAAGAATAGGCATTTTAAGTGAACCGGTCATAGCCACTGCCGATGACGCCATTAATATCGGACTCCGGTTCCCAGGCGATCTGACCCAATTCTGTGCCAGGCTGATCCAGAAACTGGTTAAAAGAGGGGGAAAATAAGGTTTTAGCTTGGACTCCATGTAGGTTTGACTCATTTCTGGGTTATTTTGTTACAGATTCCACGTCTCACTGATCCCTTGGATCCAGAAACGGGTCAATTGTGACCCGGGAGTATTTAGAGTGCAGGCGCAATGACCCTTTACGAATTCCCAATTTGTTAAGGAAATTAAACACTCCATTTTAGGACGTATACGTCCATACCAGGAACTTTGGGGTGGACTTTTCGGTTAAAGTTTGATCACTTTTACCAGGTTGAGCCAGCCTTTTTGAGGACCTTCTGGTGCTAACGCATTGCCATCTGTTCCTATATCTAAAGGCGATTCCCAAATTATTTTCAACTATGGATAGGGCTGTTGTCATATTATGCAAGGCCGTTGTTCAACATGGACGCATTCTATTATTACTTAGGGCAGCAGCAAAGGAGTGCTAATCTGATATCACGGGTTGTTAGTCTGTAATGGCGGTTCAGTAAAAAATGATTAACAAAATGGTGCATCCTGCACCAACCAGCTTGTAATTCTGCAATTTCGTAATTTGGGAGAATCAGCAACTTGAAGCTGGAATGAAGGTCAGTGAAAAAGTGTAATCGAAGCTCGTAAATAATGCAATAAAGGATTCTGGGCATTGGGTAATGATGGATGGATGGAGGGCCACAGTTCCTTGTGAATCTTTAATAACTCGCCGGTAAGGCAGACTCTTTACCTAAAGGAACTAGTAGACGAATCCTTAATATTCCCACGGTAAATAACCCTGGGTCGACATAGGGGCTTTCTTGCATATAGCTTCCAATTGCACACGGCCTTGTGTAATCACACAATGATATACACAAGGCATTGTTCGTGCTTGCAAGGACAAAGAGTTGAACAATTTGCACAATTTAGTGGAGGCCATTACACACTTGTGTGTGCGTGCACCTCAAATCTCGGACCCTTTCTTTCGTACCAAGTGCAATTTCTAGTTTTAACAATAGCTTTACTAGATGACCTGCTTTTATTGAAATTTTGCTGCTTGTGACATTCTTTTTTAGTTTTTCTCTGCTATTGTGGGGTACTGCATATTGCATTGATTGTTCTTGAATTTTACTCTCTTTGTTGTTGGCTTTTTAAAAAACTTATTGTCTCGTTTTAATTTCTCGTGTATTTTTGGTATTTTTATATTTTTATGTGTGCAATCCGAGGTGACGATTTTCATGCTGGCCTGACGAATAAAATAATTGAATTGAATTGATGACGCACATGTTCTGTCGACCCCCGTGAATCGATGAGTTATCTCTTTTTTCTCCCACTTTTGGGACTTAATTCTTTGAGGGACTCCATTGGTTTTGTGCAAAAAGCGAAGCGAGAACGGCTTCGTAAAGTACCCGGATCAATTTTGTTGAAGAACTCATTTTCAACGGGTATAGACACCCCCACTGTTTGTGTTTTTGGTTCGAAGTCCCCATAGGGTTTTGTACACAAAAGCGAAGCGAGGACGTCTTTGCTTTGTCAAAGCACTCGGGTCTATTTGGTTAAAGTCCCCAGTTTCAACGGGTAGTCACCCAAGACTATAAAATCAACAGAATCACTAAAGCTGCTAGTAAGATCATTGGTACTACTGTTGAAGACTTGAGTTCAATCTACGAGGTAGCTCTAATGACTAAACTTAAAATAATACAACTTGATAATTCCCACCCACTTCATTCACTCTTAACTTTTAATAAGTCGGGTAGATTACGACAGATCAGATCAAACACTAACCGTCATCGCCTTTCTTTCGTACCAAGTGCAATTTCTAGTTTTAACAATAGCTTTACTAGATGACCTGCTTTTATTGTAATTTTGCTGCTTGTGACATTCTTTTTTAGTTTTTCTCTGCTATTGTGGGGTACTGCATATTGCATTGATTGTTCTTGAATTTTACTCTCTTTGTTGTTGGCTTTTTAAAAAACTTATTGTCTCGTTTTAATTTCTCGTGTATTTTTGGTATTTTTATATTTTTATATGTGCAATCCGAGGTGACGAATTTCATGCTGGCCTGACGAATAAAATAATTGAATTGAATTGATGACGCACATGTTCTGTCGACCCCCGTGAATCGATGAGTTATCTCTTTTTCCTCCCACTTTTGGGACTTAATTCTTTGAGGGACTCCATTGGTTTTGTGCAAAAAGCGAAGCGAGAACGGCTTCGTAAAGTACCCGGATCAATTTTGTTGAAGAACTCATTTTCAACGGGTATAGACACCCCCACTGTTTGTGTTTTTGGTTCGAAGTCCCCCTAGGGTTTTGTACACAAAAGCGAAGCGAGGACGTCTTTGCTTTGTCAAAGCACTCGGGTCTATTTGGTTAAAGTCCCCAGTTTCAACGGGTAGTCACCCAAGACTATAAAATCAACAGAATCACTAAAGCTGCTAGTAAGATCATTGGTACTACTGTTGAAGACTTGAGTTCAATCTACGCGGTAGCTCTAATGACTAAACTTAAAATAATACAACTTGATAATTCCCACCCACTTCATTCACTCTTAACTTTTAATGAGTCGGGTAGATTACGACAGATCAGATCAAACACTAACCGTCATCGCCTTTCTTTCGTACCAAGTGCAATTTCTAGTTTTAACAATAGCTTTACTAGATGACCTGCTTTTATTGTAATTTTGCTGCTTGTGACATTCTTTTTTAGTTTTTCTCTGCTATTGTGGGGTACTGCATATTGCATTGATTGTTCTTGAATTTTACTCTCTTTGTTGTTGGCTTTTTAAAAAACTTATTGTCTCGTTTTATTTTCTCGTGTATTTTTGGTATTTTTATATTTTTATATGTGCAATCCGAGGTGACGATTTTCATGCTGACCTGACGAATGAAATAATTGAATTGAATTGAAGACGCACATGTTCTGTCGACCCCGTGAATCGATGAGTTATCTCTTTTTTCTCCCACTTTTGGGACTTAATTCTTTGAGGGACTCCATTGGTTTTGTGCAAAAAGCGAAGCGAGAACGGCTTCGTAAAGTACCCGGATCAATTTTGTTAAAGAACTCATTTTCAACGGGCATAGACACCCCCACTGTTTGTGTTAACATTTCCTTAGGTTATCGTGTATAGTTAGGAAAGACTGTCTCAACACCACTCTCATTTTCATTCTAGCTGATTTTGTCCTCTATTGATCTCAGTTTGAGACCACACATAGGAAAATTGTGTTGACATGTTTTGTTCTCGTTCACACTGGATATGTAATGTTTGATCACCATTGCGAGCAATAAATCCCCCTTAATGTATTACTTTGCGCGGCCTGGGTGTAGTTACCCTGGATATCCTTTTCACCGTGTTTAATTGGATCGTTTTAAAGAAAACCCAAACATTCCTTTCCAATAATGGTATCCCTTTCAAGTGAATAATAATGCGAATGGCTTCCCAGTCTGCAATGACATTTATCGGCATGCACAATCGTAAAGAAACCGCGCAGTATGTTGGCTGAAAGTATACCCAGAATCTCTTTCGTGACGTTAAATTGATTGATTCTTGGGTATTTGTGCTTTCTAGTGAGGTTTACGGTAACACCCTATATATACATGTACATGATATATCTCTCTATGTATAACCACGGAACCCCTAAGGAGATACATGAGCACAACAGTTGAGCAGGTAAAAAGAAAAGGAAACATAGAAGGGGTACCAAAACACCACCAAAACAAACAACAAACAAAATCAAGGGACGGTATTCCGTTCTCTCGAAATGTTATTTTGTTCACTCGAAGTATTACTCAGTTTGAAAACGAGGGAGAAGTGATCTCACTCACGGGCAGTATGAGACAAACAATATTCCAACAATTTATACTGGTACCTTAGCGAGATCATAAAACATGACAGACGATTTTTATGCTGTTGCAAAGTGCTATTAAATCAAGACCTCTCAAATAAAATGTAAAAACGTATAACGGCACGCACGACCCGTATCACGAAATCTAAATGTAGCCTTGACCTAATAGTAGCTACAACCTTGTACCTAAATGTAGCCACAACCTTTACCTAAATACAGCCACAGTCATTTTACATCATTGTAGCTCAGACCCTGATGTTGACATAGCTCTCTATAGCTAAATGTAGCCTACATTTAGGGACAGAGTTGTGGCGACATTGAGGTTGTGGCGCCCGCGATCTAAATGTAGCAACGTTTATTTTTATTTTTTTATCATTACCAGTCATGTATCAGATCTTTATAGGTATTTTAACTGACCTTTTCTAGCTAACAATTCCAAGCGAGTTGACCAACCATTATAAACCATTCAACAGCTGAGGACAACTGTATCCGTACTTTATGTGTACTGTGTAAAATGCATTCACCACATGATAAAATATTTCAGGCTGGCATGGTTGATGTATCATTCAACAAAACCACACTGGATCAAATTGAATGGACATACAGTAAGAGGGTTAATTGTAAACTGTGCAGATGCATTAACCACATGATTCCATATTTCATGCTGGCATAGTTTATGTACATGTATCATTCAACAAAACCACAGTGGATCAAATTGAATGGACATACAGTAAGAGGGTTAATTGTAAACTGTGTATACGCATTAACCACATGACATCATAATTGCAGGCTGGCATAATCGAGTGCCTCGATTATAATTATACGGAGGCCCTAATAAGACATCCATCATTTTGCCGACAGGCAGCCAACCTCACGGTGGAAATGGTCCCATTAGAGGAGTGTGATAAATGTTAACTGGCCACCGGCAGCCACGGTAGAGCGGAACCCTGATTTCCTGAAGTGACAGGACGGTGCAGAGAGCCTGTTCGACTTCTTTGGGCAGTGATGGGAAGAAAAAAAATTGATGACGGTACTTTTAAAAATATCACTCGAAAACTGGTTTGTGTTGGGTGTGGTGGTCTTTGTTACTTTAAGGCTGGGTGTCGTTTGCAGCAGAAGGTCTTTGATAAAATGTACGAGCAAGGCAATGTAACATTGAATTAGCTTGTTTGCTTCAAGAATTTCATGTAGGAATGGAATGACCGAAATAATAGTAAATACAGCTTCAATACGATAGCCAACTGATAATAAATTTCATACCAGAATAAATCCTTTAGAGAAATGTTTCCACAATATGCAATATACCGTCCAAGTCTATTAAAAGAATTTGAAGACTCCGAAATCAGAATTAGCTCATACTGTAATCGAAATAAGCACGGTATGAAATTGCGCACCCCCAAAAAACCCACACCAAAACACCACATAAAAAAAACCTAAAAAAACAAGAACATTAGTAACATGTAAGGCGTGCAATTTGAAAAAGATTTTACTCTTCGAAAAAGCAAAAATATATATAAATAATATATATAGGCCTGTATGTTATGTAATATAGCATATACTTTTACATGGAAGTGATACGTATTAAGCTCTCTATAAATGTTGTAGTTATTGTTAGTAGTAGTATTATTTATCCCCAATTTTATGTAATTTTGAAACTTTATTTACTTTCTTATCAACTAACCGAATCAAAACAAATGTAGGAACCGACAAACTAAAAGGTTTACCTTCCTCTCATGACCATGCCTGACACACATAAACACATGTTACCAGATCAATTTACCCACACGAAATAAGGGCTTGCGTCACACAGCTAATCCTTGCATTTTTTTCTCACAATCCTAACTGAATAAGACCTGACCTCAAAAAAATTCCCGCTGGTAATTGTCCATTGCATTCAGTGGCAAAAGGCACAGAGGGATAGTTCCATTAAATTTGCAACTTGCAGCAATTTCTGCACCAGTGTATACGACAAAGCTAGAAACGTGTCATTGGTATTTACGTTTCCATTTTCGTTCTCAGCTCCACTATAGCTATTCATAATACAAAATTGCCGTGTTAATAAACAGCTCACATTTACCAGAAAACAGCATATTGGTATTACATATAGATGATTGGTAAGTCCTCTATGGTAAGTCTAAACGCGGGATTCTAACAAATGACAAGTATGACGAGATCAAAATCGTATGCCGGTATCTTTGAACTTTGAACTTGTAACGAAGCGCGCCGTCAGTTTGAAAATCTACAGTTTAGAAAACTTGTGTTTAAACCCTTAGGTGACTGTAACACTAAGTCACGGCTCTTTTTGTTTATTTTACTATTTTTCCTAAAAATACATTGCCTGGGTGCGTCAAAGTCCTTGATATTCTATACAAGACCCTTCCACACATTTAAGAGGGGGATCAGGTACAAAATATTTTCACTCATATATTTGGTGCACTAAAATTGAACAGACATACAGCAGATCTATACACTCTGATAAGTGGAGCCATCTGTGTTATGTAGCAGACATCCAGATGTCTTGCTGACAGCCTGTGCTAGGTTTTGAGGTTCCCAACACCCCTCCACCTGTCAATCAAACTTGTTGGGCTTACCGGGGAGCCAGTAACTAGTGGAACCTTCCTGCATGTGTGTAATTCCTGGGGTTACTCCTGCTACTTCTAAGCACATAAAGGGTTAAGGTGATCACAAATTAGTCTTTCTGATTGTTTTACCCCGTTGAACAAGTGTTCAGAAAAAGAAAAAGGGTGGAAAGCAGAAGTATCTCACAAACCACTTAAGTCTGATAGGACTCCTCCTCAAATTGCTTTGCCTAAACTCCGCCCAACACAGTGATCAAAACGTCGTTGCTTCTTTTCGCGAACTACAGTCACAACTCATATAGTAGAGAAATACGCAGCGGATCGTGTTCTGCTGAAAGACTCGTCTGCACTTTTTAATCTGAACTGCACTTTACACAAGCGGTTCCACCGAGTCGTTAGTCCCGTTGTCTCCCTCTGTAAGTAACACCGAGCTTCTGTTACCCTCAGAATTGATTATCTTTGAGCTGTAGTTCAGAAATGGGAGTTGTAAATACACACAACATCCAGCTAAAATAGTAGGGCTATTCATTTCCTCACATACGGTTTATAACATCAATACCTACGACATGTTGCATTCAAGTCAGATTAAACGAGCTACTGTAGAGAAATCATAATTATATTTTCTACAATTTTATTTTATTTTATGTATTTACATATTTGTTTTTTGTATTTTAATGTTCCTTCTTTTCTTTGATCTCTGGTAAGCCACTGGAAAAAGAAAAAGAAAAGGGGCAACCTAGGAAGTTGAATATACTTTAAGAGCAAATATCAAGAGGGAAGGCAGATTGGAAGGGCCACTTCTAATAGCAGATGGACAGATCCCAATAAACGATGACGATGTAATTTCAGTCAACCTGGAGACCCCATTTTATTTTCGTTACTCGTGACGGGCTTTTTTAGGAGCAACAGAGTCGTATAACATATATTTCCCGGAGGAGGAGACAGATGGTCATTTGCCGAAGGGGTCACTGATCTATTCCCCCCCCCAAAAAAAGCAAGGATGGATCGATTTTTTTCCAGAGCGGTGAGGGGGAGGGGCGCTGTAGAAACAAAACATTTTCCCGCAGGACGGTCACCACTTGTTCGCCTTGTACACGGTTATATTATGGGAGCGCGGTTGTATTTTCTATAACCTTGCCTTTAGAAGGGCTGGATATCCTGGTATTTATCAAGAGGGGTGTTATTCCTGACAGTAATTATAATGTTGACAACTCGAGGTTATTGTTTCATTCCACCCAAATACCGAATTGGTATTTGGTGAAGAGGTATCGCTGCAGACACAAATAATATAGTCTGGCCACAATGATACGTATACACGCCTACACACCATCCGTAAGCAGGGATTAAGACGTGAGGTGGTCTGCATTGTCTCGTTGAGCATCAAGTGTTCAAATTTCACTTCTTGCAACCTTGATGTGTTATCCTTCCGTAATATTAACTGTTAGCAAGTGCCGCAGGCGGTTCCAAAACAAATCTGCCCACAGCGTCTATTGCCACGAGAATTTGCAATCGATTTACCGCTCGCTCGCCGGAAACCCGCGCAGTTCTTGAGAGCTTTCATGTCTGAAGGTCGGTGTTCACTTAGATGTACCATAGTCGTTGAACTTTATTGATATAATGTGTGGCCCTGAAAGCAAGTCGATCATAAACGCCAGACAATTTGTATAGTATTTGCTGCCACATTATGAAGGGTGTAATATCAATAAAGGCATGGTGTAATAGACGTAATGGAGTGAACAAGATAGTAAAATGGCGTTTATAGCCTGTTTACTTAAATTGGAAACGTGAGCCAAATTGTCTGAGCATTTTTGTTTGTGTATAAAATGCCTGTACATAATATACGATCAAATGTCCCCCTGTCAACAGTTCCTGTTTTTGTTTTAAACAATTTCCAAATCGAAATGAGCAGGTATGAACACGTTTAAACTTGTTTTTTTCTTCTTATGAGAATCGTGCTAAGTGTGATACGAGCACGGAATTTGGAATGGTTGCCTTTTTGGAACTTTGGAAAAATCTAAGATAATGGCTATTTTTTCTTTTGCTTTAAGATGGTCAGAAAAGTATGCGATAAAACACAACATTAGTCTGAAATTATCCGAATCGAAAACATAAATTTTGCATAACTTCTCTTTTTTTTAAAATCTTAACTGAGTGCTCAAAAAAGTGACCACTCTTAAATTTATAGAATTGTCTTAGGTGAATTGAATAGTACCGTTAGCCTATGTTTAGTGAACATTATATGAAAACTATTTAGGTTCCCTCACCTTCCCTGTGCTTGTCCCCAACTGATTCAGTTCAATGAGCACACACTCCCTAAACCCACTCCTTTAGGTTTTAGTTTAGGTTTAGTCCCAGCTCTCACGCTTCACCGAGCTAAGCCCAGCTTATCCAGTCCCTATTCCCGCCTTCGTGCATCACCGAACCAAGCCCACCTCCCAGTTAATACCCTTCTAGGCAGTACTTAAGCAGCATTCAGCAACAGAGCCCAGCATTCTCCTGAAGATGATCAGAGCATACTGATTGAAACGTTGAGTTGTTAACCACGGTTCTTTTCAGAACCAACACTACTCAAAAGACATTTAACATGGTGTCACCGCAAACTCCTCCTAGTTATACTTCCACCATGCAAAGCTTTAAATCCTACTTATATAGAGAAGCAAAACCGACTTTGCTCCTCTAAATACCAGTGGTGTACCATACCTGTAGGTATATATATTACTCTAGAAACTCCCGTGTCAGAATTGACCCGTTTTGGTCAATCGGACCCGGAAATTGGTCAATGACTGGGAGTTTGCGTCAAGTTGACCCATTTCTGGGTCATTTTGACACAGATTCCGGGTCATACTGACCCACGTAACCGGACCCGGGGCAGTTCTGACCCGGAAGTTTTCAGGGTGTACAGGGGAAGCTAATAGGTAAATATTACCCTTTATCCTTCTGTCTTGCCCTCTTCAACTTTTGTGGAGCATGTCTCTGTAACCTTATCTGCAAATACATGTATCTGCTCTTTGTATGTTTGATTGTTTACCATGTCACTTCTCATTGTGCCATCGTGTACTGAATAATGCATGAATTGTTTACCTTTTCTAAAAATCTGCCTTTGGACGGTAGTGTCAACTGTTATTTCAATAGGCTCCTAAATCGACGAAGACCAAGTTTCGATCTTATCAACAGTATCGTTACCGATGAAGTATGAGCAGACGGATTCTATTGTCGTTGTAATGCGGTGAAATAAAAAAAAGTACGTTGTCGAAAAAAGGGGGAATACAGTAATTCTATGTTGATTTATCTGAAAGCATAGATAAATGCCAAACAATTACCGTACAAATTACGGGTAGATAAAAAAATACAAATAAATACAAATATACTGTTTCATATTGTGTTTTCTCTAACATGATTACAGTATGCCGTGTTTTGTGGTGTAATAATAGTTGCGGCTGATTCCCATGCACGGTGGTTTACGAATACAAAGTATCCGTGAATGTTTTCGGTAATTGTTTCGCACAGAATGCTGCCAGGCAGGTCGTCGCCAATTTGCAGAATGTATTCACAGTTAGTGTATCCTTTTTTTTTTTTTTTTTGACGAAGCGGAGGTTTTGCTTGACATTCAAATTACGCTGCACAACTGCATGTTTTCTGAAAATGAATTCTTAAAGGTAGATTTTTTTTAATTAACAAAAACGATTTAAATTTGAAAGCTTACTATACTGTTGGTGCTGCGTATTTTAAAGGTACCTTTAAAGGTAGTTGTCACTGCTTAGGAAAGATTCGGGAGAGGGCGTTTGCAGCGGAGTAGCCAGGACCTTTTCGGTGGGTGGGGGGGGGGGCGGCACTGCTTTCAAGTGGGGAGACCAAGGGGGAATGGGTTTGTCAGTGGTGGGGGGTCATGCTTTTATTTTGGAAGGGGGCAACCATCCTCTTATCCCGATCACTCACTACATTAGATTATACAAACACGCATTTTCCTCTTTTCCCCGTTTCTTTTTACTTTTGTAAGTACTATAGCGATTTTTTTGTTGGGGGGGGGGGTGGCACTTGAAATTTATGGGGGGCCGCTGGGCGTTTGTTTCTATTAGTTACATCCCCGGGGTACGTATTCCCAGCCGCATCCCACCCAGGATCAGCCTACCTATATACCTTTTTTTTGTTGATCAACAAACCGCGCTGGTTGGCATGGAAGGCCGAATGGTAGCAAAACACTCAATCGTGTTAACAGATGTTTCAACATTTTTTCTGCAAACTTTCGATTAAGTAAAGTACCTCTCATGATTGGTTGCTTTGTTCCCAACAAAGTCAACACTATTTTTGAATATTTGTGTAACATTGTTAAAAACTGTGGCTATCTGTTTTTGTTTTGCATTGGCTTTCCATTGTTTTCCGACCTCGGTTGGCAAAAACTCGGGCTGTGACGTTGCAAAAGAAAGGTCTATATCGTGAGGTCCACTCGTAAATTACCCTTATACAGCCGAGTTGTGTGTACAGTAAAAGGCTATTCACTTAACCTTGCGAAAACCAGGTGAGCAAATAACACGGGGTGGACGGAAACACACTGTTTTTTCCTGAGCCCAACACCCCATCGCACGCGTCATGTTTACACGACACCACATAATGGTCTTGAAATGGAAGTGATTCACTATGCAATGTCAAAATTGAATTCGTTTTTTCCCCCTGCTTTGGTTGCGGTCTGCAGCTTGAACAGCTTGCCCAGCGCTCTTCACTCGCGTCAGGTTCACCACTGCTGTCTGTAAGGGTAACGACTATTAAGTTAACAGGTACTCTTATGGCATGTAGCTCAAATGAAGTAGGGCGGATGTGTTCTCAGAGTCTATTTCAATCTGATCTCATGCGATCCTTTCTATCCGGTTCCTTATAGGAGACAAAATCGAAAAGGTATATCTAGAAATAAATTAGTTTTCCTTTTTTCGTGAAGACTCTGACCGTGTCTACTCATCGCTTCTCTTTTGTGTACAAAGCCAATGGGTATATCGCTAAATAGGAGAGAGAGAAAAAAAAGTTATCAAAATACCGGATCGGCAAACATGCATGCAGGTGTGCGGGAAATTTTGTTTTTCATGTTCTCCAAATGCAATAAGCACCCTAGAAATCAAACTCGATGTTTCTTAATGACTCCTGTCAACCGGACTGCAATACATTTCTTTTTTTAAATAGATACACAAAGCGTATTGATGGTTTTAGACAAGCGTGAACTCGTGAATGCTTCACAAGTGATTTCCTCACTGACTGCAATGATGCCCCACTCAAAAGTCAAAAACGGGGGGAAAATATTTTAAGCCTATAAATGAAAAAACAGCATACGAAATGTCAGTATGTGTCCCTTATCTAAAGATGGAATTAAATGGTACACTAGCAGTGACGTTTTTATACAGGCACGGAGAAGATCTGCAAGTAAAAGTCGTCATCGACGCCACGAACTGACACATACACGTAGATACCAGTAAAAAGTAGCAATAGGAGAAAACCTTGCAGTGGTCAATTACCGTAATTTAAAAGTAAATCTCTTGAAGCGTCGAAACCACATGCAATTTTATGCCTCGATGAACATTGATTGGTTTGACATGTAAAACAAAACTTGAAAACAAAAGAATTGTTTTGTACACAATGTGTCAGTTCGTGGCGTCGGTGACGAATTGAATGTGAACTCTATCACACACATTTACTTTGTTCATATTTTATCGGTGAGCCAGGCAGAGACCAATTTTGCTGTCAAACTATCTTTGGGGTTCAGGCAGATTAATTGAAATCGATGTTTCCCCCCATTTCTGGGATTAAAACTTCCCATTTGATCATTCACACTGCATACATTTATTATACGATGCTATCAGGACTGTAGCCACACTTCAGAAGCAACGATCCATTTCATTTTATCACAACACACATGTCTGAGAGCATTATACATAAAATTGCACTAGATATACCATTTAAAAAAAAAAACAGCAAAAAGGCCAACAACAACGGCACAAAAAGAAAAGAAAACAAACATCAAAGAAAGTGTCTCCTAAAGTATTGCAAAATGCAGACTTGCAAACCATCTGGTTGGCTAAAATTGTTCTGTGTTAAAAAACAGGCTGTGGCAATCAAGCTAATCACGTTGTTTATGACACCCAAACTCTTCCACGATGCCCTTTAACGGATAACATAGTACATACTTAGTGGAAAGATAACTTTCAAGCAGATGTACAGAGCTCGCTTATCAGTGAAACTGATCTTTACTACCATTCCAATTACTGATATTTGAAACGTTGTGACGTCACGCATGAAGTGCCTGGCTTCATTCAGTCCTATCCATTTGGGCACTGGCTTTAACTTGCTTTAACTTGCCTCATGTTGACGTTTTGTATAATAATGAGTATGTGTCAAATGCATTGGTTGGAGGTGGTAGCGTTAGAGATGCACGCTGGGCACATCGTCACCGTTTTCACGAAGAGCCACACGATATCTTTAAAATGACACATGGTTGAATAAAACGGGAAGGGGCCTAAATCTCAATGATTGCATTTTTGCGTTTTAACGAAGATCCACAAGCCCCCCCCCCCCAAGATGCATTGCAACAGAGGGGCGTAAATGTAGGTCAAATAGTTTTCCGAGTGTCACGAAGAGCTACTTTAATGTCAGTGTGTGCTTGATCACGTGACATGCGCACACTTTTTTTCTATGTAAAAACACGTGATTCAGTTGGACGTACAAGTATTGTCATGCCATTTTTTGGATTTCACGAAGAGACACATAATCTTTGACTAATTAGTGTGGTATTTAGCCAATACGCTTACAGAAATTAGTTAGTCAATGACGGAGAAGCAGATTATTATTATTTGGATTTGGTGTGTCCATTCTTGTTATTTCATTAAAACAGAAACTGTTCAGTAGTTCCCACCACTGGTTGATTGAGAACACTCCAGTGACTCTTCCGTGTCCCTGATGCGGCATTCGAGTAGAATAGATTTGAACTACTCACACACAGGGAGTACTTTTTGCGGGTACTAATATTCGACTGCGGTATGGTTAAAAAACAAAAACAATTGTCACTTGTGATTTGAGGTTTCCGAGGAAAAAGTCAGTCTCGATGATCTTTTTAAGAGAGGGGAAGACATTGAGATTAAATTCTCAGTTTATTTTGTGGAGAAAGTTGAGTGCTTGTGACACATATGGCAGTGTAGATCACTGCAACCGGTGTCTGATGTAGATGAAATCGGAACAATCTTTAGTAAAGGTTTATTTCACATGATTTTGAATGTGTCGGGCACGGCTTCCACTGGATTAAATTAGATATCAGAAGTAAGAACTACGATTCTTCCTAAAGTTAGGACTGAAATGGGGGGGGGGGGAAGAAACAAGTGGTTTTCTGTTGATGTTGGGGTGTACAATTGTTACTTCTATTACCGCATTTAATGAGAAGCCCCAAACTCATGAATAAATCATATTTGTGGTCGTGACGTCTTACTATTAATACGCCTTTCTTTTATGCTTGACGTCTCCATTTTAATCTAAAACGAGGCTACAGGCGCAGCGCCAAATGGTGATGACAGATTGTGCGTACGTGTGTACGCGCTACGCACGACTCTCAGCCAATGATAGCTTTTCACGCGTGCACGTTTCATCAAAGATGGCGGCCAATGCAATGGGTCTTTAATAGACCTTTCCATTGTTGATAAACAAACCGCGCTGGTTGGCATGGAAGGCCGAATGTTAGCAAAACACTCATTCGTGTTAACAGATGTTTCAACAAAATTCAACATTTTCTGCAAACTTTCAATTAAGTAAAGTACCTCTCATGATTGGTTGCTTTATTTCCAACAAATTCAACACTTTTTTTGAATAATTGTGTAACATTGTTAAAAACTGTGGCTATCTGTTTTTATTTTGCATTTATGGCTTTCCATAATTTTCCGACCTCGGTTGGCAAAAACTCAGGCTGTGACGTTGCAAAAGAAAGGTCTATAACAACTTTAATAACAGTCAGCAGTCAATTTAGTGTGAGAGGTTATGTTCAAGTTATGTTTGACACACCAGTTAGGTTTTTATGTGTGTAATTTTATATATACATGGAACAGCAGTGAAGTTTTTGTCTTTTAAATTGCCGTATAGTTTGACTTCAACATGAGGTTTACACTGTTTTCAATTAACCCTTTTGTGTAGAGTGTCCCTTAGACGACGTATCAAGCTACAAAAATACCCCACTACAATTATGTTGAGAGGGGTAACCTTTTGAGATATCAGTTTTTAGAGAGTGGGCGCCGGCTTAGGTGCCATCCGCCTGCTGGAAGGCCCATACCGAATTCCAAGCCGAAGTTCAAAAAGGGCCCGGGCCTAAAGCAGCCGCCAGAATTTAGCAGCACAACATTTTTTGTGTGTATTTCACCCCCCCCCCCCCGAGGATATAAGGCATACCGAATCTTTCATTTCACAATTCTCTCTGTCGATGCATGTTATTAATTTGATTCTTTGTTCTAGATCGGCGAAGATGGCTCGTGAAAAGAATTCCAAATGTCATGGTCAATGCCATTTTCACCCTATAGGTTATTTGTTTTCACAACCTGAAAGAATTACGTACCGAACCGTTCCAGATCATACAGTGTGAAGTATCAAGTAACCGTATTTGGCTCACCCCATTAATTCGTTTGGCGAAACCAGGACCTTTATTAATTTGTGATGAAATCTAAATCGTTTTACGGGAGCTGCCTAAATATAATCTCTAATTAAATTAAATAGTCTATTTATTTTTTTAAAACAGACCTTCAGCTGAGCATAGTAATTGTCTTTTAATAGACTTTATTGTTTAATGATGCAATTTTATGGAGACAGCATAAGACCTTGTAAGCATTAGATAATGTTTAATCGATACAAGGAACTACTTACCTTGAACGTGAGAAAAAAATGGCATATTGTCTAAAACAAAGAAATTTCGTACTCGAAATTTCGTAATGTGTTTCTAAGCCGCTTCGTGACATAAGCTAAATTCAATTTCCTTCCCTCCCTCCCACCAAGGTCGTTGTTCAATTCATTTCGGCTCCAATCTATTTTAAACTCACATTTGTTTCCATAGCAACTGACGAATAAACATCGTGAAAGCATATAGTTCTATAGTAAAAATGCGAAATGGGTATGGAGGCAACTTCTTGAAGCCACCGCTAATACACCGATCCAGTAGGCCACGCCCCATGACAAAATTGACCAATCACAGTGCGGGATTTAAGGTCCGACACTATACCGCCATTTTGTCCGACAAAAACAACGTGCACGGCGGACAGGGGGACACGCGACACGTTTGGTCGTTGCTATGTGGGCGTGGCCTACTGGATCGGTGTATTGCCAGATGCCTGATTTGTAGATAGATAACGGGAGCAAGAACAAAAACACCGGATAGGCAGGTTGGATCAAAACATAGAGAACCAGAACATAAAATAGCGTAATTGAAAAAAACAAATTGATCTGCTAAACAATCAGTTGAGAGGCAAGCTACTTTGGAGATGACAGCTCTTTGTTTTAATTCAAGTTTGACTTAACTTTGACTTGATCCAGCCAAAGATAGGAGTAATACGATAAATTCCTCTTATTTTTTCTTTCGTGGATTTCTTTTAAATTATTATTATTTCCGATGATGTTTAGGAACGGGGTACATCTGCCGGTCATTCAATGTAAAAAAAATAATAAATAAATAAATAAATTAGTAAAAACATTAAACCAAACATTAAACTTTAAAAATACTTTTTAAATACACGAAAACATGAACCGAATAAGTAAAACATTAAATCCAAACTTTAAAAAGTGCTTTTTAAATAAACGAAAATATGAACTCTTTTTCCGGTCAAAAGACAAACTAGATTAGGAAAGCAACATCCACCCTTCTTGACATTGAGACAAAATACACATCTCATTACATAATTGCTTCAATTTTCTTAATGTTCCGTGTAATGCCAAAAGCTCGAGGGCACTCTGATCTGGTGTACGGTGACCTTTTCATTAAAAATCTGTCTTTTATAGGCGTTCGCTTCTGGTGATACAAACAATCTCGAGGAAATATTATTGAAAATCTCAAAATAAAACCCCGTGAAAGGGTTTGTATCAATGTGTTGGGGAAAATTGTCCCTTTTTTCCCATTCAACTTCGACTCGATTTTATTACCCGTTCTTTGTATGTCGTATAATTAATGGAGTAATTACACAGCCTTGACTCAGACCTATAGAGTGGAAACAAGACATACGGTGCTCGAAGGGACCATTGGTACAATGCAACATACTATAATATAATATGTTCGCCATTGATTCTGTTCTTGGTACAGACGTTGGTCTTCTTTGAAATCGCTCAATATGTGAAATTTGATCGGTTTGCATTCATAATCGATGTTATTGACTAATCAATATTGAATATCTATTCACCATGAACTGAAGAACAAAGTAATACCCTCAAATGAAGCAGCTCAGATCAATGCTTTCCATGCAACTTTGTATTTGACACAGAAAGTTAAATTGCCATAGTACACAAAACAGTGTCATTTTGACACGGGTTCCGGGTCTAACTGACCCAGAAGTGGGTCAGGCCTCCCTGGGACACCAAACCGGGTCTATTCTGACCCGGAAGGTTTTAGAGTGTATTAAATTAGCTTAATTAAGTTATAATTTTTTTTTTTTTAAATATTATTTTAATGTTATTCAAGCATATATTGGAGGCCAAGTAAAGTAGAAGCTGTTGACATTAACTTGACTGGTAAAAAAGTGAAGTCTAAACACACCAACGGGTATGCCACAGGGACACTGCTTCAAATCGCCAATAATGTTGTGTGCAGTATGTGGTAAACAATTCCCCATTGGCATGCAACATAGGCTACATGTACAAAGGCCAAAAAGTCAGTGAATATTCATGTTCATAGTCGAGGTATATGAACGCAGTGTAAAGAAAACCGACATAAGAGAACTGCGGTACACCCACTACCTCCTTATAGGAGCTCTTAACTGAGCCAGATAATGGCGTTGCGCATTGAAGTCATCACAATATGATGAAACAATAAAAACGCACATCAATGAGCAAGTTCGGGCGGGCGACTAGAGTGACTAGACTATTCTATAAACCATAGAGCACAGGGAGATTGACTAGCTCGACCATGCACTTGAGCATGGTCGATCTAGCAAATTCAAGAGCTACGTCACACACTGTCACACTGTTTCTGGTTAGTCGCCCACCCGAACTTGCTCATGTATACGCGCGGCGCGCACGATGGGCCAATGAGCAACCTTCTTTTGACCTCTAGTCGAGGGCGCCCCACTCAAATGACGTCATGTGCATAACATTTATATGTTAGTGAGTGGTGTAAGATACAGATGAGAAGTGCAAAAGGGAGCAGAACGCGGGAAGAAACTCGTTGCTGGAAACAGTAACTGTGTATGGTTTAGGTGCAATTACCTTCTCTGAACTGAAAAATGACACCTTTTACGAGACCAACCATTTCTTCTGACTCACGGGCACCCGCGAAAATTACCATGACCAACTTTTACCAAGTTTTGGCGGCACTATACTCTTTGAGATGCGCGCTGTTGTCCGTCAGAGAAGAACATTCACAAAGAAGACGATACATAGACACAAAGGGGGAAAAGACAGGATGTCATATATAAAAGCGTTAGGTCACTCCCTTCCCAAGCCCCTTTCTGACCCACGACACAATGGAGTGTTAGGTGGCGAAAAATGCAATTGTAGACGCATGAAATGTAGGTTTAATATTAACAAAAATCTACGAGCAAAAGAACAACAATATGTAGTACGTGCTGCTGACAATGGCTAGTGCTAACAGACAACCTGCAGAAAATTGCAGCGTGTGCATACTCACAAAATAGCTCAAATAGGCCTCTAATGGTAAAGAGGTGTCATATTTTGTAACAAAAACCCGGATTGTACTACATACTGAGTTCTGAATTCAGCTGCTGGCGTACTAAATAATGTCTTCGTAACGGGATAGGCGTCAGGAGTACAGTGCGTTAGCCTTTTTTTCTTCTTCTTCGCGTGTGCACGACCTACGTGGACTTTTATGATGTTGAAACAATGATGGTTTTTCCCCCATTTAGTGTAATGTAGCTAAAGAGAGGCTTGGTGTTTAAACGAGTCTGGCCCCAGTTTTGCACAATGATAATCTGTGGGACCGTTCCACTATGCGTACGTACAATCAACGTATCGGTGAATAAAAATGGAAAGGCGTAATTGTACCAAACACTCGTTATTTGTAGTTTACAAGTTGTTGACTGTACATTAAGACTGTATACTACTGCCCCATTCATTGCATGTGATGAAGTAGTTGTTGCCACGAAAGTTCAGTCAGGTTTTTGTATTTTGATATGATACAATATTTTATTGTCATATTTCATCAGACCATCTAGCTATACAAAATGTAGCCCCATGATTAGAAAAAAACCTAACAACCTCTCTATGTCAGGTTCAGCTATGCGAGCAGTAACAAGCAGTAACGTAAACTGCTGTTGTAAACTTTATAATCAGCTCTTGCTCTGTACGAAATTGCAGGCTGCCTCAGGAAGTGGAGAAACAACCCTTCAAATCCCCTCAAATTCTCCAAAACCCATCTCGTGGTTTTGCGTGAAATTTATGTATTTGACTCTGTCCTCATTATTATTATACCATGTATTGTACGCACTAGGCCAGGCATACCAGTCTTAACAAAGTCCAAGTATTTGGGATTTTGAGTTACCATAAAGAGAGAGGAATTTGATGCAGATAAGCCAAAATGTAGACAGAACAGTCTGACAATGGCGATTTAAAAGACAAAACCCAGTGTAGAAGGTTAGAGACGCATGCTCGTCCGTTGAGTCACTATGCTCCCATTACAGGCCGTTGTTGTTTCAGCACTCGCTCGTCAATGTGATAATGGCCTCGCCCGCCAGAATCTTTCAACAAAAGTTTATGATTTTGTATTGGTACATAATTTTCAAAAATTCAATTACTTTTATTATATTTAACAACCCCCTCATGACTAGTTATGTATCCGTGTATATATTAATTCATAATGTATCTGGCTGGTCGTACAGTATCCACGGAAGCCTACAACGTTATAGTATCGCAACAATTGCGTCTTTACGTGGGTGGAATCTCGTTACTTGGAATTGCATTGTATTCTGATAGTATCACCCGGGATTGCAGCGCTGGAACAAGGGTCACATATCAGGGGAACATAAGGGGGTGCACTATTTTTTTTTCGCTAGGGGGCACTGTAGTTTCCGTTCACATTTCTCTTAAACAAACCCCTTTTCAGCGCTCTTGTTGTGCCAGTTACTATTGTCTAAAGATGATCTGACATTGTATAAAAACACATTCATGGTATGCGTGTAAATGGAAAATTTGTAAAAAAAAACAAAAAACACTGACATTATTACATTAAAGCGCATAAAGTGTGACATTTTACTCAGGTATGTTTTATTCTCAAAAGTCAAGATTTCAAATGGGGGCACCGGGGGGGGGGCGGGGCACGGACATTAATTGGGGAGAGGGGAATGTGCCCCGCCCTCTTAGTTACGCCACTGTTTGGATATATTATCTTTCTTATGTGACGTCACGGTCGCCAGTTTTGTCGACAAGTGGTAGACGAAGTACGGGCAACCTTCGATGAAAAAAACACCAAAATGTCAGAAGCAAAACGTGCTACTAAATTAATCCCTTTTTAACCGAAGGCCGCTAATTAAAAACAATGGTGGTCAGTAATTAAAAAAATAATAGTAATGTAATTTGACAGGTAGGAAGGTCCGAGTTCAAGTTGAAATGACTGTTCTTGCTTCATGCTTTATGACACGGTAAGAAATTACAGTTTAATATACGCACGTAACCTAAAATAACCGGACGATTAGATAAAAAAAAAAAAAAAAAAAAAAAAAACCAAAACCCCCAAAACACAAAACATTTACCGTAAATTGGCAGCCCGTATCCGACAGTATTTCTACAGCATTTCGTTAGTCAGTCAGTTATTTTGACCGGGTATATTTCTACAGTGTTGTTCGGTCAATGACTCGGTCATAAATACCCTCTTGCTTACTTTAAAGGAACATTATAGAATTGGTTTTTGCTAACAAAACATTTGCTGGCAGTGTAAGCACTTTATGAAATCCACCATATACCTAAACTGACAAACCTGTAGAAGTTTGAGATCGATCGGCCATCTGGGTCACGAGAAAATAGTGAAAAACCAATTACACATTTGCATGAAATCATATAGGTTCAACAAATAAATAAAACGCTCACTGAGCGATAAACTCTAATCGGAAAATTAGTTTATTCATTTCTCATCAAATATGGCTTTTCAGGCAGAAATATTTCAAAGAATGTTTTCTACTATCATCATCATTAGACCGTGTAAGTTTTATGTAAATCTGTGATCAAAAGTATATTTTACAAGTTTTTTTCTTACCAATTCTGTAATGTTCCTTTAAACGACTTCCAATACTAATCTGGATGCGGTTGTGCCGGCTTCCATGTGCTGCCTGTTTCTATCTTTTTTCAATTTCAGCAGGTTTATATGAAGTTGAAATTGCTGTTTCATCTTTTGGTAGATGTTGTTAGAATAGCCATTACCTAGGCCTGTACTCACCTCATCGTTGTCAAGCAATCGAGAGATCTTCGTTTGGGTATAACCTTGGACGAGATAGGAGATTAGATTCAATCATGGCGAAGATAGTTGTTACGGTGGCCCTGAGGGGTCATTGTAAATCTCAGAGATATGGCTTATGTGTATCATCGTGACGGTTTTCGGTCGTATTGTGATGTTGCACACCCCCTCTTCATGTTCAAATAAAGTTCTTTGCACTCAAAATCGTTCAGGACTTTGCAAACTATACTGTACTTTTGTGTGACGCCAATAGCCTCTTCCGTACACAATAATTATATAGCATGTCGTGGCCGAGCGGTTTAGTGCAAGTTCTGATTGCTGAGTCATCAGAGTGTGGGTTCGAATCCCGGTCATGACACTTGTGCTCATTGAGCAAGACACTTAACTAAAATTGCTTCTCATCAATCACCCAGGGTTAAAATGGGTACCCGTGAGGGAAGAGATGGTTCCTGTGATTGATTGATTTAGCTTCAGTGTACTACATACTTTGGCAGGCTGTATACTTCCCAGGGAGATGATGAGATGGTTTAAGGAATGAAATAAATGGGCCACTGACCAGGGGTAATAATGTTTTCAAAGTGCAATGATCACTCTTTTGAATTGTACTAATAAGAGCCGATATTAGTGTTATATTATAATACGTGACTATCTTCCTGCGGATCAAAAGTCATTTGTAACACCTAATAACAACGGTGCGTACAAGAGTCAAGGGTATATCCTAAAAACTCTCTGGTCGGAATTGACCCGGATCCCATATCTGGGTCAGTTATGACAAGGTGGAATTTGTGTCAAACTTGCCCAACTAAGTCAAACTTTACGCAGAATCCGCGTCAAAATTTAAATGTAAAAAAAAACCCAGTTTGCGGGGGTCAGCATGACCCAGAAAGGGGTCATGTCTCCTAAGAATCCGGGTCAATAGACTCGAGACGATGAGGTCACCTTTGAGCTTCCGGGCACCTCTGACCCATCAGATAAGGAGATTGGGTACAACTTTGTTTGTTATTTTTTTTCTTTCTGTCACATTACCTTTTTTCAACCCCCAAAACATATAATACTGGTGGAATGATTACATTTAAAACTAACAATGTAATAAATATAAATTCGGAAACTTAAGAAAAAACTAAGAAATATTACTCTATACCTTCAACATCCGGCTCGGAGTGTCAATTTGCGAATTTACGCCGATGGTGTTGCGCAAACCATGTCGACTGCACTTAACAAACCGGAGCTTTGCGATTCTGTTTACCATTTAAATTTTCTAATTTTTTAAACTTAGCTTTAAAGGCACTGGACACTATTGGTAGTTACTCAAAATAATTGTTAGCATAAAAACTTACTTGATAACGAGCAATGGAGAGCTGTTGATATTTTAAAACATTGTGAGAAACGGCTCCCTCTAAAGTAATGTAGTTTTTGAGAAAGAAGTAATTTCTCAGTAAAATATTTGAATTGAAAAAAAAAAACGTATTTACAACAAAAACTGCTACAATACACGCTGTAGCTGCTATTCGATGTGCCCGGAAGTCCAAATTCTCGGGAAATCTCGTACGCTCTGGAGGTCAACTTACACAGTCTATGCTGACCCGGGAGTTTTTTTTAGAATGCAGTGCTATCTTTAATGCCATTATCACACTGGAAGAGCTATTTGCATTATTTACAATAATATAACGAAGTGCATTTACTGACTCATCCCGTGGAGTTCTGCGGGATCAACTTTGAAGACCCTAATTTGTATTTTATATCCGTATAAACCATGAGCATGGCCCTGAAACAAAATATCCTAAAACTATAAAAACAAAAAACAGTAATAACAGACTTTTTAAAATTATGGCTGAATCAAATGGTTGTGATCGTTATTTTATGCCTCTGATGTACGGCCCTTTTCAATAAATCAACTGTCTGTTCAACTGATCGTTTTAAATCAGCCAATGAGGAAGTGTTTTTTTTTAATGCTTGCAAATCTGCTGTGAGAAACCCTTCCGTTCCCACATAAAATTAAATTAGTATTAAGACACAAACCAAATTTGTCTTCTACTGCGGCTTAGCATTTTTTTTCAAGTACTTATAGTTGTCCATCTGTTTGACAATGAGTTTTACACTGCAGCAGCTCGTACTCTCAGCCCATTGCAACCTTCATGTATAATTTCAACTGCCTCCATGGTAAATGATACCGGCGTGCCAGTTAATTCTTACCGGTTAGGCCAAATAAACAAAAAACATGTTAAGCGTCCTCACCCGCTTCGCTTTTTAGAGGCCGCCTCCTTTTTTTTTCAAGAGTAGATTTTAACGATCTCTGACGAAAAAAATAATTAAAAAAGTTGAGATTGTGTTTTTTGGACTTTAGTACACAGAAAAAAACACCCAGAAAAAGCTGGCAACCATCTTGGAAAATAGCCTGGCCGGTTATCTTGAAAAATGTGTCGGACGGCCACTTAAAAAAGAAAAAAAAAGAAAGGCCCTCCTCCATCCTTTTTTCAAAAAGGCAGGACGTTAAACACGTTTTTTGAATATTATTTTGGCCTTGTAGTACATTGTGTATTTTTACCTTCGTTATAACTATGAGTCAACGGGTAGAATTGACAAACATTCGAGTCTTCTGTGCAAGTCTAGTTTGTCGAATTGCAATCCAGCCTTTTTTGTTACCACACTAATCCACGCGGTGAGCCCTTCACATAGGTGTAAATAAGGGGGCGTGCCCCCCCACTGATGTCCGCCCCCTTTGAAATCTGGACTTTATAGATTTAAACATTCCATAGTAAAATGTAAAATTTTATAAGCTTTAATGTGATAACTTCAATATTTTCAAAACGATTCATTTACAAACAGAAAATGTATTTGTTTTTGCCTGTACGTCAGATTATCGTATAAAGTATTGTAAATGGCATAACAAGAGCGAGCTGAAAGAATCATTTAAAAGAGAAATGCAAATGGAAACTCAGTTTTAATTGGCCAGTAGGCCCCCCCCCCCTAGAAAAGATGGCACACCCCCTTGTGCACCCCTAACTTTTACCCTAGTTCGGCACTGCCCTTGTTTCGAGTCGATGATTACCGAAGCGATTACCGTACCACCGTGGGCTCTCTACGGGCACACGGCGATTGCACCCAGCCATCACTTCAGCGGAATATATTCCTTCACAAATTTCTGATAAAGGAAGAGAGCGGACCTAAAAGTCAAAAGGAAATTGTGGGTAACTCGACTGGGTACCTTTTCTGGTTACCTAAACTGGTTTGCGCTAGCTACCTTTTTGTGTTCTCTGCTTTACAAGCTAAAATCCGAATTTCAGTCTATTAAGAACTTGAGTCTTTTATGGTTCAGTGATTATTGTACACAAGCACTCATCATGCGCTTGTGTTCAATTATTGTGTAATACTTGAGTCCGCTGTGAGTTAACCTTGAGTCAACTTACTGAGTATCAACTGAATCGTCCAGAGTTGTTAAAACCACTGGTTCTACTCAGAACCACCACAGTTCATAAAATATTTACTACACGGTGTCTCCGCAAACCTCACTTGATTGTATCATCTTCACCATGCAAAGTTCCAAGTCATACTTGAGCCATGCAATTGCTTATCCATGAAATACGGCTTTTACGCAAGCATGAATTTTTTTTCTTTAACTTTCTCCGCCAGTTCCATGCAATCTTCATATAGAAAAAAACATTCCGTATTATTCTAAGGGATAGTACCGAAATAAGGTATTAGGAAAGATGGCCCTTGGCCTACAAAATTATTATATATATTTTTTAAACATGCAGTCAAGTTGGTTGCTTCTTTTTTGTCTAAAAAAACATTTACCTTGTGTGACAAAACCCTTACGTGCCAAATTTCGCTAACGGGAAATGAGCACGGGGTCATCGACCCCGCTAGTTGTGTACAGGCACAAACAAATGCTTTACAGTTTAAAGACTATCCTTTAAGCCCTTGTGCAGGTTGATATTGATCTTCTAACTGTCCAGTGTGCCAGGTAACCAAAGTGAGTAGCTAAATGCAATTTGAATAATTGAAATTGCTCTCATGAAGATTGGTCCGACAATAGTAGCTGTCTCGTGAGATCTCTCATGTGATGAGATTACATTAATGAACACTCCATGATTGCTTTACTTGCATGCCCAGGTCATTGGATTACTCTCCCAAGCATTCGACTTGGGGCTGGGGAAAAGCTCTTACTCAAGTTCGCGCTTAATCTTTGGAAACTTTAAGTAAATTTGACGATTAAGTCAAACTATTGGATTGCAAAGGGCATTACGAAAACGGGCATAGTTGAATGATGTAGTACTATGCTGCTGCTTACAGAGAGTTCAAAAAAGTACACGGAGTTCTGGTGGCGGCTGTTTGTGGCTGTAGTGTTATAGATTTTTATACCAACGGCTTAGACAACTATAGGCTGTGTTTGTGGTATCATAGCATAGGTCCAAGGCTGTGTTTGTGGTACAAAGTATTCAAGCGTGTTGTGATCAAGCATAGGTCCCAGTGAATTAAGTTAGTCAAAAAGAGTTCGCTATTTTGTTTGTTCGTGTCGTGGTCGAGCTGTTTACCGCCTCAGACTCAAGTTCTGATGGCCTACAGTCATCGGAGTGTGGGTTCGAACCCCGGTCGTATACTTACTTAACCTTGTATATTATTTCCGGCAAAAAAGTGCTTCACTTGTGTCCTTCAGCAGAAACGTAACCATAAATTGCTTCTCTTAACCAAGTGTGGATTTCCACGCAAACTTTAGTGTTACATGAATTTATTTATAACTTGTTTTTATTAGTTAAAACTAGTTTCCTCTGGAGCCCTGATAAAAAAAATACTATCCCATACATTTGAATGAATTTATGTTACTGCTTTTACTTGTGTACTCTTTTCTCAAACATACAACATCAATTGAGTCCCAAGGAATGCCTCGCCACAACAGAGCGGGTCCTCCTTAAATCCTCTGAGTCAAGGGGGCACTGCCACCGGGCTGGTGATACACCACTCAACGTTGACTAATCTACGAAAACAATTAGACAAATATTAAATCACATTAACCTTGACATATTTTATGAAGCGAACACTGAGAATTAATGTTACCCATGCGTTAAAGACACTGGACACATTTGGTAGTTGTCAAAGACCAGTCTTCTCACTTGGTGTATCTCAACATATGCACAAAATAACAAACCTGTGAAAATTTGAACTCAATTGGTCATCGAAGTTGCGACACAATAATGGAAGAAAAAACACCCTTGTCCATGTTGTCACACGAAGTTGTGTGCTTTCAGATGCTTGATTTCGATTTCGAGACCTCACGCGTGAGGTCTCAAAATCAATTCAAATAATATTTTACTGAGAAATTACTTCTTTCTCAAAAACTACGTTACTTCAGAGGGAGCCGTTTCTCACAATGTTTTATACTATCAACAGCTCTCCATTGCTCGTTACCAAGTAAGTTTTTATGCTAACAATTATTTTGAGTAATTACCAATAGTGTCCAGTGCCTTTAATACAAACAGCAATATCGGCACTCGTTGAGTACGCGGGATAATTAAGTCAAAACTCCGCAAAAACTCTCACAGTGAAAATGCCCATCCGAATCCAAATTCTTTGGCAACCAAGTCGATAAATTCCGTACATTGACTTGAAAGTAGTACTATTATTCATAACAACCCAAATTTCCCTGAATGATTAACGATGCTCGTTAATTTTTCTTTAAAATTCAGCACAATTATTGGTAATTCAGCACGTGTGGATACTGTTTCATGTGGTATGTCATGCGTAGCATGACCAGTTTTCTAGTGCAGTTCTCGATCCAACAGAATTCAAACAACAAAATGCGGTTAATAATGGTAATATTTATAACAACATTAAATAATAATAAGGCATTTGTAAAGCACTTAATGCAAGGCATTCAAGCCTTCACCAAAAAAAATCATAAATCAGCATATAATTACAGAAAGTACACACACACACACACACATTATCAATATTCAGACTAAGCTCTTAAAATACTTTAACAATAAAATTAGAAGATTTCAGGAAAGAAATTTCATTAAAAATCAATTAGGATTTGAACGTTTGGTGTGGAAATGGTTACTGATTGGTTTAAACCGTACATTAGATCTTAGCTCATAACTCAGATAACTTAATATCATAGTGTTTTTGGTCTGGTATTGCCATGTAAAAATCGATCTACACACTCTAATACCGGAACAGAATTGACCCAGATTCCAAGTCCCAGGGGTCCTGACCAATTTCCGGGTCAGGCTGGAAAATAGGATTTTAACTCGATATTTGCGTCAGTTTGACCCATTTCCGGGTGTAACTGACCCGGAAATGGGTCAGCCGCCCAAGACCCGGAACCTGGTCAATTCTGAACCGGGAGCTTTTATAGTGTAGATCACAGCTCAGCTTTAGTTAAAACCAACATGGTGATCTTGATTTCTCATCAGTTATTAGTTCTCTAACATCACTATGGTCATCATCATGAGTTGATAGACCTTTTCCATGAAATATGTAAAATTGCACATCGCGCGTGCGCACTAACACTACAGGTTGGCAAATGAGGAAACATCTCACCTTTTCAGCCTCGCAATTGTTGGACGATAGTTGGACTACGCTACTCGAATATTTGGAACCAGCCTACCGGGCATGGTAGCATCGTTGGTTACCAGTAGCCGCTTTCTTAGCACAGTACAGAGTGGACCAGTTATCAGAAATTGATTTCGTGCGTTGAGCCACCGGTCGCGTTGACATAACATGACTAGAGTCGCTCGCACTTCAACTGCTGTGCACATAACCACTAGTTTCCTTGCGCGAACTTGACCTAGGCTGACGCACAAACGCGAATTGCGAAATACAAAAAGGTGCAACCTCGTTCCCAGGGGTGATTGATCTCGCCGTGCCATTTTGTCCAGCAATTGTCGACTAGACAGAGTTCGGGCTAACTTAGTCGAACTACGGTCAACGATAGTTCTTGCACGAACTTGGCCCTAGAGTGAACAAAAGTGTCGCAGTGTATAATGTACACAAATTTAGCTGTTGCTTACAAACAAAATGACGCGTGGTTCATTCACCAGCGGCAGTTGTTCATGAAAACGAGTACTCATGTATTTTACGCAAAATGTTTGGATGTAATGAAAGCAAGTAAGATATACACTAACATTTAAATAAATCTGTACCATAGTAAAGAATCATTTCAAACATTCATAATCCGGAAATACTCAATATTGTCGCTTAAAGCAGCTTTCTAGACTATTCGTAAAATGTCTTGGGCCAGGATAAGTACAGAAAACATGATTGAATGATCCCTTTTTGTTCTTAGTAGATGTGTGTAAACTATTCAAGAAGCATAAATGTTGCACCTTGACAGCTGATGTAATGGATGTTTATACATACGGTTGTGACTCTTCTATTTCTCTCTTTTTTCTGTTGTGAGCGAATTCAGGTCTCGCGTGGGTTTCCCTGTTTATCCCTCTTGCATGTTTTGCACTTCACTCCCCTATCTCTCCCTTTCTGTCTCTTTATCTCTCTCTCTCCCTCTCTCTCTCTCTCTCTCATGTTACTGTGTCCTCACTGACGAGCCTTGACTTCCTTGAAATGCCTCCATGCTCCACTTGTTGAGCGAGTGGACGGTAGGGGCGGTTTCCTCCCCCCCCCGACAATGGACAAAAAATAAATCAATGTACAATATTGACCACGTTTGAAGTTGTATGAGGATTTGGGGGGTTGTTCAGCTGCCCTGTTTGGTTGCACTGTCGCCTTCCTCTGGCACAATGGATCAGGTTACAAATTGACTTAATGCTCCTGTATAAATGCAGGCGTAATGGATTACCTGTCTATTTGGTAATGAACCTCGTTGGGCCTGTGGATCTTTCCTCCTCTAGAGACAGTCCATTAAACCAGGCGAAGTTGTCCGGAAAATGGATCTATTTTGTATTAGGTTGTAAGCGGTATCGCCGTAATACAGGGCCCGGAACAGTACAGAGAAGACAGGGGAGCATGGAGGCCACTAACGTGTGTCTTCCCCCCCCCCCCCCCACTTGACGGGAGTTGTAGCCCCAGCAAACCCCCTCCCCTATCCATAAGCATCCCGAAAACCATAGTTAATTGCCGTATTCGAATGTCATTGCTTTTTATGAAACAAGAAAGGGGGGTTAGAGTCCCCTTCAGAAGTGCAGCCCCAATGCCCCCTACCGTTTGCAACAGGCCCTAGTTTAGCCATTGGACTGGAACTCACTTTGAGAGGACCCTTATCTCTATACTTCATGTCTTTATCTTTATTATGTGGAGAGTTTGGAGAGATGCAAAAAATGGCTGAAGATGAACACAGGTTGGGTTACGACTATATGGAGATAGTTTAAGTCTATCGGGAAAAGGTGCATCTGTACAGATATGTTTACCAAAAGGTAACGCTTCCTTGACGGCATCACCGTGAATTAAAGCACCGGTTTCCACACCCCGTCAGAACAGGCAGGTAATCTGCAAGTCAGCTTTGCACCTCGGACGGCGGGGGGGGGGGGGGGCTTCTTCATCTCTTACAGTCCGGGCATTTAGCATTAGCCTACATATCAGAATGCGAGGTGCAATCCGACACCTGGTTTATCCTCAGGGTATACTCGTGTGCTGCCTTTGAATACCCAACTATGTACGGATTTATACATTAAATGTTATGCCCCAATTGGACGGCATTAGTCTTGCATGTGGAAAGGAAGAAATCCGACACAGCGTTGTTTACAGTGCAGTTGTGACGCCCGAAGGGCATTGCTAATACCGGAAGCCGTAACGCATATTCGAGGCAAAAAGTGACGTCAAAATACTGGCAACTAGGCCTATCTGCCTAAAGTTGCTAAAAGCACAGAGCAATGTCCTTGCTCTGTGGTCTATGCTCTGTGCAAATAGCAAGGAACGGTCGAGGACACGGTGGTATACAAAACATCTGATCTGAAAGTTACTGAATTAAGAAGTTATTATATGCGCACGTTCAGACACAGTAAGTGATCTAGATAGAAAAATGAAGCATTCTCGAGTTACAAAAGTATAAGGCATAAAATAAAGAGAAAATATATAGGATGTTTAGAGAGGACGAGAGAGAGAGAGAGAGAAGGAGGAAGAGAGAGAGAGAGAGGAGAAGAGAGAGAGAGAGAGAGAGAGAGAAGAGAGAGAAGAGAGAGAGAGGAGAGGAGAGAGAGAGAAGAGAGGAGAAAAGAGAGGAGAGGGAGAGAGAGAGAGGAAGAGAGAGAGAAGAAGGAGGAGAGAGAGAGAGAGAGAGAGAGAGAGAGAGAGAGAAGAGAGAGGAGAGAGGAGGAGAGAGAGAGGAGAGGAGAGGAGAGAGAGGAGAGAGAGGAGGGAGAGAAGAGGAGGAGAGAGAGGAGAGAGGAGGAGAAGAGAGAGAGAGAGAGAGAGAAGAGGAGAGAGAGGAGAGGAGAGAGAAGAGAGAGAGAGAGAGAGAGAGAGAGAGAGAAGGAGAGGGAGAGAGAGAGAGAGAGGAGAAAGGAGAGAGAGAGAGAAGAGAGAGGAGAGGAGAGAGAGAGAGAGAGAGAGAGGAGAAGAGAGAGAGTGAGGAGAGAGAGAGTGAGAAGAGAAGAGAGAGATCTGATGAGAGAGATGAGATAGAGAGAGATAGACGATGAGCGACGAGTAGAGGAGAGAGTAGAGTGATCTTAGA